>JARLTE010000002.1:2761134-3444369 GCA_030578095.1 Auricularia cornea
TGCCTTTCCTTTCCTCACTGGGTGCGTTCTCCCTCTATTAACCGTCACTGGCAACGCTGACCGCGTTCTTTGCAGCTGCCCGCTCCGCCTTACTCGACGCGCAACGCCTGCGGCGGCGTCGATGCCGCAAGTTCACGGTATGCCCTTGATCATCATCTTGTATACTTCCTATCCTGACCGCGTTGCTGCATCCCCCACAGCACTCGTTCACATCCTTGCGCTACTCGGCGCAGCGCATCCCGGTGAGTTGCACCGATCGCTCGTTGATTTTTCATCCTGTCTGACACTTTCCGCGCAGACAACTTCATCGGGGCAAGAACGACGTCGACGTGTATTGGCGATATTTACCGTGGTACGTACGCACATCCTTCCCATCGGGTCCCAGCGCCTCGCCGCCCGCTGCTCGCAGTCTTCGAGGCTGGCTCGAGATGCGCAGGGATGGCTCGGAGCGTTGCGCTCGCGTTCCGTCCGTCTCGCTGCTCCAGTCCGCGCGCATCTCTCCCGGTCGTTCCGATCGGCGTTCTGACAACTCCATAGGGTAATCCACGCGTGGCCCGATCCGTCGAAGGCCGTGCGCAGGCCGTGCGAGGTGCCCCGGTCGCTCGGGACCCGAACGTCGGTGCGTACCCGAATGTCGATGCATCGCTGCCAGTCGAAGGCGTGCGTGCTGCGCGTCGCACCAGGCGTTCTGCTGACCCACGTATCACGCAGACCGATCGCGTGCGCGATCTGCAATGTCCGAACGGCGGTAAGTGCTCGTGTCTCCGCGAACGGTAGACAAGCGCTGACCGTTGCCTTGTATACGTTGGCCGCAGCCCGCGTCGCGCTGAACGTGCAGGGACCACGTACCGGCATCGAGCTCGGCATGCTGCACGCAACAACGAGGTAAGACGTTGTCGATCCGCTCCCGAGGATACGCTGACCGGCCGCCTTTCAGGTAACGTCCACCGTCGTCCGTACGCCAGATGACTTCTGGGTGTACGAGCCTGTGGTTATGCACGCGACGGTAGTGCTCCTGGAGGTAACGGGTCGTTCAGACAACCAGTGGAGCGTAGGGTCTCACCGACCTCGATGGTAACAGACTCACCCTAGCGCATCGCGCTGAACACGCCCCGGCGTTGCGTTCCACAATACAGTGGGTACGTCGATCCGCTCCCAAAAGGAGGATACGCTGACCGGCCGCCTTGCAGGTATCTTCGTCGTCGTGTACGCCGCCTCGAGCGAGTGACACCCGCCGCCGTCCGAGCACGCTCGTCAGCGTTCGCAGCGTCCTGCGCACGATGAGTGCGGGGTGATCTAGCATTGCCGTTTGTGCTGTTGATCTTTAGCGCGAGGTTGAGCGCGTATGTTGATTCTTGAGCGCAAGGTTCAGGATTCGGCCGATCGAAGACGAGCTGGTCGTGCTGCAGAACTGTGTCAGCTCTGTGTGTGGCGCTGAGTGCTGACGCATCCGAGACAGTACCGTTGAGCGACGATCCGTCGGGGACGTGGATCGGAGGTGCGTGCGCCGAGCGTCAACGTCGTAGCTAGAAGTGAGCGAATACTTAAGCCTCGTATGGTCTTCTTGAAGAAGTTGATGACCACGGTGTTGACCGCTGGGCCGTTCATTCCCAAAGAGAGTGATGACGGCGCTGTTGAACTTGAAGCGTCGAACGTCCGCCGCAACCTGCCGATCTCTCCAGTTGCAAAAGTTGATGACCACGGTGTTGAGAGCGCGAGTCTGCCTTCAAATGGATTCGGCGACGCGGTCAACGATGCCACGGCGTACGCGCGGTGTCCTCTGTCCAGACGTTCGTTGGCGACTGCAGCAGTCTCGAAGGTCTTGATGGCCACGGTGTTAAGAGCACGAGTCGTTCTCTTCACATGGGTTCTGCGACACGCGGTCAACGATCGGGGTACGCGCGATGTCCGCTGCGACTGCAGCATCGTCCTAATCTTCTCGAGGGTCTTGATGACCACGGCGTTGAAACGTTCTCGAGGTGTTCAGTACACGCACGATGTTCACCGTCCGCGGCCTCCTGCAGCACCATCCTGACTGTCTGGGAGGCCCTGATGACCGCGGTATCGAACAGCGCGGAGGTGTAACTGCATTCGTTCGAGTAAGTCTGGCAACGCGGAGTCAACGATCGGAATACGCACGAGACGTCTGCGGCAAGTGGTTGATGGCCATCTCGATGTCGTGTTGTGTACCATTTTCTGCGTGCAATAGGGTGCTTGCTGATGCCGACAGAGCTTGCAGTCGCTGTCGAAGTGCGGCGGTGACGAGGGTATGTGCAATGCGAGGGTGAGTTCAAATGCTACTGTCGAAGTCAACTCGCAAGGTCAGCAATGGGAGCGCGCATAGGAACTCGGGTGCTTGTTGTGAATTCCTGGTCGCCGAACGAGCGGGAAGCGCTGGCCTGAAGGTGCACGGAAGCCCAGGTACGCGCAACGAGCCGTTGGCCGATGGGTCGCCCAAGATTGCGCGCCTGCGACTGCAACCGTTGTGGATTCATGGCCGCTGAACGAGCAGACATGCAACGCGCTGCAGAGCGCGTCTTTCTGGTACTGGCGACTCGTGGGTGTCTGGGCGAGAGCGCAAGCAGACAGGTCTGACGGGCGGCGGGTGCGCACGGACCACTGGGCGACGAGGGCAATCATGGAGCGCGGGAGTCGAGCGGATGCGCGCGCGAGAGGGAGGAACGCGTCGAGGATGCGGGGGCACGCGTAAGTCTGATCATGGAATGCATTACGATTATCGCGCTAGATACACAGCGGGCGGCGGGGGAGCGCTTCGCGCTCCTCCCCCCGCCGCCACCGCCAACCGCGTGGGGGGAGGGGAAGGAAGGATGGTGGGTAGATCCTACACAGCGCACACGGCTCATGGTAGGATGTGGTGTGAGGGTAAGGTCTATGAGGCTGGAGGGGATTCCCGGGCCGATCGACGGTGCTTGCTTCGCTCTTTCTGCTCCCGCCGCCGCCAGCATGTCTGCTCTAAATTTGCTCAAGCGCGTCTCCTCGCGCTCGCCCTCGCGCGACCGGGGGGACAAGACCCAGACCTCGAAGCGAGACGCCTCCCCGATGCCATCGTCGCAGCCCGGCTCGCGCCAGTCGTCGCGCCGCTCGTCCTTCAGCTCGTTGCTCAGCCCGGGCGGCCGTTCACAATCGGCCGTTCCCAGTCGGGCCTCTGCGCAAAGACTTCTCGGATATCCCGCTCAAGATGGGCCCCGGCGGGCTGCGCGACGGCAACACGTCCGACTCGACGTCGAGCAGCACGACGGACGACGAGAGCGCGCCGTCGGGCGGCGAGGACGACGAGGAGGACGACGGGCTCGACGACTGGGGCGACGAGACGAACGAGAATACCGAGCTCAACGCGCCTCTCGCCGCCGCTCGAGGCGGACAACCCGCTCGACGAGCGCGACCCGCTCGGCGAGGGCATCAACGTGCTCTACCCCAAGCCCGAGCCGCACTTCTCCAGGCCGTCGCACCGCCGCGGCGCGCCCCGCCGCATGAACAGCATCAGCACAGGGCCGCCTCCCGCTCACCACCGGCCGCCCCGTCTTCCAGCGCGACTGCTGCACCATCACCCTCGTCCACGGCGAGCCCGCCAAGGCCGCGGCCGAGCGCAAGCCCAAGACGTACCTCGTCTGCTCGGATCTTAGCCCTGAGAGCAGGTTCGCCCTGGACTGGGCCATAGGCATGGTGCTGCGCGACGGCGACGAGCTGTGCGTTTTCATCCCCGTGACCCGGCCCGCCTGCATGCCCCTGTCTGACCCGGCGCAGCGTCGTTGCGACAGTCATGGAGACTGACTCCAAAGGTGCGCCCGTCGTTTCCCAACACTATTCCAGTCGATCTCATTCGTTCCCCGCATTCCAGTCGACCCCACAGATGGCCACACGGACCATGTAGCCAAACTGCGGAACCAACAAGAGGTGGGATTGCCGTTCTCGACCGCATGCATACACTTGGCTGAACGACCAATCCCTGCAGCGCGAGACGCACGCATATCTCCTGACGCGCCAGGTCATCCCCATGCTGCAGCGCACGAAGCTCCATGTCACCGTTATATGCCAATCGTGGCACGCCAAGAACATGCACCACCACATCCTGGGTGCGCTGCTGTCCCTAGAGTCGTCGCAGCGAATCGAGGCTAAGCCCCCATGCAGACTTGGTCGACATAATCGACCCCGTCATGCTGATTGTGGGCAGCCGCGGGATGGGTAGAGCGAGACCTTGTAATGAGTTGCGAATAGACGTGTTTTGCCCTCCGATATGTGCGCTATCTATGCGAGACGCGACGGTGCGCCCGATGCATGGACTGGGGTGAGCGTACTGAATTGGGTTTTCGAAAAAGTTGCTGAGTGCGAGGGTTTTTTCATGGTTTCGGACGCCCTCTCATTGGTTCAGCGTATCTACGGAGGTCTATGTCCTATCGAAGCGAGGGACGGGTTACAGGAACTGGGCGGAATGCGAGGTAATGCGCGGGGGGGAAGTATCAAGTGGGGAGAGGCCGTGCGAGGGCCAAAATGGCTGTTTCTGCATCCAAAATGGGCACTGCTCGACGAGAAAGCGAGGAATGGCGCGTGGTCAGGGTGGTAAAGTGCTATATGTGGGGTTCAATCCAGCGCCCGAGTTTCAAGGCGAACGGGCGAGGTCGCGACTTTCGTGAAATCGGGCCTCGGGTCGCGAAACGACCAAAGTGCGCGATTGCGAGCGAACCGGTGCAGGATGCGCGCAAAACGTGGGATTTGAGCTGTTGGCATTGCAGTGAGTGCAGCCGCCGAGTATGAGCCAGAGCGCGCAACCTTTTCCTAAATCCCCATGAGCCTGGCGAGGATGGAGGCGGGGAGCGTAACTCACCAGGTTCAAGCGCGACCGGCTCGCGGCTTGGTATTCAGGCTTGCCTATTTGACCTATAATCAAAGACGAAGATAGAGTGAGAGTGCGCGCACCTGCGGGAGCAGCCTGTCGAAGTGATCAGCGATGAAGCCGGAACAAAATCGAACGTAGCTCACGCTCTAGGGGTAGGATGGCTACCTCAATTGGGAAATCCATGCTGGGGAGTGGAGCAATCGAGCAACCGCCTCAAACCCGCGAAAGGACGAGGTCGATGTCGCATGATTTTGCCAGCCCCGGCCCGCGCAGCGGAGATCTCGCGAACCAGGATAGGGAGAGACGCACCTGCTGGTATACTGCTCGCACATCCTTTTCACGCCATACGAGCTCAGAGTGCCCGGGTCCTGTCGATATTCCCCGTGGTGGGTCGCGATTTGTGAATGGCCGAAACCGAAAATCGATCTGCGCATCGAAACAGTTCAGCTACGGCTAGCCAAGGCACGCAGAAAGAGAGATTCATACCTGATGAGCCAAGCAGCGGGCAGAAATCGATGATTCTGCTCCGCGGCAGTGAGCCGGGGCTGCTGCATCCGTGTCTGAGGCATGCAGCTTTTTCCACCCCGACCCGGGGAGGAGCAAGCCCGCCCAGCTGTCAAACGAGTAGCATTGTGCCACCCCTAACCGAGGGTGGTGTTCGCGCTGCCCTGCGGCGAGGCTCCCGAGCAGGGCGGACGGAAGGCGGTAGCACCGCTGCGACCAACAGCGCCGTTTCCCGACGCGATGCCCGCCCCCGGCACCCAGACGTGCACCGTGAAAGAGGCCCGAGCATGCACGCGGCACGCGCGAGCCGACGCTGACGATGTCGCGCAGGGAGAGCGCTCGGCGGCGTCGAGGACCTTCCGCCCCGAAACGATCGCGCGGTACGCGCGAAGCGCCGGAGCCGACGCAGTGAACACGCGGGCGCAGCGCCGACGTCTAAAAGAAGTAAGAAAACGCACACACGTCGATGATTGAGTGACATACGATCAGCAGCGTCCAGACGAACGAGCTCGAGCATCTCCACCAGCAGCAGACGCTTCGGGCCGGCGACGGCTCGCCCAGCGGTCTCAGCGAAAGGAAACGCGGCCGAGGGGACCCCGGTATCGCATTGGCAGGCGAGAGTGATCCCTCGCGAGCAGCGGCGCGCGCGGCCGGCTGGCTGCACGCCGGCGGGCTCCAGCTGATTGTCCGCGCCGGAAACACGTCCTCGGCGCGAGAACGCCCGTTGCAGGTCGCGTGTCGTCTCCTGGAAGCTACTCGGTCAGCGCGCGCACACATACGACGGAGAACGAGGCGGAAGGGATGGAGGAGCGGGTGGAGGAGCAGCCGAGCCGCGGCCGGTCACAGGAAGCCGCACCGAGCTGCAGCGCCGTCGGGATTCGGAAATCACCATCCAGCGCGCCACGTGCGCGTTGAGAGACTTCCGATCCCGCGACGTTTGCGAGCTCCCCGCCGAACTCGGCGGCAGCGGCGCCGACGGCGACGGGATGGGCAATGACCAGAGAAAAGCACGTACAAAAAACGATTCGTTCCGAATGAGCCGTGCAGCCCCGCCGAGAGGTACACCGGCGCGGCGGACGCGTGATGTGTATCGCAGTGGCCGTCGTTGCACGAAGCAGAAAGAGCCTGGAACAAATATGAGCAAAGCCCGCGACAGCGGCAAAAATTATGCACGAATTCACCGTAGCGTCGCGAAAAGCGCGTCCTCCCCGACCATCCCCGCACCCCGTTCGCGGCCCTCCTTCAGCGGGAAGGCTCGCAGCATGGTCGGCGGTCCGCGCGGCTTGCGATCACGTGACTATGCGGATTGTCGCTGTCAGGGGGACTGCATCGCGAAAGGAACAGGATCTCACCGAGACGATTGACGGGGACGGTGCGGGCGAGCGGCGCGCTGTGAATGACGCGGCGAGCGGTGAAGAGGTGGTACCGCAGGGGCACGGACGTGGCAAATGCAGGCAGCGTCATGTAAGAGGAGAGAGAGAGAGAACGCGTGTCGGGGTCCAAAGTAGAAAACGCTTGGTGAGCGGCTGATGCTCCGGGTTTGACGCAAGCGAGAGAACCCCGGCGAATGGCGTAAACGTGTTTGGGCTGTGCTCCGATACTCTAAGCGATTGAATGCATTCAGCGCACCCGCGTTTAGCCACGTCTCACGGAATTCGGTGCATCTGCTCGGATATATATGCTGCAGCAGGTGCCTGACCCGAGTTGTATGCACCGTATGGTGCAACTTGGCTCGCCCGCATCTGGCCCAGCATCATGGGGTTCAATGCAGCTGGGCGAGCATTCTGAGTACTGCGCTGCACGCAGTCGTGGGTACGCTGCTAGTAGTGGGTCGATACTGGGAGCAGCGCGTCCTTCGCATGAGCGTCACGTGGCGCCGATCGGATAACAACGCCCGCATTTGGCCCAGTATCATCAGTATACATGCGTCTGGGAGAGCTCAGAGCACTGCGGTTCACGTTCTCCCACTTGCAACTGAGCCCTTGACAGTGACTGTGGATAGAATTCGCGAATGTCCCCTCGTCATGCGAAGTGCAGTTCTCTCTCTGCGCACATGTCCGATCGTCTGATTCACCTGCGAGAACAAGGCACATCGTTGCCTCCGATGGTACGACCGGCTGCACAGTGCCACGCTGAGCAAACCCACAAGGGCAGCTGGCGTCGGGGCTCCCGGTGAGTGGTCAACACACCGTTCGAGGGGAACGATCGGTGCAATCCATATGAGAGCAGACTCGGGTAGGGTTCCTAACAATGCTGTCTGTCGACGCACGGCGATGCATATGAGAACCTTCAATTGAATCCTCTGCGCCATCTCGTACATCATAGGAAGGAAACCTTTCATCATGTCGCGCGAGAAAGCAACGTTCTGCCCGAACGGCAGGACATTGATCGCGCAGAATCTGAGTGTTGCGAGCCGTGTGAGGGACGCCTAACATTCAAACGGATAGGAAACATTTGCTCTAATGCCACGGTGCGTGCTACGGCGAGATTGGCTTCCCGCGCCGGCAGACGAGGAATGGGCAAACTACAACCTTCGAGTATGCCACACGATCTTGACAGCTTGAATGTGCAGAATATGAGCTTCAACAGGTGCATATAGTCACGTGACCGGTAATATCGCTGAACTGGTCCGCGGGAATGCGCGTGGTGATAAAATAAACAGCTGAGAGTGCCGGCACGGGACCAGGCACGTGCGGGAGAAACTCCGCTCGGCGGGGACCAGCGCCGCACAGAGTCGACCGTCCAGGTACCGGAGTGCGGTCCCGCTGACTCAAGTGTCTTGCATATGCTTATGCGCTGCTTGGCAAGAAGATTCGGCCAGAATATCAAGCGGGCGAGGCCCAGACACACGCCGGAGGTGCCGCAGGCCATGGGGCTATTGAGTGAAAGCGGCGCAAAACGCGCTTACTCCTGGTTTCGCGGACATCAACTGCGTAATAGAAGTTTGATGGAGCGCGCGCGGCAGCCGTAGGAACGCCGCACATTTGCCCAAGTCCCCGAGGAGCTTCACTTCGAGGATGATTATAGGGGTAGGGTCCCCCTATATCTCTCGCAAACGGGCGCTTAATCCAATTGCTTCCGAAATGGGGTGTGAGACTGCCTGCGGCGGCGGGATAAATCACTAAAAACGCGAGCAAGTGGCGAGGAAGACGCGTTCGAAACTCCGCTCTGCGGGAACAACAGCGCATGAACTCGGCCTCCCAGGATCAAGGGTCCGGTCCCCGGCAGCCCAACGCTGTGCTTGGTCATTTCCGGGTCTCGGCCAACAGGATTTGCAAGAATTTCTAGCGAGCGATGCCCAGAACCGCGCCGGAGGTCGCGCAAGCGATTGGGCTATTCAGCCAAAAACGCGTGAATCCCTATGACTCCTCGTTTCACGGCCATCATGTGCGTAAAAGAAGCGTGATGGAGCGTCGATCCCGGCGAGAACGCGCGTTTCCCGCGCGTTCGCTTGCGGATATGCGAAAAACCGACCTGCAGGAGGGGGTACAGGGGTCCCTGGTACCCCCTCCCACTCAGGGACGGGCGCTTATTTGGAATGAGGAGAGCCACGTCCAGCGGTGCAAAAAGTTGAGAGGCAGGGAGAGCGATTGCGGACGCGGAAATGCGTTCGCGAGCGGGTGTGGGAGCCCAAATCACCGCATTCAATCGCTTGCCGGGCACCGCGCCTTCTCGGCCCCGTGCTTCCACAACGTCACATCGTACGATAAGCATTTCACAGTCAGCGCTGTCGGCTCCTGGCGGCCGGGAGGGTGTCCTGGCGAGTATAAAAGCCCTGCGGGTTTGACTGGAACAAGCATCAGCCTCCTCCCGCCTTTCCTTTCCTCACTGGGTGCGTTCTCCCTCTATTAACCGTCACTGGCAACGCTGACCGCGTTCTTTGCAGCTGCCCGCTCCGCCTTACTCGACGCGCAACGCCTGCGGCGGCGTCGATGCCGCAAGTTCACGGTATGCCCTTGATCATCATCTTGTATACTTCCTATCCCTGACCGCGTTGCTGCATCCCCACAGCACTCGTTCACATCCTTGCGCTACTCGGCGCAGCGCATCCCGGTGAGTTGCACCGATCGCTCGTTGATTTTTCATCCTGTCTGACACTTTCCGCGCAGACAACTTCATCGGGGGCAAGAACGACGTCGACGTGTATTGGCGATATTTACCGTGGTACGTACGCACATCCTTCCCATCGGGTCCCAGCGCCTCGCCGCCCGCTGCTCGCAGTCTTCGAGGCTGGCTCGAGATGCGCAGGGATGGCTCGGAGCGTTGCGCTCGCGTTCCGTCCGTCTCGCTGCTCCAGTCCGCGCGCATCTCTCCCGGTCGTTCCGATCGGCGTTCTGACAACTCCATAGGGTATCCACGCGTGGCCCGATCCGTCGAAGGCCGTGCGCAGGCCGTGCGAGGTGCCCCGGTCGCTCGGGACCCGAACGTCGGTGCGTACCCGAATGTCGATGCATCGCTGCCAGTCGAAGGCGTGCGTGCTGCGCGTCGCACCAGGCGTTCTGCTGACCCACGTATCACGCAGACCGATCGCGTGCGCGATCTGCAATGTCCGAACGGCGGTAAGTGCTCGTGTCTCCGCGAACGGTAGACAAGCGCTGACCGTTGCCTTGTATACGTTGGCCGCAGCCCGCGTCGCGCTGAACGTGCAGGGACCACGTACCGGCATCGAGCTCGGCATGCTGCACGCAACAACGAGGTAAGACGTTGTCGATCCGCTCCCGAGGATACGCTGACCGGCCGCCTTTCAGGTAACGTCACCGTCGTCCGTACGCCAGATGACTTCTGGGTGTACGAGCCTGTGGTTATGCACGCGACGGTAGTGCTCCTGGAGGTAACGGGTCGTTCAGACAACCAGTGGAGCGTAGGGTCTCACCGACCTCGATGGTAACAGACTCACCCTAGCGCATCGCGCTGAACACGCCCCGGCGTTGCGTTCCACAATACAGGGGTACGTCGATCCGCTCCCAAAAGGAGGATACGCTGACCGGCCGCCTTGCAGGTATCTTCGTCGTCGTGTACGCCGCCTCGAGCGAGTGACACCCGCCGCCGTCCGAGCACGCTCGTCAGCGTTCGCAGCGTCCTGCGCACGATGAGTGCGGGGTGATCTAGCATTGCCGTTTGTGCTGTTGATCTTTAGCGCGAGGTTGAGCGCGTATGTTGATTCTTGAGCGCAAGGTTCAGGATTCGGCCGATCGAAGACGAGCTGGTCGTGCTGCAGAACTGTGTCAGCTCTGTGTGTGGCGCTGAGTGCTGACGCATCCGAGACAGTACCGTTGAGCGACGATCCGTCGGGGACGTGGATCGGAGGTGCGTGCGCCGAGCGTCAACGTCGTAGCTAGAAGTGAGCGAATACTTAAGCCTCGTATGGTCTTCTTGAAGAAGTTGATGACCACGGTGTTGACCGGCTGGGCCGTTCATTCCCAAAGAGAGTGATGACGGCGCTGTTGAACTTGAAGCGTCGAACGTCCGCCGCAACCTGCCGATCTCTCCAGTTGCAAAAGTTGATGACCACGGTGTTGAGAGCGCGAGTCTGCCTTCAAATGGATTCGGCGACGCGGTCAACGATGCCACGGCGTACGCGCGGTGTCCTCTGTCCAGACGTTCGTTGCGACTGCAGCAGTCTCGAAGGTCTTGATGGCCACGGTGTTAAGAGCACGAGTCGTTCTCTTCACATGGGTTCTGCGACACGCGGTCAACGATCGGGGTACGCGCGATGTCCGCTGCGACTGCAGCATCGTCCTAATCTTCTCGAGGGTCTTGATGACCACGGCGTTGAAACGTTCTCGAGGTGTTCAGTACACGCACGATGTTCACCGTCCGCGGCCTCCTGCAGCACCATCCTGACTGTCTGGGAGGCCCTGATGACCGCGGTATCGAACAGCGCGGAGGTGTAACTGCATTCGTTCGAGTAAGTCTGGCAACGCGGAGTCAACGATCGGAATACGCACGAGACGTCTGCGGCAAGTGGTTGATGGCCATCTCGATGTCGTGTTGTGTACCATTTTCTGCGTGCAATAGGGTGCTTGCTGATGCCGACAGAGCTTGCAGTCGCTGTCGAAGTGCGGCGGTGACGAGGGTATGTGCAATGCGAGGGTGAGTTCAAATGCTACTGTCGAAGTCAACTCGCAAGGTCAGCAATGGGAGCGCGCATAGGAACTCGGGTGCTTGTTGTGAATTCCTGGTCGCCGAACGAGCGGGAAGCGCTGGCTGAAGGTGCACGGAAGCCCAGGTACGCGCAACGAGCCGTTGGCCGATGGGTCGCCCAAGATTGCGCGCCTGCGACTGCAACCCGTTGTGGATTCATGGCCGCTGAACGAGCAGACATGCAACGCGCTGCAGAGCGCGTCTTTCTGGTACTGGCGACTCGTGGGTGTCTGGGCGAGAGCGCAAGCAGACAGGTCTGACGGGCGGCGGGTGCGCACGGACCACTGGGCGACGAGGGCAATCATGGAGCGCGGGAGTCGAGCGGATGCGCGCGCGAGAGGGAGGAACGCGTCGAGGATGCGGGGGCACGCGTAAAGTCTGATCATGGAATGCATTACGATTATCGCGCTAGATACACAGCGGGCGGCGGGGGAGCGCTTCGCGCTCCTCCCCCCGCCGCCACCGCCAACCGCGTGGGGGGAGGGAAGGGAAGGATGGTGGGTAGATCCTACACAGCGCACACGGCTCATGGTAGGATGTGGTGTGAGGGTAAGGTCTATGAGGCTGGAGGGGATTCCCGGGCCGATCGACGGTGCTTGCTTCGCTCTTCTGCTCCCGCCGCCGCCAGCATGTCTGCTCTAAATTTGCTCAAGCGCGTCTCCTCGCGCTCGCCCTCGCGCGACCGGGGGGACAAGACCCAGACCTCGAAGCGAGACGCCTCCCCGATGCCATCGTCGCAGCCCGGCTCGCGCCAGTCGTCGCGCCGCTCGTCCTTCAGCTCGTTGCTCAGCCCGGGCGGCCGTTCACAATCGCCGTTCCCAGTCGGGCCTCTGCGCAAAGACTTCTCGGATATCCCGCTCAAGATGGGCCCCGGCGGGCTGCGCGACGGCAACACGTCCGACTCGACGTCGAGCAGCACGACGGACGACGAGAGCGCGCCGTCGGGCGGCGAGGACGACGAGGAGGACGACGGGCTCGACGACTGGGGCGACGAGACGAACGAGAATACCGAGCTCAACGCGCTCTCGCCGCCGCTCGAGGCGGACAACCCGCTCGACGAGCGCGACCCGCTCGGCGAGGGCATCAACGTGCTCTACCCCAAGCCCGAGCCGCACTTCTCCAGGCCGTCGCACCGCCGCGGCGCGCCCCGCCGCATGAACAGCATCAGCACCCAGGGCCGCCTCCCGCTCACCACCGGCCGCCCCGTCTTCCAGCGCGACTGCTGCACCATCACCCTCGTCCACGGCGAGCCCGCCAAGGCCGCGGCCGAGCGCAAGCCCAAGACGTACCTCGTCTGCTCGGATCTTAGCCCTGAGAGCAGGTTCGCCCTGGACTGGGCCATAGGCATGGTGCTGCGCGACGGCGACGAGCTGTGCGTTTTCATCCCCGTGACCCGGCCCGCCTGCATGCCCCTGTCTGACCCGGCGCAGCGTCGTTGCGACAGTCATGGAGACTGACTCCAAAGGTGCGCCCGTCGTTTCCCAACACTATTCCAGTCGATCTCATTCGTTCCCCGCATTCCAGTCGACCCCACAGATGGCCACACGGACCATGTAGCCAAACTGCGGAACCAACAAGAGGTGGGATTGCCGTTCTCGACCGCATGCATACACTTGGCTGAACGACCAATCCCTGCAGCGCGAGACGCACGCATATCTCCTGACGCGCCAGGTCATCCCCATGCTGCAGCGCACGAAGCTCCATGTCACCGTTATATGCCAATCGTGGCACGCCAAGAACATGCACCACCACATCCTGGGTGCGCTGCCTGTCCCTAGAGTCGTCGCAGCGAATCGAGGCTAAGCCCCCATGCAGACTTGGTCGACATAATCGACCCCGTCATGCTGATTGTGGGCAGCCGCGGGATGGGTAGAGCGAGACCTTGTAATGAGTTGCGAATAGACGTGTTTTGCCCTCCGATATGTGCGCTATCTATGCGAGACGCGACGGTGCGCCCGATGCATGGACTGGGGTGAGCGTACTGAATTGGGTTTTCGAAAAAGTTGCTGAGTGCGAGGGTTTTTTCATGGTTTCGGACGCCTCTCATTGGTTCAGCGTATCTACGGAGGTCTATGTCCTATCGAAGCGAGGGACGGGTTACAGGAACTGGGCGGAATGCGAGGTAATGCGCGGGGGGGAAGTATCAAGTGGGGAGAGGCCGTGCGAGGGCCAAAATGGCTGTTTCTGCATCCAAAATGGGCACTGCTCGACGAGAAAGCGAGGGAATGGCGCGTGGTCAGGGTGGTAAAGTGCTATATGTGGGTTCAATCCAGCGCCCGAGTTTCAAGGCGAACGGGCGAGGTCGCGACTTTCGTGAAATCGGGCCTCGGGGTCGCGAAACGACCAAAGTGCGCGATTGCGAGCGAACCGGTGCAGGGATGCGCGCAAAACGTGGGATTTGAGCTGTTGGCATTGCAGTGAGTGCAGCCGCCGAGTATGAGCCAGAGCGCGCAACCTTTTCCTAAATCCCCATGAGCCTGGCGAGGATGGAGGCGGGGAGCGTAACTCACCAGGTTCAAGCGCGACCGGCTCGCGGCTTGGTATTCAGGCTTGCCTATTTGACCTATAATCAAAGACGAAGATAGAGTGAGAGTGCGCGCACCTGCGGGGAGCAGCTGTCGAAGTGATCAGCGATGAAGCCGGAACAAAATCGAACGTAGCTCACGCTCTAGGGGTAGGATGGCTACCTCAATTGGGAAATCCCATGCTGGGGAGTGGAGCAATCGAGCAACCGCCTCAAACCCGCGAAAGGACGAGGTCGATGTCGCATGATTTTGCCAGCCCCGGCCCGCGCAGCGGAGATCTCGCGAACCAGGATAGGGAGAGACGCACCTGCTGGTATACTGGCTCGCACATCCTTTTCACGCCATACGAGCTCCAGAGTGCCCGGGTCCTGTCGATATTCCCCGTGGTGGGTCGCGATTTGTGAATGGCCGAAACCGAAAATCGATCTGCGCATCGAAACAGTTCAGCTACGGCTAGCCAAGGCACGCAGAAAGAGAGATTCATACCTGATGAGCCAAGCAGCGGGCAGAAATCGATGATTCTGCTCCGCGGCAGTGAGCCGGGGCTGCTGCATCCGTGTCTGAGGCATGCAGCTTTTCCACCCCGACCCGGGGAGGAGCAAGCCCGCCCAGCTGTCAAACGAGTAGCATTGTGCCACCCCTAACCGAGGGTGGTGTTCGCGCTGCCCTGCGGCGAGGCTCCCGAGCAGGGCGGACGGAAGGCGGTAGCACCGCTGCGACCAACAGCGCCCGTTCCCGACGCGATGCCCGGCCCCCGGCACCCAGACGTGCACCGTGAAAGAGGCCCGAGCATGCACGCGGCACGCGCGAGCCGACGCTGACGATGTCGCGCAGGGAGAGCGCTCGGCGGCGTCGAGGACCTTCCGCCCCGAAACGATCGCGCGGTACGCGCGAAGCGCCGGAGCCGACGCAGTGAACACGCGGGCGCAGCGCCGACGTCTAAAAGAAGTAAGAAAACGCACACACGTCGATGATTGAGTGACATACGATCAGCAGCGTCCAGACGAACGAGCTCGAGCATCTCCACCAGCAGCAGACGCTTCGGGCCGGCGACGGCTCGCCCAGCGGTCTCAGCGAAAGGAAACGCGGCCGAGGGGACCCCGGTATCGCATTGGCAGGCGAGAGTGATCCCTCGCGAGCAGCGGCGCGCGCGGCCGGCTGGCTGCACGCCGGCGGGCTCCAGCTGATTGTCCGCGCCGGAAACACGTCCTCGGCGCGAGAACGCCCGTTGCAGGTCGCGTGTCGTCTCCTGGAAGCTACTCGGTCAGCGCGCGCACACATACGACGGAGAACGAGGCGGAAGGGATGGAGGAGCGGGTGGAGGAGCAGGCCGAGCCGCGGCCGGTCACAGGAAGCCGCACCGAGCTGCAGCGCCGTCGGGATACGGAAATCACCATCCAGCGCGCCACGTGCGCGTTGAGAGACTTCCGATCCCGCGACGTTTGCGAGCTCCCCGCCGAACTCGGCGGCAGCGGCGCCGACGGCGACGGGATGGGCAATGACCAGAGAAAAGCACGTACAAAAAACGATTCGTTCCGAATGAGCCGTGCAGCCCCGCCGAGAGGTACACCGGCGCGGCGGACGCGTGATGTGTATCGCAGTGGCCGTCGTTGCACGAAGCAGAAAGAGCCTGGAACAAATATGAGCAAAGCCCGCGACAGCGGCAAAAATTATGCACGAATTCACCGTAGCGTCGCGAAAAGCGCGTCCTCCCCGACCTCCCCGCACCCCGTTCGCGGCCTCCTTCAGCGGGAAGGCTCGCAGCATGGTCGGCGGTCCGCGCGGCTTGCGATCACGTGACTATGCGGATTGTCGCTGTCAGGGGGACTGCATCGCGAAAGGAACAGGGATCTCACCGAGACGATTGACGGGGACGGTGCGGGCGAGCGGCGCGCTGTGAATGACGCGGCGAGCGGTGAAGAGGTGGTACCGCAGGGGCACGGACGTGGCAAATGCAGGCAGCGTCATGTAAGAGGAGAGAGAGAGAGAACGCGTGTCGGGGTCCAAAGTAGAAAACGCTTGGTGAGCGGCTGATGCTCCGGGTTTGACGCAAGCGAGAGAACCCCGGCGAATGGCGTAAACGTGTTTGGGCTGTGCTCCGATACTCTAAGCGATTGAATGCATTCAGCGCACCCGCGTTTAGCCACGTCTCACGGAATTCGGTGCATCTGCTCGGATATATATGCTGCAGCAGGTGCCTGACCCGAGTTGTATGCACCGTATGGTGCAACTTGGCTCGCCCGCATCTGGCCCAGCATCATGGGGTTCAATGCAGCTGGGCGAGCATTCTGAGTACTGCGCTGCACGCAGTCGTGGGTACGCTGCTAGTAGTGGGTCGATACTGGGAGCAGCGCGTCCTTCGCATGAGCGTCACGTGGCGCCGATCGGATAACAACGCCCGCATTTGGCCCAGTATCATCAGTATACATGCGTCTGGGAGAGCTCAGAGCACTGCGGTTCACGTTCTCCCACTTGCAACTGAGCCCTTGACAGTGACTGTGGATAGAATTCGCGAATGTCCCCTCGTCATGCGAAGTGCAGTTCTCTCTCTGCGCACATGTCCGATCGTCTGATTCACCTGCGAGAACAAGGCACATCGTTGCCTCCGATGGTACGACCGGCTGCACAGTGCCACGCTGAGCAAACCCACAAGGGCAGCTGGCGTCGGGGCTCCCGGTGAGTGGTCAACACACCGTTCGAGGGGAACGATCGGTGCAATCCATATGAGAGCAGACTCGGGTAGGGTTCCTAACAATGCTGTCTGTCGACGCACGGCGATGCATATGAGAACCTTCAATTGAATCCTCTGCGCCATCTCGTACATCATAGGAAGGAAACCTTTCATCATGTCGCGCGAGAAAGCAACGTTCTGCCCGAACGGCAGGACATTGATCGCGCAGAATCTGAGTGTTGCGAGCCGTGTGAGGGACGCCTAACATTCAAACGGATAGGAAACATTTGCTCTAATGCCACGGTGCGTGCTACGGCGAGATTGGCTTCCCGCGCCGGCAGACGAGGAATGGGCAAACTACAACCTTCGAGTATGCCACACGATCTTGACAGCTTGAATGTGCAGAATATGAGCTTCAACAGGTGCATATAGTCACGTGACCGGTAATATCGCTGAACTGGTCCGCGGGAATGCGCGTGGTGATAAAATAAACAGCTGAGAGTGCCGGCACGGGACCAGGCACGTGCGGGAGAAACTCCGCTCGGCGGGGACCAGCGCCGCACAGAGTCGACCGTCCAGGTACCGGAGTGCGGTCCCGCTGACTCAAGTGTCTTGCATATGCTTATGCGCTGCTTGGCAAGAAGATTCGGCCAGAATATCAAGCGGGCGAGGCCCAGACACACGCCGGAGGTGCCGCAGGCCATGGGGCTATTGAGTGAAAGCGGCGCAAAACGCGCTTACTCCTGGTTTCGCGGACATCAACTGCGTAATAGAAGTTTGATGGAGCGCGCGCGGCAGCCGTAGGAACGCCGCACATTTGCCCAAGTCCCCGAGGAGCTTCACTTCGAGGATGATTATAGGGGTAGGGTCCCCCTATATCTCTCGCAAACGGGCGCTTAATCCAATTGCTTCCGAAATGGGGTGTGAGACTGCCTGCGGCGGCGGGATAAATCACTAAAAACGCGAGCAAGTGGCGAGGAAGACGCGTTCGAAACTCCGCTCTGCGGGAACAACAGCGCATGAACTCGGCCTCCCAGGATCAAGGGTCCGGTCCCCGGCAGCCCAACGCTGTGCTTGGTCATTTCCGGGTCTCGGCCAACAGGATTTGCAAGAATTTCTAGCGAGCGATGCCCAGAACCGCGCCGGAGGTCGCGCAAGCGATTGGGCTATTCAGCCAAAAACGCGTGAATCCCTATGACTCCTCGTTTCACGGCCATCATGTGCGTAAAAGAAGCGTGATGGAGCGTCGATCCCGGCGAGAACGCGCGTTTCCCGCGCGTTCGCTTGCGGATATGCGAAAAACCGACCTGCAGGAGGGGGTACAGGGGTCCCTGGTACCCCCTCCCACTCAGGGACGGGCGCTTATTTGGAATGAGGAGAGCCACGTCCAGCGGTGCAAAAAGTTGAGAGGCAGGGAGAGCGATTGCGGACGCGGAAATGCGTTCGCGAGCGGGTGTGGGAGCCCAAATCACCGCATTCAATCGCTTGCCGGGCACCGCGCCTTCTCGGCCCCGTGCTTCCACAACGTCACATCGTACGATAAGCATTTCACAGTCAGCGCTGTCGGCTCCTGGCGGCCGGGAGGGTGTCCTGGCGAGTATAAAAGCCCTGCGGGTTTGACTGGAACAAGCATCAGCCTCCTCCCGCCTTTCCTTTCCTCACTGGGTGCGTTCTCCCTCTATTAACCGTCACTGGCAACGCTGACCGCGTTCTTTGCAGCTGCCCGCTCCGCCTTACTCGACGCGCAACGCCTGCGGCGGCGTCGATGCCGCAAGTTCACGGTATGCCCTTGATCATCATCTTGTATACTTCCTATCCCTGACCGCGTTGCTGCATCCCCACAGCACTCGTTCACATCCTTGCGCTACTCGGCGCAGCGCATCCCGGTGAGTTGCACCGATCGCTCGTTGATTTTTCATCCTGTCTGACACTTTCCGCGCAGACAACTTCATCGGGGGCAAGAACGACGTCGACGTGTATTGGCGATATTTACCGTGGTACGTACGCACATCCTTCCCATCGGGTCCCAGCGCCTCGCCGCCCGCTGCTCGCAGTCTTCGAGGCTGGCTCGAGATGCGCAGGGATGGCTCGGAGCGTTGCGCTCGCGTTCCGTCCGTCTCGCTGCTCCAGTCCGCGCGCATCTCTCCCGGTCGTTCCGATCGGCGTTCTGACAACTCCATAGGGTATCCACGCGTGGCCCGATCCGTCGAAGGCCGTGCGCAGGCCGTGCGAGGTGCCCCGGTCGCTCGGGACCCGAACGTCGGTGCGTACCCGAATGTCGATGCATCGCTGCCAGTCGAAGGCGTGCGTGCTGCGCGTCGCACCAGGCGTTCTGCTGACCCACGTATCACGCAGACCGATCGCGTGCGCGATCTGCAATGTCCGAACGGCGGTAAGTGCTCGTGTCTCCGCGAACGGTAGACAAGCGCTGACCGTTGCCTTGTATACGTTGGCCGCAGCCCGCGTCGCGCTGAACGTGCAGGGACCACGTACCGGCATCGAGCTCGGCATGCTGCACGCAACAACGAGGTAAGACGTTGTCGATCCGCTCCCGAGGATACGCTGACCGGCCGCCTTTCAGGTAACGTCACCGTCGTCCGTACGCCAGATGACTTCTGGGTGTACGAGCCTGTGGTTATGCACGCGACGGTAGTGCTCCTGGAGGTAACGGGTCGTTCAGACAACCAGTGGAGCGTAGGGTCTCACCGACCTCGATGGTAACAGACTCACCCTAGCGCATCGCGCTGAACACGCCCCGGCGTTGCGTTCCACAATACAGGGGTACGTCGATCCGCTCCCAAAAGGAGGATACGCTGACCGGCCGCCTTGCAGGTATCTTCGTCGTCGTGTACGCCGCCTCGAGCGAGTGACACCCGCCGCCGTCCGAGCACGCTCGTCAGCGTTCGCAGCGTCCTGCGCACGATGAGTGCGGGGTGATCTAGCATTGCCGTTTGTGCTGTTGATCTTTAGCGCGAGGTTGAGCGCGTATGTTGATTCTTGAGCGCAAGGTTCAGGATTCGGCCGATCGAAGACGAGCTGGTCGTGCTGCAGAACTGTGTCAGCTCTGTGTGTGGCGCTGAGTGCTGACGCATCCGAGACAGTACCGTTGAGCGACGATCCGTCGGGGACGTGGATCGGAGGTGCGTGCGCCGAGCGTCAACGTCGTAGCTAGAAGTGAGCGAATACTTAAGCCTCGTATGGTCTTCTTGAAGAAGTTGATGACCACGGTGTTGACCGGCTGGGCCGTTCATTCCCAAAGAGAGTGATGACGGCGCTGTTGAACTTGAAGCGTCGAACGTCCGCCGCAACCTGCCGATCTCTCCAGTTGCAAAAGTTGATGACCACGGTGTTGAGAGCGCGAGTCTGCCTTCAAATGGATTCGGCGACGCGGTCAACGATGCCACGGCGTACGCGCGGTGTCCTCTGTCCAGACGTTCGTTGCGACTGCAGCAGTCTCGAAGGTCTTGATGGCCACGGTGTTAAGAGCACGAGTCGTTCTCTTCACATGGGTTCTGCGACACGCGGTCAACGATCGGGGTACGCGCGATGTCCGCTGCGACTGCAGCATCGTCCTAATCTTCTCGAGGGTCTTGATGACCACGGCGTTGAAACGTTCTCGAGGTGTTCAGTACACGCACGATGTTCACCGTCCGCGGCCTCCTGCAGCACCATCCTGACTGTCTGGGAGGCCCTGATGACCGCGGTATCGAACAGCGCGGAGGTGTAACTGCATTCGTTCGAGTAAGTCTGGCAACGCGGAGTCAACGATCGGAATACGCACGAGACGTCTGCGGCAAGTGGTTGATGGCCATCTCGATGTCGTGTTGTGTACCATTTTCTGCGTGCAATAGGGTGCTTGCTGATGCCGACAGAGCTTGCAGTCGCTGTCGAAGTGCGGCGGTGACGAGGGTATGTGCAATGCGAGGGTGAGTTCAAATGCTACTGTCGAAGTCAACTCGCAAGGTCAGCAATGGGAGCGCGCATAGGAACTCGGGTGCTTGTTGTGAATTCCTGGTCGCCGAACGAGCGGGAAGCGCTGGCTGAAGGTGCACGGAAGCCCAGGTACGCGCAACGAGCCGTTGGCCGATGGGTCGCCCAAGATTGCGCGCCTGCGACTGCAACCCGTTGTGGATTCATGGCCGCTGAACGAGCAGACATGCAACGCGCTGCAGAGCGCGTCTTTCTGGTACTGGCGACTCGTGGGTGTCTGGGCGAGAGCGCAAGCAGACAGGTCTGACGGGCGGCGGGTGCGCACGGACCACTGGGCGACGAGGGCAATCATGGAGCGCGGGAGTCGAGCGGATGCGCGCGCGAGAGGGAGGAACGCGTCGAGGATGCGGGGGCACGCGTAAAGTCTGATCATGGAATGCATTACGATTATCGCGCTAGATACACAGCGGGCGGCGGGGGAGCGCTTCGCGCTCCTCCCCCCGCCGCCACCGCCAACCGCGTGGGGGGAGGGAAGGGAAGGATGGTGGGTAGATCCTACACAGCGCACACGGCTCATGGTAGGATGTGGTGTGAGGGTAAGGTCTATGAGGCTGGAGGGGATTCCCGGGCCGATCGACGGTGCTTGCTTCGCTCTTCTGCTCCCGCCGCCGCCAGCATGTCTGCTCTAAATTTGCTCAAGCGCGTCTCCTCGCGCTCGCCCTCGCGCGACCGGGGGGACAAGACCCAGACCTCGAAGCGAGACGCCTCCCCGATGCCATCGTCGCAGCCCGGCTCGCGCCAGTCGTCGCGCCGCTCGTCCTTCAGCTCGTTGCTCAGCCCGGGCGGCCGTTCACAATCGCCGTTCCCAGTCGGGCCTCTGCGCAAAGACTTCTCGGATATCCCGCTCAAGATGGGCCCCGGCGGGCTGCGCGACGGCAACACGTCCGACTCGACGTCGAGCAGCACGACGGACGACGAGAGCGCGCCGTCGGGCGGCGAGGACGACGAGGAGGACGACGGGCTCGACGACTGGGGCGACGAGACGAACGAGAATACCGAGCTCAACGCGCTCTCGCCGCCGCTCGAGGCGGACAACCCGCTCGACGAGCGCGACCCGCTCGGCGAGGGCATCAACGTGCTCTACCCCAAGCCCGAGCCGCACTTCTCCAGGCCGTCGCACCGCCGCGGCGCGCCCCGCCGCATGAACAGCATCAGCACCCAGGGCCGCCTCCCGCTCACCACCGGCCGCCCCGTCTTCCAGCGCGACTGCTGCACCATCACCCTCGTCCACGGCGAGCCCGCCAAGGCCGCGGCCGAGCGCAAGCCCAAGACGTACCTCGTCTGCTCGGATCTTAGCCCTGAGAGCAGGTTCGCCCTGGACTGGGCCATAGGCATGGTGCTGCGCGACGGCGACGAGCTGTGCGTTTTCATCCCCGTGACCCGGCCCGCCTGCATGCCCCTGTCTGACCCGGCGCAGCGTCGTTGCGACAGTCATGGAGACTGACTCCAAAGGTGCGCCCGTCGTTTCCCAACACTATTCCAGTCGATCTCATTCGTTCCCCGCATTCCAGTCGACCCCACAGATGGCCACACGGACCATGTAGCCAAACTGCGGAACCAACAAGAGGTGGGATTGCCGTTCTCGACCGCATGCATACACTTGGCTGAACGACCAATCCCTGCAGCGCGAGACGCACGCATATCTCCTGACGCGCCAGGTCATCCCCATGCTGCAGCGCACGAAGCTCCATGTCACCGTTATATGCCAATCGTGGCACGCCAAGAACATGCGCCACCACATCCTGGGTGCGCTGCCAGTCCCTACAGTCGTCGCAGCGAATCGAGACCAAGCCTGCATGTAGACTTGGTCGACATAATCGACCCCGTCATGCTGATCGTGGGCAGCCGCGGGATGGGCGAGATCAAGGGGTGCGTCCCCCGCCCACCTCGAATCGCCATTATCACTCACTCGCTTGCGCGGAAATTAGCATCCTCCTCGGGAGCACCTCCCATTACCTCGTCCAGGTCAGTCCATCCACCCTTCTACGTCGCATCTCACCCTCATTTCGCTCGCGCATCTGCAATAGAAATCCTCCGTGCCCGTGATGGTCGCGCGCCGCCGGCTGAAGCGCCCGGCGCGGCAGACGGCGCACCTCGAGCACCGCGCACGCGTCCCGCTCTCGCAAGCCAAGGTCGAGAAGGAGGCGAACGTCACCACTGCGGTGAGCGGGAATGATGTCGTGGAGGGTGGCGCAGCGGCAGATGCAGAGGGGGATGACGACGCGGAGGACGCGCAGGAGGAGCGCGGGAGGAAGACGGTGCGCATGGCTGCGTGAATCGGAATCATAATGGGGTGCAAGAATAGTGTTTGTACTAGTGTACAACGGACCGTCTGTTTTCGTAGCAATTCAAGGGCATGATTGTGTGTTGTGGCAAGAGTTCCAGTGCTGAAGAAGTCTGTGCCATCATTAAATCAGACAATGGATTGTGTATGTTTGTTTCTCAAGCAATGCGAGTACAAACTCGGAGTGGGAGATGCGTCGTCATTAGTATTAGAAGGGATTTGGGGGGAAGTTCGGACGCTCGTGCGCTGTGACATACTCTCACAAGCGGGCGTGACATCGTGATCTCATGCTCTTCGTGGCAAGCACCCGTGCTTCCCACCAAGAGGGTACTGACAGGGTCATAAACTCTAGTGCTAACACTCACACCAATGGGAGACTGCATAATCCCGCATGCGCCTCCCTGGTCCATGCCGCACGGTACGAATGCCGAATGAGAACAGCAAAGGGCAGGGTCGCGGTCACCGCCTGACCCTGCCGATGATACGCGAGACTTGCTCGATCGACTTCTGAGCGGGCCACTGCAGAAGGCAGTGCGCGGAGGTTAGTCGTTCGCACGTCTGAGATGGCGTAGAGGAAGACGCACGCCGAGCCAGCGCAGGGAATTGCGCAGCGCCGCGAGCTTCGAGAGCCCCGACCGCATCGTCTTCGCCTTGAACGTCACCAGCGCGGCTATTGCGCGGAATCAGCTCAGCATGCGCGCACGAGGGTGAGATGAGATGAGAGGGCGACGCACAGGGCAGCGGCTCGTCCGAGCGCGACGTCCCGCTCGCGATGCGGTTGCACTTCGCGATCACGTCCGTCGAGTCCGAGCTCGAGTCCGAGCTGTCCGAGTCGCCCCACACAAGCTGCGGCGCCGGCTCCGGCGCCATCGCGACGGCCGCAAGCAGCGGCCCCGCGGCGTGCAGCTCGTGCGTCGTCTCGGTCATCGGCACCTCGCTCTCCTCGTCCCAATTCGGCTCCTCCTCCTCGCACTCCGTCTCCTCGTCCTCCTCCTCCTCCTCAGGGAGCTCGCCACCCTGCGCAAGCACGCACGCGCGGCGCCACGCGCGCACGCGCTGGCGGATGCTCGGCGCGGAGTACACGTCGAGCGCGCCGCGCGCCTCCGCGGCGCGCACGTCCGCGAACGGCGTCGCCTCGGCGATCGCCCACGCCGCCTCGTCAGGAGGCAGCTCGCCGAGCATCCAGCTGCCGGCCAGCGCGGCGACCGTCGCGCGGTGCGTCTCCGAGCGCTCGTGCGTCTCCGCGCCCGCGGGGTCGAACGAGAAGAGGTGCGCGAGCGCCGGCGAGCGCGTGCACACCGTGCAGTACCATGTCCCCATCCCGTTCGTCCGGCCAAAATCTGCACACGCGGTGAGATCGGTGTGAGAGGGTGAGAGGGGCTGCGACTTGCGTTCTGGCTGCTCCAGGTCAGGGCGCACGGACGACGTCCAGGTGTTGACCGACTCCGAGTCCGAGTGCGGGGCGTGCATCGCGGCGCGGGTTGACGGGGGTCGAAAGGCGACGCAAGGCAGCACGCACAAGGGGACGGGAGGATGGCGAGGCAAGATCCATCGCGCGCGCACGCCGCAGCTTTACAATGCAGGCCTGCTGTATGCGGTCAGGCATCACCGGCGCCAGCCGGCCTGCACGTTCCTCGCATCGCGCTATATCGAGCAAGGCCAGCGCTGGCGATCTCGTTCCAGATGTACACGATGTGGTAAAAGTACATTGCCCACCGACCCATCGCAGAGCAGACCATAGCAAAGAGACTCTAGATCTAGAAAGCATTCGCGGGCCCAGGAGCAGGATCGATCCACGTGCCGTTCGGCCACAGCGTCGCCGCCTTCGTGTAGTCGCCACTGGCGCCGTTCCGCTGGAACTGGCGCAGGACACGTGAGCACGAACGCTTCTTCGCGCAAACTTTGGATAGCCACTTACAGCCAGACGGAAGAAATGCGGGACATTGGGCTCGAGCGCCGCGAGCGAGAAACTCAGCGTCGCGCCGACGAAGGCTTGCACGTCGTCTATTATGAGCGAGAAACCGTTCCATCCCTCGTCGGTATTTGGGAACGTGTCCCACTGCAGGACCTGCTGCGAGAGCGGTATAGATGCGTTAAAGGTAGTTGAATTAGTGAGGAATATCGGTAGCGACGAGCCAAGCGGCGCGTCTCTTCTTAACTGCGTTGCGGAAATGGGTGAGAAAAAAGATATGTCAGTGCAGAGACAGCGAAACGCACCTCAGCAGGGGTTTGTAATATACTGTCAAAACTGAACTTTGCCACACCGTTGAGGAACATGCCGAGGCAGAATGCCTGGTAAGCCGCACTGGGCCGTGTCGGGAAAGCCGTGAGAGGTATCAACGCAATGGCGGCAGCATAATGGTGCAATCTGAACACCAGACCGGGCAACAGGCTGAGGATCAGGATGACCGCCGCGGCCAGGAGGTACCAGCGCAGATAGAACGTAAACCATCCCGTTTTCCGGGCGACGCGAGCCTGGTTCAACACGGCGATGGCAACCAGGATGACGATGACGATGAGCGCGGTGAGCGCGCCGGGGCGCTGCTTGATATCGGATCCGAGGAGGCGGTCTATGGGGATCTTCTCGGTGGTGATGTTGAAGAGCACGCCGAGCCAGTAAAACGGCAGGTACCAGACCATGCGCTCCAAAGGCGTGTCGCTGAAGTACGGCAGGCAGTGGCGGAAGCCCACGCGCCAGAAGGCGTAGCAGACGAACAACGCGGGGAGGAAGTCGGAGAACGCGCCGGAGAGATTCGGTGGCGAGCTGCGCGAGTCCGAGAAGAGCGTGATGTGCCAGTAGCCGATGCAGACGAGACACCAGAAGAGGAGCTGCGGTCTGCCCCGGGTGAGGAGGAAGAGAATGCACGTGACGATGATGTTGTATCCGAGGGCAAAGTTACGCTTGTCGGTACAAACCTTGAGAGAATTGGAGCGAGAGAGACGGAAGGAGAGGGGGAACGGGCCCGGGAAAGCCGTTGAGGAGATGCCGTGCGCCGAGGAGGAGAGGAAGTTCTGCTGCGCGCCGACCAGCGTGACGGTGCCGCATCCGCCGTTAGAGTTAGATATGATACCGCTGAGACTATGCTTAGCACGGGAGGAGATGCTATGCCGAGGGAAACGCACGCATGGACGGCGGCCTGGCAGATGAAACTGTCACCGCGGTAGGTGCCGTCTTGGTCACCGCCGCCGATGACAAACGGGACAAATGCAACCTCCTCCACCCCCACTGGCCGCGGGTTCGAGAGTATGAGCGACTTGCATTGGGCCGGGCACCGGAAGTCGAAGGTGGTGCCGGAAAACGGCTCGCAGAAGGTGCCGTTGACGCCACAGCTGTCATCCGCAGGAAAGTAGGTGGCTGCGGCGGGCGCGATCTGAGCCAGGCACGGGTGGGGTATGGAGTTGCGCAGGAATAGCACTCACAGCCGCATTGTATAAACGACTCGGCCGGCGTTCGGTAGCTGTTGTCGCGGGCGATGAACGCCAGGCCGACGATGTACACGGCGGCCAGTAGGTAGATGGGCCACGGCACGGGCAGCTGCAGCTGCTTCCACTTTGTCTCGAGCGGGTAGCGCCATGGCGGGATGCGGCTCAGGAGCGGGCTGGGCGCTGCGGGATGGTCAGCGGCCGGCACGCCAAGTCCAGAGCCACGCACGACTGAGCAACCTCCGCGGCCGTGGGCCTTCTATCCATCGCCATATCTTGTACACGCGCGGCCATCTGTCGCTGAAGCGTTGGCCGAGGCGCTGGGCGAACGACTGCCGCGGGGTCGCCGGTCGCAGGGGCAGGTCAGGAGCGCGTTCCGGCGCGTTCTCGTACTCGAGAGGGATGATGTCGACGGTGGTGCTTTGTGGTGGGCTGCTGTCCTTGGAGGCCAAGTCTGGAGACGCGTCCGGCCCGCGCAAATGCAGCGTCGACATCGAGGCCGTGGCTTGCAGCGGCTCAGACATCGAAATAGGTATTGAAAGGGGGAAGAAGTGTGCAAGCGACTGCCGGATTCAGCCACAGGAGTGATCGCATTTCCGTTCCCGCGGCAGTTGCACAAAGACCTTGAGCTTGAAGTCTTCAGTGTTGACGGTCAGTAATGCGAGTAGTAGTGCAAAAGTAACTTTGCGATAGATCTTGTAGTCTTCTCAATTCACGGAGTAGAACTGTGTTCTATTTGCCAGCCACTAAGCATAATACATCTTAATGCGTGCTCTCCTGTGGAGAACATAAGGAATGTCGAGAGACTTGGTGTCCCAAAGTGTGCATGCAGGAGCAGGAGCTCGGATTCAGCCACTGGTGGTGATCTCACTTCCGTTCCAGCAACCATGTACGCTAATCCGCGTCCAGCGGGCCCCCAGCGCCAGCAGCGCCAGACGCGGCCACAGCATATCCAGGCAGCGCCGACGTTCGCCAGCCTGCTGATGGCGCCCGTATACTTCCTCCTGGACCTAGCGTGGTCAGAGTCGAAGCTGGCGATACCGTATCTCGTCCCGCTCGCGCTCGGCGCGCTCCTGCTTCCCTTGCTCGCTCTGTTCTCCCTGGGAGCAGGATGGATGGTCTGGACCAGCGTTCCCGGCGGCTGGAGGGAGACAATCTACCTGCAATACGGGTGCGCGCTGCGACTCGTGCCAGTTGCATGCTGAGCGCCGTGAAGGGACGGCATGCCGCACGGCGAGGCCTTCGTACGAAATCTCGTCGCGGACCAGGCATACTCCATCTCGCTGCAGCTGCTTGTGCCGTCGTCGCCGTCCAATTTCGAGCTGGGTACGCTGCGTGCATGCTCGGCGACGCTGCGACACGTGATTTACACGCGAAGAAGGCAACTTCATGACGACGCTGCTGCTCACGACCGCCTCCAACAAGACCGTCGCAGCAATAAGCAGACCAGTAGGTTCAGAACCGGGTTACAGCCAACGCTCATGAATGTCTGCGACCAGTCAATCATAGTACCCCAGTCCAAGTCCTGGTTTAAGGGCACACCCAACACGATCACCCATAACGTCGCGCTCTTAACCAACTTCGTCCCTACCGCAACGCGTTTGCTGGCTTACGTCGAGGTGGGCCGCAAAGACGGCTGGCGCTCGCTCGGCCGCGGCGAGGGCCGCGAGCTCAGCGTCCTGACCGCGCAACTCGTGGGCGAAGTCCAGCTATCTGGCTTGCGGTGCGTGCTGCACACTCCTTTCACATACAAAAGCTTATACTTTACGACAACAGCGCGCTGATCGCCAAGTTCCCGCTGACCTCCACGTTCATCGCGACCGTATCCTTCTTCGCGTTCTCTGTGGCGGGAATGCTCGCCTTCACCGCACTCTATGCCTACTCCGCGCACGCGAGGCGCCCTGCTCAGCTGCCCGCTGCGCCTCCGCTCCCGCTTCTTACGCCCAAGGAGGAGATCGAGCCTATGCCCACGCCTAGCACCGTACGCAGCTGCGTCACAAATTGCAACCCTCGCGCTGAATACATTCTGAGCAGACATCCGAAGGTTATTCCTCGTCAGATTCGACGACGCAGGAGATGGTCGTTATCAAGCCTGAGCCGGACGATGGGCCGTCGACGTCGACCGGCACGTCGCAATTGCGCAGGCGACTGTCACAAGACTTTGGTTCATTCTCAGACACCGACTAACTTACGGGTCCGGTGCTGTAGCTTTCTTGTTGCTCTCTTACCTACCATCGTGCGTGTATTGTACGTTATGACCCTTTGCTACTGAATACCAGAGCGCGTGATGATCACCTATGAGATTCAAGTCCCTTGCGCTCCACTCACGCAGCTAGATTCGCAACGGGACCGACATTTCCGCCACGATCGTGCACGACGCGCGCCGGGTCCGCGTCCCGGAAACATTCGGTCTGCGCCTGCCAGTGGTCGATCGCGAGACACCTCCACCCGCTCCAGTCTCTCGCAGGTATATAAATAATGCGGCTCGTTGCATCATCATTCAGCAGCCAAAACCTCCCTAGCCCAGATCAGCAACTCTCCGCCGTACGACATGAAGTTCACCGCCGTCACCCTCCTCGCCCTCTCCCTCGTCAGCGCAGCCTCCACCTCCGCCTCGCCAGAGCTCGAGACGCGCCACCTGCACAACGCGCAGGTGACGTACCCGCACGCGGGCACCGTCTGGCGCCTCGGCGGGCACCACAACGTCACGTGGAAGACGAACGACCTCTTCATCACCGGCACCTCGACCAGCGCGTTGTACCTGCGCAAAGACTCGAGCAAGCTCAACCGCACGCTCGCGCATGGCTTCGAATTGCGCAAGGGTTACCAGCCGATCACTGTCCCGAAGGATCTCGCGCCTGGTTCGGGTTACTTCGTTATTCGTGAGTGCGACTTGCACACGCTCTGCTCGACGCGTTGGCTGAAATAACCCGCCTCCTCAGTGGCTGGAGCTACGGGAACTGCTCCTAGGTTCACAATCAAAAAGAACTGAGGCAGCCTCCTCAGATTTGGGTCCCCATTCGCGTAGTTATCAGTCGATTTGCATATGTATAGCAGCTACAGCTGTCGTCCCCCTTCTCCTTGACCTCAATTGCAATTCCTCGTTTCTCAGCCAACGGTTTCATCATTCCTGAAGTGGACAGCAATATTAAAATTTCTCTGCGGCGGGCAATAATTTCTTCAGCACAGTGTCCACGCTGTTCGTCAGGGTGTATGAAATAACCATTCACGCAAGGGGCTTTCTTCTGTGTATGTATCAATATACCGGCTTGATAACGACATTCTTCCTAACGGCCTGGATGAGGTTCAATGCTTGTCAGTGCTGGCCTGCCTCGTTACAGGATCTTAGCCACCAAATTCAACACCTCGGGTCTCATGGCGTCGATTTCTTGTCGCGCTCGCACCGACAACCGTGTATGCACCTTCTACTGGATCTCAGTGCCAATTCGCCCGTCACAAGGTCCGTCGGAGACAGCAACGCTTTCCCGTGGGATATACCAGATTTAGAACCGACGGTTCGCGCGATCGTGCGCGACGCGCGCCCGCCGCGGGGGTCCGCGCGTCGCCGATCGCGAGACAGCTCACCGCCCGCTCCCCAGCCTCCCATCCCGTATATAAGTCATGCAGCTCGCGCTCTCACCGTGCAGCAGACATCCCGCACTCACTCCCGCCGCATATATCGCTGAGATGCAGTTCACCGCCGCCGCCCTCGGCCTCCTCGCGCTCGCCGGCCTCGCAAGAGCCGTGCCCGCGCTCGAGCCGCGCGACGTGTACGACCCGAAGGTGCTGTACCCGCACGCAGGCACCGTCTGGCGCACCGGCGAGCGGCACAACGTCACGTGGCGGACGAGCGACGCGCCGGTGCACATCAGCTCCGGCAGCGCGATCTACCTGCGAAAGGGCGCGAGCACGCTCATCAAGAAGCCGCTTGCGCAGGGCTTCGACCTGCGCAAGGGCCACCAGGCCGTTACCGTTCCGAAGGACCTTACACCTGGGAATGACTATTACATCGTCCGTGAGTCATGCTCCTTCGTGGCAAACGGATGCGCGCGCTCACATTGGATAGTGTTCGGCGACTCAGGCAACTTTGGGCCGAAGTTCACGATCAAGAAGAATTGAGTAGTACCGTCTGAGCTTTGCCCCCCGTGGACACTTCGTGCCATTGGTCCATAGATTGTAGAGCATATGTATCGTAACTTTCCATATAGCAGTTTGCCTATCACATTGCCCTCAGTCATCGTTTACCCCGTGCTGGCAAACTTACCAACAACATACTGGCTGCATCTTCGTGCTGGAACAATTGCTCGCGTTTGTTGGCCGATATGATTTGTGCGTGTGAATATAAACAGGACGTCTTGTATTTGTGGCAAAAGATCAGCAACCCTACAACTATACCTAGATCTTGCATCGAAAGCAGTACATCGCGGGCCATTCACGAGATCTTGGCTTTGGAAAAGTCCAATTCAGGGTGCGCCTTCTTGAAGTTCTCCAGCGCCTGCAAGTGAGGTGAGGCCGGGAGTCCGTCGGCCATCTGTGGCAAGTGCGGCGCTTACCTCCATCTTCTTCAGCTCGTCCGATGTCGGCTTGCCCATTTGCTATGACCGCGTGGTTAATGCGTGTTGAGGGCAACGGGAAAGCACGGACCTTTTGTTGGTTGTCGAACTGCAGGCGGGACGGATCGGTCAGCGGGAGAGGGAGGGAATGTTCTGGAGACGCGGCGCACCATCATCTTTTCGACCATTGCACTGAGGGATCCAGTGAGCTCGGCTAAATGAGGATTTGTAGGGCACCACATACCGCGTCTCCCCGTCGAGATCGCTGAGTTTGCTGTTCTCTGGCTGGATCTTGGTCGTGTCGATCTTGGGGTGATGCGTGAGGACGTTCTCCCACCACGTCTGCTGGTTGACTTTTTCGAGGTGGATGTGCACAAACTCGCTGTCCTCTGCAACCCATGCGTGTGAGATGATCGATGCGAATGAGATACGCGGGAGGGGACGGACCGAGCGTCCAGGTGCTATCCTCCACCTTGATTTCCTTGCAGAGGTCGCCGGCCATGATGGGCTCCTGGCCCTTGAGGCCGACGGAGAGCTTCTTCTTTTGTATTACAACGTTGAGTTGCTTGCCACGCGTGCCCTTGGGCACCGGCACAACGAGGGAGACGTCGCCCAGCTCCTGCTTCCATGTGTATGGCAGCTCTGCGGTTTGTGGCTGGTTAGACTTGAGCTGGAAGATCCGGACGCAATCCTCACCCGCCTGCTCGCGTCGCTCGCGCTCGCGCTCTGCCTTGTCGTGCGCCTCGCGCTCTTCAGTGCTCAGCTTGTCGTATTCGTCCGGAGTCATGCCGCGGTACGTTGAGGGGTGTTGGAAGCGTCGGAGTTGGCGGGCAAGGTCCTATCCGAGCGCCTCAGTTCTTTCTTGGTCCCGTTCTTGCACTCGCCGCGGGCCTGCACGCTCTCTGGCTGGCATTGCTACATGGCGCACGCCGAGCAGGCACTGTGGGCGGACTTTGGAGTGCGTGGGCCGCGGCTTGGGCCAGGCAGGCTTTTGTGGCATCGGCTGACAAGCGAGCGAGCGCAGGAGCTGCACGACTACATCGTGACGGGGCGCAACAACACCATCGACAAGCTCAAGCGCATCATCGACGGCATCAACGAGGAGTGCCGCGCCATCCGGACTATCGCGAAGCACGGCAAGAAGCAGGAGCTCATAGACCGCATTGCCGCAGAAATGAGCGACTGGCACGCGCGCCGCAGCACCGACGTCTGGACGCGCGCCCGCGACGTGATCATCCAGGTCCGCGACACCGGCCGGTGAGCAGCCCGGGGAGCCTTGTTTTTCGCTTCTACTTATCGACGGCGCACTCCGACGCCCAAACTCTGCCAGATACGAGCCGAAGCGAGGCCCGCCGCCGCCCGTCCCGCCGCCCATGCACGCCGCCGGCTACTCGCTGGCGCCCGCCGCATACAGCATCAAAGGGCACCCAGCGCAGGCGCCCAACGGGCTCAGCTACACCACTTACGCCTCCGCCGTCCCGCCACGCCCGGCCCAGGTGCCCGCCGCGGCGTCCTCGTCCGTCAAGCAGAGTGCGTGCGCACCCCCGATAGGCGCTGCAGAGCTGACCGTGCACCGCCTGCAGCGATTCGATTTGCGCCTTCGCCGTTCTTCCGCGTGGATCAGCTCGTGTCGAACGTCGTCGAGTGCCAGGGTGCGTGGCGCGCCCCATCCTGCGTGCTGAGTGCCCCGCTGCAGGAGCTGATGCGGCCGCAGAGTCGATAAGCGCGATGGACAGGCGCTCGCAGATCGTCTCATTCGCGCTCAACCAGGACCAGGTCACAAAGCTCTCCATGAAACCGTGGGTCTTCTGTGCCACAATTAAGGAAACGTCAAAGCTCAATTGTACCTCTCAGACAACGATACCAACTGCGCCTGTTCTGCACCTCGTCGGTCTTCTACCACCCGGCGCGTGTGAACCAGGCGCCGTGTCCGATTGAATTCCCGCCCACATGCGAGGTCCGCGTGAACGGCACGATGCTCAGTGCCAACCTCAAGGGGCTCAAGAAGAAGCCGGGCACTGCGCCGCCCGCCGACCTCGGCGCGCTCGTGCGCCCCGCGTCGGCGTCGCAAAACAAGGTCGAGATGATCTATGTGAACAGCCAGCAGCCCGTACAGCACAAGGTCCGTCCGTCCGTCTCGGGGGTGCCGCGGCGTTGGCCCGCAATCGAGTTCGCACAAGTCCTCAGCTTGCTCAGCGATACTGAATCCGGCCATTACTGCCGCAAAGCTTACCGCCTCGCCCTCGAAACGTCGCCTGCGACGTTTGCCTCGTGCGGTCGCGCCGCGCACCCCCAATGGTTCTATTCTTGCACTGACACCCCGGCCAGAAATTCTATATGGTTGTTCAATTGGTCGAAACATACTCTGTCGATTCAGTCATAGACAAGATGCGCAAGGGCAAGTATCGCAGCAAGGAGGAGGTCATGGGTAAAAGTGAGTCCCCTCTATTGTTCGTCCGTATGCAGATCTTATCCTGGTTCAGTGGTGCAAACGCAAGATGATGACGACGATATCGTCGCTGGCCCTCAGAAGATGTCGCTGAAGTGTCCGGTGCGTCGCGATTGAGGCGATGCGTCAACTCAAAGAGGCTGACAATTCTTGCAGCTCAGCTACGTCCGAATATCTGTCCCCAGCCGCTCCATCAAATGCGTGCATCCACAATGCTTCGATGCGAATAGCTGGTTCTCGATGATGGAGCAGACGACGACGTGGCTGTGTCCGGTATGCGAAAAACAGCTGAGCGTTGAGGATATGATCGTGGACGGGTAGGTTGTAAACGGATGTGCTGAGCAGCGCTAACATGCGCTCCAGGTACTTCGACAGCATTTTGAAGTCAACCGACGAGGACGTGGAGGATGTGATGGTTGAGGCGGACGGGGAGTGGCATACGACTGACAACAAGTATGCCTCGGATGGCTGGCGGGCAAAGCATGGCAAAGCAAATGGTAAAGCGCCAGCTGCCGTGGCCGCGCCCAAGCAGGCCACGCCACCCCCCGCGGCGCCAGTGAGGCGGCAATCGACAGCGATGGAGGAAATTGTCATCCTCTCCTCGGACGAGGACGAGTATCAGGCGCCCCAGACGATGCGCAGACCGCAGGCACCGACGCCCATACCCCCGCGGGCGTCATCTTCGGTGACAGCGCGCTCGTCGGTCGCTCCCAGAGCATCGACTGGCGCATCGTCGTCTGCATTCATTGACTTGACCCTGGATTCGGATGACGATGATGACACCCCCGCACCACCGCCGCAGTCGCGCAGTACGACGGCGTCTACCTACGTATCTACGAATGGTAGCGCGTCGGCGGCGGTCTACACGGCCGTCATTGGCAAGCGCCGCGAGCGCACGCCGGTCGAGGACGCGTCCGCGAAGCGAGCCCGTCCAGACCCGCCGCGGACGGTCACGCCTCAACTGCCTGCTGCGGTGCGCCCTGCGGCCCCCGGACGCGTTGACTATTTACACCAGATGCAGCAGGCGTATACGTACCAGGCAGCGCCGGGCTACCAGCCGGTGTACATGCCGTATGCCGTGCCGCAGCCGCCCGCGCCGCCCGCTCCCCCCGCCTACCCCGCGCCGCCGCCGCCGCCTGGTCGACGGGCGTCGGGGGGCGGGAGCGCGTCGCAGCATTGGTCGTAAAGCTCCGGCCCGCGGTGTTCATACTTGCTTCCTCACTGTTCTTTGTCACTGTTCTTTCCGCCGCTCTGAAGTCCCGTTGGGCCACGCAGATTATGTGTACTTAATCCCCGATCCCCGTTGCTCACCAATGCAAAGCTGTATTTTTTCACGCTCATAGATACCTGTCGCCGCGATGAATAGAATCAAGTGGAATGTCTGTCGAGGAAAACAAAAAACACGCGCATGCGATGGACGTCCGGGCCGCCGTGCACCATTCAGCGCGCGGCGCGGGCATCATCGGAACGGAATCAGATTTGGATCCGAACCCTAAAAGTTCCCCTCGGGATGGGCCGCTGAAGTTTTCACCTCCCCTTTCGACCGCGTCGTCGGCCTTCCCTTTCTCCCCGGTCCCCTTCCCGCCCCTCCAAAATGTCGGAAACGAAGAAGTCCAAGACTCCCAAGGAGTTTGCGGGTCCGTCTGCGCTGTCTGCGCTGTGCTGGAATAGTCTGCTGACTTATCTCGTTGCAGTTGACTTTTTGATGGGCGGCGTGTCCGCTGTGCGTTAGGGGTGCCTCCTCGTCCCGCGCGCCCTGCTCACCGCTCGCCCTCCCAGGCCGTCGCAAAAACCAGCGCAGCACCGATAGAGCGCATCAAGGTCCGTTACCAGTTTTTTTTTTTTGTTGGGTCGCAAGAGGGCTGACGTTGCACCTTGTTCGTGTAGCTGCTGGTGCAGAACCAGGTCCGTTGCCTCCGACGTGGCGCCCCGGGACGAGTATGCTGACCGCCGCCTGTCGCTGGCCCTTAGGATGAGATGGTGCGTAGATCCCGCTCGGTGTGCTGGCGGTGTCGGCCGGGAGCTGACGGGGCTGCCGCTTTCAGATCAAGCAAGGTCGTCTCGCGACGCCGTATAAGGGCGTCGTCGACTGCTTCTCGCGCACGTACCGCGAGGAGGGTCTCGTTTCCCTCTGGAGAGGAAACACCGCCAACGTCATCCGGTACTTCCCCACCCAGGCATTGAACTTCGCCTTCAGTGCGTGCTTGCCCTGCCGCGCATCAAATTTATTCTGTCTCCGCGGCGCTGACGCCCCTTGATCCCGACAGAGGACTACTTCAAGTCGCTCTTCGGCTTCAAGAAGTCCGAGGGCTACTGGAAGTGGTTCGCCGGCAACGTCGCGTCGGGTGGTGCCGCCGGTGCCTCCTCGCTGCTCTTCGTCTACTCCCTCGACTACGCCCGTACCCGTCTCGCCAACGACGCCAAGGCCGCGAAGGGCGGAGGTGAACGCCAGTTCAACGGCCTCGTCGACGTCTACAAGAAGACGCTCAAGTCGGACGGTCTTGCTGGTCTCTACCGTGGCTTCGTCCCGTCCGTCGTCGGCATCATCGTCTACCGCGGCCTGTACTTCGGTGTCTACGACTCGCTCAAGCCGGTTGTCCTCGTTGGCGCGCTCGAGGGCTCGTTCCTCGCGTCCTTCCTCCTCGGCTGGGGTGTCACGATCGGTGCCGGTCTCGCGTCCTACCCGCTCGACACCATCCGTCGTCGCATGATGATGACCTCCGGCTCCACGACCCACTACAAGTCCATGTTCGACGCCGGCTCGCAGATCATCGCCAAGGAGGGCACCAAGTCGCTCTTCAAGGGCGCCGGCGCCAACATCCTCCGTGGTGTCGCTGGTGCTGGTGTGCTCTCGCTGTACGACAAGCTGCAGCAGGTCATGTTCGGCAAGGTCTACTCGGGCGGTATGTCTTTTTCTCGTGACATGTCCTTTGACATTGACGCTCATGCATTGCTGCAGGCTCTGGCTAAATGCCATGTACACACGACTCCTCATAGAACGATGGGCAGGCTTGGCCTTCCTCGCAGCACCCGTTTCCTACACACCGGTTTTATTCTCTCGTTTCCGAATTTTTGCTACGCTTTTCCGCACCCTTTTTTGGCGTTGCGTGTCGTTTGTCTATGTCAATACAATCGCGGCGTTCACGACAGACCGGAGTGGTGTGTGACTGGACTGCAATGGATGCGCGCATGGTGCTGCGTTAGTGCGCCGCCGTCGCCGTCAAATGCGTCGTGAGGGTATGATGCGGTGCCGCGTGGCTCTGTGCGAGATGTGACGGTCGGCGCCACGACAAGTCCGATCTACGGCGGCCGTTTGCAAAAAATCCTTGTCTGAATTGGACTTCTAGTCAGGACCCTATCCGTCCGAAAATGTCCGAGATGCAAAACAAGATATTCCAGGGGAGCAACCAGAGAGCACAGATGAGCAATTACAACAAGACGACACACTGCAGAAGCCCTATGTACTCTAACGAAAGCACAAACAGCAGAGCAGCAACACAGAGCAGACACGATTAGACTAGCTATCCAATGTCAGAGGCAATAGATACAGATTGCAGGGGGATCCATTCGTTACGAGCAGAAAATAACGATACGCGGGGGACACAGATTGTTATCCGTGCCGCCGCGTGCCGCGAGTCGAGCGCTGCGGCGAGGACGCCTCGCGCTCGGCGAACTCGCGCAGCATCGAGCGGTCGATGTGGTTCACGTAGTATGTCCCTGTGCGCGGAGCAGTGTGTCAGGAGGCGCCGATCGCGAGGGGAGGCGAAAGGGGCGTACCTCCTTTCACGGACCAGGACACTGTACCGGGTCGGAACTCCCGCTCCTCAGCGCGCAGTATCGCGATGGGCGTTTCTGCCTGGAGCAGGGTCAGCGGCTGCGAGAGGTTGTGCGAATGTGCAGAGGACGCACGTTGTGCTGGGTTAACCGGAAGTTGTGTGGTACAAACGATTTGAGCGAGACGACGACCGCGCCCTCCTTCATATCCAAGAACAACCGCGACAGCTCTTCGTTGACTGCAGCATTTCGGTCAGACAGTTAGTCAGAGACGGCGACGTGTGACGCAAGACGCACGCTGCGGGTCGAATGCGTAATTGTTGACGAGCACGACATCTGCGCTCTGCAGATGCCGCGCCAGGTCGACTTCCCGGAAGTCGCCCTCGATCATCTCGGCGTCGCCCATGTTCAGGCCCCAGAGCCGTAAGCGGTCCTGCATCTGGCTGAGCTGCGAGCGCGCGAGGTCCGCGGGCTTGGCCATGTTCTCGACGCCGGCTGCTGAGCAGCCGGACTGCAGGGCGGCCTGCAGCACGACGTTGCCGACGCCGCAGCCGAGGTCGAGGAAGTGCGAGCCGGGCTTGAGGCCGGTGTAGTGCACGATGTCGGAGATGAAGTTGGGCATGAGCTCGCCGTAGACGTTGCTCGTCCACGCCTGGTACTGCTTGACCTCCTTGATGCGCGGGCCGACGGAGCGCTGGTACGTCTGCTCGATGAGCACCTTGCACACCTTCGGGTGCACGCCGGGCCAGCGCGCGACGTTGTCCATGAGCGGGTTGGAGCCGCCGGGGCCGGACGTCTTGAGCTCGCGGATCAGCCGCGAGACCGTGTTGACGAGCTCGACGAAGAGCGGGCCGTCGCGCCTGTTGAATGCGCGCGAGATGCTGCGCAGCAGGTCGCCGTGCGGGAGCGCCGCGCGCGACGAGCCGGGCGAGGATGGCGGCGAGGGGGGCTCCGGGATGGGATCGGACGGGTGGCAGAACGGGTTCATGTCCGTCGGAAGGACGATCTGCGACGGATGCGTGCCGAAGACCGCGGCCTGCTCCGGCGTCAGGAAGTCTGCGGACGACGTGAGCGACTGCGCAGCGCGGCGTGCGGGACGCCGGGACACGCACATTCGATGATGGTGTGGATGGCGCTGCGGAGGTCGAAGATGGGGTTGTAGTGGTCGCGGTCTTTGGGCTGGAGGAGGATGAACCTGCGGTGATGTGGCGGCGTCAGTGCTGAGGACAATAAAAAAATCAAAAATATCGAAAAACTGACTTTTCCGAGGCGCCGGTGTTGGGATACTCGAGCTCCACGGTGGGCGGGCCACCAGGCGCGTCGGGGTCGAACGAGCGGTCGGCGGGGTCGTTCGGGTTCTCGAAGTCTGGGCAGGAAAACGCGTCAACAGGGCGCAGGGGGACGCGTCAGGGGCCGCACAGGACTTGTAGGACGGGTACAGCTTCATGACGACGTCCGCGGCGCTGAACGGGCGCACGTCGCCATCGGCCTGCGTGCCGCACGGGCGCGGGATGGGGGCCTCGAGCGAGCCGAACGGCGGCGCGGGCGTGCCGGGCTTGGAGGACGACGCGCTGCGGGCGGCGGCGGGCGTCGCGCGGCGCGACTTGGCGGGCGACGAGGCCGACGACGACGCGGACGGCGAGCGCGACGGCTTGGCGACGGACGCGACGCGGGCCTTCTTCGCGGGCATGGGCGCGGGCGGGTCCTCGGACTTGCGCTTGGGCTTGCGGCCGAGCGGCGGGATGGGCGGCGGCGCGGGCGGGCGGTCGAGCTTGGTCGTGGTCATGCCCCAGCCGGGCGGATAGACGAGCTTCGTCGGGGCGGGCTTTAGCTTTTTCGCGCTCGGATCCTTGGGCACGTAGATGACGCGCGTGACGACCGCCGGCTTGGCCGTCGCCGTCGCCGTCGCCGTCCCCGACGCGCGGCTGCCGCTGGCCCAGAACGAGCTCATCCTGCGTGCGTGGCGGCTTTGAGGGGCTGGGTAAACACTTTGCTTCCGGGACCGCTGCGCCCCCCCCGCGCTTTTGTACTGCGCTGCACAGCCCGCGCTATGGACTGACTCGCACAACACGCTCCCACCAGCCAGCGCGCGCTCCCACCGCCCAGAACGCGTCCTCCTGCCCGCCCACCCCGGCCTAGCCGAGAGCGCATTGATACCCGGCGACGGCGACACGACGCGTACCGTCCACGCGTAATTCTGGCTCCGTTACATACGCGTGTCGCGCTTCCCTGTCCCCGCATCACGCACGGTCAAAGTACCCAACAACAACCCTTCCCCTGCTCTGCTCTGCTCTGCACAATGGCCCCAGCATTCTGCTGCTGCTCGGCCCCCGGACCAAACACAATCGCAATCGCCATCCATTGTCTCCGAGAATCCTGAAACGCCTCAACGAAGTCACCACCGTCCGCAAGAAGCACAGTGACCGCAAACCGCCGGGCAATAAGCACAAAAGGAGTTGCACTCCCGGTACCATGCAAGAAGCCACGTCCTACGCGCGCCACGTGAGGTCCCAAGGGGGTTGAAGCGAGCTCCGTCCTCCCCGCCGCTTCCAAAGGGGGTTGCGATGAGGGCAAACAGGCCCAGGCCATGGCCGCGATTGAACAGGCATGACCGAATGCTTACACAAGCGGAGAGGATCATGTCGATGCACTTGCATTCAACGCGAGCGTCTCCGTCCGGCCCCGGCCCCGCGACTCCTTCTGCAGCAGGTCGTTGATCGTCTTGAGCTGGGCCGGATCGATGAGCATGACCTGCACAACGCGTCAGTGCACAGCAAGACAATCGTTTCAGCGAATGACCGCACCGCGTCCCACTCCTCGCCGAGCGACGTCTCCTTCTCGACCTGCTCTGCGCACTCGAGTATGCGCTTGCGCAGCTCCTCCTCGCTCAGCGTGGCCTTCGCCGCAGGCGCAGCAGCGGCCTTCTTGCTCTTCGCCGCGGGCGCAGGCGCGTCGGCGTCCGCGGCGCTGTCCTTCTGCTTGCCCTTCGCAGCCTTCTTCGCCTTCCCGCGCCGCGGCCGCCCGTCGTCCGAGGAGTCGTCGAGCTGCAGGCTTGCGGCCGCCGCCGCGAGCTCCAGGTCGCGCTGCCGCGACTTGGCCTTCGCCTTCCCGCGCTTCGGGCGGCCGTCCTCGGAGTCCGAGTCCGGCGCGGACGACGGCGCGAGCTTCGGCTCGTCGCGCACGAGCGGCGCGACGGGCGGCGTGGCGACCGCCACGGAGAGCACGACCCGGATGCGCATGCGCGCGCGCTGCAGCGGGAGCTTGCTCTCCGTCTGGATGAGCTTGATGCAGTCGTTAATCTGCGATGCGACTGTGAGACGGGTGTGTCCGGTGTGACTGGTCGGGCGAGTGCGTACCTGCGCCTTTGCGGGCTTGCCGATCTTGACGCTGAAGCCCGCCTCGTGCATGGCCTTCTCGATGATGCCGACAGAGTACGGCCGGCCTGTGGACGGGTCGACGCACTTCTCGGCGACCTGCATCGCGATCTCCTTCCAGAGGTTGCCGAGCTCGTGCTCGCGCTCCTTCTCGCCGACCTGAAGCTCGCCCTTCTTCAATATCTGGCGGGATTCCGTTAAGACATAGCACTAAACGCCGGATGGGACACGCACCTCCTTGACAATAGCCTCAATGTCGCCCGTGCCAAACGCCTTGCTGAGGTCCTCGCTCTTCGCGACCTCGCCCTTGGACACGTTCATGAAGACGTTCGCGATTTGGAGGACGTCGTCCAGGTCCGTCTCGACGCCCGTCCTCCACTCCTGCACCTTGTTCTTGTAGCATGCGATCTCGAATCGCTTGCCGCCCTTCTTCAGCCGCACGATCGACACATTCGTCAGTCTGCGCTGCCGGCATGGGTAAGCGGGCGGGATGCACGCGGGAGCACGCACTTGATCTGGTTCGAGGGTTGCTGGACGAGCATCGTGCAGCGGCAATATGAAAATTGGTAAGAGTCAGAGATGCGGACAGTCCCGTGCGCCGCACGGGCGTCGGAGCCGCAAGCGCGTCACCGCGGAGTCGGAGTCCGGACCGCATGTTGCCCTGGATCTCCAAAAATTCAACTATTTACCGAGCGTATATTGAAAGGCCCGCGTGTCTTGCCAGTATTCGTGAATATCTGTACGGTACCCTTATACTAATCCTGCGATCAGTTAACTGCCATACCGACAGAGATTTCAACTGGTCGGATATTTTCTAGCACCCCGCGAGCTCAGAGCTGGAAGCCCGTATGCTTCCTGTTGCGACAAGCGGCCATTCTGACTTGCATCATGGCATGCGAACCCAGCGACTCGGTCAAACCCGGCTGGCTTTCGCTCCGTTCCAGCTTCCTCTGGCTCGTTCCTCCCCAGTGCAAATGGCGTGCAATTCAACGCGCTCGTGCTTCCTCCGCCGCGACACAAACCACAGATGCATCGGGACCATGCTCCCGCCTCCAGTACGCTAAGTAATCGCTGGAGTTCGGCAGACGGCGCCCCCTGTCCCCTATAATGGCTCTTCCGTTCTACGACGCGCGCGCTCTGCGCGACGCCCTCGACGCGTCCTTTGGCGGGACCGGTAGCCAAAACGCGAGGTCAGCGCAGTTGGAACGCGTCAGGGTTGTGCTGTAAACTCACACACGCCTTGTAGTCATGCAGCAACATTGAGAGCGACCGTGCACGTCTATCTGAACGTACTCGATGCCTTGGCGTCTGCGCAGGCATTTCAGAGTGTGCAGCGCGGGTCGGCTACAATGGTTGGGCTTGCCGACTACCTCGACCTCACCGCGGTCGTGGGCGCCTTCGTTCGCTCTCGTCTCGAGGAATGTGCGCAATTAGGGGTTGAAGAACAGTACGCGTTTACATTGACCTCCTGCCCACGAAGGATTGACCGTCTCTCTCAGGCTCATCGAGGCTCGATCCAAAATCCAATGCATCAAAGAACAAGTCGATGCCCACCTCGACAAAGCCAGTCGTACTTCGCCTCAGCACGCCGACCCAGAATCAGCCTACCCTTCTCCAGTCACGCCCACGTTCCCATTTCACGCTGATGGGCCAGCCACACTGGGCGAAGGCGCAGAGCGTGCCTCCTCACTTCTCAGCTCTTCCAATAAACGCAGGCGCTCTCCGTCTGTCGATGCCCCTCGTAAAGCGAGGTGGCGCACTATCACTGTAACCCCTCCCACCCCAGTCGCTCGTGAAAAACGGGTCGACACCAGTACGCAATTGCCCCGCGATCTCATATTCGAGAAACTCCAGGTCTTCTCACTCGGAGTGCGCGACAACGGCGTGCTGCAATCCAAACTTCAGTTTCTAGGGTCCCTCGTTCACATCGACCTGCGCGTCATGCCTGGACATCACCTCGACGAAGTGCACGTCGACGCCTTCTTCTGCACGCCGGCGCCTAGGCTCCAGACGATGAAGTACGACCACGTCTACCCGGCCCACTTCCCCGAGGTCTGGCAAGCGCCCAAACTGCTGGAGCTGGATTGCCGCGCCTCGCAGATCGGCACTCCCTCGCCGCCCGGCTCTCAGCTCGAGAAAACGCTCGCACACGTGCACACGTTCCGCGCGCTCGCCCCGCTCAACGCCGTCGGCAGGCCTATGCAGCGCCAGACGCTCGCGCGCCTGCCGCACGTCCTGCGCAGCCTGTCGCGCCTCGTGCTGTACTCGCCCGTGCGCGACGGCAAGGACTGCGTCCGCTTCGAGCACCTCGAGCGCCTCACCGTCGACCAGACCGCCGACGCGCTGTGGGACGACGACGCGACGGCGCAGACGCTCACGCGCCTCGCCGCCGTCACGCTACCTGGCGTGTACGTGCGCAACGGCTCGCCCGCCGCGGTGCGCCACATGCTGCGCGCGCCGGCCGTCGTCGTCGGCCTCGGCGCGGCGTTCGCGCACGAGCCCGGGCGCGTCGTGCAGCTCGAGCACGCGGGCGCGCGCGCGCGCTGGTTCGCGGGCCTCGCGCGCGACGCGCTCGCCTGCGCGCTCGCGCACGGCGCCGCCGCGAACCTCACGTTCCTCGCGCTCGCCGAGATGATGCCCAGCACGGACCTGCGCCTGCTCTTCGCCGCGCCGCCGCCGCCGCGCCTCGAGAAGCTCGAGATCCGCATCATCCAGCCCGCCGTGGAGCCCGGGACGCTCGTCGACGGCGACCCGCTCGTCTCCATCTTCGAGTACGACGGCATCCGGTACAAGTGGGGCACCTGCCGCAGCATCGTCTCGCTGGGAATCGGTACGGGCAACTGCTTCGGACAGTTCGTGGACCTTCCGGCACCCGTGGTGCGCAAGGCCGACGTTGTGCGCACGTTCATTCGCAGTGTCCTCGGAGCGCCGCCCGGCGGTATGGCCATCTCTCTACGGGGTGTGCTGCTCGTTGAATCAGGTTGAGGATCGGGTCGGTAAAATGCTGCTTTAGTTCTTGGTCGACGAACCTTTGCGATGCTCTCCGTGCTTTGAAATCGGTGGCCGTGTATTTAACACGTAAGACACTATGTAGGCGGTTAATAAAAAACCCATGTTGCAAGTGGAATGTTCAATGTATAAACTCAACGAGGCGCACGTGACCTGTGGCAGAACCCGGGCGGAGTTTGGACACGCGTCCAGCTTGCCACTTATCCGTAGGCTGTTAATTTTCTTCCAAAGGGCATGTGTCAAATTTCAATATAAACGCGATAAAACAGGGCGCTGCGCGCCATCGTATATTAATCATCTGTTTGGAGACAACAAGTTTGAGAAACAGAGACGGTAAAGAAGACAAAGGGCAATACAGCCAGAGATAAGTAAAATATATACATTGTATTCTGTACAACAGCACATGGCAGCGCGCTGGGATGAGAAAGTACCATAGCGGTCAGACAGTAATGAATACAAGGACGTAGCAGGCAGAGCAAAGCAGAGCAGGTGGGCGACGACCAATAAGATAACAACAGGTGGAGCGGAATGTCGGATAGCACTGCGGATAGGTTGACGACGCGGAAAGTGGATATTCCACATATGCGTGCCGCGGTCGTCACATGGATCTACGATCCTTGGAGGTAGGGGTAGTCAAGGAGACTAGGGTCAAGCTGAGAAGCGCTGTAATCGTCCGAGGGCGCACCGAACCAGGGATTGTCGCTGAGAGGCTTCAGTCCAATCCCCGGCGATGGCTCCCTGGGTTCCTGGGCAGTCATGAAAGACGGAATGGCAACAGAAAGGCCCGGGGAGGCTATGAGGTCGTAGCTGATGCCATCCGGAGAGGCAGGTCGAGGCGAAGTCTGTGCGACTGGCGGAGGTGTGGGATCAAGTCTGATGATGAGGGCTGGGTCCAGAGCAAGCGACTCGCCAGTCGCGGGATCGCTAGCCACGACGGGCGCATCGTCATCCAGCTGATAGCAAGTCTGATCTGCCAGTGGCATCGCGGGGACAATCTCGGACAAGCCGTAGTAGTAGCCAGGAGCGTTGAAGCGTGCATCCTCGACCACGCAGGCGGCGTCGATAGGCGAAGAAGTGTGGGTAAAGACTGCCATTTCCGGCACTGGTGAGCTGTGAGGAATTGCAAGCCCGGACACTTGGAAGCTCGAATCGCCGATGTGGTGGTACTTGCCGCCCGTAGCGTGGAACACAGCACCGGCGGAGTCTTCCTCGAGATCGACAGCGCTCTGTGCAGAAGGACCGTAGTAATCTCCGGAACCAGAAGCATAGCGCGAATAGTCTCCTTTGTAAAAGGAGACACTCTGTGAGGGGGGAGCGTAGAAGTTGCTGGGTGCGGGATCATAGTGCGACGCAGGCTCGATGACCCTCTGCGCTGGAGGGGCGTAGAAGTCGCTCGGAGTAGGATCACAACGCAAGGCGACTTCGGTGCCCGGTGCAGACTGGGCATCAATAGGAGCAGGAGAGGTCTCGTGAGCGACGGAAGGCTTGGGGAGTTCCCCATCCGAGATGGATTGCGAGGGATAGTACGCCCGGGCCAGTAGAAGGGGTGACGGGTACTCCTCCGTGACATTTAGGTCAGGGAGAGGCCACTCGTCATCGAGAGGCTTCTGGTCAGGATCATCCGCGAAAGCATCCTCCAGTTCGCGCAAGGTAGTCAGCATATTCTGCAGCTCTGACTGCCTGAGATTATTAGAGGCAATGCCGGGGGATTGGGTCTTGTGCGGGTGTAAGCGATGAAAACTACGAGCGAGTCAGGAGCACACACCTCTTCCCATTCATGTATAGCCTTGATGAGCTTTGTGCGGCGAAGCCCATAGCTCCAGTGCTGAACGATTACTTGGCTCCTCTGGGTCAGCGTCTCGCCTTGTGCAGCCTTCCGGGCGCGACGCGTCGACGTGACGTTCAAGGTGCGCTTGCGCCGCTTCTTCATGTCCTTCTCAGCGAACTTCCTCCCGGCAGCGATCATCGCGTTGCGGTAGCGCCGCTCGTAGAACTCGCGGACCTGGTCGGACTCGATGTCCCAGATGCGCGCGGCGATGCGCATGCGCTGCGTGGGCAGCCGCTCGAGGACGCAGATCTCGGGGTAGCGGCGGTGGAAGTCGTTCTTGTACATCATGAAGGTGTTGGGTACCTTCTTTTGCGTACCAGCTCTGTCGTACACCTTGCGTCGCGCCTTCCTGATCAAGGGAGGCGTTGGGGAGCGTGCAATGCGGGATTGCTGCGAGCGAGACGGCATGGGCGGGGGCGGGAGGAATGGGGATGGCGACCGTGAGGGAGCATAGTACGGATCGTAGTCGTAGTCTCCTGCGACTAATGGCTCTGCGAGAGAACGCGGAGCCGCAGCCCGAGCAGGTCGGTTGTACTGAGCGTGGGGGTCGTGGGTGCTGTAGCGGTCGTTGCTAGCATGATTGGGACGCGAGGGATACGGCGCATAGGCAGATGGAAGACGTGTTGTACGCGGAGGAGACGCAGTTTTACGCGGCATGGCGCACAACGACGGCGAGGGCAGCGAGATAGAGTAGTCAACCGGGGAGAACAGTTGGCACAGGGGAGCACATCCGACAAAAGCACGGCATTTTATAAGATGATTGACTATGCGAAGATTAACCAAACACCGGAAGGAGGTAATGCCAGATACTCCGTAAGCGGATGGCTCTCGCGTGGGATCCCCGCGGAGGTCCAAATTCAGCTGTCAAGCGGCAGCCATAGTCCCCGCACCAAAGGCCACGCCCTACGAAAGCATGCTCCAGGCTCTGACCGTCTGCAAACCAGTTTGGGACTTGAGACAAAACATGAGAGCGTGGGACGCGTCAACCGCAGAATGGGCGTCCATCAAGGTGCACCCCGCGCACGGGATCAGTCCGAGGACATCCGAGAGCAGGACCAAGGGCGCCAAAAGTCCGAAGGCGCTGCGCGCTGATGCATCAATTAGTCGCGAGCTCAGGATACGTGAGTCGAACCCAGGATCCGGGTGGTCCTTCATTTCCCACATGCCAGGAGCTCTTGGTAACGTGATGGAATGCGTCCGAAGCAGGGACTGTGGGAACGCGAAGAGAACTGACGTGCATTCGGACGCAGCCGTCATCCGAGCGTCGATGACAACGCTGGTTCAAACGCTCGTGCCCGTATTCAGTACAGGTGAAGGCGCGGATACGTCGGCCGCGCGGCACGCAAGGCGGTGAACGCACAAGTGAACACCCCACTATAGGGGGGCATGGACGAGCGAAAATGGTCACCCGGCCCCCAAGACAGCCCTGAAGATACGCGGGGGCGGTCCGTTCGTTGTTCTTTTCTTTCGCGAGACCTGTGCGTCGCCACGTCGCCATGCTGGCAAGCCCTAGGATGATGGACGCTGGGCGATCATCGATATCCTTTCTTCAGGGAAAAGATCAATGCCAAACTTCGACGCGGGCCGGCTGGCCGGTGCCACAACTTCAACAGTCGTGACCAGCCCCGCACGGAGCAAGGGATCGACTCTGAAGCGACTCCTGAAGCCAGCAGGGCCCAGCCCACCGTCCCCTGCTTCGGGGATTGCACCTGACTTGCAGGACGCGGGGCTGGGGCGCTTTGTTTGGACCCAGTTTGGCAAAGATTAGCCCTAGAGTCAGATCAAGTATGCACCCGAGATCGCCATGATGATCCTGGCGCGAGAACCCTCGGCGCGTCGAAAAATCACCGCCCAGCACGCAGCGCCCATGTGCATCGGCCGCGCGAGAACCACTGCAGCGTTGGGAGGGAGCCGCGAATCCAGTGCACGGCTCCTACGCGAGAGCCGGAATGCCGTTCAATGCGCGTGCAGTCAAAATAGAACCAGCACCCGCGCGTGGCCACGAAAGTTCCGTCCTGCGCCAATAGTATGCGCGCGCATTTCACTTACAGTACTTACTTACAGGGCCTCGATCACCGTCTTGGTCGCGAGGCTGTCCTCGCTTGCGTGCTGCTCCGCGAACTTCTCCAACCACGTCTCCACGCGCTTCTCGTCGCGGTCAAAGTCGCTCAGCACGAGCGGCCGCACGCGCGCCTCCCAGTTGTCCTGCCAGCTGCCCCACGCGTGCGCGTCGTCGCGCTGACGCGCGAGGTTCTCGCGCAGCCGCTCGAGCGCAGCCGCGCGTGGATACCCCGACAGGACTTCCTGCGCCTCGCCGTCAGCAACGCGCTGCCATCCGCGTAGTAATGAAATTCGAAGCGCGTACCGTCAATTGCTTCGCCAGTTCCGTCGCGTCGCCGAAGACGCGTCCGTTCGCGCCGTCTTGCACGAGCTCGTCCAGACTTCGCACAGCATCATCAGCACAAGTCGGCGCCGAATCGGCGCGGAGTAGACGCACCACGCGAAGCGCAGCGCGCACACGGGCAGCCCGCAGCCGAACATGTCGACGACCTTCATGGGCAGGTCGAGCCCGCTGGAGCTCTCGTGCATCGAGATGCCGAGGTCCGCCGCGCCGAGCAGGCGCGGGTAGTCCTCCGCCTCGAGCCACAGCGAGCGCACGCGCACCCAGCGCCATCCCTGCTCCGCCTCTGTGCGGCGCACAGCCGCCATGCACTCCGCGCGCATCGGCCCGCGGCCCGTCACAAGGACGAGGGCCTTCGGGAGGCCGCCGGCCGCCGCGCGGCACGCGGCCTCGTACTGCGCGAGCGCGTCGAGCAGGATGTCGAACCGCTCGTCCGGCGTCCAGCTCGTGCTCGACACCAGCAGCGCTGGGCGGTCGGACCGCAGCGTCGTGAGCATCCGGTCGCCGCCCGCGTCGATGGGCAGGAGCGAGAGGCTGTCTTGCGCGCTGGGCGGCGTCGAGGTCACTTCTGTGAAGGGGGTAGACTGCGGTGCGTCGAACTCGGGCAGGAAGTCGGGGAGCGTGAGGTCCTCGGGGTCGTCCTTAAATAACCGCACGAACAGCTGAGTGAGGAGGGTGAGTAGTTCGCTCTCTTCAGAAGTATCCGAGATACTGACGTTGTGAGTTTCGAGGGGATCGCATGGGTGAAAGTGCGATGGCGGACGGTCGTGTAGCACGACTTTCTCGCCTCTGCTGTCATCAGGACATGCATCCAAACACTAATGAAGACTTACTGCAGGTTCCACTGCTGGACCAAAGCCTCCTTCATAGCTTTGGTCACAAAAAGATGTGCGTGAGCTGTGCGACCAAAATAGCCCTCAAAGCTGACGACATCTTTCAGTAGCTGGTTCCCAGGTACTCTTGGAGGACTCGGACCTCTTTGCAAGCTTTACAAGCTTATGCTCTTTACCCAGGCGCAATGCGAGGATGCTGTAGCCAGTGTTGTGCCAGTCGATAATGAGCTTGGAATGTCGAACGAAGGCGACGAATTGAACGACGGCAAGCGTAGGAATGCTGGGTGGATTCTGTCAACGTTTGTTACATACAAAGGACTGGTGCATGCAATCCCCTTACTTGTACGATGATGAACTCCGGTGCTTGAGACATGCGAAAGAGCAGACAGTTGAACAGCGACAGCGTTTGTATGGCGACCTTCCAGGGGGCAAGAAGAGGGAATAGCAGGCGAGGTAGACGCGAGAGGAACAGCGGCGGCGTCGAGACGTAAAGGTAACGCATTGAGCGCAGCGACGGTATTGGACGCGAGCCTGCACCCACGACCGTCAGCTCTCTGTCTGTATGCCGCTTCCAGAGCGTGCGCACCGCGGTATCCAATGATCCAGGTATCAAAATTGGCCTGGGCAAAGCTCTCTGCGTGGTACATCATGCGGGGAGAGCGCCCAATGTCGCCGAGAACGACGACGGCGACGCTGCGGACTCTGGGCTGCTGCTTGCTCTTGCGCCAGAGGACGAAGCACAGCGTGACGAACGGCGACGCATTGATGACGAAGAGCGCGCTGAGCAGCGGCCACCACTCGCGCAGAGTGTCGAGTGCCATCGGGCGCGACGTGTTCGTCCTGAGGCCTAAGTCCGGGTGCGCGTGCCGGGAAGCCGAGGGCCGGGGGTAGAAAAAGCGCGTCGCGGAGCGTGAAACGGTTTTCTCAATGTCATTCACTTTTCCACTCAGAGTCGCTGGGCTTTCCGTCTTGCTCTGTGGATCTGCGCGGCGCTCGTGGGAAAGGAGAACAGTTCTCGCATTCGTTTGTAACGCGCGGCCCAAACGCCCCACCGCGCTCACTTGTCTCTCGTGCGAGGCACATTTTTTTCTGTTACTTTTTTGTTACTCCACTGTAGTATCTACTGCAGAATATATCGAGTCTTATTACATATCAACTGTGTGCTCGACACCGTCGGTGGCAGCGTCAGAACCTCAGTCGCAGCGTGTTTGGAGCGAGCTTGACCAGCGCCAACCATGATCCCGACGCCCGACCTCTCGCACCTGCGCGCTGCCGACTACGAGCATGTCTACGAGCCAGCTGGCGAGTGCAATACGCGCAGCCATCTACCCGTGGCTCACGACCTCCAAGAGGACACGTTTATCCTTCTCGACGCCCTGGAGCAAGATGCGGACGTCCTGCGCGCGTTGAAAACACCACTTTGTCTCGAGATCGGGTACGTCCCTGGCGCGTAGTATAGACTGCTCTACAAACGCTCACCCTACACCAGTTCGGGCTCGGGCTGCGTCTCTGCATTCCTAGGATCGATCCTCGGCGCCAGCGCCTGTGCGTTGCTCGCGACCCCGCCGACCGAGTCCACGCTCAGCTCGGCCTCACAAGAATAGCATACATTTGTACGGACGTCAATCCACACGCGGCGCTCTGCACGCGTCGTACAGGCGAGCAGAACAAGGTTTGCCTACGTCTGTGCACCCGCTGGAACTGTTACCCAACGTGCATTGCAGGTCGCACTATGTCCAATCATCGCCAATCTCGCATACCCACTGCTTCATCGGATACGAAAGCAGGTCGACGTACTGCTGTTCAACCCGCCATATGTCCCGACGAGCGTCGACGAGGCAGATTTCGCGCAACACGATCGAGATATCGCAGGTTCCTGGGCGGGCGGAAACGATGGCATGCAGGTCACCAATATAGTCCTTGGCATGCTCGACGTGCGTACGCGTTGATTCATGCTGCTTTAGCTGACTCGCTGCGACGTGCAGGATTTGCTTGCGCCTACTGGCCGTTTTTACCTGGTCGCGCTCAAGCAGAACGACATCCCCGGCATCACGCGCAGGCTGCGGGAGGGCCAGGCTCTGGACTGCAAGGTGCCCCACCATTAATTGCCCTCGAACCATGGGCTAATACAGTTGGAGCAGGTTGTCCTTCAGCGCCGCGCTGGGCGCGAGCATCTACATGTTCTATGCGTTACCCGGCTTGAAATATCACAATGAAGTGCAGAGATTGACGGCAGCGAGGTTCTCCGTCCACTGTCGACTCACACATCGCTCTGCCGCCCCTGCACTGGTAGCACAGCAAATTCGCCCCCAACAGCTCAAGAACGGGATGTGAGGAAACAGTTTCGATTAAATAGGGCAAGCAAGTATGTATGCTCAACACTCAACAGGCTTGTGGCTGACGTTCGTAAACAATACTAGCGTAATCGTCGTAAAAATCGTGTGCATAACCGACAGAGCCCCGCCTTCAGAAGCGCGTCGTGCTGCTGGAGGGGCTGTGTTCGTGCGTAGTTGACGAAACCCTGCCTTCAGAAGCGCGTTGTGCCACTGGACGACGAATTGGACGGACTGCCGCCGGTGGAAGAGTACCGCTGCATGTACCACGGCAGCGGCTGCGTGGACTGGCGGCGCGAAGGCGTGCGCGGCCGCTCCGGTGCCGCGCGCTGCCCGTCCGACTCGCCGGAGCTCTCGCGCGAGTGCGGCGCGGGCGCGGGCGGCGGGAGGCGCGCCTCGAACGCGGTGAGTTTCTTCTGCAGCGTCGACGCGAATTCCGCCTGCGAGTTGAGCTTCATCTCCGCGGCCGAGAGCGCCTCGCGCAGCTCGGACATCTGCTCGTCCTGCTGCTTGACCTGCGCGACGAGCTCCGTGCCCGAGGAGAGGAGCTCGTGGATGCGCGCCTCCTGGTCCGAGATCGTCGCCGCTTGCTGCCGCGCGAGCGACTGCTCCTCTTGCAGGGCGCTCGAGATCTTGTCCTGCGCTTGCCGGACCGAGGCGAGCTCGGCCTTGAGCCTATCGACGTCCGATGCGTGTGCGGTAAGCGCTTCTGCCTGTCCCTGGATTGTCGCTTCGTGGGCCTTGCCGGTGTCGGCGTGCTCTCGCGCGAGCTGTTCCTGCTGCGTGATGCGTTGGTCCAGCGGCGCTAGTGATTCGCGCAGCGTGTCAATGGCATTGTCATGTTCCGCCATCTTTTCGGGCAGCGAGCGCAAGGCCTCGAGCTCGCCGTTGACGGCAGCGATAGCCTGCGCGTGGCCCTCGGCGTCGGTCTTGCGCGTGTTGAGCTCTTCCCTAAGCCGCTTGCTCTCGCGATCCTGCTCCGAGACGCGGCGCTCGAGCGTTGTAGCCGTTCCGCGCAGCCGGTCGGCAAGCTCCCAGCACTGGCCGAGCTGCTCCGGCACGCCGTGCAGGGGCTCCAGCGCGCTTTTCAGCGCTGCGATCTCGTCCGCTTGGCCCTGCGTGGCCTGCGCTTGCTCCGCGCTGGTGCGCGTCGTCTCGTACTCCAGGCGTTGAAACTGGATCTCCTGCTCGGACAGGCGCTGCTCCAGCGGCGGCATCGTCTCGCGCAGTTCGAACACCTGCGATGGAAGGGGCCGCAGCGGCTCCAGTTCGGTGGCGAGGGACGCGAGGCTTGCTGCGTGGCGCTCCTGCGCGGCCTTGCTTGCGTCGAGCCCGGCGCGGAGTTCGCCCGCGTCGCGCTCCTGCGCGAATACACGCTGTTCGAGCCGCGGGACTGATTCGCGGAGCTGATCCACAAGGGTGGGCAGCACGCGCAGCGGCTCGACCTGGCCCGCGAGCGTGGCCAGCGCGTGGTCCATGCCGTCGCCGCGCGCGGCGAGCGCGTCGGTCTGGCTGTGCAGGCGGCGCAAGTCGCCGTCCTGTGCATCGACACGGCCCTCGAGAGCAGGCAGCCGCGAGTTCAAGATGTCGACGCGCTTGTGTGTCTCGGCGAGCTGCGCGGGCAGGCCACGCAGGGGCTCAATCTCGCCGCGCAGGGTCGCCAGTGCATCTGCCTGCTCGCGGAGGGCCTGCGCGTGCGCGCTGTCCTCGTGCTCCAGCCCACGCAGTGTGTCGTCCTGCTCGGCGCTGTGGTGCTCGAGCCGCAGCAGGGAGGTGTGTAGGCCCTCGATTCCTGCCTCCTGCTCGGCGACGGTCTCCGGGAGAGAACGCAGCTCCTCGAGCTCGGCGAGCGTCTGAGCGTGCTGCGCCGTTAGCGTGTGCTCCTCCGCGAGTCGTGTATCTAGCGCTGCGAGGCGCTGCTCGAATGGCGCGATGGTCCGACGTACGTCGGCGAGCAGCTTGGCCTGCGCCGCCAGCTCGCGCTCTTGCTCGCCTGCGCGGCGCTGCAGCGGCGCCAGGGTTGTCTGAATGGAGGAAATCTGCGCGTCCTTCTCGCTCACCGCCTGCGGCAGCGTGCGCAAGGGCTCGAGGTCATGGCGCAGCGCCGTGATGGCCTCGCCGCGCTCCTTCCCGCGGATGTCGCTGGAGCCGAGGTCGTCGCGCAGCTGGCGGATATCGGTCTCGAGTGCGGAGATAGTGGCGCGCAGCTTGTCGATGAGGTCGTTCTGGTCGGCGAGCCGTTCGGGAATGGTGCGCTCGCGCTCCTGCGGGGGTTGGCCCCGCGTCTTGAGTAAGGTCTGGTGCAAGTGCAAGAACGTCAGAGTCTATCTCTCGAGGTATGGCGCGACTAACTCTTGTGCGAGCGAACATGGCTGCTGCTGGTCAGTGTCGTGTTGCGCTCCCATGCATGCGACTGAGGGTATATATCCTCTAGGCCTAACCCCTATCTGCGTGTTTAAGGTGTGGTGCGCACCGCTTCCCATGGCTGCAGGGATGGGACGCGTATACACCGCATACATGACGCGGACCAGGCTGCCCATGCGTGCAACACATGCATAGTTGCACTAATGCTGTGCGCGCCGGCTAACCTGGCCTGGGGTTACAGCAGGGCTACAGGCTGCTCGCCTCTCCAAAACGGTCACGTACCGGCCAGGCTGCGTGGTCGGTCGGTGTGGGCCATGCACATTCAAGACGGTCACTTCTCGAGCTCTTCCAATTCATTCGGAAGTCGCCCAAGATGAAAATCCGGATTCTGGCAATGTTCACTACCCGTGATGGGCTCATGGTATGCATGCCTCTACTCTTCCAACCTTGCCATTCGCATTAGCCAACCGACCAACCGCAATGTATAGGAGTCGCCGACGTTTCAGGGTGCGAATCCGTCGCCTCGCTTGAGTGGAACGACACCTGGGGGGTTCGTGCGCAGACAGCACGGTAGGAGGCGTAAGGTAAGTGGCTATCTAAAATATGCCGTCTCTTGAAAATGATGTGCATCCTATATCACCCAACGGGGCGGGTCAACACCAATTACAGTCTCGATACGTTGCGCGACCCATACTCGCATTGCTCATCAAAGTCCTAGCTGCGGCATAAGCTCCTCCTGCACGAACGTCTCGAAGGTCGAGGCTACGAAGGAATACTCTATAACACAAGCGTTAATATCGCATCTGCAGGATTCAAGCCGACAGACTCTTGAGGGCCGGGTCCGGCGTCTCCATCCCGCTCAGAAGGCCTCATAGGTCGACTTCAGCTCCAACACCGTGGGGAAACACTCGTCACTGCTCACCATATTCGTTGGCAAACTTTGCCATGTTCGCAAAGTCCTGTACGTCGGCGATTCAGCCGACACCCTGCAGCAAAGGGGATAAACAGCGCACCTTCATCTCCGGCGGAAAGGAGATCTCGACTACACTTGCCTTGCGGCCCGTGATCTTCGAGACGATGGCAGCTTGCTGACTCGGTGAGAGCACGCAGTCGGCAAGCGCGACGCTGTGTCCGACGAAGGCGTCACGGTGTTCCAGGATCGTCCGCACTGCGCGCCCCAGGTCTTTCTTGATCCACACCGATTTCACTGCGGCATTTCAGCACAGGGCGGCGTGAACACAATGAGCTGCGGCGCACAAATTGTGTCTTGCTTCGCACCGGCGCTGGTGAGCGCGATGGTGCCATTGGGGGCGATGCTCACGCCGCCGGGCATGGTCGTGTAGTCTGCGTGCTCATCAACATGGCCCTATCGTATCCCAAGTGCAAACTCACTGTCGAGGAACCCTCCGAGGAATAGCAGTGTCGCCGGCGGCGCGGGATCGCACGAGAGGATGTACTCGTTCACGCGTCCCTTGGCGTCGAAGTTCGCGCTGGTGAGTGCGCCGCGCGTTGCCTTCTCGATCGACTCGAGCGTGCTCCACACGAGGTGCTTCACTCCCACAGCTAGGGCAGCGTCTACCATGCGGCGACCCCGAGCTTCTTCGTCGGGGCCCGGAACAGTGTATGCGTATACCTGTATGCGTCAATGGTGAATGCATTGTGAAAGAAGGGAAGGCCGCTACGAACAGCGTCGGCTCCAGTGTATGCTTTCTTGATAGCCTCTGACTCGTCTATGTCGATAACTACCAATTCGACGCCGGAGAGGTCGGCCAGTTGCTTGGCTTTGTCGGCCTGGGTGTCGCGCACGGCGGCGCGGACTTTGTGTCCGGCGACGGACAATTCGCGAACAACGGCTCCACCTGTGTCCTGGTAAGAGCACAGCTCATAAGGGCAAGATATTTCGTGCCTTGCAGGCCGGTGGCACCGTGAACGACGACAGTGAGAGGCGAAAGAATCATTGAGATGCTGCGCTTGAAGTTAGGCAATTAAGGATCGACGGCCTGAGATACCCAGCAGATGGAGGAGATACTCATCTTTTATATCTCTGGGAGCTGGATGAATCATCTTGGGCTGATTCACCTCGTCCTTGGAGGCCGCTCACTAAAAGATAGGTGAAATGGACTGGTCATATGCGCTGACGAACTGATTAGTCAGCAGTGGTGCATTCCTTGAACGCACCACCATTCTATTGAATCTACATCGTCCCTGACGTCTCTGTGCCGGTTATTAGGCCTTAAACGCACATTATCGTCATTATCTGTTGATTTTCTGTCAATTTGACCCGAGTTTTACTGAAACCAGCCTCTTCGACATTCTGGCGGGGACAACGCGTTTGAAACTCAGCTATCGCGTCTCTTCTCCGGCTGGGGCCGCTCGCTTCAGAATGCACTCTCCGCCAAGGCACGCTGCGTGATCTTTCCCGTCCCCTTGTTCGCGAAAGTGCCACTTGACCTGAAAGGTTGCTGTGGATCTCGTCCGAGTCGGAATCCGGCGCCAACATGACGGCCCGATAGCAACCTGGACAGCAATTCGGACAAGGACCGCACCCACGCTCTTCATGGATGGCTGCCGCGTCGGCTGCTCCAGGCTTCCACCGGCGCCGCGTTCGGGATAGTGGAGTGCTAGCCCGGATGATTTCGTTTTTGGCCGTCCCTAGCTCTAACTGAAATCGACGCGGAGCCGAACACCGTCGGTACATATTCTCGACGATGGCTCGCCGCTATGCCTCGTGCCTGCAGCCATGCGTGGCCTCCTTACCCTCCTTTTAGTCGCGTCGCGCGTCGCAGGCCAGTCGTTACCCGTCAAGAAGATCTATGGCGTGAACATCGGTCGGAGCATACCTTGCTCTCGGGGACGTTCTCTCTGATGCGTCGCAGGGAATTGGCTTGTTATGGAGCCCTGGATGGTGTGGGCGACCGCGGCCGCTGAACGCTATGCTGACCCAGGCATAGATGCGCGACGAGTGGGCGTCCATGGGCGGCGAGGAGTGCGCAGACTGCTCGCAGTGCATCGGCTCCGAATTGTGCGTTGCCCGCGGTGTGCTTGATTAGCGTCTCACATCCACGCAGCGCGCTGGCTAAGGCACTGGGAAACGAAACCGATACTGTCTTCCAAAAGCACTGGTGCGCTGCTTTACTTGTGTTTTTTGCATTTCCGTAATTGACCAGGTGGCAGGGAGACCTGGTTCAACCAGACCGACATCGACCGTATCAAAGCAGCAGGCCTGAATACAGTTCGCATACCGGTCGGTATTCGTATCGTCCCTGTCATAAATGCTGACTCATCGCAGCTCGGATATTGGCTTGTTGAGCCGCTCGTCGACCGCGCAACCGAATATTACGGTCGCGGTGGACTAACTATCCTCGTACGTCGCACGCAGAACAGATTCTGACACGTCATTAACGCCCGTGTAGAAGACGCGTCTACGCGCCCTGAAGGCCGCCGGTCTCCACGTTATCCTCGACCATCATGCGCTACCCGGCGCTGCTGCCATCCGCCAACAGTTTGCCGGTCTCTGCACCTCAGACCCGCAATTCTACGTACGTTGCAGCCATTGCTATGTTATTTGCCTCGACAGCAAGTCCTCGAATAGACGCAGAATAATTATGACCGCGCACTGGTGTGGGCGGCGGTCATGACTGCGTTTATCCACCTGGACGCGGACTTTGCGAACGTTTTCTCTCTGCAAGCCGTCAATGAGCCCGTGCCGGACTGGAAGAAGACACCTGGCCTCGGACAATGTCGGTCACCCTCCCTTGCGCACATGCTAGTCTTACGCACCCTCCAGACGAGAAGGACTTTGTCCAGACCGTGCGGGCTATCGAGAAGTCCATCGGCATTTCCAAGCTGCCTTCCGGCGTCAAGAGCAATTTGTCGGTCAGCAATACGATTCTTGCCATTGCAAACCTGTCCTCGACGAGCGCGGGCGTGAGGCGTGCGCTCCGGACGGCACAGCCAATGCTCGTTACACTCATCTATGCACATGGCGCACGTGTGACGAAAATCTGGAACCAGCGGACCCCTCTTTGGACCAAGTTCGTCCTCAACTGGATCATGTCGAATCTCCCGATTGATGGCGCCGCTGTGCAGCTTTATGGATGTAAGCTGGCAGCGTTCCGGCGCCCCGAACCCGGCCGACGCGAAGGACTCGTATGGCCCACAGTCGTAGGTGTTCTTTCCATTATTGTAGTATTTGGATGCTGACACTTTTCAAGGTACGATAACCACATATATTACAACTTCGGCGTTAGTTGTCCGCTTTCCCCAAGGTTACACCTGGTCTAATGTTATTCATAGGGAGTGACCACACACTCTGAGAGCGCATACATGAAACACCTTTGCAGTACGTGTTTTGACTTCCTTCCCGCTTTCGCTCACTGCTTGGCGCGTAGACCTTGACAGACTCGCCAAAGCGACGTCCGTGCGCAACACACCGCTCTGGTTTGGCGAGTGGTCGCTGGCAACCGGGTTCAACGCGACGGATGCCTTCCTCAAAAAGTGGGCTGACGCGCAGAAGACCATGTACTCTGCCAGCTCGGGCTGGATCGTAAGCACGCATCGCTGGCGCCGTCTGATACAGTGTTGATTTGGTCGTACAGTTCTGGAGCTTCAAGATCGGCGAGGGTCAGACTGAGCAGAAGCAGTGGGACTACTTCGAGGCACTCCGCAGAGGGTACTTTACGAAGAGCCCGTCCGCTGTCTGGGACAAGAACGTCTGTAAGGCATACAAGAACAAATAGTTGTTGTGGGTGAGTGTCTCGTCCGTCCTATCAGCATTCCGTTTTTGTTGATTGCGGCGGTACAGAACATCTGCGCAGTCTGCCTGGCCAGCACTTATTTATATCCCCTGGGTTAGAAACATCTACCGTTCGTTGACTGAGTATACTATGTACCCGTAACTAACCTCCATCGCTCCTTTATCTCAACCTCTCGTTCGCTCTCGCCCTACCTCCGAGTGCACGGTCGCGTGGACCTGACTGCGCATGGATCCGTGATTCGCACCCACATTGGGACGGCTGGTCGTCGCGATCCACAACAGCGACGTGGCGGTGCCATTTGTCACCACATGCCCATACTTAAGGAGCCCGCAGTGGGATGCATCGCGCCTGTGACACGCTTTCCCTTTCTTCTCAACAGCGGCGCTTTTCGCCTTCCATTTCTCCCTTTTTTTCCGCTACTGCATATATCCTCACTTGACCTTTCACTTCTGTACCATGGTTGCTTCGTCCAAGGCGTTGGCGATCTTGTCCGTCGCTGGACTTGCTGTCGCCAGCTTGAGCGGTACGTCTAAACTTTGGCGCGTTGAACTATCTCTGACGCCCGAAGTAGACGGCCCTCGTAGGACTGGCGGTGTGGCGCGTAATGGCTCGATTGCGAGACGCCGGGCACAGTGTGCGTTGAGGTGCAAGCGTCCCGTCCGATCCTAATCGGCTATGTTACGATACAGTTGGCAAACGGGCCTGCAAGCCTACGACGACGCCTGCCCCGGAGCCCGAGCCCACTCCCACTCCCACGGAACCCCCGGCGCCTGAGCCGACTCCCACTGAGCCGCCCGCCCCGCCCGAGCCCAGCATGATTCCCGGCACCTGGCAGTCGTTCCCCGCGCCCAAGGGCTCGACGCTGCTCGTCGCGAAGCAGGCCAAGGACTTCGGCCCGCAGGTTGTGCAGCACACGCTCAGTGGTATTGTCACGCGCGCATCGCTCGGCAACGACTCTACGCTGCCTATGTGGATCGACTTCGGGAAGCAGAGCGACGGCGTATGGCGCGAGCGCTACGTCAAGCGCTACGCGTTGACGGAGGAGCAGGTCGGCGGGGAGCCGGACGACGTTTGGGCTCTTGTCAAGCGCTACAAGGACGCGGGTGTCGTCAAGGGCTACGTCGTGTATAACGAGGGCCCGGACGACAACAGCTCTAACATTGCGACGTCTCTCTGCGGGCCGCTCTCTGCGATCGCCGTCTCGTCCGGGCTCGAGGAAGCCGCGAAGAACGCGGGGCTGACGCAGCTTGCGGACGCGCGGTCCATGTCCTTCGGCGACTTGACGTCCCAGTATGGCGAGCAGCTGTCCAGGGGCACGCTCGGCCTGTTGCGCAATGACATGTCCCACTGCCGCGACATGATAGTCGCGCAGAACGCCGCCGTCGGCATCGATGGCGACGGCGGAGGCTACGTCGACCTCCTCAAGCACCTCGATCCCGCCGCAACTGTCATAGGCTACGGTAAATCCGAGGACGGTTCCGTGCACGCGGCGTCCACCGTTGGAGCCGGCCTTGTCGCAGCCGACTGGATGACCAACTGGAACGTCATGTCGCTTGGGGCGCGCGAAATCCCCGTCTCGCAGCTGCCTGACTTCACCGAGCTGGCGAAGCCCACGATCACGGACGACGGGAGCAGCTACTACGTCGCATTTGTCATGACCGACGGTGACAATGTTCAGTGGGTATTGGGTGACTATGCGTCGTCCAAGACCTGGTACGGCGCACCGGAGCGCGGCGAGATCCCGTTCACCTGGGGCCTGGTATGTGCTTCACACTGTTCGAGTGCCTGCGCGTTGACTTTGAGCCCAGCCTATCTCGTCCATGACCGAAACCATGCGTGCGTTCCAGGCGTCTTTCTCCTACTCGGACTTTCCGCTGACAAGCACTTACCGTAGCGGACGCGCTGGGCTGGTTTGCCGAGACTGCGAAGCCTGCCGACAAGTTCGTGAACTACGGTGACCCATACCTCTACATCGACTCGTCCTCGTCCGACCCGGGTACATTCACAAACATGGTTGCGAAGCATCAGCAATGGGCGCAGGCCATCGGCGTCAAGTCTGCCGTTATTTTCTGCGAGGACTGGCAGGCCCCCGGCTCCCAGGCGGGCTTCGACGTGATCGCAAAGGCGGACCCGGCCCTCGACGCGGCGTTCATGATCCAGTACTCGTCGTACGCCGCGGGTCGCGGTGCGCTGCGCTTCGGCACGCGCGACGACGGCTCCAAGTTGCCCGTGCTCATGGCCAAGACGCACCTGTGGGCGCAGCCCGATTCCGAGGAGGCCGGCGGCCCCGCGCACATTGCCGACCAGCTCAACAACTGGTCCAATGGCGGCGCGGGCGACGTTAAGGACCGTGTTGCGTGGGTGCCCGTCAACGCGTGGAGCACGTTTGACATGGGTGACGGGCGCAAGGTCGGTGGCTACGCGGCTGCACGTGAGACGGCGGGCAGGCTCGGCGACAAGATCAAACTCGTCACACTGCCAGACATCGCTGCCATGCTCAAGAATGCCGCGTGAGGTGTTGGATCGTATTCGTGTACATATAGCTATATCCGCAGACAAGCGCATTCCTTGCGCTTCGATGCTATTTATATATTCTGGTCGAAGTCTGACGGCCGTTGCTTCTTTGATCAGTAGCCCTGAGATTCACGTGTTGTTTTGTCTGAGCGGACTTCCAAGCGCGTCGTGTTCTTTCCGCTTGCCATGCCACCGAAGAAGGGACGCAAATCCGCGCCGGGTACGGATGGCACCAATACGCCCAGTGCTGCGGCAAGTGGTGGCTTGCAGGACTCGCCATACGCTGTGGCTGAGTCCTGGTGCAGACACTCATTGAATCGCACACGTATATGTACACGCCGCGGCCGTTTAAGAATCCGAACTACACCAAGAACGTGAACCGGCGCATGAAGAACTTCAAGTCTGTCCTTGCGGCGGAGCGCGAGCGCGAGCGTGTCTTGCGTGAGCAGCAGCGCCAGCAGATCGCAGACGGGATCGAGAACGTCGAGGAGGTCGCGCCCACGTACCTCTCCATAGAAGCGCCGCCGTCTGTCCTTCCCCAGCCGCACTACTGCGACATAACAGGCCTCGATGTGCGTCCTGGCGAAGTACCGCGACCGTGGATGCGCGCTGACCTGCATTCTTACAGGGCCCGTACACAGACCCTGCCACGGGCCTCCGCTACCACGACAAGAGCGTCTACGAATTCATCCGCGGCATGGTACGCCCATCCCACCTCCGTTCCACCAGCGGCCGCTTATCGCAATACTCAGAACCCAGGGACCGAAAAATTCTACCTCGCCGCCCGCGGAGTGCACTCGATCGTCAAGTGAACCAGCCCCGTGTGCACAGTGCTCGACCGGCCTCGTATCTTTTTTGGTGTATCGATATTTTCCGAATGACAACCTCTGTATACTGGACCCAGCCGTGCCAGCGGCCCGCCACTGCCCTCTTCCAAGTCACCCACGCATTTTCTTTGGTTCTCACACCCCTGTGGCCTGCTTCCTTCATTCGGAGCTTGCTCCGCGAACTGTTCTCGAGGATGTCACGTTCTTTTCGCAGCCGCGGGACCTATAATTATCCACAGCTCACTGCGGCCCGCTGGGCGTCTCGTTGACAGCGCTCCGCCGCTCCCCGTACTCACCCGTCTTCTGCAGCGCTCACGCCCCTGCATATTGCATGTGAACCACGTCACATGTCTTCCTCGCTGCAGCTTCTCGGCCTCAACTCTCCTCCGCAAACACATTTATTCCAGTCAGACCCAGGCGCGTCATCGCAAGCTATGTCCCGCTCATCGCTCACCCTCGGCCTGGTGCTTGTAGCGCTCGCGCCTGCTGCTCTCGGTGCATTTCCAGACTGCGTCAATGGTCCGCTCAAGGATAATCTCGTGTGCAACACGACTGCGAACTTCATGGACCGAGCGAAAGCTCTCATCGACGAGTTCACTACGGAAGAGCTCGTGAACAACACCGTCAACGGCTCTCCCGGTGTCCCGCGACTAGGACTCCCGCCCTACCAATGGTGGAGCGAGGCGCTGGTTAGTGTGCGCTATAATCTCTCTGGGATGGGTTTCCAACGGCGCTGTAGCACGGCGTGGCTGGGGCAAACCCGGGCGTTCACTTCGCGCCTGCGGGCGAGGACTTCGACCACGCCACATCATTTCCGCAGCCGATCCTCATGGGCGCCGCGTTCGACGACGAGCTGATTCACGAGGTCGCCACCGTGATCAGCACGGAGGCTCGCGCATTCAACAACTTCGGGTTCTCCGGCATCGATTTCTTCACACCGTGCGTCCCGCATCGGACGTTCGTCTGTGCCGCTGAGCCTAAGGCTGAAGTGTGGCAGGAACATCAACCCCTTCCGCGATCCGCGGTGGGGACGCGGGCAGGAGACCCCGGGCGAGGACCCGTTGCATATCGCGCGCTATGTGTTCCAGCTAGTCACCGCCCTGCAAGGCGGATTGGGACCTTCGCCGTACTACAAGGTCTGTGTTTCTCTCCCTCCAAACGTTTCGATTACCTGAGACGAGGCGAGAATAGATTGTTGCCGACTGCAAGCACTTCGCAGGGTACGACCTCGAATCGTGGGAAGGCATCGATCGCTTCCACTTCGACGCGGTCATTACGACGCAGGACCTCGCGGAATTCTACACCCCGTCGTTCCAGAGCTGCGTGCGCGACGCGAAGGTCGGGTCTGTGATGTGCAGCTACAACTCCGTCAATGGTGTGCCCGCGTGCGCGAGTTCGTACCTGCTGCAGGATATCGTGCGCGACTTCTACGGCCTCGGGGACGGATGGATCACGTGAGTCTCGTGCATACCGTTGTCCGGGAACTGCTGAGAATTGAAAAATGTACCAGCTCCGACTGCGACGCGGTACAGAATGTATTCACCACCCATAATTTCACAACCACACAGGCCAACGCTTCGGCGATATCCTTGAAGGCGGGGACGGACGTCGATTGCGGGAATGTCTATGCGCAGTCACTCGGCGATGCATTGGACGGAGGGCTCGTGGAGGAAGATGATCTCAAGCAGGCGTTGGTCCGCCTGTATGGCTCTCTCGTTCGGTACGCGAAATCGCCTTGACACACGCGCGGGACGAGCATGAATACTCTTCTGCTTGTAGCACAGGGTACTTCGACCCGCCCGAGCAGCAGCCGTTCCGCCAGCTCGGCTGGGCAGACGTCGACACGCCCGCGTCGCGGCGGCTCGCGCTTCTCGCCGCCGAAGAGGGCATCGTCCTCCTGAAGAATGACGGACTGCTTCCCGTCTTCTCGCGCGACCTGCCCAACGTCGTGATGGTCGGCCCGTGGGGCAACGCGACGACGATGATGCAGGGCAACTACTTCGGCAACGCGCCGTACCTCGTCTCCCCGCGCCAGGGTTTCGTAGACGCGGGCTTCAACGTGACGTTCTTCAACGGCACCGTCGGCACGAACGGCACGGATACCAGCGGGTTCGACGAGGCCGTCGCGGCCGCCGGCGACGCGGACCTCATCGTCTTCGTTGGCGGGCCGGACAACATCGTTGAACGCGAGAGCCGGGACCGTATCAATATCACCTGGCCCGGCGTGCAGCTCGACCTCATTAAGGAGCTAGCCGGTGTGGGCAAGCCTATGGTCGTCTTGCAGATGGGTGCCGGACAGGTCGACGACACATGGCTCAAGGAGAGCGACGCTGTTAGTTCACTGAAGCTGCGGGGCCCAGTGAGCTTGAGCTGATGCCTTTTCATGCAGATTAACGCGCTCATTTGGGGAGGCTACCCCGGGCAGAGCGGCGGCACGGCGCTCGCAAATGTTGTCACGGGAAAGACAGCGCCCGCAGGTCGCCTGCCCATTACGCAATACCCAGAAGACTACATTAGCCTCCCCATGACCGACATGAACATCCGTCCTAGCAACAGCTCGCCCGGGAGGACTTACAAATGGTTCACGGGAGAACGTACGCATCTTTCGCTCATTGAATACTTCGTCGCGGCTGACGTTCAGCCGTAGCCATATTCGAGTTCGGCTTCGGGTTGCACTTCTCCGAATTCGACTTCGCATGGGCTGAAGAGCCGCCGGCCTCGTTCGATATCGCCGACCTTGTCGCGAACGCGAGCACACCAGTCGATCTGGCTACGTTCCACACATTCCAGGTCAACGTGACGAACCTGGGCCCGGTGGCCTCGGACTTCGTCGCGATGCTGTTCAGCAACACGACTGCCGGCCCGTCGCCCGCGCCGCTGAAGGAGCTAGTGGGCTACACGCGCCTCAAGAACATCCCCGTCGGCGCTACCGCCACCGCGTCTATTCCAGTTACGCTGGGTACGATCGCGCGCGCAGACGAGGACGGCAATAGCGTCCTCTTCCCCGGATCGTATTCCGTCTGGCTCGACACGACCGGCGAGATCCCTCTCGATTTCGAGCTCACGGGAGACGAGACGCAAATCATTGCTTTCCCTCAACCATCGGCATACTGATCGCCCGGCACAACTCATGAATCTGAATGAAGCACTGAATAAAGATGTTTGGCACTACCACGGTAGCATACTCTCGTCGTGAAAATTCTAACAATGAGGTTCGATTGCGTTGAATTCAAGATTGGCAATTGTACAGGTAGTCTCCCTACGTTCGCTCTTAATTGTCGATCGAGTCCGACTCGTCCGCATTCAAAATGAGGTAGGTGAAGAAACGGACGATGTCCGGGAACGACTTGGCGCGCAGCGCTGTGAACAAGAGTGTAAGAATCTTCGAAAGAAAGCAGCGAGCCAGGGGACGGACCTTCGTTAACGGTGTGCGCGCCATTGTAGCCGTCTCCGGCGCCGCGGTGGTTGTAGCGGAAGATGTGCTTGGAGAGCTTCCAGTAGCGCTTGGTGTCGGTGTTGCCAGTGCTCATGCCGGGTGCAACAATAATGTCCTCGCCTTGGTAAGAGGTCGAAGCGCGGAATGCAGCACGGATGGTGCCCGAAAGCAGCTTGTACGGCGCCGCGTTGTCGTCTGTAGGCGTCCTGGGGGCCGGTGCGAGCGCGCTGTTCCACGCCTCGCTCAGCGTAAGGGTGCCTGCGCGCGCCGCGTGCTGGCAGCCGATCTTCTTGTCAAATGCCACGAGGGAGACATTGAACTGGCGCGCCACGGGCGCCGCAAGCTTAATCAAACGGTCCTGGAGCTCGGGGACGGAGCTGGGTATGGGATCAGTATCGACCGTAGTGTCTGTCATGTTTGCCAACCTGTGGGTAGCAATGCGATGGTTGATGACGGCCCACGCCTGCTCGGGAAGTGCGTTGACCTTGACACCACCTTGGATGAGGTCGATGGCTTGTGTCGTGCTAGTGAGCGAACGGAGCTGAGGCGTGACCAGGTACTTCTCGGCGACCTTTTTCAGCGCCTTGTCGCTCTTTGCAGACTTCTTGATCTTCTTGCGCAGGGACTTGGGCAGGTCGGGTGCGTGCTCGGCAAGGCATTGCAGGGACTCGTACGTTGTGCTGTCACGAGTGAGCTTGGGCTCCATGGGGTGCTTCTCGACCTCTGCGAGGAAGGCGGCGAGAATGCCGATTCCCTGTGTTCGCGTGTAAGCCGACGTCAGAATCACTAGAATCCCACTAACGGTGTGCGCGGGAGGGACAGAGCTGTGGCCACCCAGAGTGTCGACCTGGACGTGAACGTCCAGGTACCCCTTCTCCGCAACAGCAGGAGCGGCAACAACCACGCCATTCTGCTCGCCGTATCCTCCGCCCTCGTCCTAGAGCACGATGAGATAGGATCGGGCCACTTGACGGCATTTACTGTGGACTTACGACAATCAGGCTGAACGCCTCGTCTCCGTAGTTAGCGTACAGGTAGTCGCCGATTGCTTGGGCACCCTGTAACGCGTATTAGTACGAGCAACTGCTGCAAATATGCGCGCCGCGTACTTCCTTTCCGCCAGTTTCCTCGTCAAAGCCAAATCCAAGGATGATCGTCCTCCTAGGGACGAAGCCCTTCGTTATCAGAGTCTCGAGCGCAATCATCGTGCCAATGAGGCCGCTCTTATCGTCGCACGAGCCGCGTCCCCAGATCCACTCGCCTGCGATCGCTCTCAGGTACCTTCAATCGGCGACCGCGACCGCACACACCATCGAACAGGCCAGAGTATGGCGGCTGCTTCCACTGGCCCACGGTGTTCGGCTCAACAGGTACGACATCTTCCGCGGAACGCGCGTCAGGTCACGCCTGCGGGCGGTTACGACAGCATATACGTTACCTTGATGCGCGGCCAAGAAGAGCGGCTTGAGGCTGGCGTCGCTGCCGACCCAGGTGTACACGAGCGCGATCTTGTTGACCTTGGTGAGCGTGAACTTCGCGTGGCTGTAGTAGCGGCCCGCGCGTGAGAGCGGGCTTCGCGTGTCCACACGGCCGGGCTCACACATTCGGGAACTGTTTCTCGAGGTAGTCGTGCAGGTCGTAGAACACGTTCCAGCGCGGGTCCTGGCCGGGCGGGTCCATGACATCGTAGCTCTCGGTGCTGGCCCCACGCTCAGCACCCGGCGCGCCACAGAGGGGGGACAGGAATGACTCACGGAACGCGCACGGCGCCGCCCAGCCACTCCGCAGCCTGCGTGAGGAACGGGCTCGACGCGTACAGGTCGTCGAGGTCGCTGCGGAGGTTCGACGCGGGCACGAGCGGGTCCGCCTGCTTGCACGCGGAGCCAGTGGTCGCATGGCGATCCTTATGCTTGTGGGGGACGTGATCGTCGAACTGCACGAACGATGCAACTGTGAGCGCAAGCGCGACGACGCCGAGCAACACGGCGCGCAGCGACGACCGCCTGGCCTGCGGCGGCGCGTTCGTCGGCGCGGGAAGCTCTTCCTTTGTGGTGCCCATGATGGTGGTTCGGGGCAAGGCGTAACCGGCGTCATTTCAATACGAGGTCGGGCAATCTGTTCCGCATGAGGATCTCGCGGCACGCCGCGCTCCCGGGACATCTCAGGATCTGACATGTTGAGTTTCCGGACCTGACTGAAGACAAAACAGCACTATTTGAACAGATTTGCACAAGGTAATACGGACACGATGAGGCCTCGGTTCTGGGAGCAATCGCATTTACTGGTTCTCGGGATGTCCCTTCGTGTTGACGTTGAGCTGGAAGACTTCGCACGATTGACAAAGTTAGCCACATGAAAGGGGGGAGGAGGGGGGCAAGGGTATGCTTACTATCATTGCGCGCGTAGTGCCCCACAACGTCCAGGTCAAACTTGCCTCGGATCGTCGTCTCCAGGTCGAGGTCTGCCGTGAGCACGCCCTCGGCGTTCCACAGTGGGCCCGCGAGCACATTGCCAAGGGGGTCTACGATCATGCTGCCTCCCCCAATCATCACGCCTTCAGGGTTTCGAGTCTCTCCTTGCGCAATGGCGTGATCGGGCGGATAATCCTGCAGCATGGTTCAAATACCCAGCCGGCCAGAGACCCACAAGTGCGGACCTTCTGCTGTGTGAATTGACAGGCGCTGAGAACGAAGCAGCGGCCCTCGAATGCGATGTGAGCCATCGTGTTCTGCCATGTCGGGCGCGAATCGACGGTCGGAGCGCAATAAATCTGGGTTCCCAGGCTGTAGTAATGGGTCCGCACTGCGCGGGTTCATCAATCGTCTCTCAAGCGACGCAGCATATAGACGCACGCAGAGGCATGTAGTTCTCCCTTCAATGAATGATATGATCATTCAGAGAACTATCCATGCGCGGGACCGAGCTCACCAGCAGATGGTAGCCGAGACTTTCGCGTCAACTTCGCCGGCGCCGAGCTTCGTGTCGAGGACAGGCAACGTCGTGCCGTCTCCCTGGCCCCAGACGACGCGTTCGAGAGCAGTGGGCACCAGCTTGCGGTGCTTGGACACATAGCCCTGCTTGGGATCGACGAAGACCGCCGTGCAGTACAGCGTCCCGAGGTCCCGTTCGATAACGCCGACGACGATGAAGAGGTTGTTGGCCTTGGAGACCTCCTCGACGCGGCGGATTGCGTCCGAATCTGGAACCTCGACCGCCGCCGCATGGTAACGCGCAAACTCATCGCGGCCTTCTGGAGCGCGTGAACCAAGCGAAATGCCGAAGGTGCTGAACTGCTCGACTGTGGGCGAACGCTGCTGACTCACAGCAAGCACCCTACCTTAGGGTAACCTCCAATGCTATAGTGACAGATAGTTCAGTAAGCAAGGCAACCCCCAATGTCAACGCTGTACGCACAAGGCTTCGGGGAAGACAGCGAGCGAGGCGCCTTGAGCAGCCGCTTCGCCCGCAAGCCGCTCGAGCCTGTCGAGAGTATCGGAGAGCGAGTAGAGCGCAGTGCCCGCCTGGATGACCGATGCGCGAACAACTTTTCCAGGAGCCATAGTGGTCAGTGCTGCGGAATTGCGCGAGTGCAAGAGGCAGAGGAGGCTTCAAAAGGCGTCCGGGCCGGTGGTAGCGTGAGATGTGGACGGGAAGATCACTGGGTAGGCCCGCCGCGGACTGCATTGCTAACGTAACAAGCACTCAGCCCTTGCGGGGGGCCTGAGCGACGACGAGGACTGGGTCAGGTAGACTGACATTGCGACAGAACGAAGACAACCAGGGCGGCGTGCCACTTCGCAACTCCGCCCAGCACGGCGACGATCCTGTCTTCCTGAACCTGGCCTCCGAGGACATCGCCCCGTGTGGTCCGCGGATATAGTCTTCGAGCTCGCAGAATGTCTAGCTGGTGCAAGCATGCGGCTAGGATGGACTCTTGTCAACGCGCATAATGGGATTTTGACGCTCCAATGACGTTCGGTCCTCGGTTGTCCTCTGCTCTCTGCCGTCTTCGATCCCTGGAGTGGTGCCATCCACCGCAGTGTGCGGCTACCATGGAACACTGCGAAAATAACCTGGACGTCGCGCCTCGAGGTCCACTTTCCCACTCCATCCGGCACAACACCTTGCGAGGCAAGTTTCTGAACCGCAAGGCCATTCTCGCCGTGACAGGCCTATATCTTGCCAGACTGCCCCCGCATCAGCCGCTCGAGGAATACAGTTCGGCCATTTTTGGACCCCTGCATGACGCTTTTGTGCGTCAACGTGCTCGGGGGCTCCCCAGGTGGGCAATTAGCGGGTTGCTTGGTACCGCGGCGACATATGTCCATCACACAGCCGCCCGTCTTTGCGCACCCGAGGGCGTAGCATTGTCAGCTATTTTGTCTGAGATCTAGGATCTGCTCCACGGGACTGCTCGTCGCGCGAGACAGGCGGTACTGACGCAATCCTCCCAGTACTGAGCGCTCCGCGACCGTGTCCAGAAGCCCGCTACGCGTCTTTCGTCTACTCAGTCTCCGGTCCCTGCACGCCCAATGGCACCTGTCTCTCGCGTTTCTCAGGGCTGCTGCCAATTGCCACGCGGGTGACCGTCAACAGTGCAAGAACGCTCGGAGGACGCGTGGCGGTGTCACCGCCTATTTCGTGCAGACCCTTGGAGTGGGAATGGCCGGATTATGCAAATCATAACAGCCAAACGAAGACGCACGCATGACGCAGGCTCGATATTACAGTTTATGGAACACCCGCAGCCGCTGCAAGCATCTGCAAAACATTATCCCCACGCGTGTTGGCGCCACCCTCCGCATCGCCTATCCTCGAACTCTCCCACTCCTCTCACGTCATGAGCTCGCGAGGCCAGGTATAAAAGGCGCGGGGATTTGGGAGGGAAGGAGCAACAAGCACCAGCAAGCTCTCAACGCCTTCAGCACTCACCGCACGACCGCCGACATGCAGTACTCTCGCATCATCAGCGTCCTCAGCTTCTTCTTCGCCTTCGCCTTCGTCTTCACGTCGGCGTCGCCTGTCCTCGACACCGAGACGGCCGTCGCGAGGCGTCAGGACGCGGACATTGTGTCCATCCTGAACCAGCTGCACACCGACTCTGCCGCCACCGCGCAGGCTATCAGTGCGTCGTCCCTGCCTCTCCTTCGGAGCGCATTGCTCACGACTATGCAGATACCCAGGCTAAGGAGGACCCCTCGGAGGACAAGATTTCGCCGCTGTTCCAGCAGCTCACCCAGCAGATCGACACCGCTACCTCCGCCATCGCCGCCCTCCCGCCCAGTGGTGCCCAGAAGCGCCAGGACCAGCTTGATATCGCCACGATAATGGCTGCGACCCTTACCGACATCGCAACTTCCCTTGACGGCGTCGTCGATGAACTCGGCGCCCTGCCTGCCATCGGCTCGATGTTCGCTAGCCTCGACGCGTCTCTCAACCAACTGCTCAAGGGACTCGAGGGTCTCCTTGCCGGCCTTCTCAATCTCGTCGCCACGCTGTGAGTTCATGATCTCTTCCTTCACGGACTCGCTCTCACGCTGCCGTGACAGCTTGGTGAACGTTGCGGGACTGCTTCGCAACCTTGCCCTCGGGTTGACCCTTGCCTCCCTCGGCCTGTAAATGCACGCGTTCGTTTTCGCACAAAAGGACTATTCTCGGACATTACTACGAACGATGCCTCCATGTAGCAATACAAAATTAATGCTATCACTTCGCTTTCGAATCAAATGCACCCTACCTGTTCGTGTATTGTCGGGAACGCTTGAGAATTCGGTTTACAGGCCAAGAGTCTATTTTGGGAACACGCAAACATGCTATCCGTTTCAGTGCACCTGCCACAAACGTCCAGGAGAGGCAATTTGATCTCAGCATTCCGCCGTTGGCAGCCGCCTTCATGGCCGTCCTGCACTCCCGCCCGCTCTTTCTCTTCGTCGCGATCATCTGCGTCGTTCTCCTGGGATCTCTCGCCTTCTCCACTCCGCGGGCCTCGGTCGTCACGCTAGGCCAGCAATTCGCGTCGGGCATTGTCAGCCTCGCGTCCAATCCTTCCACATGCCCCAACCCCTATGTAGCGACGTCGAACCCGCCCGCGGGCGTGAATTTCGTCGCAGAGCCGCTTCCGGCGACCGGTCTCACGTGCACCAGCGTCGCCGCAGCGTTCGACGACTTCACGGTCGACGTCTGCCGGCAGCCCGCGCGGTGCAACGCGATCGACCTCGTCATTAAGCGCACCAGCGCGTTGCACTGCAAGACCGTCGAGGACGCCATGCGCGACGTCTCCGTCAGCAACGACACGGAGCTCACGGCGTTCGTGCGCGACCAGCTCGGGCCCGACGGGTTCATGGTGCTCGTCGACGGCAGCGAGCGCCTCGCCCGCTTCCAGCCCGACGCATACCTCGGCAACTGCGCGTACCGCTTCTCGCTGCGGTTCAACAATGCCGGGCCCGTCAGCATCCAGGTGCGTCCTGTCCCGCCATGCCGACGGCGACGCGCGCTTACAGAATGTGCAGATCCATTGGCATTACGAGGTGCGATGCGCTCCGCGGTCAGCCCTGACATCGCGGGCTCAATAATTATCTGCAGGATTACTTCCTTTACAATGAGAACAACATGGAGTGGCCAATCATGGCGACGGAGCGTGTCCTGCTGCCGACGCCGCTGTACTTCAACGTCTGCGGGCAGACCTGCCCGACGCACGTCGCGCCGCCGAGCAACGTGAACGCGACCGTGCTCGACCCCGCACCAGAGCCGCTGCGCGCCTGCTCCTCCACTGCCCCCGTGTACGGGTCGTACATCCCTGTCTCGTATTTGGACGCGCACTGGCCCGGCAGCTTCTACGAGCCGCTGCCGCCCAACCAGAACGCGTACCGCTTCGTTCCTGCAGGGTCGTGCGCGTGGCAGCATGCCGGGACGCGATACACCGACCACGCGCCGTGCTACCGAATCCCCCACACCTCGGTGCTGTTCACGGGCGACTCGCACATGCGCGTCGCCTTTGATGGCATCGTCCACCGTTTAGCCGGGCACCAGTACACCATGACCGAATCGGTATGCCGCTCGTACCCCTATCCTTCGGCGGCCGTCAGGGCTAAACCTGCTATAGGAAAAGTCGGGCCACAAGAACGCGTCGTTTGAAAATAGGTACATCGACTTCAGATGGGACCCATTCGGTGATGGTCTCCTCACATCAGAGTGCGATGTGAGTCTCCCCATCCAGATACTACTTGCCGTGTCTCGTATTCATGGAATTCGCAGGAGATCGAGGACTTTGACATCATTGGATTCTCAATTGTGTGTTGTGTCTATTTTTATCAACCTCCTGAGTTTGCTGATGTTCTGCCAGGGGCACCATTTGCACCGCTTTAACACTCAGGAATACACGGAACATATAACAACGGTGTTGGACCACATCACCTCCATTGCGTCGTCGTGCTCGACCAAATCGGGGCGCGCACGACAGTTGCTTTACATCACGCCGCCGGCGGTCGCACCGCGCGAGGACGAGTTCGTCCGCGAGCTGAAAGACCGGCGAACGAACCTGCGGATAGCGCACTGGGCGCGCATAGCGCTCGACCTCGCCACCGCGCGCGGGTGGAAGACGGTCGACCAGTTCGCGTACACGCGCGGGTTCGTGCGCGACACGAAGGACGACGCGCACTTCATCGAGACGGACGGCCTGGATCCCGTATTAGACGACATCATCGCGAAGCTGGGCATTTGCGACTTCTGATTCTGCTTTGCTATTGCATACATTACATTGCTTAAAGGGTAATAAGGTCCCCTCCCTCCTTCCTACTGCTTTTCTTGACCTGCACCCGGACGGACTGTCGCACACTTGCTTTCGCCACTCTTGGCACTCCACACACACAACGCGCATCTAATGTACATCGCATTGCACAGGTAGAATATGAGGGCCGGTTTGGATAGACGGAAGATTGGGCTCGATGCCCAGAGCGTCGACTGCATACAGCGCTCTTCGCGACGTGAATGTCACTGAAACCTTGGCGAAGCGACCGGAACCCCATAAATCACCTGTGGACGTCTTTCTGAACACATTGCTCGTCGTTTCTGGAACGAGTGGAATGCCTTTGTAATCAAATGGGGGAGTGACGCGTAGAACATGAAAGAAGCAAAGGATTTGCCGCGGCAAGGACCGGGCCTTGCACGCGTGTCCTCTCCAAGAACTACGATGGTACGTGCTGCCTTTACGCTGCTCGACGTGTCGAACGCGTCCTAATGGCCGCTGCAGCTGGTGCGCGTGCGATCGAAGGACGGCAACTTCAGGTTCGAGCTCCAGCCGACCGATGACGCGTCGGTGCTCGCGGCGAAGGTGCGTTGTGGCAGCCCTTGTAGCCGTTGTTCCCGCTTTTACGCGCTGGCAGATATTGGAGACGACACTAGATGCCGATCCCAAGAGTATCCAGGTATCCAGTCAGCCGCGCGGTGGGGAGACCTTCCTCCACACGCTCACCGGGCGCAACCTCAAGACGCTCGGCTTGAAGTGTGTGGCCTCTCAGACAGATACTCTTCTAGTGCACGGTTCTGACTGCTGTACTAGGCATGGGGACCTCATCTTCGTCACCTACAAGTCTAGAACGCCAGACACATCCGGCAGCGAGCCGTTTCCGCCACCATCGCAGGTCCAGACGTCGTCGTCCGCATCGTCCGCGGCACCGGCGGCGGCTCCGACACGGCCATGGGAGCTCGTGAAGGAAGACGCGGTCGACGAGTACTGGCGCGGGCGCGACGGCAAGATCGCGCGCGGACGCGACGCGCGCTTCTGCAAGCACAGCGCGAACGGCATGTGCGACTACTGTATGCCGCTCGAGCCGTACGACGCCGCGTACCACGCCTCGCACGCCATCAAGCACATCTCCTACCACGCCTGGGTCCGCAAGCTCAACCCGCAGGCGGGCACCGCGCCGCCTGGCTCCGCCGCGGCGCTGCTGCCGCCGCTCACGCCGCTCTCGTACAAGGTCAAGACGCCGTGCCCGAGCGGCAACCACGCGCCGTGGCCCGCGGGCATCTGCACGGCGTGCCAGCCGTCGGCGATCACGCTGCAGCCGCAGCCGTTCCGCATGGTCGACCATGTCGAGTTCGCGGACCACGGCCTCATCGACCAGTTCCTGCAGGCCTGGCGCAGCTCCGGCGCGCAGCGCTTCGGGTGGCTCATTGGCCACTACGAACCCTATGACGAGGTGCCGATGGGCATTAAAGCCGTGGTGGAGGCTATCCACGAGCCGCCGCAGGAGGACGAGCTCGACGGCCTGTCGCTGCATTTGCCCTGGGAGGACGAGCCGCGCGTCCGCAACCTTGCAGGCAGCGCGGCGACGCCCTTGACCATCGTTGGTCAAATATTCACGGACCTAACGCCCGATCCCGCAGACAAGTCGCGCTCGCTGTACAAGCGCCACCCGCAATCGTTTTATCTCTCAGGCCTGGAGACCATCTTCGCCGCGGCCCTGCAGCTGCAGAATCCGACACAGTCGCGCTCGTCTATTACCGGCCAATTCGGCTCGCGTTTCGTAACCGTCGTCCTGAGCGGAAACGAGGCGCAGGACATCGATATCATGGCGTACCAGGCGTCCGAGCAGGCGTGTGCAATGGTGGCCGCGGACATGATCGAAGCCAGTGTCGAACCCTCTACTGTGCGCGTGAAGGACGAGGACCAAGCTGCAGCGCGTTATGTGCCCGACGTCTTCTACCGCTACAAGAACCAATATAGCCTCGAGGTCCAAAGCTCGGCGAAGCCTGCGTTCCCTGTCGAGTATCTTCTTGTCAACGTGAGCAGGTCTCCTTCCCTGTGCTTGCCTTCGCATGGGTCTGACGGGATTCCCTCTGCAGCTCACGCACGGCTTCCCCAAGGTCCCCTCCCCAATGTTCCGCACGCATACATTCCCGATAGAGAACCGCGTGTCACTTCAGATGCAAACTCCGGACCTTTTGTTCAGCTCGTTGCGTCAAGCGAACGCCCTGGATGTGGTGGACAGTCGACAAGGTCCAGGTGGCGAACACCAGCGAAAGCGGACCACAGTCGCTCTCCTCCTGAGCGATTGGCACTTGCTTTCTTTCATGGACAGCATGGGTATCATGGGTGTAAGTTGTCCAAGCCATCATATGCCCACGCATTCTGACGCGTACTACAGGACGACATGAAGCCGATTATTCGCGCAGCGACGTCTCCCAACTTGGAAGAGTCCACGCTGTTAGATCCGGCCGTCTCAACGGACGGCTGGCGGAATTTCATGGCGATAATAGCTGAGAGCACCCGTACGTTCTCGCACCTGCCCTGCCATTCCCGCGGGCGTCACGCTGACTATGGCACTCGATAGCGGCTCCGCGTGCACAAACAACGTCATCCACTGGTGCCGGCGGATTCGACGACGACATACCGGCGGACGTGCTGAACGCGATTGCGAACGAGGGTGGGGGCGGGGGCGCGTCGGGTAGTGGCGGTTCGCGCACATGTCCGCACTGCACGTTCGAGAACACGCACGGCGGCTCGGACTGCGAGGTCTGCGGGCTGCCCCTTGGCTAAGCCGATGAGAGCGCACCTCTGGCCGGACGATTGTACCATAGTAGACGATATAAAGGTTCCCAGTTACAGTGCTGCGGCCAGCGTGCCGATTTCCCGGGAACCGTCGTGATGCACAGTTCCGGCCCTTGGTTTGACATGCGCATGCTAGCGCTGCTTTGAGCCGCAGCTGGACCTTTCTCGACCACCGAGATGGTGAACATCCATTTTCGCGGGCACACGCATCCTGGAGGTACGGTGAAGAACGTTCTGCGACTGTCCTTCACGCGCTGATTACTGCACAGGCGTATGGGGCCCTAGGACGGCCACGCTGGACTGGTGCGAGGTACGCACTGTTTCTACCGCCATGCGACGGCATGCTCAACGATGGGTAGCCCAACTACCTACACTCGCCATACGTCGCAGAGATGGCGAACACGTTCAGCAACCTGATCATGCTGGCGTTTGCGCTCGTCGGCGTGTACTTCACGCGCCGCGAGGCGCTACCGACGCGCTACGTCGTCGCTTATGCGGTTCGGGCACCTCACTTCCACTCGTGCGACTGTTTAAACGTCCTGCGCAGGCATTTAGCTTGGTAGCTATAGGCAGCTTCGCGTTCCACGGCACGCTGCTGTACGAGATGCAGCTGGCGGACGAGCTCCCGATGATCCTCAGCGCGTCGGTCAACGTCTTCGCGCTGCTCGACACGACGAAGGGCTTCCATACATACTCGAAGACTCTTCTTGCGGCCATCCTCGCGGCCGACGTGTCCTTCGCGCTCACCTAGTGCGTCCGCCTGTCCCAGCTTCCACCAGTCGCACATTTACCTGAACTGCACGCTGCAGCTCGACCATCTGGCGGCACCATCTCTACCACCAGGGCGTGTTCGCTCTTGTCATGCTCTCCATCCCCGCGCGGACCGTGTATCTCATGAACTCGCCGGCGCATACGTCTGGCATGGCCGAGAAGCAGAAGCAGGACGTCATCTCGACCTTCGTCGCGGGCACCGTCCTCTATCTTGCGGGTTTTGCGATCTGGTGAGTATGCATGAAGACTAGGTAGATGTGTTTGCTCAACGCGGCACAGGAACGTCGACAATATCTGGTGCGAGATTTGGGATAGCTACAAGCCTATTGTCGGGTACCCGACCGCCTTCCTTCTTGAAGGGTACGTTTGCGATAGTGCTGGTTCACCGGCTAACACTTATGGTGACCTTCAGACACGCCTGGTGGCACGTATTCACCGGGCTGGGAACCTACTATCTAATTGTCTCCGCGAGCTGTGAGTGCATCTGCTCCGGCTGCATTTCTTTGCCTGACTGGCCGCGCAGATCTGTAGGAACCCCGTCTACTCCTTTCGGGGGTGTGACTTACCAATGTCTCCAGGACGCTCTGTGTGAAGGATGTACCTGCAAACTTCGGGATCAAATCCGTTTGGGGCCTGCCCTATGTGGCACGCGTGTCCAGCTCCAAGAAGCAATGTGAGAGCGCTTGCATGACCGCTGCCGATCGGCGTGCTGACTCTTGTTCAGGATCATCAGGCTATTTTGTTGTAGAGCGCTGTAATAACCCGGAGGATAACCCATTGTAACAAAAAGGAGCACGCGAATGTTGATCCGATATGGTTTCCAAGACCGCGGGCACAGAAACGCGCGAACAACGCGCAAATTTGGGATCTGCGAATCAGACGCGCCGAGTTCAGTCGGCGCTGACACGGTTCGGAGGCAACACGGGTCATGTCCATCAACCCGCTCGCTGCCCGCTTTCTGTCGAGATTCTCCAGCTAGGCCCTCCACTGCACATGATAGCACGATCTGGAGTTGCGGAGAGCATGCGGAGCTAAACTGACGCCCAAGGGCGCCCTGTCAGTGTCACGGTCTCGAGCGGCGTTATCTCTCCGGACACCAGGCTTATCGCGATACCTTGGATCCCGATCCGTGCTTCCTTGAGCATCGACCTCCATGGCCCTGCGTCTGCGCAACTGGACGAGCCTGAAGGCATGGGAGCTCGAGCCCGAGCCGTCGACGTTTGCGCCGGATAACACATGGAGCAACAAGGCGCGTTGTGGGGCGGGCCTGCGATGCGGGACGCCGTGTCTCATGCCGATGTAGGATATGGATCCCTGCCCGCCGAAGGCTCGTACCTGGTCGACGTTCAGCTATATCACGTACTGGATCTCGGACGCCTTTAATGTCGCGTGCGCACGGCTTGCTCGCTCGCTTGTCATCCTGCTCATGAGCCATCAAGTACATGGGAACTGGCGAGCTCTATGCTCGCGATTGGTCTGTCTTGGAGGGAATCCTTGATTGCGATCGCCGTCGGGAACGTGCTTATTGCCTTCGTCATAACGGCGAATGGATACATTGGCGCACGACTGCACATCCCCTTCCCGGTGCTGAACCGGTCTTCGTTTGGGTTCTTCTTCTCGTATTTCAGCGTTGTGTCGCGATGCGTTCTGGCGTTGTTCTGGTTCGCAGTGCAGACTTTTACCGGGTTCGTGGTTCCGGTCCGATGGTGGTTTCGCGGAACCCTACTCAATTCCTGGTTTGCAGGAGCGAGTGCGTGTACCAAATGATCAAGGCCATATGGCCTTCATTCGCACGCTTCCCTAATCGCCTTCCGACCTCGTCTCCCATCACGTCTTCTGGTATGTGCTTTGCCCATAGTCTGCAGGACGATCTATCCCACGCTGAACTCGCGAACCCGAAGGGCTGCTCTGCTACTTCATTTACTGGCTAATCCAGTTCCCCTTCCTACTCGTCTCTCCGCAGCGCATTCGGTGGCTCTTCCTTGCAAAGTCTATCGTTGTCCCTATTGCATGGCTTGCAATGATGATCTGGGCCTTCGTCACGACGTCAGGCCACGCAGGCGAGGACGCCATCTTCTCTTCGCGCTCAACGCTACACGGCAGCAGCCTCGCCTGGGCCTGGCTGTCTTCGCTCAACTCAGTCCTTGGAAACTTTGCGACAGTGCGCGCTGTCCTCTGCCAGCCTATGATATCGTACTCAGACGCACTGGCAGCTCGCATGCAACATCCCCGACTTCACGCGCTACGCGCGCACGCCGCGGGACCAGTACATCCAGCTCGCGATCATCCCGTTCTCCTTCACGCTCGCGGCGTTCATGGGCATCGCCGTGACGAGCGCGGGCACGGTGCACTACGGCGAGGTGCTTTGGGACCCGCTGCGCCTCATCGACCACTGGGACAACCGCGCCGCGGCGTTCTTCGCGGCGTTTGCGTTCGCGTTGGCCACACTCGGAACTAACATCTCCGCCAACAGCTTGTCCGCCGGGAATGACTTCGCCGCGCTGTGGCCAAAGGTACGGATGGCAACGTCTTGCGGGGCTGGGAGGGCTGACGCGGGGCGTGCGACAGTACCTCAATATCCGGCGGGGACAGGTCATCTGCGCCATCATCGGCGGCTGGGCGCTGTGCCCTTGGGAGATCCTTGCGAACGCCATCGGATTCCTGACATTCAGTACGTCTGCTGTTGAGCTCAGGCCGGTGCGGTAGGTTAACTACGCGGTCCAGTGGCTGGTTACACCGTCTTCCTTGGTAGGCACTGGGAGCTACCGTGGCTCTGCGAGGCTCACCCAGCTCAGGCCCTATTGCTGGTATCATGATCAGCGACGTAAGTCCTTCAGCAAAGTTGGTCGTCCCTTGCCTTAGTTTGTTCCACAGTACTACTTCGTGCACCGTGGCGCCCTTGACGTCCCCGACCTCTATCGTCCGCACGGGCGGTATCGGTATACCGGTGGCATTGTACGCTTGTTCTTCTTTACAGTAGTGCGTTCGTTGCTGACGCCTTTGCAAGAACTGGCGCGCAGGCGTCGCGCTCCTTGTGGCCGTCCCGCCAAACCTCCCAGGGCTCGTCAGCGCGATCAACCCCAAGATCGACGTGGGAGGCGGTATCTACTTGTTCAACATTGCATATATTCTTGGTGTAGGTTTCCTTGAAGTCACTCAGTCCAGGCTGACAGGTGATGCTGTAGTTCACCCTTGCGGCTGCAGTTTACTGGCTGCTGAGCGTCTGGAAGCCTGCGCAGGAGACGATGCTCGAGAGGACCGTCTTCAGCGATCGCGACGACGTTACGGATGACAACGAAATTATTCTGGCCGACGAGGTCGCGCTGGAAAAGAGGAGTACGAAGGAAAAGTCAGTGTAAAGCATACACCGCCGTTATTCGCAGGATCTCTCTGGGCTGTTGTAGTTCCATACATAGACACCACGCAGATAGCTGCAATAAAAGCAGCAAAATGCCCGCGGAAATGTGGGACATGAGAGTCGTTGCATTCATACAAGATGGACAGGAAATACATCGGAATCGTTCTTATACTTCATGCAAAACATCGTCCCAGCTCTTCCAGTCGCTCGAGCCCACATGTCTGAGCTCAATCTTGCTTGCCTCGGGGCCGCCGAAGTAATCTGCGTCGCGCCAAGCGGACATTTCCTCCTGCGAGTACGGCCCGAACGTCTGGCCGTCGCCGCCCTTCCAACGGTACTCGACCTTGGGCTCGCGCTCCGGCGGCTTCCAGTCTTCCGGGACGAGCTTGGAGCGCCGCACGGAGCGCAAAAGCTCCTCGTAGGTTGCAGAGTAGATGTCGACATTCTCGACCATCAACGCAGACGCAAGCTCCGTTATTTGCTCGATGTCGAGCTCGATTGGGGTCTTCACGTGGTGTGCCGCGTTGTCGACTGCCATCGCGTCCTTGTCTTTCTTTTTCTGCTGCTTTGCTTGTTGTCTGCAAAGTTCAAGTTAGAACGAGGCGAATATGTGCGAGGGGACGTGACGTACTTTTTCTTGACCCCCAGGCGCTGGAGCGCCTCGAGGACGCTCTCGCTGGGCCGCATGAGCGAGACCAGGTCGCGCTCGCGCTCGGCCTTGCTGGCCGGGCGCTCGTCCTCCTGGGCCTCGAGCTCCTTCTGCTTCTTGAGACGCGCGCGGTGGGCGCGGCGGGCCTTCTTGATGGCCTTCGCGTCGGCGTCGTCGAGCCACTTGTCGTGCATCTCGTGCGGGTCGCGCGCGCGCACGTACGAGCCGTCCGCCTGGAACTTGCCCTCGTCCATCTCGGCCTTCATGTTGAACTGCGAGAGCTCGAAGCCCATCGCGCGGTCGTCGTACCCGCGCGCCTTCGCGCGCCGGATCCGCTCCGCGTCGTCCTCGTCCAGCGCGTCGTCCTCGTCCTCGCTCGACGCCGACGACCCGCTCCCGCCGCCCGCACGGAACTCCTGCCCCTCGATGTCGCCCAGCTGCAGGTACTCCGTCTTCTTCTTCTTGCCGCCGCTGCCGTCGTCGCCGGCTTTGGCCTTCGCGGCGCCGCCTCCATCGTCGTCGTCCATTGCAAACAGATCGTCGTCCGCGTCGCCGTCCTCGTCGGCCTTCTTGTGCCGCGAGAAGACGACGCCCTCGCCCTCGTCGGTCGAGTCGCTCTCGTAGCCGTCCGTCTTGACCGCGCCGCGCCGCGCGCCGGTCTCAAGAGAGTCATCGACCGTTTCCTCGAACCTCGCGGGATCGTCTTCGGGCGACACGAAGCGGGTGCGTTTTGCGGGCCCCGCTGAGCCCTCTGCAGCGCGTTTGCGCGACATGGTGCCCGCTGACGAGGTGGTGTGCGGGTTCAAAGATGTGTGACGCAGTTTGCGGCTCCGCTACCGATCGCGTTTCCGCCGTCGTACTCAGCGTTCGCAACATGCACGAGAAACGTCTCGCAGTTGTCAACGGCAACGTGCAAGACAAAAAAAAAAACGCGACATAACGCGCCAGGAAATACAAATGGGGTCGCAGTGAACCGACACAACCTCACAGGCGATGACAAGCAAAAATTTTCCGAGCAATGTCGAGGAGCAAGTTCAAAGTTAGAGCAAGACGGTTTTCATTGCAATAGATACATAAGGCACGCTGGGCAAGTAGAGGACGATGCGCAAGGTCCTAAAGGGAAAGGCGTCAGCATGAAGTCGCAACGGGGTGCACGGCGACGAGGACGGCACGCGCAACGACGACAAAAAGTCTCAGCGGTGTCCTAAGTTGGATATCAACGCGCGGTGCGCTCATCAACAGCATCTAGTTGATTGTGTGAAAGTGTAAATTTGTTTCATCATTGTAGGCGTCGAGCGCAGTGCCCGTCCTCGTCGCAGTGCGTGCATGGGCAAACCGGACTCACCAGTTGTGAACACCCAGTGCAGCAGCGGCCACGCGACGTCAGCGACGACGGTGACACGCTGCTGCACATGTCCGTGGAATGGTCGAGAAGGGGAGAGAAGAAGGAGAAAAAAAGAGGACAAGAGGCGTGTCGGCTTTTCTCCGTAACCTGCACGCCCTTTATACCGCCGTCCGCAATGAGCGACAAGACGCAGAAGCTCGTACTCGGCATAATCGACTTCCTCAACGCCTCGATCGGTGACGGCACCGTCAAGGAGGACGACCGGGAGTCGCTCGAGGTCGCCAGTGCGTCGTCGCGGCCTGCGTGGCGACGCGCGCGTGTGTTAACGGCTTGCGTCTCGCAGTCCAGTGCATCGGCGAGGCATTTGGCGTCGACCCGGCCAACGACGGCCAGCGCACGAAGCTGAGCATCAAGCCCGCGACGCTGCCGTCCATATTCGATGTGTACCTGAAGACGCAGGCGAAGATGGCCGCGTCGTCGCAGGCGTCCTCGTCGGCACCGGCGGGCCCGACGGCGGCGGACAAGGCGGAGGCGGAGAAGCTCAAGACCGCGGGCAACGCGAGCATGACGCGCAAGGACTACGCCGGCGCGATCGCCGCGTACACGCAGGCCATCGCACGCGACCCGACGAACCCCGTCTACTACTCGAACCGCGCGGCCGCGTACAGCAGCGACGGGCAACACGTCCAGGCCGTTGCGGACGCCGAGAAGGCCATCCAGGTCGACAAGAGCTTTGTCAAGAGCTACCATCGTCTAGGGTGCGTGTTGTGTCTGGCCACCCGTGCCACGCCGCTCATTGGGTTGGGGATGTAGACACGCACACTACGCGCTGGGCAACTTTGCAGAGGCCGCCGCAGCGTTCAAGCGAGGGCTCGACCTCGAGCCGTCCAACGCAAACCTCAAGACGGGCTACGAAGCTGCCAAGGGGCGCATCCCCGAGGCGGACGACGATGATGCCGATGACATCCCGCCCCCCGCTGCCGCCGGTGGTGCTCGAGGCGCACCAGACCTGTCGAGTCTGGCCGGCATGTTCGGCGGTGGAGGGGCCGGTGGCGGCGGTGGCATGCCCGACCTCGCGAGCATGTTGAGCAACCCCGCGATTGCAGGCATGGCACAGCAGCTCATGGCTAACGGCGGTCTCGACTCGCTCATGAGCAACCCCGCGCTTGCCAACATGGTCCGTATATCCTCGCGCGCCCAGCTATATGATATAACTGACTATTGCCCACAACAGGCGCAGCGCATGCAGAGCGGAGGCGGAATGCCTAGCATGGACGAGGTCATGTCCGACCCGGCATTGCGCAACCTGTGAGCGGTGCTTACGTCCTTTGAAATAATCATCTGACAAGAGAGCGCAGCGCGCAACAATTCATGGGCGGAGGAGCAGGACGGGGAGGAGGAGCGGCGTAGTGCACTTTCCTGTACAGCTAGAGACTGATTCAACACACGTAAGGGTGGTACACGGGATTCTGACGAGGTTTAATGCAGCACCTGCCACTGGTACGAGAGTAGAGGTTCAGAAGTCTGCGGCTGCAGTACACGATATTGTTTTTGAACCCCTTTACGCGGAGCGGAGGTTTTGTTGGGTTCTGGTTCAGAACGAGTCTTTCTCCGACGCCCACCTTTTCCATTTCGTCGCGCCGTCTGCAACCACTTTCATCAATTCGCCCAGACCAGACCAGCGCTTCCGTTGCAGATGCTGGATCCAGCGAGGACGTTGCGGGCCATTTTCTACTCTTTCTACAGAACTTGACTGTTCAGTGTTCAGTGGGTCATTAGAGTGTCCTAAACCGAGTCCTTCGCCCTTACGAGTTCTACCCTACGTGCTCGCAATCCTCTCCAGGCGATGGCATGGTTTGGCTCATGTGCTATTTCCCGTGCCGAATGTTCAACCTGTTACCAGCTCTGGGTCCCATGGCCTGCCGGGGCGGCTCTCCGAATCGCTGCTGACTCCACGCACGGCCGCTATCTACGACTGCTTCCTACAATTATGCCAGCGCATCACGTGCTCTGCCGTGCCCTCGGATGGCGTCTTGGAAGCTGGGTATGGCGCAAGACCGTGTGCGCCTGGGGTACCTATGTCGTGCTCTGGAATGCCGCTGGGACGATATAAGCGACCGCAGGGCGCATTATCTGGCTCTCTATCCACCAGTGCTTATCCTGGTCCAGATTCGTTTCGCTCGACATGTCCGCCACAGCAACAGAGACCGTGACCTCCCAGTCGGCACCCGAGACGCTGCGCCTGCGCCCGGCGGCGCACGTCGAGGACAGCTATAAGTACGCGCACCTGCTACCGGTGTTCGACCCCGCGGAGCACTTCCCGCCGCTGGAGCCGTTCGCGCACGCGGACCCCGGCGCGCGTGCCCTGGCGCTGGAGAACCCGCGCGCGTTCCTGGCGAACGCGACGAAGGTCGCGGACGTCACGCCGCACCTCGGCACGGAGATCGACGGCGTGAGCCTGCGCGCGCTCGACGCGTCGGGCCGCGACCAGCTCGCGCTGCTCGTCGCGCAGCGCGGGCTCGTCGTCTTCCGGAACCAGCAGGACTTCATCGACGGCGGCGCCGAGTGGTACCGCGAGTGGGGGAGCTACTTCGGGAGGTCTGTGCCCAAGCACGATCCGGGTGTGGCGCACGCTGAGAATAGGTTTCGCTGCGCAGGCTGCATGTGCACCCGACCTCTGGACACCCCGACGGCATTCCCGAGCTGCACCTCGTTTACCGCGACGGGAATAGCACCTTCAACTTTGAGCAGTCCGAGCGCATTACGAGCACTCTGTGGCACTCCGACGTTTCGTACGAGCTCCAGCCTCCGGTACGTTATTCTAAGCTGCAGTAGCTGTTTGGTACTCTAACAGAGCGCAGGGCCTGACGACCTTCTTCCTGCTTTCGCAACGTATGCATATTTAGCAGCCGGATTCGCTCGACCAGTAACACTCTAAATGTGTATTAGCCGTCACGGGCGGCGATACGCTGTTCCTCTCGCAGGTGGCAGCGCTGAAGCGCCTCTCGCCGCAGTTCGTCGCCTTCCTCAAGACCCTCAAGGCGGTCCACTCGGGCGTCGAGCAGGCCAACTACAGCCGCTCAGGCAAGCGGGGCGGCGTCGTGCGCCGTGAGCCCGTGGAGCACGTGCACCCGGTCGTGCGCCGCCACCCTGTCACCGGTGCGCGTCCCCAGTCCCACGCCCGGCGACACCGTGCTGACGGCCCGCCAAGGCGAGGAGGCGCTGTATGTCAACAAGCAGTTCACAAGACGCATTGTTGGCCTGAAGATCGAAGAGTCCGGTCGGTCCCCCCGGCTGCGCGAGAACGGCACGCACTGGCTGACCCGCAGCTAGACGCCATCCTGAACTTCCTGTACAACCACATCGCCTCCGCGGGCGACGCGCAGGCTCGCGTCCGGGTGCGCACCGTGGATCTGTTCCCGCGCGGCCTATCATTGATGCATGCACGCACGCGGCCAGTGGGAGCCCAACAGCGTGGGTGAGTGCTAGCGTCGCGCGCGCAGGATTAGCGGCCTGGACCTGACGTTCGCCGGCGCGCAGTGCTGTGGGACAACCGGGTCACCGCGCACGTACGCACACGATTTTAGCTGTCCCCGGATATAGCGTGATTGCTAACCGCTCGCTTCCATTCTAGTCGGCGCAGGTGGATTACGGCGAGAGCAAGGAGAGGAGACACGGTGCGAGAATCACGCCGCAGGCCGAGCGCCCTATCCCTGCGCTGGAGGGGCTGCAGCTAGACGAGTAGTGTGTGTTGTTGCTGTCGGAATCGCAAATACGAGGAGCTGCCAGAGAATCCGCGGCGTGATGTTTGATTGGATGTCAGCCCATTTCGAAGATTCGGCTAGGCACGAGAGAACACAGCCCCTCATTTTGCACAGCGGCATCGGCGTCACTCCCGCCAGCGCTGTGGGAGTCCCCCCGATCTGAGATGAGAGTGGAGTCGTCAGCGAGCAGATGTGCCTGGAGGCGCACGAGGTGCAGCGTGCGAGGGCGACAAATTGGCGGTGGTGGAATGACGCTGGGACCAGACACGAACGTCATCTTGCTTTGCATCGGCGAGCCCCGACCCGCCCTTCCCCACTCCTTTCGCAGCTGAAAAAGCAGGCGCACGCATGGCGTCCTCCATTCCGAAGAACTACATGGCCAACGGCGGCGAGCCCCTCGCCGCGACGAACGGCAGCGCGAAGGAGCACCAGTTCGACCCCGACGCGTCGCCGCAGGAAAAGGCGGCCGCCGCGGGCAAGGGCAGAGAGCAGCTGCGCCCGGCGAACGGCCTGGTGCCCAAGCTCGCCAAGTTCGAGGAGCGCGGTACGGCGGGCTTCAGCCTGGACCAGCTCGCCGTCGCTGACGTTATTGTGCAGAGGTCGCAGTCGACACGGGCAAAGGCGCCCAGGTCGCCCCGACAATCACCATCGAGGACGCAGACGCCGAGCCGCCTACCGCAGCCGACGGCGGCTCTCCAGTCCCAGGCGCTTACCCCGCAGGCCCCGCCGCGCTCATCCCCGCCTGGTACAAGGTCGGCTGGCGCGCAGTCGCCGAGATTGACAAGGACGCGGCCGAGGGCGACGAGCTCGACCGCAACATCCTCGATGCATACATTGGCGAGGCGTACTATGGCCAGTGGTGGCACAACGCAGCCGTCATTGCAGTCGTACGCTCGCCGGTCATCGCTTTTCTTGTGCATGCAGCACTCACGCCACTTCGCAGGCCGTCGTGGTCACCCACTTCCTGACCCTGTTCCGCATGGGCTGGGGTTGGATACTCATCGTGCTCATGTTCTGCTCCACATACTACACGACGTCCATGGCACGCGTCCGCGCCCGTGCCCGCTCGGACATCCAGCGCGACCTCGTCAAGACACGTTTGTCGAGTCCGGACGACTTCGAGACCGCCGAGTGGATGAACAACTTCCTCGACCGCTTCTGGCTCATCTACGAGCCCATTCTCTCCGCGTCCATCGTCAGCTCCGTCGACCAGGTCCTGTCGGCGTCCACGCCGGCATTCCTGGACTCCATTCGCCTCTCCACCTTCACGCTGGGAACACGTGCTCCACGCATCGACCGCGTACATACGTTCCCGCGCACCGAGGACGACATCGTGATGATGGACTGGGGCTTCTCCTTCACGCCCAACGACGTTTCCGACCTGACACCCAAACAGGCGGCCAAGAGGGTCAACCCCAAGATTGTCCTCGCCATCCGGGTCGGTAAGGGCTTGGCAACGGCGGCAATGCCCATCCTCCTCGAAGACCTGGCGTTCTCGGGCCTCATGCGCGTCAAGATGAAGCTCATGACGACCTTCCCTCACATCCAGCTCGTCGACCTCAGCTTCATGGAGAAGCCCGTGTTCGACTACGTCCTGAAGCCGCTCGGCGGTGAGACGTTCGGCTTCGACATCGCCAACGTACCCGGCCTGTCCTCGTTCATTCGTGAGACGGTGCACTCCGTCCTGGGCCCCATGATGTACGACCCCAACGTCTTCACCCTCAACCTCGAACAAATGCTGTCCGGCGCCCCTATCGACGCGGCGATTGGTGTTGTCCAGGTGTACGTCCGCCACGCCACGGGTCTCAAGGGCAGCAAACTGGGAGGCGGTGCGCCCGACCCGTACGTCTCCGTCAGCATCAACAAGCGCAAGGAGATGGCGAAGACGAAGCACCGGTCGAACACGTCGAACCCGACCTGGAACGAGGTCAAGTTCATCCTCATTCAGAACCTCACCGAGCCCCTCACGTTCACCATCATGGACTACAACGACCACCGCAAGGACACCGAGATGGGTGTCGCGTCCTTCGAGCTTGCGCAACTGCAGGACGACGCGACGCGCGAGGGTGTGTCGATGAAGGTCATCCGCGACGGCAAGGAGCGCGGCGACCTCATCTGCGACATTTCGTACTTCCCGGTGCTCAAGCCCGTCACGGTTGACGGCAAGGAGGAGCCGCTGCCGGAGACCAAGTCGGGCATCGTGCGGCTGGTGGTGCACCAGGCAAAGGACCTCGACACGTCCAAGTCGCTCTCGGGCGACCTCAACCCATTCGCGAAGGTGTACCTTGGTGCGGCCGGCTCGGCGCCGATCCACGCGACGCCGCTCTTCAAGCACACGAGCAGCCCCGTGTGGGAGTCCGCGACGGAGTTCCTGTGCGCGGACCGCACGGCGAGCGTCGTCACCGTCGATGTCATCGACGACCGCGACTTCCTCAAGGACCCCGTCGTCGGGCACCTGTCCGTCAAGCTGAACGATCTCCTGCGCGCTAAGGAGGAGGGCGCCGGCCGCGACTGGTGGCCGCTTAGCCGCTGCAAGACCGGCAAGATCAGGATGAGCGCAGAGTGGAAGCCGCTGAACATGGCGGGCAGCATGTCCGGCGCCGACCAGTACGTGCCGCCCATCGGCATCATGCGCCTCTGGATCAAGAAGGCCGTCGATGTGAAGAACGTGGAGGCCGGCCTTGGTGGCAAGGTGAGTCTGGCATAGTCGTTCTCCATTGCTATGGCTAACCTTCCGTTCCAGAGCGACCCGTACCTGCGTGTGCTTTGCAACCAAGTCACGAAGGCGAGGACGGAAGTCATCAACAACAGTGCGTCAGAGTCTTTCCCGGTCACTCCATGCTTATGTCCGTATAGATCTTAACCCGGAGTGGGACACTATCCTTTACGTACCCGTACATTCATTGAAAGAGGTTCGTGCGCGTCTCCAAGTATTTACAACGCTTGCTAACCGGACCCATAGATTCTCGTTCTGGAGTGCATGGACTACCAGCACTTGACCAAGGTCTGCACATGTCATGGAAGATCACACGCCTCGATACTGACAGTTTTCTAGGACCGGTCTCTAGGCATTGTCGAGCTGCGCGTCTCAGACCTTGCCAAGGAGTCGGACGACCACAAGTATCCGTACGCCTCGACGGGCAAGAAGGAGGAGGCCACGCCGATCAAGATTGACGGCGCTTTCAAGGGCCAGCTGCACTACGCCGCTGAGTTCGTGCCCGCGATGAGCCTTCGCGGCGTCAAGTTCCAATCCCACGGCACGGAGATCGAGAACGCCGTCAACCGCGCCGGCCAGGAGGGATCGGACACCGAGTCGCTTCAGCAAGGACGCTCGCGCACCCCGCCGGAGATCACTGCGACCCGCGCTGTTGGCGAGGACGACCCGAACACCGTGCCGAACTCCCCGACCTCTGCAACGTCGCCGTCGTCGCCGACCAAGGACTCTCAGAAGCCGGCTATCGACGAAGATGGCGTGGAGCTCTCTGTCGACGAACTCTTTGAGCATCGTGCGTATTTACACCGACTTTAGTTGAGGGCCCCGCTGATCAGTGCGCACAGAATCTGGCGTCGTCGTGTTCGATGTTGTCAGCGGTCAGTTGCCCAAGAAGGCGCGCCTGGAAATCCTGCTCGACGATGGCTACTGGCCCGCGTTCGGCACCACGAAGGCTCGCAGCACGTCGGCCAAGTGGGACCAGGTCGGCGAAGGCTTCATCAAGGAGCTTGACTTTGGCAAGATCTGGCTGCGCCTGAACGAGAACGACGAGGGCGAAAAGGAAGACATTGTTGCCCAGTTCAAGTTCGACGCGAAGCCGTTCCTGCAGTCTTGCCTGGTATGCGGAGTGTGTCATAACGGCTTTCCTATTCTGACGGCGCATACAGAGCGGCGAGTCCACCTTCACGCTGAAGGACAACGAAGCGCGGGACGTCGCCTCCGTAGTCATCGCCGCGAAGTACATCCCCGTCGACTTCAAGCTTGAGCCACGCGAGAGCGTGAACAGTACGTTGTTTCTGCTATGCGAGAGACTGCACGCTGACCGTGCTGTTAGACCAGGGTATCCTGCGCGTCACACTCATGGAAGGCAGGGAGATCCACGGTGCCGACCGCAGCGGCAAGTCCGATCCGTTCGTCGTGTTCACCTTGAACGACCAGAAGGTCTACAAGTCCGAGGTTATTAAGAAGACCCTGGCCCCGGTCTGGAAGGAGCAGTTCGAAGTCATGATCGTGGGTGTTTACGTTCGCTACATCTGAATCGGTGCTCATCTTAATCTCTAGCCTTCGCGTGTCGCTGGAGGCTTCGCCCTTGAGGTCTTCGACTGGAACCAGTTCGAGGGATCGAAGTCGCTCGGAACGGTTGATATCCCTTTGGACGACCTCGAGCCGTTCGTCGGCGTCGACCGCACTTACCAGCTCAGCCACGCCAAGCACGGCGAGAAGGGCGAGGTGCGGCTGCAGATGCTCTTCCAGCCCGAGATCATCGCGAAGTCGCGCAAGGCGACGTCCGCCATCGGGACCGCAGGTCGCGCGGCAACGCAGATCGGCGGCTTCCCTGGCGCGGCCGGAAAGGGCCTTGTCCACGGTGTCGGCGGCGTTGCAAAGGGAGCGAAGGGCGTCTTCAAGCGCGACCACACGCCCAAAAGCTCGCTCGACGTGCCTGGATACGACATCACTCCGCCAACTCCCGCGGCTGGCCAGGCGTCCGTACCTCTCGGTGCCGGCCCGGCGGCATTCCCGACTGCTGCTCCTGGAGAGGGTGGTCTGCAACTGGAGGCGGGCGTATTGCGCGTCTCGATGCGAGGCGCCAAGGACCTCAGCCAGGACGATGATATCAAGCCTTACGCCGTGCTCAAGCTGGGAGGCAAGGAGCACAAGACCAAGCACGTGAAGGGCAATAACGTGGAATGGTGAGTATGCTGCATTGGTTCCTCTGAGCTTTGGCTCAATGCATGCCCAGGGAGGAGAGCTTCACCTTCAACGCGAACCCGGACACGAAGACGCTCAACATCACTATCTTCGATTACCACACCTTTGGAAAAGACAAGTTGCTGGGCGAGGCCGACGTGGAGGTGCGTTCAGTCACCCCAACAGTTTGCAACTTGACCGAGCTAACCATGTGTGCAGATTTGGCGTCACATAACACCGTCTAACGGCGTTGCTGGGGCAGACGTGACAGTCGAGCTTGCTGAAGGCCATGGCTTGTTACAGCTCCGCCTGGAGTTCGAGCGCGGTCTGTCCGTCGGACGGAGCGCATCCTCGTCGTCTTTCGACTACGGATCCGCCTCGCGCTTCAGCATCCGTAAACGTCCCTCCAACATGCCCTCCGACGGAGACAGCAGCAAGTCTTGAGACTGGATGGCGCATTTCTTGCACATACTCGGACCAGTACTCGGACCAGCCTACTACCCACATCGTGCATGCTAAAAATATTGGTAAACTACTCATCGACCAGGACATTTCTGTGACGCTGCTAATTGCCATACGTTATCATGATGCTCATGTATATAACCTGCTCTCGAGCGACAATTCCAAATGCTTTCCTCATCTCCATGTGATAGAGGTCCGGAGGCTCTCTGTGACATGACGCTGATGTCGCCGCGGCGCAACTCTCTCTTCCCTCTTGACCCGCAGCCAGCCACCAGGACGGCCAGATACAACGATGGCGACCTATCTGTCGCTCTCGTTCCAACCGACATTCACACAAGGCCTTATAGTGGGCCAGGTGTCCGTACTGTGCCTGCTCCTGGTGGTGCTGCGATATTTGTTCCTCGACACGGACCCGGCGCTGCCGTACCTACGAAGTCCCCTCGTCGATGAGAAGGAGCACGCGTCGCGGCATCTAAAGCTGCCCACAGCGTCGCACGATGCAGACATAGTCGGGGGAGCCAAGGAGCCCGAGAGCGCAGAATGGCTTAACCTCATCATGTATCAGGTCTGTGCGGCCGGCCCGCCTGCGCTAACTCGCAGCTGACTGGTCGCCGTCCGCAGATTGCGCAGGCGTACCGCGAGGACCTCCGAGACCATGCGCCCGGCGCTGCTGGCGACGAGGCCGTGCGCGCGAAAATCGAGCGGTGGCTGAACGAGCGGGTGACCTCGAGCTTCATGGTGCGCCGCGTTGTTTCGCGCATGCCGACCGGCGCGCCGCTCACTCGCGGCCCCGCGCACAGGATCCCATCCGTGTACACGCTGTAGACCTGGGCAGCGGTTGCCCGCATATCTCAGATGTGCACTTTGAGGAAGGGGACTCGCCCAGCGATGTTGTGCGTCGTTCCTCGCGCATGTCCAATGTTATCGTGGCACTCAGCTCCCCACACAGAAAATCAAGCTCAGGCTATCCTACACCGACACAGTGTCCGTCTCGCTGTCTACGTCTGTGCTCTTCAACTACCCGGCCCCGTATTTCGCGCGTTTGCCGGTATCATTATCCATTTCACTTTCGCTATTCTCGTCCTTGGTCAGTCTCCACAATTCTGCTTGCTATGTTCAGCGTAACTCATGGCTTTCTCCTAGGCGACAATTACACCACCCTCGTCGACGTCGCCGGCGCCGACCATCTCCGTCAGCCTGCCCAGATCATTCACGCTCGATCTCAAGACGACCTCGCTGCTCGGCAGCCGCGCAAAACTTGCGGACGTGCCCAAGCTGCACGAGATGATTCAGGCCCGCGTACGAAGCGCCCTTGCTGAGAAAACCATCTCCGTCGCTCTGCCCCCGCTATCACGCCCTACACCGTCTCCTACACCAGAGTTATAGCTCTTGTACAATATCTCAGCACTCATAATGATGACGATCACGCAGCATCTTGACTCAATACCTTAGTCCACGGACCTGATGCATGCAGACGAGTAAATCCTGCGAACCCGCTGAAGCTGGCCTCCTTGCGTATCTCCGCCTCGAATCTCGAAGCTTGGAGCTTGAAGTGCAAGCGAACAAGTATTTGAATTTGCCCTATTACTGTTCACCACATGAACCTGATAACCCCATCCTTCCCCTCCCGCTCCATGAAGAGAAAGACATACATGGTAGCCGTATTGATAGCAGCGTACCACGCGCCTTCCAGGAGGACCGCCCATCCCGGGACGTCGACTATTTGTGCGCGGAGGAGCACGTACGGGATGAGGAAGTACCGCGGCTCGAGCAGCGGCGTCGGGAGCAGCGTGGGTAACGCTGCGAGCGGAAGGAGCAGTACCTGCAGGATCGTGCGGTCCTTGCCTGAAGCAGGTCAGGCGGGGTTGGAGGTGCCAATGAAGGGCGTACCCATGCGGAGAAACCACGCCCACATGCAGGCAAGGTAGCCCGGCGAGAGGAGATATGGGACGGCTGGATGAAGCATGAATATGCGTCGCCAGACATAGAAGGTGTAGTGGCGGTTGTCCGCCAGCAAGAAGGGATGGTGTATGCTGCCCGGGGACCTCAGATCACCGTCTAACTATGAAAATGGCGCCGTACGTGAAGAAGTGCACAGTGAGTGCAATAAGCGCTGTCAGCGCAACGGATACAGCAGTCCGACTGTTCAGACCTTTCAGCTAACCCAGTCCCACATGTCAGAGGAACTCGAGCTCACGAGGACGTGCTGAACATGCGATTCTTAACATCTTGCGCAAGCCGCAAAGGCCCCCCTGGCCCACTGATTAGGATGGGCCAGCCCAACATGGCTGCGAATGCGACGAAGTAGTAGAACTGCGGGATATGCAACGTCGGGATGTGGTTCGACTTGTCGCCTACGCTTCCTCTCAGCTGTGCAATACACTATATAGCCGCATCAGAGGACGTACCGAGAACAATGCCGCCGTTCCAGATTATGAAACCCACGAAGCCCGCGACGACAGCGGCATACGGCGCAATGGGCTCCAAGAGTACTGGGATGACGCCAAACGCGCTCTGCAGCGTCTTCAGAAGGTCCACTGCATCTGATGTGAGCGTGCGGATGTATGCATACGCGGCTTTTACACACCTGGTGTTGCATCTAAAGCAGGCGGGTCATGAAACGTCGCCGCACCGGTGGGGGCACGTCGAAAGCGTAGATATGACAAGCGGCTCGCCGCGAATGCATAAAGCAGCCAGACAATGTTGGTCTGTCTGAACGTGCATGCCAGCGCACCCAGCTGCGCGGAGACCAGACTTGCCGTCAGTCAGCCGCGCTCTCCTGTCGTGAACGACGAGATCGAGACGCACCAGCGCAGCGAGCGCGTGCTGGCCCTTCGCGGCGCTCACAACGGACCCAAGAACGAGCGCGAGCGAGGGCACCTCCGTGTAGTACAGGAACCCGAAGAACCACGCGATCGGGACAGCGGCGACGACGACGCTCTCGAACGTCGGATGCGTGGCGGCGTTGAGCGCGCGTTCGCGGCGGGCGGTGGCGAGCAGGACGGTGAGGAGCGACGGGAGCGCCATGCTGCTCAGGAGGGGTGTGAGGCGCAGCATTGGCAGCGTGCACTTCATCATGAAGAGCTTGTTCAGGAGGACGCTCAGGGCGTAGCTGCACCGGCGCGTCAGTGTTGAGAGGACATAATGGGCCGGGCACGTACAGCCCGGGCGGCGTGGTAAGCTTGGGGTCCCAGACGTCCCATTCGCCGCGGCAGTACGCTTGCGCCTGCGGGACGTGGAACGGTTCGTCCTGCGCCAGACAAGCAGCGTTACCGCGCGCTCACCGCGTACAGCATCGCGGGCGCACCATGTACGGCTCAGTCACGATGCTGTTGAGCATTTTGATCACATATACATTGACCGCGCCGAGCGCGACATAGTAGAGCGTCGTTCCAGACGACATCGCGCTCTTGCAGGGTGGAAGTTCGGAAGAAAGCTGCGTGACGCCGGGCGCCAATTCCTCGGTGAAGACAACGGAGGCACTGAAGGGCGCGACAGCAGTATTAGGCGGTTTCTACGATACGATATTACAGAGCATGCGCATTTATGTATGTTGAGGACGCGTCTCATGTCTGGATGATAATGTAGTGACTAAGGATTGGTTGGTTGGTCTTCGAAAGCAGGTGGCGGGTCTCGGTATTGGTTCAGTGTCCGCTCAAGCATTCGGCGAGCGGAGGAAGTCTAGGCGGGAACATGTCATGGATGAGAAGGGGCTAAGATCCAGGGATGAACGCACCCTCGGGACATAACGCGTCGACACGCTGGGCGGCGGTGGACGAGGACCATACATCCCTCGTGTGCTCTTCGACGGAGAGGCCTGAGCCCTATGCACTCGTACCCCCATCTCCTCCGCCTTGAGACTTTGTTGGCTATGTTGGTGGCGCAGCGCGAGGCCGACCTCGTCGACGTCCATGCGCGGGATGACCCCTTTCCATCCGTGTTCCGGGTGCACACAGTTGGGCGAGAGGCAGAGCATAGGCACGGGCGTCTGTTGAAGCTCTGCCTGCACAATCGCGTTGGCTGCGCGTTGCTTCCTAACGCGTCGGAGGATGCAGGTACGCGCCAGGAGCACGGCAGCAACAACGACGACCAGCGACGCGATGGGACCGACGATGACCGCGATGAGTTTTCCACCGCGCAGGTTGCTCATCTGCGGCTCTGCTCCCGACTCCGTCGAGTTGGACATCGTGAACGGTATCTGAGAGGGTGCAGCAGCTTGCGCGGGCATGTCGGGACTCAAGAGAGCGCGATTAGGGGATTGTGGCTAGCCCACCCCACATTGGAGTCTACCCCTCAACGCCGCTCAAAGTTCAAGAGGCCGTATAGTGAATGATGCGGGCACGTCCCATTTGCGCCGTGAGATAGTTCCCAGTAATATGAGATGGCAAGTGAGCAAGACGCACGTCGGCAACGCGCGGCGGCGACGCGCTTTTGCTTCCTTCGCCCCGCATGTCCAAAGCGGAGTGCTCGTACGTGCGCCAGGCGCTGAGCTCAAGCCCGCCCGTGCGCGCGGACGGGCGTGGCCTGCTCGACTACCGTACCGTGTCCATCGTGCGCGGCACGATCCCGCTCGCAAATGGCAGCGCGCGCGTGAGCGTCGGCGGCACGGAGGTCCTCGCGTCGGCGAAGCTGGAGGTCACCGACGCCGAGCGCGGCGCCATCGCGTGCAATGTCATCTGGTACGCCCTTCTGTGCCCCAACACGTGCATCTCCCCGCCACTGACACCGTTTCGGTTATGCAGCCCAGCGTCGGCGTACCCAGCGCTTGCGCCGAGCGCACTGGACGACCTCGCGGCGGATCACACGCATGTGCTGCACAGCGTCCTGGGCGACCCTTCACTCGTGCCGGCCACGCTGACCATCATTCCGAAGAAGAAGGCCTGGCTGCTCACGCTCGACCTGCTCGTCATGGCCGACGCCGGCAACATCTACGACGCGCTCTTCCTCGCCGCGCGCATCGCGCTGATCGATACGCGCGTGCCGAGGACGTCGCCCATCGAGTACAAGGCACCGAAACACGCTGCTGTGGGCGGAGATGACATGGGGATGGGCTTCAGCTTCAAGCGCGAGCAGGCTGCTGTCGACTTTGAGATCAAGGATTATTGGGACGAGGGTGCGCCGCTGCAGGGGATTGACACATGGCCTATATGTGTGACCTTGAATTTGGTGCGCTCAAGCCGTTGGCATGCTGTACGCGAACTGACCGTTGTCTTTCAGTGCCCACCGGTTGATTTTCTGGACGCAACGCCACTAGAAGAAACAGCAGTTCCACATCGTGTCCTGTTGATGTTCTCCTTCCCGGAAAAGTCAGCCACGCAACTACAAGGAATGCGCATCATTGGGCCCGGCGAGGTTTCCATGTCGCAATTGCATACCTTAATAGCTGTGAGTTTAATCTCGCAACCTAAATACACGTGTGAACACCAAGCAGGACGGGGAAAAATACGCGAAAAAGTTGACGCAGTCCGTGGACGCCCAGCTGAAGCTGCAAGAACTGAGCCTGGATAACCATCGTCTGCCTATATATACTCTGCGCTGAGTGGTCGTCTTCGTCCGTGAGGTTCCGTGTGAAAGTGAGAATGAATGACACTGTGGGAGTTCAGAGAGCATGCACCATATCATAGGATGAATAGTGTACACTGCACATACGGTCCACATACAGAGGCAAGACGTTCTACTGTAAATCAAGCATGCAGCCAAAAGCATAACCAAAGCAAGGGCAAACAGATACACATCAAATAAGATACCAAAAAAAGTTCAGACCTCAATTAATCGTAGCGGGCGACGGCCTCGAGGCAGGATTCGAGCAAGTGGCCATGGTGGTCTGTCACCTGGGAGTGCACGAGGCGATCACGCACGGCCATCTGCACATCATCCGCTCTGGAGAAAAGTAGTTAGACTCCATAAAACCCTGGAGGAACAAGGACGCACTGGATATCACCATAATCAATCGCAACCTGGACATCCACTTTGTTGGCCGACATGGGCCAGCGCATGAGCGCGTCGTCGTCGAAGACGAACGAGACGAGTGCCTTGGACTCCATCTTGTCGACCAGTACGCTCGCCGTAACGTGCAATCCGCGCCCGTTGTCGAGTGCGCAGGCTTGTGTAGGAAAGTGCACAATGAGGAGGTCGAGCTCGCGGCGTACGCAGGCGAAGGCGTGCAGCATGCTATCGACGTAGCGCACAACCTGCGACAAGCATCAGTCACCCGTGGTGCGACATGGAACGAAGTAAGGGGACGAACCTGGACGTAAGAGTACCGCCTGTGCATCTTGACGCGCAGCGCAGCCGTCCGTTGCGCCACTTGAAGCATGACCTTCGTCGCATCGGCAAACCGATCTTTCCTGGGCGGCACACCACGAGTCTTCCTGATCCCCAGACCATGAAGTTTTCCATTCCCGTGGCAGTTGTTCACCAGGTCGATGGTGAGTCCCTCGGGGACGGCGTCCCAGTCGCGACACGGGATACGCAGCACGAATCGTTCGGCGAACGCAAGCTCGACCAGCGTGGGCGACAGCCGCAGAACGCGCCAGCCCTGCATGCCCTGCAGCGCTTCGAGCTCCTCGAGCTGAGCCTGCACGCCCTCGCGCGTACACCCGCGGTGGTGTTCGCCCCTGCGCGCAGCGTCCTCAATTGCACCAAGAATCTCCTGGCGCTCGCGCTCCTGGTCCGCAAGGCGCTCCATCATCTCGCTCAGGGTCGCCTCCTGGTCTGCCAGCTCGTTCTTTTGCCGGTCGATCTCCGCGCTGCACCAGATGAGCCACAGCTAGGCAGGGAGAGGGAGTCACGCACTTTTGCTCGTCGATTTCAGCCTTGAGCTCCGCAAGGTAGTCCTGGTCGCTGGTCTCGATTTCGGCGACGGTTGCGCGCTCTTGCGCCAACTCCTGCATGATCTTGTCGCGCGCTTGCAGCAGGTCCTGCAAACCGCTCTCAATCTTCTCGGAAGCTTCTTGCTGCGCGCGTTCATCCTGTTGTGGAAATGAGCACATCGGTCGCGATAGAGGGTATGGGGCTGCGAGACTCGCCTCGTCCAGGTCAAGAAGTGATTGCTCGGTCTTGTCTTGCATGTCGTCTACCCACTCCATCTTCCATGCGTACCACTCCGCCTTCGCCTTTGCGAGAGCGTGCGTCTTGAGCAGCTTGAGCTGGCGCTGTGTTGCACCCATGATCAATACTGTTTCCAAAAGGACGCACACAAGGAACTCACCAGAATAGCCGCCTGCTGCTCTTCGTCGGCCATCTCAAATTCGTAGAACAGCCCCGGCGGGCGAAGAACGACCTCTTCCTCGACGCTCTTGAAGTTCTCCTTCGACCTCGCGATCCACTGTTCGAGATATGTTGTCGCCTGCAACGCCATTATCTCTCAAAGTATGCGAGGAACAGGTGTCTGACGCACCCATTGATACGTTTTGAGCTGCACAACGTCGACCGAGAGCGCCTTGAAATACTGTTGCAACGAGTATTCCTGATCCTCTGCGAGACAGGCGTGTCAGACGACACAGTCCATGCAGGCAGTAGCACATACCATTCTCAGAAGGCATTCCCGTCAAACCGAGCGCCGTGGAGTACCGCGGGCACATGAGTTCCTCCATGAACCGGACGCCCGTCGCAGCGAAGAAGTCCTCCATAGTCATAGGTTCCTCCATCTCCATGCCAGCGCCCTCCTGTTGCTCGGGCTGCACGCCCTCGGCCCACTCCTGCGCGTGCTGCACCGGGTCCGAAGTCGAGAGCCGGGCCAGTCTGTCCGCGAGCCCGGCGGGCGACCCGCGCGACGGCGTGGGCGACGCGATGCTCTGGCGGTACGCCTCGCGGGCGCAGTGGGACGGCGACGCGCCGTCCTCGTCGTCGAGCGGCGGGTACATGCGCGTGGAGACTGTCGCAGTGGGTGTCGGCAGCTCCTGAATGGTGCTCAGCGCGCGCGGCCGGAACTCGTCCAGGTTCGGGTACAGCGGCGCAGGCGCGGGCGAGCTGGACGATTCGTACATGTTCGACGGAGGCGCGGGTGCGGGCGACGAGCTGAATTGCGGCGGCGCGATGACGCGCGATGCGCGCGGGCCGGTGATTGTCGACGTTGTTTGGGGAGGGGGTGGCGCGAGGGGAGTGGTCGACTGTGTAGTTGTAGGTGGGGGCGCGAGTGGTGTCGTAGACTGTCTGTTATTCGGGGGCGGGATGAGCGGTGTGCTCAACACCCTGCTGTTGTCCGCAGAACCTGGACGTGTAAGCGGTGTCGTCGATTGCGGGGGTGGGACGTTCTCCCTTGCGTTGAAGGTCGGACGCGGCGTGAAGATGCCCGAGACGGGCGTCTCCTTCGCCGGCGCGACGGCAGGAGGGGGGACGTTCTCGCTATCGCCACCAGTGGAGGTCGAGCTCTTGTAAAAGCTGCTTGTGCGGCGGACAGGCGCCTTCTTGACCTTACTGGGGCTGCTCGTGGGTGGGGCGCTGACGCCTCTGCCGGGCGCTGGTGCGGGCGAGGGCGCAGATTCGCCGACGGCAAGACGCTTGGCGGGACTGCCCATGTCTGCCGCAGAGACAGACGCCGCGCGCTTACGCGTTGCGGGAGACGGCGCGGAAGTAGAGGCAGATGGCGCGTAACGTGGGGCGAATGCTGCTGTGAACTTGGGTTTCGCCGCCGAGGCTGGCTTGCTGGGGGAGACGGAGCGTCCGGGTGTAGCGGGCGAGACTGGGCGAAGGATACTGGTGCTCCTCGCGGGCGACTTCGCCGGAGTGGATGCTGCTGCCGGAGCGGGCATCCTCTCCGGACTCGACGTAATGATCGGAGCCGACGGAGCGACGCTGTCGAGCGACATGGCACTCCCTGTGGATGCACGTACACTGGACCTGCGACCGGAAGTACCATTGAGCACAGCGGTCAAGTTCAGCGTTTTGTTATCGTCGCCGCCGCCGTCCATATCGACGCTGCTCTCCTCGGTACTGGAGAAGCTCATGTCCTGACTTTGGTTGACCGCGAGTCCGCCGAGGATGGGAGTTCCGTCATTGTGGTTAAGCAGAGAGTTGTCCGGGTCATGGGCATGGACGACACTTCCGCTGTGTGTCGCATTTTGCAGCTCAAGCATCGTGGCCGAGGGTGGCCGCGGCGTGTAGAGCGTCTGGCCAAGTGCAATGGTGAATTCCATGCTCTCTGATCCAGCATTAGAGGCGCGCGGGGCCATAGACGAGCGGCGGCGGGCGCCGACAGAAGAACGTCGGTTGTTCGTCGCAACGGAGGACCGACGGCGCGCGAGAATGCCGTCGCCATATACGCCAGTATCGTCCAGAGACATGTCGTCGTCGTCGGCATCATCGTCATCGTCTTCGTTATCGTGATTCGCGTTGTTTATGTTCGGGGCAGTCGCGGCCGCGATGTAAGCCTCCTCGTCGTCGTCGTCCAGGTCCATCGACGCCTCCCCTTCAGACTGCGCATCTGGGTCATGGGGCAGCGAGCGACGGCGCGGGAGACTGCCTGTGTGTTCGGGCGAGGCTGCGGTTTCTCCTGGCGCTGGTTCGTCCGAGTCCTCCGTGTCCGTGTCTTCGGGATCGTCCTGTGGTAGTTGCTCGCGGTTCGCTTCTGGCGAGGGTGTCGGCGACGAAGAGCTGTTGTTGCCCGCGTATTCCCTCTTGTCTGTTTCAAATGTCCTGCACCGTCATAAGCCAGGCGCGCGTGCGGGGCGCGTGAAGACCGACCTGACATGGGCGTGTGCGGCAAAGCTGACTCTGCGGTTGAAGCCCAGACTCTTCCTGCTCGTCGTGGCGTCCTGAATAGCGGTCATGAACTCCGTTGTCGAGGATTCGGTCGAGCGGGTGTTGTCTCCGGCGCCAAAGTCGGTGTTGCGCGGCTTGAGGATGCCTCTGAGCGGCGCCATGGGTTTGATAGCGCCGGGCGCGAGCGAGTGTGCCCGTTTCTTCGCGTGTTGGAGGTGGGGCGCGCTCTCGCTGGTACCCGTAACCGTCTTACGGCGCGCGGCGCGCGGCGAGCGTGCGCTGCCCGTTGCGACCGCCATCGTCGGAGTCGTGGTTGAGGAGAGAGGAAGATGGGGCACGTGACCTGCCAAACGCGAACTGGTGACGCGTGACGGCCGTTTACTTCCGGCCGGACCTGCAGACTCCTTGGGCAATGTCGACGAGAGCCACAAAAGCGAGCACGGCGCGCGCGACGCGCACGACGAAGGCAACGGGGAGCGCTATGCCGCCGCCGCCTACGCCGACCGCGCCGAAGCGTACAACGCGTGCTGCCGCCAAGGCCGCCACCACAACCAAGGACCCACCCTCGGCAGCGTCGACGACAGCGACGAAGACGGTCAGAAAGCCGCTGCTGACGCGCAACAACACTCAGGAATCCGTCTCGACGCCCAAGCCGCGCAGCAAGGCAGCGACGCCTGCACCCGCGCCTCGTATTACGATCAACGGTTCCGCCGCCACCGGAAAGCCTGCGCTAACGAAGCAGGCCTCCGCCGCAACCGTATCCGACATCCTGGCCGATAAAGAGCCTGTCAAGGTACGCTCGCGGCTCGCGCTTTGCTGCTATGACGCCCGCGCTGACCTCGCTCCGCCACGCGCTCAAGGCTTACTTGCGCATACGGCCCCATGCACAGGACTACGAAGACAGCTCGACGCCTTATCTCACGGCGCTCTCGCCTACCAGCGTCGAGATGGTCGACCCGTCGCCAGGCTCGCGCCTGCGCCTGGGCTCGCGCGCAACCTACACGTTTTCGCGCGTCTTCGCGCCGGAGACCACGCAGTCCGACTTCTTCCGCGATACCACCCTGCCGCTCGTGCGCGGCGTCCTCGACGGCGAGAGTGGTCTTCTCTTTACCTACGGCGTCACCAATTCGGGCAAGACCTACACAATCCAAGGCGCGGATGGGCCGGGCCAGGCAGGCTTGTTGCCTCGCACACTCGACGTATTGTTCAACAGCATCGAGGGCCTACAGAGCAATGCTCCGGTAAATCGGCCTTCTCTTGTTTTCCGCGGGCCACGTTCTCACAAAGCTTGCAGTTCAAGCCCGTGCGATTGAATGATGTTGAATACGATCCTGCCCTCGACAGCAGTCGGAATAGCCACCTCTCGGCGGACTCCACCCTCAGCCAACCTTATGACTTCTCAACTCTTAAAGCGGACCAGACTATGCTGGGAGGTCTGCTCGTCGATGATCCAGACGTGTCCGACATCGATGACACAGGTTCGGCCCTTGGGTGTCATCTCTTGCGCGGAAATTGACTGTCCGTTCAGCTCTCAAGGTTGATCGCAACTATGAGTACGCGATCTGGATCTCCTACGCAGAAGTGTACAACGAGAAGATCTTCGACCTGCTGGGCGACCAGTCGAGCTCGGGCAGCGCCAGCACTGGCTCAACATCGAGCACGAGCACGCTCGGTCCGAGCACGTCGAGCTCGTTCTTCAGCTCGTTCAGCTCTTTCGCCTCGACGACGTCGCTCGCGGCGCTGTCGTCCGCGTCGTCGGAGAACCCGCTGTTGCTGAAGCGTCGCGCGCTGACGCTCAAGAACGACCCCGACGGTGGCAAGTACATCGCAGGACTGCGCGAGGTGCGCGTGCGCTCGCGCGAGGAGGCTAAGGCTGTCGTGCGGCTCGGGCAGCTCAACCGTCGCGTCTTCGGCACGCTCGCCAACAGCGCCAGCTCGCGCTCGCACGGCATCTTCACCGCGAAGGTCGTCCGCGTGCATGGTGGCTCGCCCAACGTACGTCTTCCTCCCCGTTGTATTCGCCTTATATGCTGATGAGATGTCAGGACAAGGACTCCATTCACACGGCGCGCCTGAGCATCGTAGACCTCGCTGGCTCCGAGCGCACAAAGAACACGCAGAACACCGGCGAGCGGCTCAAGGAGGCGGGTAACATCAACAAATCGCTCATGGTGCTCGGCCAGTGCATGGAGATCCTGCGGTCCAACCAGCGCCGCATCGCCACGGCGAGTGGCAACCACGGCGCGTTGCGCATGGCGGTCGTCCCGTTCAGACACTCCAAGCTCACGGAAATCTTCATGGACTTCTTCGTTGGCGGCGGGCGCGCGGTATGCTTCCGCCTACACTGAGCCTTTGAATGGTGCGGCTGATGGAGGCCCAGGTGATGATTGTGAACGTTAACCCGTACGACACGGGCTTCGACGAGAACTCGCACGTCATGAAATTCGCATCGCTCGCGCGGGACGTGAGCACGTCCACGGCGAAGCGTGGTCCCGCCAACGTGCTCAATGCCCCGACGAGCCGCCCAAGCACGACAAGGCGTGTCACAGTGTCGGTGGGCGGTGGCAAGGGCAAACGCGGCACCGAGGCCCACTTGGAAATCGTCGAGGGTGAGTAGCATTTTGTGAGGACATGTCCTGGGTCTAATGCATTGGATGTAGAGGACGAAGAGGCTACTGCTGTCGAGGAGGAGGACGAGCCGCTCGACGGCCTTGTTGAAGCACTCTTCGAGCAGCTGCAGGAGATGCGTGTTAAGGTGCGATCCTGTCGTTCACTCGTAGTCGCGCTGACCGAGTTTATACAGCTCTACGAAGCCGAGTTGCGCGCTGCGACCATCGAGTCAGACGTGCGCGAAGAGATTATCGCGGAAATGGAGGAGCGCATGAACACTATGTCGCGCATGCATACGCAGAGGCTCATGACCGAGGTGGGTGGCCTTCTTTTCTCCTGTGTACGCACATACTGAATTGGTATGGTCTAGATGGAGGAGAACGAGCTTAAGACAGACCGCAAGATCGATATGCTGCAACGAGCGGGTCTCTTCAGCGAGCCCCACCGCGCGCCGACGGCGAAGACAGCATCAAGGGCTGCCAAGCAAGAGGACGATGATGATGTGAGTGTAGTTGTCTCTCGCCTCTCACTGTTGCTAATTCATCTTTTAGTCTGAGGACGAAGTCGGCTCGTTGCTTTCGGACGCGAGTCGTGTTGAGGAAGAGGGCGAGACCTTTGACCTCGGCGCAGACTCAGACTCGGACGTTCCGGACGACGACGAGAGCGGCGCGTCGGATGTCCCGCCTTCGTCTCCAACGCCTGCCACCCCAAAGGCGAGGAAGAAGACACTGCCGCAAGAGGTCCGCGTCTCCGTCAAACGCGAGAGCACAGGCTCCGAAGTTATTGGCCTCCTGCCCACGGACAATGAGGAGGACGATGCCGAGACGAGCCAGACTGAGGATGAAGACGATGAGGAGGTCGAAGGCAGTGAGGACGAGGATGAGGCGGGCGACGACGTCAACGAAACGTACGAAGAGGGTGAAGACGAGGAGGAAGACGAGGATCAGTACCCGCGCAGCATGGTTGACGACGCCGACGCCGACGCCGACGATAGCATCATGTGGGAGAATTCCTTCCGGCCCTCCACAGGGAGCGAGTTCAGCGCGTCGGGGCTCAGCATGGACGGCGGGTCCGAATTCTCCGGGTCGCCGTCGCCGTCGCCCCCGCCCACGGTCAAGAGGGTGCCCGCAAAGAAGTCGCTATCGATCGTCAAGCCCAAGCGCGCGGCGTCCTCGCGCGCGGTGCGGGTCGAGGAGGAATCCGAGGACGAGTTGCTCCTCTCGCCTCCGCCGCCCAAACGTGCGACGCGCTCGTCGAACAGGATGAAGTAAAGCTCTTGACTCTCTGCTCATCATGTCGGTTACGGAAGGATGTTCTCACGTTATCTTGCCTTGTGTCTGCGATGCCTGCTCGGTCTATGTTACTATCTTGTTATGCACTTTGTTTTTGTTTCCCGGTCGCGTCCGATACGCATACAAAACGGCCGAACCAATGACATTCTCCCCGAGCATCACACATTCCAGGGCCTAGGTCTTGTGAGAGTGCTTAGTGGTGGTACGATGCGTGATCGAGAATGGACAGGAGGCATGAACCGCAATGGATGACAAGACACTGGCAGAGATTGTGAACGAGTGACTGGTACAAGCTCGTTAGACGGACGCATTGCACAGGCAAAGCTCTTCGAGAGACTCAAGCACGCATTTGAGCCTGATCAGGGCAAAATGGAGGTGCCACATTGTCTGCAGCGGGAGAGTACCTAGAGAAGACAGAAGAGCCGCTCATCGTCCCACGGGCCACGGTCCTGTCTCAGGGTGGCTCATCGTTGAAACGTTGAGGAGTTCGGTTTCCGTACCCTTTGCCCCAGCAACTGCTCCGTCATCGCTCGGGGGGATGATGCCTCCGATGACAACGACGCTGTGTGTGACGTATGTATGCGGGAGGACCAATTGCAAAGGCCTAGCGCCGCCAACGGCCCTCGCAAAGCCGTGGAAAGACGTGGAATGCGCGCTGGGCGGACCACGGCGCAGCCTCAGCCAATTGCCACCACCGCGCTGACCGAGCAAGCGGTTGTCGGGCGAGTCAGCGCTCGGAGGCGATGCCGGACTCGGAATGTGCGCGATAGTTCCAGATTCGGAGCCGAAGGTCTATATAAGGCCCCAGCCGCGCCTCGGCCGTTGCCTTCACCCCCCTTTCACCCTCCCACCTCTCCCCCCCAACCACTCAGAAGCACTAGTACCATGTACGCCCGCGCCGTGCCCGATGCTGCCGCCGCCGCTCCTGACCGTCTTGTGCAGGCAGATCTTCGTGAAGACTCTGACTGGCAAGACCATCACGCTCGAGGTCGAGTCCTCGGACACGATCGATAATGTCAAGGCCAAGATCCAGGACAAGGAGGGGTTCGTAGCATTCTATCGCACTTGTGTCGCCCACTGTAGACTGACGCGATGACGCCAGCATCCCTCCGGATCAGCAGCGCCTTATCTTCGCGGGCAAGCAGCTCGAGGATGGCCGCACCCTCTCGGACTACAACATCCAGAAGGAGTCGACGCTCCACCTCGTCCTCCGTCTTCGTGGCGGTATGCAGATCTTCGTCAAGACCCTCACGGGCAAGACCATCACCCTTGAGGTCGAGTCGTCGGACACCATCGACAACGTGAAGGCGAAGATCCAGGACAAGGAGGGCATCCCGCCCGACCAGCAGCGTCTCATCTTCGCTGGCAAGCAGCTCGAGGATGGCCGCACCCTGTCCGACTACAACATCCAGAAGGAGTCGACCCTCCATCTCGTCCTTCGTCTGCGCGGCGGCATGCAGATTTTCGTCAAGACGTTGACCGGCAAGACGATCACGCTCGAGGTTGAGTCCTCGGACACGATCGACAACGTCAAGGCGAAGATTCAGGACAAGGAGGGGTGCGTCTGACTTTACTTTGCCATCGACCCTCGTCTGACTCGTGCTTTAGCATCCCCCCGGACCAGCAGCGTCTCATCTTCGCGGGCAAGCAGCTTGAGGATGGTCGCACGCTTTCGGACTACAACATCCAGAAGGAGTCGACCCTGCACTTGGTCCTCCGTCTGCGTGGTGGCATGCAGATCTTCGTCAAAACATTGACTGGCAAGACGATTACGCTGGAGGTCGAGTCCTCCGACACGATCGACAACGTCAAGGCGAAGATCCAGGACAAGGAGGGCATCCCGCCCGACCAGCAGCGCCTCATCTTCGCCGGCAAGCAGCTCGAGGACGGCCGCACCCTCTCGGATTACAACATCCAGAAGGAGTCGACGCTCCACCTCGTCCTTCGTCTCCGTGGCGGCATGCAGATCTTCGTGAAGACGCTCACCGGCAAGACCATCACGTTGGAAGTCGAGTCGTCCGACACGATTGACAACGTGAAGGCGAAGATTCAGGACAAGGAGGGCATCCCTCCGGACCAGCAGCGCCTGATCTTCGCCGGCAAGCAGCTCGAGGACGGGCGGACCCTCTCGGATTACAACATCCAGAAGGAGTCCACGCTCCATCTCGTCCTGCGCTTGCGCGGTGGCCAGTGATCTGTCGCTCTGTTGTGGTCTCGTCTCCGGGTTTATTCTCTCGTGTATTCTTTTCAACGTCGTTCTGTAGCACGCATCGCAATAGCAAGTACTAGCGTTTCATGACCCGAACAAAACAGTCTGTGTGAGGTGTCTGAGTTGAGCTGGGTGAAGGTGGGAGTGGTCTTGCTTGAATCGTCTAGATGGAGCGAAGATGCAATACAGGTCCCTCGCAAGATAGGTCCCTTACAAAGAGACTCTATCAAAGGATATGCAAACGATTCTCTCGGTCGCGTGTCTTGCAGTGAAGGCAACTCGCGGACGATGGATGTTGGTGTTAGTCCGTTGGACGGGTCTCAAGCTTCCCTCCGCAACACAACAACACAACACGATGAAGTGAAAATCGTCCAATTGGTTCGCTCATTACATTGACCCTCCAGTCTAAGGCTAAATTATCACGACGATTCATCGAAAGGATACTGAAATGTGCGCATGAGCAATAAAGCCTCCTCGGGGCAAGCAAAATGCAACGCACCTCGAACGCCGGTGGCATCTCCGCCTCCGGGCCGTTCTCATCTACCAGCCCACCGTACGAGCCTGCGGAGTGCGTCGCTGCTGCTGCGGGCGCGGCAGCAGGTGCTGCGGCCGCCGCTGGTGGGGGCGCAGGGGGCTCGAGGTCGATGAACTCGGCGGTGACGCTGGGCTTCTTGTCCACGAGGAGCAAGATCCCGCCACCGCCCGCGTACTTCGACGAGGTCTGCACGACGGCGCCCTTGCCGGCGCGCTTGTTGCGCTGGTACGGCACGGTCGTGATCGCGCGCACAGGCTGGTACTTCGCGTCCGCGGGGAACGAGATGTACGCCGACTGCGCGGGCGTCACGCGCGTGAAGTTGGCGATCTTTTCCGACGACGGCTCGCTGCGCTTCGTCTTCGACGCCGGCGCGTCTGGCGTCGGTGAGCTGTCCGATTTCGAGGCGCCAGCGGCCGGCTCGTCCACCTTCATCGCGTCGTCGCCCGCAGACTTCTTCGCCTCTGTCTTCGGTTCGGGCTTATCTTCGTCCATCGCGACGTCGTCTCCCGCCGCCGCCTTCTTCCGCCTCTCGATAGCCTTGGCCTTCGCGGTGGTCGAAAGGACCGCAGTCGCGACTTTCTCGACTGCCTCCTTGGTCGGCGGCTTCGTCGGAGCAGGGTACGCGAACAGGCTCGGCTTCGCGTTTGAGGTAATCTCGAACTTGGGGACCTGGAAGGGACGACCATGAGCAATTAGCCCAGATCGCCGGTATGGCAATGGTTGCGCACCTTCAAGTCCTCATTGAGGCCAATGATGCCCGTCGGCTCGAAAGCGAGGCTCGCGCAATGTGCGAGCGGGAACCAGTACCAGAACTGGCAGAAGAGCGCCATGCCGACAACCGCGGCCATGTTCGTGCTGCCCGCGCGGCTCTGGAGGCTGATGGTGACGTTGCGGCCACCGGCGTCGATGAGGCCCTGGCCGAGCGCGGAGCCGAAGCGCGCCATGGGGTCCTCGTGCTTGTCGCCCACAATCTTGGAGTACAATGCGCGCGTGCTCGCAAAGGAGGGCGAAGACGCCTCGGACTGCTGGACGAGCACCATGCCGAGGGCGACGAGCGCGCCTTGCCGGACAAAATCGACCGGGTCCTTGACCATCGGCTCCAAGATCTCCACGGCGTCCTGCAGGCCCGTGCCCGCGCATGACAGACCAAGAGCGAGCGTGGCACCGCACCTATCGAGGGATCAGAGAGAGCTTCGTACTGGAGGTTGCATGCATACCGGACATGCGGGTTGTAGCTCTCGCTCAACAGCTGCACGAGACGCGGCATCTGCGTCGGGTTTTTGAACAGCAAGAACGCGAGCGCAGTGACGGCCGCTCTCCGCACGTCGTCAGACGTGTCGGATACAGCGACGTGCAAGAGTTTGCGGATGGCATGGTTGTTGGCAGTACCGGCGTACGCGAGCGCGAGGGTGTATACACCACCGTACCGTAGCAGGCCGTCCTATCCGTGCTATTAGCGCAAATCCTGATAGAAAAATACCGGTGATAATTATTTACCTTTTCCGCGAGGAGTGTTGCCACGATCGAGTCCGCTTCTTCCTGACGGCCGTAGTACAGGAAAGCAACACCAATGGCGAGACCACGAATGATCTTCTCGTGCTGTGTTTCGTGCGCGTACTGCAGCATCTCGTCCGCGAATCGCTGCCCGCCACTCCCGAGCATCACAAGACCCATGCCAATGCCAGCAGCCTCGCCGGCCACCGCCGAATCATTGTAGAGCGTCGTCTTGAGGTCCTCGAAAGCCTCTGTAGATACGAGTCAGTTGATGTCAGAAAAAAAAATTGAAGGCTGAACATACCTTCGCTGCCGCTCGCCATGCCCGCAATACCCAGACCGAGCGCCGCACCGTGTTGGACGACCTCGTTCTGGACATTCTTGAGCTTGTCGCGGAGGTATCCCTCAACGTCCTTCCCCCGCCCAGCGTTGACAAGACCAAGAGCATAGAGTGCGCCGCCCTCGGAGAAGACGCTTCCGGTGCTGCCAGCCTCGACGCCCGGGAGGTACGGCCCCAGGAGGTCCATGCCCTTCTCGAAGTGACCCTTGTGGATGACGCCGAGCGCAGCGGTCGCAGAGAATTTGGACCAGTTAGACGCACGGCCGAGCCAATCGAGGTTGTCGCGCAGGAAGACGTCGGACGCCGTACCGCAGTGCATGAACGCGTTTGAGAACGTCACCGCGTTGTGGTAGATCGACGAGCGCGCCTCAAGCGACTCCTTGGTGCTCTTGAGGATCAACAAGTCGACCTTGTTGTTGCGCCGCAGGAACTCGCGGTAGTACTTGATGCTCTCCTCACCCGTGAGGATTTGGCGCAAGTTATCGTAAGTCTCCTTGTCAGCCTGGAATCAAAGTCAAATGAATCTACAGCAGGACTGAATTATTACTCACGCCAGTGCCCTCCGGAAGGGCTGCCCGGACCTGTGCTAAGAAGTCCTGGGTGCCGCCCTCGACAAAGTCGAATGCGAACTGGTAGGCCAGTGCCTTCTGGCTGGGAACCAGAGACTGCAGCAACTGGACTGTAAGAGGAGCAGACGACAGTGTGACAAGCAATCTTGAAAGGGCCGGTATGTGGGAAGAGTGCGGTGTCGGGGGCGGGAAGAGCGGGAGGAGGAAGTTGAGGATCTGGTCGCGGTACGAGAGCTTGAAGCCGGTGTCGAGGACGGCCTCCATGACATATGAAAGCAGTTCGACGTCCTTAGACTCCCTGAACACGCGCTCAACAACGTCTAGCCGCTTGGACTCGAGCGCGATGCCCAATGCCTGCCGGCGACCCGTGAGCAAGGGAACGCGCAAGCCCTGCAAAACGCGCGCCGCACCTGCTTGTACTCGCCGTCCTCCAGACAGCGGTTGAAGATGCCCTCGATCATGTCGCGTAAGCGGGGGTCCAGCTTGTCCTCCTTGCCGTCCTCGCCGCGCACGGTGATGTACCGGTCGATGGCTTTTGCTGCACCGCGCCGTCAGTCCACCAGCGCGCCCCCACAAGCACCAGCACGCACAGACGACGGTCTCAATGAACTCGGCCGCGGCGGGATTCCGGCTCTCAGCCTCGAACGCGCGTCCGGCGCCGAGCGCAAAGGACAGCGCCTCGTCGTACTCGCCGAGGTAGAAATAGACCTTGCTCACGAGCAGCGCCGCGAGGTCGCGGGCGTCGCGCGGCAGGTCCTCGCTCTCGTACAGCGCCTCTCTGCAGCAGAGCCAGCAGTTAGCGTTTTCGCGCCCCAGGACGCGTTGCAGACCGCGCACATTGTCGCGACATGTTCTGAAATTTCGGCCCAGAACTGGGGCACGAGCGGGATGAGCGCCTTGAGGGCGTGTTGGCGCACTGCGGGCTCGTCCTGCTCCGACAGCAGCGCGAGCACACCGGCCGCAGACGTCTGGGTGCGAGCAACCATTTCAGAGGGTAAGGAGGAGACGCGTCAGTCCGGGTTTTGCCGACGCGCTCGTTGTTCCCCTCTGCGCATGTGCGGCCGCCGTGTCGCTTGTTGAGTATACTCTCACCTCATATTCAATAGTTCTCACGGCCTAATAACGCCACGGCAACATCGTTTTGTCTTTGTTCGTGCTACAATACATACTACGCGAGAAAGTGTACAGATGAAGGTTGAGATGCGCGCGTCGTCTAAGTGCAGCGTCTATCGCCCAGCGGCTCAGATGCACGAGGGATATACGATTAAGTGTGGGTATGGTAGGTCAGTGAAAGCAGTTCAAAACTGGAGGACCAACTATGTCAGGGTTGATGGCACGAGAGCGACAATGCGTACCGGAAAGCAAGATCCGCCGTCCCAGACGTAGACACGCTCCTTGGGGCCCATGGTGACACGCGTGCGCTGGTACCCATCACCATGTTCGACCTGCTCGATCCACCACTTGACGAGCCAATGTCGTGTTATCCACCTGTGCGCCAATCAGCCACCGAGCAAATTTCCCGGACGGCAAAGCGTCTCTCACCTGAACCAGACGTAGAGATCCCACTCGTACGCCACAAGTACAGTGGGCACGACGTAGATCTTGTCGAGCAAGAACTGTCGCCTGAAGTCATACGAGACGAGGAAGCACTCGCTGGAGAAACACTCGTTGGGTGCGCTGGGCCGGAAGCGCAGCGGCGGCGCCTCATGCGGCGGAATGTGCGCCCACGGCTCGTACATTGGGTGGCTCTTGGGGAGCGCAGGTTTCAGCTCTTCGTGCGAGAGCTTCGACGTGCGATTCCGGCGCTGCTCGGGCGTGTAGAACGGGTCCGCGCGCAGCGCCGTGATGCCGTTCCAGCACGAGAACACGGGCGCGGGCTGCCCGTGCTCGATGGCGCGTGCGCCAACCTCCTCGATGAGGTACGGCCATGTGCTCGACACCAGCCCGCCGAGGCGGTCGCGGATCACCCAGGCGTCGTACAACCTGCCAACGTCGGCGTCAGCGGGGGGAAGCACTGCTGAGACACGGATGTACGCACCCCCACACGTTGAAATCGAGTCCACAGACTTGATCCCAGTCACCGTTCCGCGCCTTGAGCAGCGCAATGACGCTCTCGGCCTCGACGTAGACATCGTTGGAGAACAACACCCGATCAAAGTTCGCCATCTTGTACAAGGGCTCCATCGCTTTGTTCCTCAGTGCAGAGAGGAATACGATGCGCGCATTGTTGGTACGCATGGGACTGGGCTTCTTGATCGACTCGTCGCGCAGGATGAGCGTGTGTCGCACGTTCATACTCCGGAGCGTCTTCGAGAACTCCTCGAGCATCTCCGGCGTCCTGTCGCGGCTGTATGACTCGTATATAGAAACGTACACGTTGTCCTGTACGCAGCAAGGTTCAGGACCCGTGCGGTGGGAGAGTCGCCAGGGTACTCACGGTGCCGAGGTATGTTATGACCTTGCCCATCTCCCGCGTCCAGTAGGGTAGTATGCGCTCGTTATTGTAGAAGTTCGCGGCGATGAAAATTTTCTCTGCATAGAATGGTGAGACATACGCTATTATTAACAAGCTGCACGTAGACCTCACCCCCGGTATGGTACCCCGACGGGCGTGGGTTCTTGAGAGCCTTTTGCAACAGCGACCGGTATTTGATGTCATCGGGCTGCTCATAGGTTTCGTAGAGATAGATGCCGAAGGCGACGAGGGCAAGGTAGAACGCGAGCACAAAGTGCCACACGCGCGGCGCACATCTCCAGCGCCGTGCGGGCGGAGGCGGTGGCGGGAGTGGGCGATTGCGATAGTGATAGTCCGCGGGATCAGCCTCTGCCGCACCCATGCTGCGCCGATGCCCGTGGCCGAACCGGCCGTCGTCGCCGTCGTCGTCTTCGTCGCACGAGTCGACGTCCATCGCGAGCGGCGCGAGCTCGACGATGCCGTCCGCGCCAAGCGGGGTATAGCCACGGGCGCGGGCGCGCTCGCGGGCGGTGCGCGTCACGGCGAGCACGATGCCCCAGACGAGCGTGACGCCGGCCATGCACGCGGCCCAGATGGGCACGGCGAACATGAGCAACACGAGGCGCGTGCGGCCCGTCGGCCAGCACGTCGGCCAGCGCCCGCGGCCGGGGTGCGCGTCCCAGTACTCGTATGCGCCCCAGTACACGTACGCGAGCACGAGCAGCGAGCCGACCGCGGGGCCGAGCACCATCAGCCACCGGGCGGCGCGGCGCAGGGTGTCCTGGCTGGGACGCCACATGGGGGAAGAGGTTAGAGAGGGCTCAGGGGACCGGGCGGGACACGGGCAGGCGGTGGCTGCCACTGCCAAGCGGTCGGTAAGTTATATAGGAACGTGCATCGCGGGCAGACCGGCGCGCTGATAAGTCCACAACGTGCCTTCCTAGCATGGGATCCTCAGACTGCTGCGGCCAATCCTGTTCTGACGTTTTCCCAGGCTCGTCAGGGTGCACAAGGCGAAAAAAGGAAACTCCCGGCACCGTGCCTATTCGACTCGCGGCATCCGTTTTGACGTTTGCAGCGGGAATCACCACATGGTTGCATGGCCCCGACGCCTTTCTCGACAAACAACAAAGAGAACTTGTACGGTTTTTGCCATGAACGCCAGGCATGCCTTCCAGGTTAGCACTCAGTCCAAACTTAGTGAATAACCGACTAGGGCAAGCGGGGACCGCGTCGGACCTCGCTCCGACCCAGGTCCCCGACCGGCGAGGTGTGCGTTGAACTTGCATCCACGATGGGTTGACCTCATTTCAGACAAGGCGAGCCAGACCTCAGCGGCATTCACGATCCGGTCGTTTCCTGGGCATCTGCTGTGGAACGAGAAACAGCGCAGCAGCTCCGTTCTGCGCAGCAGGAGGCAAGGATTCTCAGGATTGCACCCATAGATCGCCGGCTTAGGACCGGGTGTTGCTCACAGCTCGGGGTGATCGACTGAGTGGCGCCTGGCTAGAGTTAATCGGAGGAACAGACTGAGGGCGGAGGTGGTGGCCCCGGTGCTGACGCTGAGCGCTGAGGTTTAAGAGAGCGAGTGGTCAAACAGGCGGCGGATATCTCGGCGCCCTGTCTACAGACAGATGCCTCGGTGTTTCCATGGCCATCGATTGACATGGCAGGCTGCGGCGGTGGTCCGCCCAACAGGGAATTGGGACTGCAGGATCTGCAACGCGTCGCGTGTCCTTAGCCGTCATCTGAACGCGACATCGCGCAGCAGGGCAAGCCGCGCGCGCGGGAACGTGGACGTGAACAGGCCAAGACTATTATTCTTTGCGGAACAACGGCCTAGAAATTACTGGGAGACTTCGCTCATGTCCTTGTTCACCTGCAACCGACGTTTCAGCATCGCAGCAGGCACCCGGACAAAAGGGCTCGACGCACGCGTGGGTTGAAGAAGAGCGAGTTGGGACCCCACGGGAACGGCTTCGCGCGCTTAATGAGGTACGAGTATTCGGGCTTGGGCGGGAGCTGGCCGCCGTTCTCGTGCTTGAGGTGCTCGAGGTGCGCCTCGTGCTCCGCCTCGACGTTGCGGACGTACGCGATGACCGTGACGGCTAACAAATACTATGAGTCCAAAGCTCGACTTGTCTTCGAGCCCGCCACTGACTGAGAGGCAGCATCACAAAGAAGCTACAAACGGTAATCGTCAGCTCCAATTGGGCCGTTATCATCCCCAGCCCATGTCGCGCACCTAATCTTGCGCCAGAGCTCCGTCGTCTCTAAAGACAGCCCGTCACATGAATACACTAATAACGCGCAAAAAGAGCGCGAGACGGACGGGCAGCATGGTGGGTAACGGCCGAGTTCTTCGAGAGCCATTCCTGCGTCGGCTTGCCCTCAATGACGTGGATCTCGGGGCCGTGGTGCGCGTGCGCAGCGCGCCGGGCGAGGACCCGCGACGAGCGGGCGGCAGCGCGGACGGCGAGCATGGTGCGGTCGGGCGGTGCGAGCGGTTCGAGTTCAAGAGTCTGGATGTCGAGTTGTCTGGACCGTCCGGAAGTAAAACTCGGCGGCTCCGCCGCTCCGTCGTCTTCACCATCATCACGCTTTTTTCTCTCATGGCTTCTGGACATTGTCAAGGGCTTTGAATTCGACTGTCGCCCCGAATTATCCAGGCCTGCTCGTCCGCATCGGATCCGTTGAGGCTGAGAACTCGAACGGCCTCCGCGGCGACTCATCTGCCAGGAGAACTTCCACCCTCGTGTCCCGCAAGCCTGCTCTTCAATGTGCTCTTGACCGATATCTTACCCGGAGGCCTCCTGCGCACCCTTTTTTCTATTACAAACAAATGCTAGGAGAGCCACGGTGGTAGCACTTCAACGACGAGCTAGCAGTCCACTATTCGCGCAGTCTGCCAACCCCGAACTTCGCAGAAACAGCCTTGTCGCCGCCTCCTGGGTCTCTCGTCGTTCTCGCTGCATCATGGAGCTCCATTCTCACCTAATTGGTGCATCCTTTCAACCCTCCATCGCTGGGTCTGTTTCTCGGACTTCAACTGGATCCCTTCATTGTCTGGAGCCTGCCAGGAGCCTGCCGCTATAGGAGGCTCTGCGGGAATTTATGATTCTGGTACTTGGGCGTATAGAGCCGTTCGGACTGTTTGGGTCCAGTGTTGACTCAACTCTGCCCAGAACAGGACAACAGTTTTCGTAGCAATGAACGTTCCCATGACCTGCAGAGGCGGTATCTGGCCGCTAAAGGTTCTCTTGAACGTATGATGTCCCCAATTGCGCAGTCACCTCGCCATGTTTTCAGGCTGACAGAGCCTGCCCCGGACGAACACCATCTGCCCTCTCACCGTCCAGAAACCCGAGGCAATCTTTCTGTCGTCCTCCGTGGTCATGTCGCACTGTGTGAGCACACACACACTTTCTTACACAGGTCTGAGTGCTCTACTTGAGAGTCGCCTTTTAGGCTATCTCAGTGCAAAAAATTACTGCTCTTGTCTCCTTCGGGGGGAACTCTGGGACCAGACGAACTTCATGGCTCCCAACCCTGCCAATAAGTGTCTCAAGCAGTTTTCACGTTCCTGTGTGCGTCGCGGGCGCAGAGGCGCCGGCGCTGGAGCCAATGACGCTGTTGAATACGAGCGCGGGATCGGATGCTTCCGCGGGGCGAGTTTTCGTCATACAGACCGAGATGACGTATGTGCGAGCGTCGCACCTTCAAAAGGAAGAGCACCCGCTCCCCACTGCGCTCACAGTAACTCCCACACGCCCACTCTCTCCCAGACACCCACTCATACACCATGTACCGCGCAGCAGCCCGCTCCATCCCCCGCAACAACGTGCGTCCCACCCGGCATACACGCCGTGCCCACACATCCTTAACACGCACACAGCTGGCCCAGACCGCGCGCAGACGCGGCATGGCAACGGTGCCGCCGTCGGGCGCGCCGCCGACGGGCACGAAGCCAGCGGGCGTGAAGCCCGAGCACCTCGAGACGAACCCGGCGTCCGGCGGCGGGCCCAACTGGGCGCTGATCCTGGGCGGCGGCGCGGCCGTAGCAGCCGGCGCGTGGTGGTACACGCGCTCGCCGGGCGAGCAGGAGGCGGTGAAGGCCAAGGGGCGCGAGCTCGAGCAGAAGGCCGAGGGCAAGGCGCACGACCTGCGCCGCGGCGCCGAGCAGAGCGGCAAGGACGCGCAGGTCGGGCTCGACAAGCGCTACGCGGACGCGCGTGCGTCCGTCGTCAACGCCATCGACAAGGCCGAGACCAAGGTCGAAAACGCCTTCTCCAGCACGTCCCATGACGCGCAGCACAAGTCAGTCAACACCTTCCCCAGGGCACTATTGCCGCGTACTGACTCCGTGCTTCGCACAGAGCGACTGAACTCAAGAACAACGCCCAGGCCGAGGCAGAAAAGGCCAAGTCGACAGCGAGCGGTTGGTTCAGCTGGGGCAGCAAGAAAGCAGAGGAGGGCAAGGAGAAGGCAGAGAAGAAGCTCTGACGAAGCGACGAAGCTGAACGAAACACTTGGACTCCTCGCACCTAATGTTGTACCACCAAACCACCGCGATGCTAGCTTATTTAACGACCGCGTCTTGCAATGAAACACAATCAGTCGAACGATGATTTTAAGAGAGCGTGTTCCTTCGAAAACAAAAAACCAGGCAGGCGCACATCTAGTACACTGTGAAGTGGGATGGATATAGGGTGCCCCGTCGTCCACAAATCGAGTCAGAAACGGTGAAACATTCGCGAGTAAAGGATCGTAAGCGGGCGGGAGAGCATCTGTGGGCGTGAGGCTGAGGCGAGAGGCGGGGATGTCCGTGGGTGTGGTGTTACGGTGTCGGGAATCACAACAGAAGCGCGGATGCGGCGAGGACAGCGGCAGCGAGAAGGGGACCGACGGAGCGAAGGCCGGTCGCGAAGACGGCCGCGGCGGCGCTGACGGCGCTCTGGTTCGACGAGAACGCCTGCGGGATGCCGCTGACGTTCGGGCCGTACACATAGGACACATCGCCAGGCTTGGCGGCGCCGATGCCAGTCTTCGCGCACTCAACCTGCACCTTCTTGATGGTCGAGTAGAAGTGACCTGCGCAGCGCGGAGAATGAGCACCGACGTCCGGGAACGAACCGCAGCAAGAACGCACCGGCGGCCTTGTAGTCCGGGTCGTTCCAGTTGATGTCGCCGCCAGCCCACTCAACGACACCCTGCGAGGTTCCGGGAATGCCGGCGGGCCACAAGCTGCGCAAGTGGTATGAGATCTTGTGATGTACTGCCAGACCCGAATCCAATGCAGCATACCTGAACTGAACGCGAGCAGGGGTCGTCGGGTACTCGTAGACGCCAGTCTTCGGGTTCTTGGTGTCCTCCTTCTTGACGGTGCGAACGACCTTGCCGTCGATCTCGAACGTCAGCGTGTCTTCTTGCCAGTCAATGGTGTAGTCGTGGTAGTTAGACGCGCCCTCGGGGGAGATGGGGTGCTAAGGGGTCGGCCGCGTGAATGCCAGCTCATCGCGGGGTGGTGCGTTCATACCTTGTCGCCATGCGCTGCAGGAGCATCAGTACTGTATTACCCGCTTAGTGTGACGGCAGCGACTCACGGTCAACAACGCCGAGCCAGAAGAAGTTCGTCTGGCCCTCAGCCGCAGCCGCCTTGCCCGGCCTAGAAGCGCAAGCGTCAGAAGAGGACTCGAAGGCAGGATCGGTATTGCGACCCGGACACACCATTCCCAGTCGATCTCGTCGTGAACGTCGCTCATGGTGATGAAGCTGCACGCCAAGGCTCAGCGCCGAGCATACCACGAGGCAGCAACACTCACGCCCCGACGATACCGTCCCACTTACCAACCTTCACTGCGACGCGGGTCAGGCTCGTCGCCGCGGGCACAACAATGGAAAGGGCGTACTCGTTGCGGTGATGCGACCATAGTGAACGTAGCGGGTGCTGCTGATGCGGGTGCCGCCGTTCTCCTCGGTGAGGAGGAGCACAAGCTCCTGCTCGGACGTGAGCGAGAGCTCGCCCTTTTCGAGTGCCCAGTCGGCGATGGAGACGTTGCCGTCGAAGAGCGTGGCGTTGATGACCTTGTCGAGCGACGCGAAGGTGTACTGCAATAGCGGGGCCGCCGAGTTAGTTACCCTGTACCTGTACAACACACTCTGGCACCGGGCACGCACGGTCTTGTCCTCGCAGATGGGGATGGGCGCGCACGACTCGACCGTGTTGGAGAAGAGCGGGTTGCAGCCTGCGCCGCAGAAGTCGGCTGTCGGGGGCCAGCGTCAGCTGTCCGCCACCTGTCAGTCCCGTCTGGGATGCACGCACTCGAGCAGAAACCGAACTCGGAGCAGCAGGGCGCGGCGGCGCCGCAGAGCGAGGTGGAGTTGCACGTCTGCTGGGCGCGCACGACGGCGGCGAGCAGGGGCGCGAGGGCCAGGAGGGTTGCGGAGCGCTTCATGGGGGAGATTATACCGACTTGCAGTGTGTGAGGGATGCTTTCTGTACTACGGGACCAGGCTGGAGGGAAGAGACCGTGCTGCACAGGCTGCGCAATTTGAAGGGACGCAGAGATGGGATGGCAACTCCCGTTAGGGGGCCGGGCTTCTCTCAACCTGCCAACCTGTGGCACGCCCTGCCGCGCCACCCGCTTGTCACTCCCCTCAAGTATCCCAAGACAATCCGCTCATACTATCTAGGTCCATCTGAATGGCTCTCCTTTCGAATCTCTATCTATCTGGGGTATAGGGGACATGCCTCCTCTCGAAGATCCTATTTCTGGGCGATCCGAACCACGTGTTGGGCAGGTTCTTGCGGTGCCCGGAACTGTATTTGCATACTGTACATACACTGCCAAGTTGACAACAGAAATATCCTACACATCCTATCGCCGTCAGCCAGACCGAGGGGCGCCGGCCTTGAGGAAGAAACGCTCCAGGAACAGGACCTTGGACCCAGAGGTCCACTCGAGCACGCTCTTCTGCTTGAACCCTTGCCACGACAAAACGTCAGATTCCAAAAGAAAAATCCGAAGACAGCACACACCATGACCCTCGGTGACGCCAACCACAAGTTCGGCGTACAGGCCGCGACGAATGAGGCTGTCGTACATGAAGTACGCCTGCTCGAACGGCACGCGGCTGTCGTTGTCGCCATGTGCGATCCACAATGGCACTGTGATCTTGTCCGCATTGCTGACTGGCGAGATGCGCTGGAGGAACGCGCGGACGTCGGGGTCCGTCTCGTCACCGTACTCGAGCCGCCGGTTGTCCTGCCGGTGCGCGGCCGTGTTCGTCAGGAAGGCGACCCAGTCCGCGATGCCGCACGTCGCGAGACCACACGCGAGCTTGTGCGAATAGTGCGTGAGGCATGCCTGGAGCCGCGTGTTCAGTAAGAACTGTGCGGTGATGGGGTGCGGATGGGGAGGAGGAAGGAGGATACGCACAAAGGTCATGTACCCTCCATCTGCGAAAGGAGAGGTGTTTCAATGCGAGTGCGATGCAAGAGCAGGGGAGTAAGACAAACATGATCCACCGCTGACAGCGATGTTGCTGGAATCAATCTCGTCCTGGAGTGTCGCGATTCAGCGCTTCTCAAGCGTCGTGTGTCAAGGAACGCGCCTTAAGATGTTCCGCGACATAATCCAAAAGCGCGCCAATGTCCCTAACAAGAGCGGTTGTTTAGTAAGCGGGTCGGAGAAGCACAGAGTGGCGATACGCACTTGACAGAGTCCTCCCGCAGGTACACGTCGTCCGCTTGCATGTACTTCTTACCATAGCCAATGCTGCCGCGGACGTTGGGATAGATCACGGCGCATTCGAGCTCATTGAGGAGGTAGCCATGAATGCGCCTTGAGCCGCCATTAGCGAGACCCAGGGGGGAGAACGAAAGCATGCACTCACGATTTACGGAGGGTGGTGGCCTGGACAGCCGGTCCGCCGTGAATCTCTACGTTGAGCGGCACGCACTTTTTCCCGTCGTAAGGGTGGTAATAGACGAAGGGGACCTCGAGACCATCGAAGCTCTTGAAGCGCACGAGCTTCGGCGCCGGCGTCTTGAATGCTGGGGGAATGGGCTGCGCCTGTTTGTACAGCGTGAATGGCACTGCCCAAATCTCTCAGAGTTTGGCCAATCCCGCTGGGTCACATCGCATACCTGTAATGTAAAGGTGGCCGTTATTGTCAGTCTGCACGCGCTCCAGATGCTGCTCAATGTCGGCGTATGCGATGCCGCCGGACGACTTGTACGAGGCCAGAACGATGCAGAGCTCATAGGGACGCCCGTTCTTCGCGTTGTGTAAGAAACCGATGCCCGCGCTATCGTCGCCTGGTCCCTGGAGTCGCATCTCGATCACCTGGTTGGCATATGGCCCGATGAGTGGCACGCAGTGCGGCTTGCTCCAGCCATCGACGTTGGCGGTGAAGTACAGAATCTTGTCTGTCAGCGCCTATGTCGCGAGCGTCAATCGCCACAAGCAGAAATGCGCAGCAGCTGCAACGGACCTGCGACCTGATATCCCAGGGGATGGGCCGAATAGCCTGGAGCGCGGGCTCAGCTGCGGTGATGTGCAGCACGGTGCGCGTGTTGAGGTCGTACGTGACTGCCGCGCGGAAGTCGCCATAGGCGTCCGTGATGAAGTGCAGACGGTGCGGCGTCGTGGGGTCGCGCGAGAACGCGATGGACGAGTTGCTAGTGTTGTCCTGACGTTCGGTCGCGCCAGGCAGCGTGATGAGCTCAGGTAGCGCGGGCAGCTTCGCAGGGTCCGAGATATCGAGCACGTACAGAGGCTGGTAGCTCGATCCCAGCGGCTGTGTGAGTGCGAGGTACTTCTTGTCGACAGAGATGCTGCTCGTGGACCAGCGGCACTTGCCCGACGCGGGTGTTTCTGTAATGCGCATGCGTGGTAGCTCGAATGGACTGCTTGATGTGGGAGTAGTCCCCGTGTTGGAGTCGACCAGGCGAGTCATGTAGATGTGGTAGTTGGCGGGACCATCCTCAGTCGATGAGAAGACCATAAAGGAGCTGAAGAACCTATGAGTTCCCCGGTGGTGTATCGAAGGTTTCCTCACTGGTCATTGTGCGGGATGAGTGGGGAACCAAAGCGGATGGAGTCGTCGTGGGTGAGTCGTTCGAGGCGAAAGGTGCTCGGCTTGTTGTTCAATTCGCCATCGATATGCGGCAGAGGTTCTTGTTCTACTGTGTCCTCCCACATTCTCCTGTCAGAAACGTCAGCTCGTCGCACCCTGAGGCGAATCGACGATCCCATGCATACCAAAATTGGAAGTACTCCTTGCCATCGATATCCATGAGCATGAGAGCGCCACCTGCGCGCCATGTCCCCCTCCAGTCGTCGCCCTTGATTGGGTTCACGTCGGCGATGACCCTGCCAGTGCCAAGGTCGAAGTAGGTGATCCTCTCCAAGTCGGTCTGGCTCGGGTCGCTAGGCATGCGATAGACCTGGGCAACCTGGGCATCCTCGGGACGATGGTCCACGAAAATGCCACCCTTCTGTCCGTCCTTATCGTATTCGAAACCATAGATCGTGAAGCCTAGTCGAGATCAGTATTCGAGAACATTGTTGACGACGGCAAACAACGTCGGACCTCTGCTCGAATCCTCGTACTTCTTCAACCCATCCAGGATGCGCTGGGGCACGTCGGGCGCGCCGACCGCCTTGATCTTATCAATGGGCGTCGTGTACTTGAGCTTGGAGAAGTCGAAAGGCTGGGTCATCGTCGCACGCGGAGGATGGGACCCAACCGCTCAACGTGCCCGGGGTCATTTATGTCGCCCATTACTTGACCTATTTGCGGACGGCGGCCCCGGACAAAGTGCTGCGGACAGTCTCGCGGCCTGCCGTCGGCAATGGCGACGGTTTGGGCTCAACACTGGTAGCGTGACCGCGGATTATGGATTGTCACCGCGTCACCAAGCTCTGCCGACACGGATGGGTTCTGACTTGCGCAACACGCTGCCGACGATAATTCTGAGGGCGTGGACACAGCGGCAACCCTGGCTTCAACTTGTGGTGCCGTCTCCGAGTGGCACGGCGTGTCGACAGGCATTTGTGAATGTCCGAGTATTTGGATTTGCGACAGGTTCTCCGTTCTGGTTGGCGTCCCTGGCGCAGTGCCACTGATCTCATCCATCCACCATGCCCTGTCTCATTTCTACTTGCAGGTGGCGGAGACGCTCCCAAGCGTCTGCGGACGGGCGGCTTCCGGGCATCAGAGTGTGTTGACACTGTCTCCGACGCCAAGGTTCACCTAGTCGAGCTCGGAGCGCTGGCTGATCCACCCGCTTTCTATTCTCGCCGTGTCTCAATTGAGCGCCACCCTGGCTCTATAGCTGTTGACGTGGTGATTCTCTATTCTGGATTTCTCGGTCCCTGCCCACGACGTCCATCGTTATCATTTGTCGCCAAAAGGAAGCAGCGCTCCTCGTATGACCCATCTTTAGAATCCACCTGCCCGTGACGATGAACTACGCTGTCTCCTCGCCGAGATGGGCTCATGGTTGGGCTTATCCGAGCACTTTACGCGCCAGAGGCCTGTGCTGTGACCTCAGACGTAAACCATCAGAACAGCTGTCCGGGTCAACACAGGACCTTCCCCTCTAGGCGGCGGATCGCTCACACCGACAATTCATGATTGTCGGGCTACCCCTGGGCAAAGAGTCCTTAAATACGACTGGGTAACTAAGCCTTGTCCATTGTAAACCTCTCACCGATGACGGACAGTTCGAGCCGATCGAGTCTGCGCTGCAGGTGGAGCACCCTTGGTGACTTCGCCCGCAACGCGCTTCGGGGCTCCTCGTCAGTTGGTCCTGCTTGCTCCCCCCTCAAGCTCGCGACGAAACACCTCCGAACGCTGTTTCTCTTCACCTATGCGGACTATAAGACCGTCTTTGTACCGATAGTACGTCTCTCCAGTTTGCCAGTATAGCTGCCTGACCGATGCTGTCATGCGCAGAGCGTCTTCGCTGCGGTATCTGCGCCTGCTCACTCGACAAGTTCCCTGCTCCACGGCCTTTGCTGGATATGGTGGCATATCCTGCAATGCAACGTGTCCAACCAGTTCAAGTCCGTCGAAGAGGACCAGATCAATCGTCCATGGCGGCCCATACCTTCCGGTCGAGTAACACGCGAGGAGGCAGCACTTCTCCGGAAGGTCCTGTTCGTATGGTGCATCGGCATGTCGGCCTGCTATGGATGGGAGATTTCTCTCGTCAGTCTCATTCTGACGGTCACGATGTACCTTTACGACGAGCTGGGACTCTCTCGCCACTGGCTCGGACGGACTCTCTGCAATGTCCCAGGCTATGCGACATTCGAGATTGGCGCGATGAAGATCATGGGTGAGTCGTCACACACACATACTCGATCCACGAGGCTCACCGTTTTACTCGAAGGCAAGAGTAACGAGCTTGGATCCACTGCCATGCTCGCCATCGCGCTCTCTATGCTGATCAAGATCACCACGAACCAAATGGAGGACTTTGCCGACGTGGCAGGCGATAAGGCGATTGGGCGGTTGACGCTTCCCATCCTTTACCCGCGCTGCGCAAAAATTTACAGCTCAGTGGCCATAGTCGCATGGTCAATATACCTTGGATACGTCTGGGAGACGAACCCGGCGATCCGCACTCTCTTACTTTTGCTCGGTTTATACCTCGCCTGGCGGACGCTGCGAACTGCAGGGGCCCGGGACGAATACATGACTCGGAGATATTATAATGTAAGGATTTCTATTGCACATTATTCGCGAGACGCTCACACATGCAACACAGGGCTGGCTGCTCTTTACTCATCTGCTTCCTGTGTCCGCGCTCGTCAGTACCCTCAGGAGCGCGTAGTGTCAGATTCGAGTCCAATACTCTATTTGTTAACAGCCCATCATATACGCTGGTAATCATATGTTTGCCTGGTTCTGTGGCGCCAGTGTCGAGTCGGTCAATGGCCCGTCAGACAAAAGCTCAGGCGCGCGAGGGTCTCGACTGTTCAACGTCGAATCCAATGATGCACGGCTAAACGTCAGCGTCGAGGGTAGGTCGCTGAAGACAGCCCCGCAGCGCGCAGGAACTGTACTTTGTCTGCCGCGCTACGGACTGAGCGGCACAATGGTGCATGATCGTCCCAACGGCAACTACGTACGTCTCGAATGAAGGCTTACCGTCGAATCACCGGCTTTAAGCACGAGTTGTAGCGCCCCTGGCTGTTCAACTGGATGTTCGAGATTGGCGCCACTTTAAACTCACTGCCCATGGGTGAGTAATCTCCTCGTCGCCGCAGCAAATATTACTGAGAAAGGCGCCGGTAGGAAATAGCTACATTATATATTCGCAGCAGCCTTTGTAATTGCGTTCTTTATGTGGGTCAAAATCGAACCAGAGTTAGGAACTTGCCGCTATTTGCCGACGTGAACTTCAAGGGCGCGCGATTGGCAATGGCGTTGTGCGCGCGGCTGGAAGCCGGATGCTTCCGATTCTCCGAGTCTTCTGTGGAGCGTACGTACAGCAGGTCGTTCTGACTGCGTGTTCGCTCATCCCCTCGCACATCCTACAGCGTGCCGACACGTTTCATCGATCCCTTTTGACCCCGAGCGTTCACACCGGCCATCTAGTCCTTTAATCTGCATGAGAGGACGCGGAGCAAACGCGGAGACAGTCAGGTCACTCGGAGATTGCACGATGCGGGCGCTTCTCAGTCTGCGCCGCGATCGGCACCTGACGGGGTTCCAACACGCTTGCCTCGTCGACCGGTCATTGGCCAATTGCTACTGATCGTAACTAATAGCTATGGAGGAGCAACGCTCCTCCGAATGAGCAACTAGAAAGGATGAGAGTACAGTACTCCCGCAAAGCAAGCGAACAGGAGTCTATTACCTGAGTGGTGATCTTCAAGTTCGTGCGCTCTGAGAGTCCCATGTCATTATTATGCAGGACGCCTATCAGTGTCCCTATCTGAATGGCATAGACATGTTGAGATAACGGTTTTAGACACGTGGCTAGCTACGCGCTGGAGTCCCTCATACGTCACTAAGGCACTGTAGTATCGGCGTGAGATCCTCAGTGCTGGGATTGCATGCGCGTCCGCAATCTATGCCCTTTTCGCACATCAAGCTGTGTACGCAGAATTTACCCCTGCCGGGTCTCATGGTCCTCCGATGTCATTTGCTCATTTCGCATTCACTATGGAGTCCGGCGCTATGACCAAACCATCCACAAACCGATAGGAAGCTCTTGGGTACTCTATAGGCACAGGATGTCCACAGTCAGTATATATATCCTCGTTCGCCGGAGTGGATGGTTCATACCCCGTCCCGACCTCCAAGAAAACGTGCCGTTACCATGGGCTTCACCGCAAAACCACTGAGCGCAAAACTCCTTGCCGCACATGGATTCATCCGCCAACAACTTCACACAGCTCTGCTATTCACGTACGCCGACTACAAGACCATCTTCTTCCCAATCGTCAGTCGTCCTCGAGCACTGCCCCGTTCCCGCGCAATCCGTGGCTAACTTCAAGTTTCCCAAAAGGGCATATTTGCAGCGGTGGCTGCGCCTTGTTACTCTGCATCGCACTTCGCGCAGGGTATGGCCTGGATCTGGATGCACCTGCTGCAATGCAACGTCTCGAACCAGTACAAGTCCGCTGCGGAGGACAAGTTGAACAGGCCGTGGCGGCCCATCCCCGCTGGACGCGTGACGGAGACGCAAGCGGCAGTCCTCCGATGGATCCTCTTCGCCTGCTGCATGGTCCTCTCCGCGTGCTACGGCTGGGACGTCGCGGCTGTAAGCCTGGCACTGACAGCGACGATGTACGGGTACGACGAGATGGGTCTCGCCCACCACTGGGCCGGCCGATCCGTCGCGAACGTCGCGTTCTACGCCACGTTTGAGATCGCAGCAACCAAGATTATGGGTCAGCACTCAGTCTCGCGTGAGAGCCAGATCGTGTCGATCTAACACAGCACCTTGTCTTCACAGGGAAGAGCAACATCCTGGACGACGTCGCGCGCCGCGCGATCCTCTTCTCGGTGCTCGTGAAGCTCACCACGAACCAGTTCGAGGACTTCGCGGACGTGGCAGGCGACGCGTCGGTGGGCCGCGTGACGCTGCCCATCCAGTTCCCCCAATTCGCGCGCGGCTTCAGCAGCGCCGTGCTCGTGGCGTGGTCCGCGTATCTGGGCGCCGTCTGGCGGCTCCCGCCGCTCGCGCACGGGCTGTTTCTCGCGCTCGCAATCTGGATCTCCGGGAGGACCCTGCGGACCAAGGGCGAGGCGTACGATGTGCGGACGCGAGTCTACTACAACGTGCGTAGACCCTTGCAGAGACTCGGACGAGGCCCAGCTGACAGTGCGCGGGCCCGAACATTACAGGTCTGGCTGTTCGCCGCCCACCTCCTGCCAGTGGCCGTGAGAATGAGGCAGCGGGCCGCGCTGTAGACTCTAGAGACGGTCAGGGAGCAGGGATCGTCGCAGCATGTACACGAGCATAATAGACGGGCCTGGGCCTAAGGTGCACGACAGCAAATAATCGTGAGCCCGAAACGAGATCCCGGGAGTCAGCGCGCCGTTCTACTGGCGCAGGGGGCGCCGCGGGCGCCTGCGGGAGATGTCCGGCACGTGACGGCGCAGGGCTACGATTAGACGCAGATTGGGAGACACAAGCCGTCGCCGTTGTGTGGCATGTCCACTCTGCTGCCGGGCGCACGTGGGATAAGCACCGGCAGTGGTGCCTGTTGTGGGGAATCCCCCGAAGACGCTGGGGCCCGAGATTTGTGCCGCCGGTTGTTGCTGTCCGGTGCGAGCAGGTGCTTTTGGGAAGACGCGCGCGCGGATATCCAGAGGCCAGACAGTGAGTGACGTGGGAATCGATGAGGTCAGGTGCAGCTCAGAGGAGGTACGTCATGCAGCGTGCGCTATGGCCTCGACGCGGCTGTTGTGCGCAACCGCGAATCACAGGGAGACATGTCGGGTGCATTTGGCGGTCAGGCACGCTGCAAATCCAGGATGATGATGATGACCTTGGAGCTGTGCCTGCGATCGAGGCGAAGTGGCTTTCGCTGATGGAGCCCAGCGGCGCGAGAATACGAGGTGCGCTCCTCGAGCGCGATGGGGGGCTTAGGAACGCGCTAACGGGTGCGCCCGAAATTGCGTGAGGGGCGGGCGGAGGCAGCCTGGGTGACGAGAGGAGTATAAAGTTGGGGCACTATAGTCGGCCCACTGTCTTAGCCATCCATACGAGCGCCGCCCTCAGCATGAGCGACATCCGACGGTCGAAGACGATGCCCGGCTCGCTTGCCGCGGCCAGGCGCGGGCCCCCGCCCCGCAGCGCGACGAAACCAGTTGCGCGAGACGATTCCGAAGCAGGCAGCGCGGACCCTTTCAACGTGAGGCAGTTTTTCCACGACCAACCGGCTGGACATTGGCCGTGGGTGATGGAAGACAGCGACGTCGAGACGGAGGCAGACTCGGACGACGGGGCGAGGACTCCTATATCAATTGCGGGTGGCAGACGCGGCGCCGTGTTTGACTTCAGCCAAGTTTACCACGCCCTGGGTGCCGACGGGGCGCCTGGCGGGCGCGGGGGCGATAGCAAGGGCGCTGGGATGGACGAGGCCACGATCCTGGAAGAGGATAAGCTCGGGGTGGTCAGGCTGAGTAAGTCCGGGGCGTGGGAACGGATGCCAGGTTTCTCAGGGTTGTCGGATGGGATACTGATTGTTTGATTCCTTCGAGCAGCGTCCGGCGACCTCGACTTTGCTTCTTTTGCTGAGCCCTGGAGCGCGCTCAAGGGCCCGGGCCTAGACGCGGCTCATCGCGCTGGGCTGTCGCGCGCTGCGAGCCCCGCGCTGGCGTTCCCCGGCGCGGGGGGCGTGCTGCTCGAGCAGCCGGAGGACCTGGAGAGCGTGCACAGGAGCATGTGCGCGCGACGCGAGGCGAATACGCGAGGACTGATCGGAGCAGAGGGCCCGCACATTCCGCCGGGCAGTTTGTTCCTCGACGGCATGCCAATGCAGGCTTCAGACACGGCCGAGCGCCCGCTGCTGGAGCGGGTGCTGCGTGGGCTGTATGCGTGGTTCTGAGTAGTCTAATGCTTTTATTACAATTGTAACAATACAGAAAAAATCGAACGGAATATCCGCACGTGTTGCCAGAAGTTTACAGCCGGCTCTCACGGTGTCGCCGGAGCGTGAATCGCTCACCTTCCCACGGTGAGAGCTTGCGAGCCATGAGCATCTCTTCTCCAGCTCCTGCAGCCTCGCACCGCCCGCTGCCCCTCCCGCCGCTGCCCATGGATCCAGGCACGTATCCCGGCCGCAGAACGCGCTCGAGCGCTAACCCGGCCCCGCAGGCCCCCCGTCCACGGCCGCACACCAGCCCCGGCCTGCAGACACCGACAAGACGCGTCCATCGACCCCATCAGCAGCCCCGACGCCCGACCACGCCCGCCCCGCCGCGTCCCAGCCCCGCGCGCCCGCCCAGGCCGCTCAGGGCGCCCAGCAGCCACACCCGCAGTGGTCCTCGCCACCGCACGCCTCGCCCGTATCGCCGTCCGCAGAGCGCTCCCAGGTCAGCACTCGACCCCGCGCACCCCCCGCGCGTGACCCGCCCGTCCTGGCTCCCGCGCTGATTCTCGCGTCTCACCGACGATAGCCCGCAAAGCGCAAGCACACCGACTCGGACTCCCCCACCCAGCAAGGCGCGTCCAAGTCGCGCCGCCTCACCCACGACTCGCCCGCGCGCGATGCCCAGCCGAACCCGTCCACATCGACCAAGGATCCGTCGCGGACGCTCAGCATGACCACGGTCGTGTGTCTGCACGCCGCAGTCGCCCAGAAGTCCTACGGCAGCGAGAAACGCTTCCTCTGCCCTCCCCCGCTCGTCCGCATCGAGGGTCATCCAGCACAGCTGCGCCATCAGCAACTAGTCATGTCCGTCATCTCGGAGGCCGGGGAGCGCACGCAGGAGCAGCGCGCCGCCTTCGATGACACGCTCACGTGCAGTTTCAAGTATCTCCATGTGGGCAACTCCTCCAAGGCAAAGAGCTTCCAGCTCGCTCTAGACATCGCAGATCCTTTCGTGTCTCCAACCTCGCAGCTACACACCGGCGCACCAGCGCGGACCTGGGCCCAGTTCGACTCGGCCCCCGTCGCGATCATCTCCAAGCCGTCCAAAAAGACTGCCAAAACGCGGAATGTAACCTCGTGCATTCTCGCAGGAGGTCCCGTGTCGTTATTCAACCGAGTCAACGCCCAAACGGTTAGGACGAAATATATGACGATCGAGAACGGTGCGCTGTGCGCCAGCAACGCCTCATGGTCCGCCTTCACGGTCAACGTCCTCCGGCGGCCTGCGAACGACCCTCCCCATGTCGGTGAGTAGTCGGGAGACCGCGCGACTTCCAGTTTACGTCGCGCGTTTGACGTGAGCAGAATCGCGTTCGCTCACACCCGCCTCAAGGTGGCCCGGAGCCCGTGACCTACGGCTGTGAGGTCGTTCTCACGGACCAACATTCTGGCATTTCCACTCCGCCACTGATCATCCGCAAAGTCGACAAGGGCCGCGTTGTGTCGGACGAGGGCGGGCCCGTGAGCCAGATGCAGAAGATTGCTTTGCTCCGACAATCGACGGAGGGCGGTCGCTCGTATCTGTCTGCCGCGGGACCCCATCCCACCGTGGTGGCCGCTCAGAATTATGCGGCTGCTTCTGCCGCCGCGCAGGTGCAGACGCCCGCCCCAGCGCCAACCACCGGCACACACCCTCTTCTTTACCAAGCTCCCCGTGTACACGATGATGCAAACAACGTGCAATTCGACGAGGGGGACGATTACATCTGTTGGACTATTGTAGGCATATGTAAGTCCGTTTTCCTCGGTGTTTTACAGCACGCTATCTGGCTGCGCACATGTGCTGACTGCACTTTGTCGGTTTATCGGAACAGCCAAGTTTCAGTACACCTTCTTCGACGCCTACGGCCGGAACACGACGCCTCCAGAACCCATAACACCTTTTCCCACGCTCTTCACGGCTCCTGTGTACCGACCCACGACGAACACGATGGAACTCACTGTCTCGAATTTCTTCTATCACGATGCGACGACGAACGCTCAAAAACCGCTGGAGGTCTGGCTCGGTGACATCGGCTCGCTGCGGTATCGAATATATCAGGCAGTCCCGACCGGCCACTCGCAGCCGTATGCGTTCACCCGTGCTCCGCTGGAAGAGCCGGCGCCGCAGGACGTCCCTGCCGCGCCCGTCTCACCCGTCAGCGACCGCAGCTCGGGCGGGGGCGCCGTCGCGGTCCCCCCGCGACACTACAACGGGGCGCCATCGCACACGATCGTGATCGTGGAGATGCCCTCGGTCGCGGAGATCATCGCGTCCATCCGCGAGACGGTGCCGCCCGTGCGCACTGAGGGCGACGGGGACAAGGGCGAGGAGCGGCGCGACCCCGCGGCGCTCGCGCCGCTGCTCGCGCGCGGGCTGCCCATCTTCTTCATCCGCCCCACCGACGGCACGGGCTACCACGCCGGGCGCTCCGTCGCGTGTGAGAACATCTTCCACAGCCTGAACATCGGGGGAGAGGGCGCGGCGAACCAGGCGTGGCTCGCCGCCGCGCAGCAAGACGGCACCGCGCACGGCTGGACGCTGCGCGTCGTCTAGGCCCTGTCCGAAGCCGTCCCCTGCCTAGCGCTGCTCTTTGTACTCTGTCTCTCTCCTCTCCCGCGGATCTTCTCGGTGCGGGCTGCTGCCCTGCATCTTTGGCATTCATTGCTCCCTCTTCCCTTGGGATGGCCGGTGCTGACCGGTCTCTGGTGCGTTGGTTACCTGGCGTCGGGGTCGTACTGTACTACTGGTTGTTTTCATAGTCTCGCTTTTAGTCGCTTCGCCGTCACGACCTTCCCTGCTGTCGCGTTAACGTTCCCTCTCTCCTCCCCCTCTCTGTGCCCCCCTGTAGTATGAGCCCGCCCGTGTGCCGATTACATATGCTGTGATACCCACGTTCGAATTCTATGACCTCACGAGGTGCCGTTTTCACGACCGCGCCGGCACGAGGGCGCGTGCGCTGGCAGAACTCGCGTTTAGCGGAGGGAAGCGTCCTTGTGGCGCGCAGCTGTCAACTCGGAGAAGCCTGGCCCAAACACGGGCGGACTGCCCCCGCGCGTCGTTTGAATGCCAGCCCAATGCAAAATGATAGTCGCATGCTGCGGCGCACGCCTACCCCGCGTTGCAGATGTGGAGCGTCTCCGAGGGAAGAAAACAGCTGTCCGACCCTCGGAGAGTCTGCTGAGACTCCATTCCGCGTCCAGCAGTGCTGCCTGACGACCGCGCAATTGGCGTAGGACACCGACGGCATGTTCTGGGACTTGAGCCGGGAGCATCCACGCGCGACGCGAAGACGATCGAGCCCTCGTCAAGCTCCGCGTGCGAGCGCTACGCGTTCGGACTCCACCTGCGGTGGGGTAGGCGTCGGACGCGCCATGCGACTATCTTTTTGCATTGGGCTGGCAGGTTGAAGGCGTGTGCATGGTGTCCCGACACACTGCAGGCTTCTCTGCGACAGACAGAGAGCTAGAATTTGGCTTTTGGCGTGATCGCCTGCCCTGAGACCGATATGGCGATTGGTGGCTACCTGACCCATCGGGCCAAACTCTCGTCGCTAGTCAATGAATCGGCCTGCCGCCAAAAAACTGCCCCCGTTGTGGGCACGTGACGTTGACAGCTCGTCGCCAGCGAGGCGTTTCTATACAGTCCCACAGCTGACCGCGAACCGTGCCGCGACTGGCTGCAATTGCGCTCATGCATAGAAAGTTTGCCGGCGGTCGCTCCCTCCAAGGACCATACTTATCCGAGCCGCTGGACGTTCTCAGCTGGGCATGTCGCAATTGAATCTAAGGACGTGGTTCTTGCTGCTTGCTGCTGATTGTGGCAACCCTGTGGATGCTCTCAGGGACGGAGTTCTTCCAGCCGGCGGGAATGTGAGTGTCAGTGCTCTCACTGCTATGCAACAACCTTCTATATTACAGTTCATGCATCCTACCGATAGCCATCGCAATGAAGCACGGCAACAGTCGCCGCCGATAACGACGCACAGGCCATTCGAACAAAGAAATAGACTTGCAAGATCGAGTTCCTCCGCGCCTTGGCGCCTCGGGAGGGGTTGGAGGAGCAAGCGCTCTCCGCGCATTGGCTCTCAGACGAGATCCGCGCTGCCACCTGTGAAAAAGGCGCGAGCTTGGCTGGCTGGCGCATGTGCAGCAGTGCGAGGCAGATTCAGGCGGGCGTGGGGCTGAAATCGGGCGGGATGCCGAACGCGAGGAAATTCGAATCGGATCCGAGGCTGGCAGCACAAACCCCACCGAGTTTCGGCTGTGCGCGCATCTCTGCCTCTCCCCCTCCTCTTTCACCTCCCAGCCCAATATGAGCTTCGTCAACCCGGAATCGTCGCGCATCAGGTGGCTCTCGAACCTCAAGACGGCGTACGAGGCGAGCGAGGACAAGAAGTACCTGCGCAAGGTCAGTGCCGCGGCCGTTGGGGCGTGCCATCCGGGCTGACGGCGCCGCAGACGACGATTATCGCGACGATTGGTGCGTGCACTGGGTGCCGCGGCGGGGGATGGCCCGATCTGAGCGCGGGGTGCAGGCCCGAAGACGAACTCGGTCGAAAAGCTCGCGGCGCTGCGCGATGCGGGCATGAACATCGGTGCGCGCGCAGATCCAATGGGAATGCTGCCGATTCTAATGGGCAACGGGGCGCCAGTGCGGATGAACTTCTCGCACGGCGAGTACGAGTACCACCAGAGCGTGATCGACAACACCCGCAAGGTCGTCGCCCGTGAGCGCGTCTGCCGTCGGTCGGTCGCGATCGGCCCCTGACGACGCGCAGAAAACCCGAACGGCCGCCCGCTCGCCATTGCGCTGGACACCGTGCGCGACGCCTGCCGGATAACGCGTCGACGCTGACCCTGCGCCTTTTGCAGAAAGGGCCGGAGATTCGCACTGGCCTGATCAAGGACGGCGCGGACGTATGTCGGGCTCGCGCTCCAGACCCCACCGCCTGCTGTGTTTGCTCACGTCGGCGCGCCACAGATCCCCATCAAGGCCGGCCACGAGTTCACGCTCTCTGTGGACCCCAAGTACAAGGACATCGGCGACGAAAAGGTCCTCTTTATCGATTACGTATGTCGCGTGGCGCATCACGTCTGCTGCCGCAAATCTGACTTTGGCGCGTCTAGGCCAACCTGCCCAAGGTCACCTCGCCTGGCAAGCTCGTCTACGTGGATGACGGTACGCCCCCTTCCAAACGCGTTGCACACGTGCGCGGAAGCCTGACGCCGCGTTCGATAGGTATCCTGACCCTCCTCGTGCTCTCCATCGATGGCACGAACGTTCGCGTGCGCGCCGTCAACAACGGCACGCTCTCTTCCCGCAAGGGCGTGAACCTGCCCAAGACGCCGGTCGATCTGCCCGCACTGAGCGCGAAGGACAAGAAGGATCTGCAGTTCGGTGTCAAGAATGGCGTTGACATGGTCTTTGCCTCCTTCATCCGCTCCGCCCAGGACGTCAAGGACATCCGCACCGTCCTTGGCCCCGACGGCGCGTCCATCAAGATCATCGTCAAGATTGAGAACGAGCAGGGTGTCGACAACTTCGACTCCATCCTCGAGGAGTGCGACGGTGTCATGGTCGCCCGTGGCGATCTCGGTATCGAGATCCCCGCCAGCCAGGTCTTCATTGCCCAGAAGATGATGATCTCCAAGTGCAATGTCGCCGGAAAGCCCGTTATCTGTGCCACCCAGATGCTGGAGGTCTGTGTTACTTGCAGAAAAAAGCGGGGCGAAATGCTGAACAAGCCATAGTCCATGACCGTGAACCCGAGGCCGACGCGCGCTGAAGTCAGCGACGTCGCTAACGCCGTCCTCGACGGCGCGGACTGTGTCATGCTGTCCGGAGAGACCGCCAAGGGCTCGTACCCTGTGGAAGCCAGTACGTATCCTCATTTAGCGGGCGGCGTGTGCAACACCCTGACGCTCTATGCAGTCAAAATGATGGCAGAGACGTGCTTGCTGGCCGAGTCCGCCATCTGCTACCCGGTGCTGTACGACGAGCTGCGCTCCCTCGTGCCCCGCCCGACACCGACCGCGGAGAGCGTCGCGCTTGCCGCCGTTGCTGCGGCCAACGAGCAGGGAGCCAGCGCCATCGTCGTGCTCTCCACCAGCGGAAACACGGCGCGCCTTGTGTCCAAGTACCGCCCTGCATGCCCGATTATCACCGGTGCGCAGCATAAAACATCCTTCAGCACCTGTCTGACATGGATATTCCAGTGACGCGGAACCAGCAGACCGCTCGCCAGATCCACCTGCACCGTGGCTGCTATCCGTTCTGGTACCCTGAGCCCCGCGGAATCGAGGCGTCGCAGTGGCAGACGGATGTAGGAGAATTACATCCCTGACAGGGGGCCTCGCTCACGCATTGATCTGCAGGTCGACAACCGCATCCGGTTCGGCCTGCGCAGCGCGCTCGCGCTCAAGATCATCCAGACGGGCACGACCATCATCGCCGTGCAAGGCTGGAAGGGCGGTCTCGGACACACGAACACGATGCGCATCCTGAACGTGCCCACCGACCCGGCCGATCTGCAGGCGCAGGCGCTCGGAGGCCAGTGAGCCAGGGATTGTTGTTTCTCGCGACCGCCACGATTTTGTTACACTATAGAAGGCCGTTTGCTGTGCATCCCGTTCGTGCACTTGAGTAATGAGTCGAGTACCTATCCGCGCAGCGAAAATAGAAAGAGGATGACGCCCGCGCGCTCGTAATATGTAACGTGTTGTGTCGTGTTTGCCGGAGACCGCCTCATATCCTCATCAGCGCTCCGCCCGAGCGTCGAGCAGACTTTTCGTCTTCGCGCACCCGCACCCCGACGGCGCAGGAGCGCAGCACACACGCAGGATGGCCGCACGCCTCGGGAACGGGCTTACCTCAAAAGACAAGGGCCGGCACTCGCCGCTGCCGTCGTACGCGCAGGAGAAGGCGGCGCTGCGTTACGCGCAGCAGCCCTGGACGACGTCCGTCTACCTGCCGCTGCCCGCCGTGCGCGGGCGGAGACTACGGCTCGTGCTGCCCGTGCCGCCGCGAATATACCAGGCCAGCGTCGCGCGCTTTGGGCGCAAAAGAGGCTCGGCCGTGTTCGCCGTCGGGCTCGTCGTCTCGCTCTGGCTCTTCCTCTCGCTCGCACGCCGCATCAACGAGAAGGCGCACGGCTGGGGCGACGGCATATGGACCGACCCGCCCACGCTCGTCTTCGACCGCCCGGAATTGCAACGGATTTGGCGCTGGGAGATTGCGGCGGGCCATTACCCCAGCGCCCGGCTCAGTGCGTCCCCCGTGCGCCTGCGCGCTGAGAGCGGCCTGTGCTCATTGACGCGCCAGTCCCCGAGGAAATCGGCCTGCAGGAGACGCCGCTCAACCCTGGCCTGCCCCGGCGCGCTGAGCATCCGCCGCAGCGCCCGCTGACAGGCCTAGGGGCGACACGCATCCCCACCGCCATGCAGCACACCGTCGGCACCGGCTCGCGGAGAATCTACCTCGACATCGCCAGCGAACCGCCGCATACAGCGTACCCGCCGCGCCCCGTCCCGGGCAGCGTGGCCGACCTGGACATCATCATGGAGCACTGCGACTTCAGCAAGGACAAGGTGCGCCGCGTCGCGTGCTTCGCGCTTGGCATACGCTCATGCCCGCGCGTGCAGTATGTGCGCGACTGCTTAGAGGTCCTGCGCATCGGTGGCGGCCTCGACAACGAGCGGCACGTGCGTCGGGGCAACACCGACGACTGGAAGTACATCTTTGTCGAGAAACCGGCCGAGGACGACGACGCTGCCGCGCTTGCGCCACGCAAGCTCGACCCGGAGGCTCTTGCGGCGGCCGCGGCAAAGCCGCAGGCGCTCGTCTTCCAGCCTGGGCTGCTCGAGGCGCCGCTCCAGCTCCCGCACACGCAGCCTGCGCGCCCGTACTATGAGCTCGAGGCGCACTGCGACCCGGACTTCCCGCGCACGTTCCACATGTTCTGGGCAGGCCCGTTCACCGACAAGCCGTACATGGCGCTGCTCTCCTTTCTGTACACCCAGAATCTGGGCCTGCACCTCGAAAGTCCGCCGGCGAACGTGTGCAGACCGCAATTCTGGTTGTGGATCAACCCGGGGCCCGCGGCGGCGGTCCCGAACCCGACCGCGTTCCAGGACATGATGGCGTCGCTCGAGGGTAACCCATGGTCGAAGCCCTTCCTGCACCCTCGCTTCCGGGACGTCATCCAGTTCAAACTTTGGAACACCACCGAACAGCTCGACAGCATCCCAGAGATCAAGAACGACTGGCGCAAGTACGAAGACGCGCTGTTCAACTCGGGCGGCCATGTCATTAAGGCGCCCAAGAAGAAGAACGCGACTTTAACCGCTGTACCTGAGGCGTCTGTCGAGAAGAAGGGCGACACCAAGGACCAGGAGCCCTCGCCCACCAATAAGGGTTCCGCCGGCGCGACGCAGGACGACCTCTTCGAGCGTACCGGTACGACTTCCGCCAGCACCTACGATCGCATGTCCGTCATTCTCTCCGACATGGCTCGCTTCGTGCTCTGCCATCGGTTCGGTGGCACGTACTTGGACGCCGACACGCTGCTCATGCGCGACTGGGAGGAACTCTGGGGCTGGAAGGGCGCGTTCGCGTACCGGTGGTCGCGTTTACCCAAGTACAACACGGCCGTCCTGCGCATGAGCAAGAACTCTGCTCTGGGTTCTTTCCTCTTCCGCACTGCATTGCGCAACGGTTTGGATTTCCATCCTATGACCGTTTCGAGGTATACCCGTGATGCCTACCTGGAAGGACTTCTGCTGCGCTTACCAGACGCCCTGTTCGACTCGGCGTGGCTCAACACGGAATACTACCAGCTTGACCGCCCGGCGTTTCCGTATCTTGGCAGGCAAGTGCTGTCTCTCGCGCCTCGCCCGACGTCATAGCGGTTATGCTAACCCGTTTGTTTGCAGCTTCCAGGAATTCTTCGACACACCGCCGCAACACGCAGCGGCCCCGCAACAGCTCGGTTTCACGGGCTTCTTCCGGGGTGCATACGCATATCACTGGCACAACTTCTGGTGCGCCTGGTTGTTTAATACCCCGAGCATACGAACTCACTGCTGTCGACAGGTGGAAGGCATTCGACCCCGCAAGAAATTGGCCAGATCTTGGACCTCGCTTTATCGAATGCGAGAAAAAGCAGCGCGCTTTATTGCGTGAGGCTCAGCGTATCGAAAAGGCGAAGCTCGCCCAGGCGTCGAGATCTATGCAGAACGTCGGGAAGGCGTCTCCTGCGCCCGCACCGACGCCTGCGTACGAGGAGCACCTGGAAATGAGCGACGCCGAGGACGTATTGTCCGACAAGCGCGACCTCGGCTGGGCGACGGTCATGAAGCGCACGTTCGAGGCGTACATCCGCGGCGAGCAGCCGAACATGTACGGCGAGTGGATCATCTGGCCATAGTGTCTAGCACGCCCTCGCATCCCCGTTCGTCCTTCGCGCGGTTACATATATTCATTTTTATCAAGTCCATATCCCTCTCGCCGCCGCGCCGCCCGCATGCCGCCCGCTCTCCGCACGCAATACACCCAACCTCCGTTTTACCCCTCCGCTGTCCCGGTCATCCATCCACGCATTGTCTTCACGACCCCTCACTCACAAGCGCAGCATCCCTATCGGTGGACCTTTTTCTTGCCCTCTTCTCTCGTTTGCAGTCCCGCCCGCCCGTTTTCTTTTACGCGTTCTCCCAGTGTGTTATTCGCTCTTCCGCTATTTACGTCCCGGTTATTGGATCACTGTCCTGCGCTGCTGCTGCTGCCTCTGTGGTTGTCTGGCGTGGAGAAATACTGCAACTACTCCACAACATAGAATGTATTTCTTCCCTCAATTACAATCTACATATCTCCCTCACCGTCCCTCGTTGTTGTCCCCGACAAATACTTTCTGGTCGTCGCGATCATACAATTCAGCGAAGAATCATGCGCTGAGGACGCCCCTAGCCTGCAGCGCCTTGGTAACGGTGTCTTTGAGCGTAGCGATGACGTGCTCGGGGTTCTGGGCGTTGAAAATCGCGGTGCCTGCAACGATGACGTTGCTGCCTGGACAAACGAGATGTGAGATGAGATGAGATGCGTGATCCGCCGGATAGGCGAAATCATATCGCGGAGGAGATAGGGGCTTCCGCGATACGGGAGGAGACAGGACTTGCCTGCGTCCGCACACTGGCCGATGGTGGCGGGCCCGACGCCGCCGTCGACTTCGATGTCCTTGTCCGGGAAGCGCTCGCGCAGCTCGGAGACCTTGGGCACGCAGCGTTCGATGAATTTCTGGCCGCCGCGACCTGTGCAGCGTCTGCTTTAGGGACGGCACCCCAGCATCGAAGAGCAAGTGGGCGCACCAGGGTACACGGTCATTACGAGCAGCATGTCCGCTGCGCGGCCGACCTCGTCTGTGATTGCAGTCGAGGGCGTGTCTGGGGAAATGGCGACGCCCGCCTTCATGCCCTTGTCCTGAATTTTCTTGATAAGTGCCGGCGCATCCGCTATGCCAGCCAAGCGTCAACCCACTGAAAAGGTAGGAGGACATGTTGCTCACAAGTCGCTTCTATGTGGAAACAGTATAGCGCGCCGCCAGCAGCTGCGATGTCGTCCACCCACTACGCGAGCAAATCAGTATACGATGTCAGACCAAACGCACACGCACCTGCTCGGGCTTCGCGACCATCATATGGCAGTCCATGAAGATGTCCGGTATGCCCTTCTTAACGCATGCCAGGACGGGCGGGCCTGCACCATGCTCAGAACCAATGGACGCTCGCGTAGATCGCACACGCACCCATCGTTATATTAGGCACAAAGTGGCTGCCTCTTCGTCAAATCGCGCAGCTTCAGTAGCAGAGTAGCGCGCTTACCCATCCATAACGTCTGCAGGATTGTAGGATTATGAGTGCACCCTCATCGCAGACACCCATCGTACAAACCCATGTGCAGCCACTGCGCGCCGCCTTTGATCATGCGCTTGCATTCCGCGGTAAGCTGTCCGAAATCGGACGCGAGTACAGAAGGCGAGATGATAGCTTGCGGCATTGTCTTCACGCTGTGAGTTCAGGAGGAGAGATTACGGTTGCAAGTCGTCTGTGGCGCGGTCCCGGCCCGGGCTATTAGGCGACCATGCATCGCCGACCCCGAAGCACAACCCATTTGCTCACATTAAACTTGGATGATCGCGGTGTGAGACGGGAAGTATATGTATTCGGTTCTCAAGCGTTCACAACATCCCTTCCAGCGGCAGCGCCCATGCGCTAAACCACTAACTACTCGGGAATCCATGGATTCCAATGGGCGCCGCATATACGCGTGGTAGCCGCGCAATCGACCATACCTCTACTGCTACAATCGAACATAGAACACGATTCGTCGAGGTTGGCGGCACAAGATGGCCCTGTCATCGTCTTTTCCTGAATTGACCTACAAATCGCATATGCAAGTTATGGCAACACAATCTTGTGTCTGAGGACCGTCAAAGCCGTCGCGCTATACGAAGAAAAGCCAAGCAACTCCACGCGTGCAGAAAATCGGGGTAGTAGGAGGCTGCGAAAAGCAGCTTTGCAAGGGCGTGGACGCGAAAGCATCAGTCCGTTCAACTTGAAGGAGAGGCAACATAAAAGAATTATAGGTACGTAGAGAATGTAGATGCTATGGGCGCTGCACGAGGAGCCTCGCATGGTCATTGAGGCTTCGGAGATCGACTGCTAGGATGGGGGAATCGCGCCGCAGCCTCGACGCAAGAGCACGAGCCCTGTGGAAGCACGCAGATGGGGCTATGAGGTCCCAGTTAGGTACCTCAGCTGAAGACAGAGCCCAAAGCTCGCACGAGGTCCGTAACAGTCGCCGCATCGGCCAGCTCGGAGTCCAGAACGGGAAGAACCGCGAAGGGGTGCGTATAGTCGTTCTCTACAGGCTGTAGGCGATCATGAAGAACCGGGTCCACCGTAGGTACACCGAGACATAGCGGTCCGCCTATTGCGGTAAGAGGGTCCACAGTGCTTGCCCTGGGGTCGAGGAAACCCGTCGCGTAGCCGCCTGTAGCCGCGCATCCGGGACGCGTCGCAGAGCCATGGCAGGGGACGCAGTTCGGGCTCCACTGCACTGTGCCCGCGTGTGTAACCACTAGAAGTTAAGCTAACCCGCGAGCATAGCAGTCATCTAGGTGCGATGCAAAGAAAGCGGAAGATCAAGGTCAGAGGCAAGCTTGATGAGCGGAGCCAGAATCCGCGGCGTCAGGCACAAACAAACAACGAAATGGAGACAACAATTCGCATGACATAGACAGCTCGGGGTAAGTAACAATACTTGATAACAAGGGACGGATAGCGGGGACATGCGAAAAGGAGTAAGCGTGGGAGCGGGCGTACGTGTGAGGTGGTATGCAAAGGGTCGGGATTGAGGGCGAGGGGAATGAGGGGAGGAGGACAGGCAGAGAAAGCTTGACAAAAAGTCCAAGAACATGAACGAAGTAGGAGTAAAGGACAAAGGAACGGAACCCAGGCAGCAGAAGAGTTCCGTCTATCTATCTATCTGGGAGCGTGCAGGAGGGGTAACGCGCGTCGGGCGGAGGGCAATGCAGTATACTGTACGTGTAGGTAGGGTAGATGTCCGTGTGCGTGGGGTCAGGAGGGACATACATAACATATCAGCGTTCGCGCACTGACAGAACCTCGTTATATCACCATTTAGCTGGGTGGGTCGCGACTCGAATCGCGCATGACATAGTCCGCCGTCCGTGAGCGCCGCTTGTCCTGGCGGCCGGGGAAGGGAACCTCCGCGGGCGTGCCGACACGCGAGTCGCGTTTGGAACCAGAGCCGGGCGCGTCGACGAAGTGTTGTTGCTGGTAGCGTTGCCAGTCCTCGACCTTCATTGTCGACATGCGGCGCGACGACCCACCGAGCTTGTCCGCGCTCTGGCTGCGCCGGTGTCCGTCGCGCGTACGCTCCGCGCTGGGCTCCTTATCGCGTCCGCGCTCGCGATCCTTGGCGCGCTGGAGCGTGTCCTGCTCCTTGCGCTCCATGACCGTCTTTTCGATCCGCCGCGACCGTTCCCAGCGCTCACGCGCCTGGTCGATCTCGGCCTGCTCCTTCTCAGCCTTGCTTAGCGGGTCCTGCAGTGAGCGCAGCTTCTCGCGGTGACGCGCCGTCAGCTCTTCGAACGTATGTGTTCTTGGCGACGGCGTGTTGTTGGCCGGGCTGTTGTTCGACGGCTTGCGCTGCGGCGGCAGGATCGTGACAGGCGGTGGGCCGGCCTGGGCGGGCGACGCGCTTCGCAGCTGCGGCGGGATGATGTTGCCCGAGCTACCCGCCTTCTTGTGTCGCGGGCGAGTCTGCGCGAGTGGGATGTCGTCCGACGCGCTACTGCCGCTGCGCGTTCCGGCGCCCTCGCGGTACGCGGCGATCTTGCCCATCTCGATATCCGTAGGCGTGCCAGGGTCAAGCATGCCGGTCTCGAGGAATGCGCTCTCGCGCTTCTGGCGCCGCATGAGCGCCTCGCTGACAGCCGCGGGGATCGCAAACAGCGACGAGCGCCGCGGCGCCGGACTCTCGACGACGGGTGGCGGCGAACCAGGCGTGATGATTTTGCGTTCCTTGGTGTACGTGTCCCACTCCTCGCGTAGTGGCGTGCTAGTCGGGCGCGGGATCGCCTGGCCAAATTCGTAGTTGGTCGGGTTAAGCATGCTCGCACGTGGAACGAGTGGCGATGAGGACGTCCTGGCGTGCCGCGATGGGCTAGAAGCTGAGCCCGTTGCGCCGCGGTACATGTCCATCGATTGCACCCGTGGACGATCCAGCGCCGTCGTGTTAATGCGCGCATCAAGCTCGTTGAGGCTCTGGCCAAAGCTCTGCAAGCGAGGACGACCCTCTTCGCCGAGGGACGGCAGAGGCGTGCCGGAAGTAGAGCGCAGCACGTCGATAGACCGGCGGATCGTCTGAATCTCTGCGAGTAACTCCTCGCGTTGGGCAAGATCTGCTTTCTCCTGCTCGGTCATGGGACGGTGGCCACCTTGACCGTCCGAGACGAAGTCGGGTGGAATGGTAGAAGCGATGCCCTCGCCGAGGTCGAGCGTCAGCAGCGCCCCAGGGCTTTGCGACCTCGCAGCGTCGCCCAGGGCGTTCGGGCCCTGCGACAGGCGTCGGGTTCCAGGAAGACTGAATTGAGATGAATTCCGTCCGTCAGTCATGACGCCAGGCGTGGACGCTTCGCCATGCTCGTTGTTGAACAGGAGCGGGATCGACGACAGGTTGGAGCGAGTCCTGCCGTGCTCCTTTTCCCAGCGTTCGAGATCCTTGGTGACGCCCTCGAATTGCTCGGCCGCGCGCGCCTCGACCTCTTCCTCGCGGCGCTTTTCCTCCTCAGAGATCTCCTTGAGCTTCTTGCGAAGCACTGCCAGCACGCGGAGCTGTACGGCAGCTCCCATGAGGAATACCGCAGCGATGAGGCCGAGCAGGATCTGCATGACCTGGGTGAGCTGGAAGGGGACGCCCGTGCCGTTGAACTTTGGGAAGAGCTTGTTGAACCCGAGGTTGAACACGTAAAACTGGGGTCCCAGAATGGCATACCATTCAGTCGCGGTTCCGGCGGAAAATTGGGATGACCAACGCACCTCCTTGAGCCCGGACGACGCGTAGCAATCCACGCCGAGAATGAATGCCGTTGCGCCGACGAAGGCCGTGGAGACGAGCATGACCTGGTAGTGCATCTTGGGGAACGTGCAGCAGACGAAGCCGGCTGTGGCGCAGGCTGTCAAGGAAGGAGCGCACCAGTTCAGCACGCGCGAGACACAGGGGGACAGCACAGCACTGACCGATGTAGAAGAGCCAGCGGAAGCCAATGGGGCCGATGAGCCCCCCGGCGCGAAAACACTGAATCCACAGGGCGAGCGCGAAGCCGCCCCAGCCGCCCACGACGTAGCGGGCGAGCTTCCAGACGAGCACGGCGACGCCGCCGCCGACGAAACCGGCGACGGAGCAGGAGAGCACGAAGAGGCCGCGCAGGGTCTTGGACGGCGGGTGGATCGCGTCGAGGACGCCGAATTTGAGAATCATGGCGAGCGCGGCCAGGGCGAGGGTGTAGAAGCCGACGATGAAGAAGGAGGACCAGCGGTTCTTGTGGCCGAGGAACGCCGTCGGGATGCCCGTCAGGATGAGGAGCGCGCCGAGGACGCCAAAGGCCGGGTCGATGCGCGTGTCGAGGAGCACGGGCTTGGGCGTCGGGCTCGGCGTCGGCGTCACCGCGAACGTCACGGGCACCGTCGTCGTAATGGTCGTCGTGAAGGCGCTGGTGCTGGTGAACGAGCGCGAGCCGGTGGGCAGGCCGACGGGCACGGTCGTGACGATCGTCGTCGTCGCAATGCTCGTGCTCAGCTCCGTCGTCGGCGACGGGGTCTGCGCGGCGACGCCGGCCGCGAGCGCGGCGGCCAGAGTGCAGGCGAGCCTCTTGAGGGCCATTGCCGCCGGTCGAGCGCGGGGTGGGGGAGGGAAGAGGGAAAGGGTGAGGGCTCGGATCCAAACAGCTCCCGCACGTCATCGCGACTCGGTCGAGGTTCTCGTATGCCGCACGTGCCCGCGGTCAATCAATGAGGCGCGTCGATCGGCGCACAGCTCATCCATCACGCTCCCAATTTACTGCAATTTCACCGTCCAGCGCCCACACGCTCACTCCCCGCCGGGCTCGTATTTCTCAGGCACTATCGACAGTCTGCGGTAGATGTCGCGCATCCGGGCCTCGGCGTCCGCGTCCGCGCCAACAACTCCCACCACACGCCCTTCGGTCCCGCGCCGCCCGACCCGGCCTGCGAGGTGCCGGTACACAAACGCGTTCTCGGGCACACCGAGCACGAAGACGTGCGAGACGGGCAGGTCGATCCCGCGCGTCGTCGCGCGCGTGCACACTAGCAATGTCATGGCGCCCTCCCAGCGGCGCAGAAATGCCTCCTGACCGGTCTCCGTCAGGTCGAATGGCAACGCATTCACGCCGAGCGCCTGCAGCTCTGCCACTGCGCGCCCAACAGATCCGCCGTCGGGAAGCACGAGCAGCGCCAGCTTCTCGACGTCTAGTGCGACGCACGCCGCGACGCATTCGAGCAGTTCTGGGGTCGGCGAGCTTGCCCCCGGTACGTTCTGTGCTGCACTCTTCTTCTTCTTCTTCTTGTCGGGCCCGAGAGTCTTGCCGTCTACGTCGAGGTCGCCCATCTCGCCGTCCCGCCGGACGACGAGGCAATGGTGCTTGACGAGGCCGGGCCTTGCAAGCCCCGGCCCGCCGAGCGTGATTCCCGCGGGGACCTTCTCCTCGTCGATGTCACCCTCGTCTGGCCCGTTGAAGCCCACCTTGACCAGAGCCTTCGGCGAGCCCTTCAGCCACGCCGTCTCCCGCACAACGAACGTGCGCAGCGCCAGCGGGAACGTCGCGCTCGCCAGCACAACCTGCAACGGCACGCGACCGACGTCCTGTCCGGCGTACCGCGCGAGCGGCACGCACTTGGGGCGTGCCGCAAACAGCTCGTCCATAAACGCCATCGCGTCCGGCGGGTGCTTCGGCCGCCCAGTGGCGTCGTCGGGCGTCTTCGCGCTGCGCTGCCCGAAGCCGAGCAGGTAGTCTGCCTCGTCGAGTACGATGGTGCGGAGCGTGCGCGCCTGCAACGCAGCGGGGTGCTCGCGCCAGAGGTCGAGCAGCGCGCCGGGCGTCGCGACGAGGATGTGCGGCGGGTCCTCCGTGAGCCGCCTGGCCTGCGCGTCCACGCTCTCTTCGCCGCGGGACACGAGTTGCGCGACGCTGGGCAGGTGCGCGTGTAGGTCTGGCGGCGTCAGGGTGCGCACCCACTCGACGAGCTGCGCGCCGAGCGATGTGTGCGGGACGACCATGACGCTCGTGATAGCCCTCTTCTTCCCCGGCGCCGTTTGCGCGTCCACGGCGTACAGCGGCCCCGCGCGTTGTTTTGAGAGCAGCGCGACGACGAGGCCAAAGGACCTTCATAAATGTCAATCACTGCTGTACAAGCATGCTATGTAAGCCCGTAATAGCGCACTTGCCACTGCCCGCCCCGTCGCGAATGAAAACATCCATCTCCCCGCGCACGACGGCCGGGATGAACTCTCGCTGGATGGCCGACGGGTCGTTCACCTGCGGAAAATTGCGCATGCCCGCCACGACGCTCGTCCGCAGGCCCAACTGCCCGAACGCGCGCAGGGAACGCGCCTGTGGCGTTTCCGAGTACGCTGCGTCGTCGGGCTGATCGTCGCGCGCAGGCTTGGACGCGCCGGAAGGGGACGGCGAGGCGCGACTGGCAGACGACGCGCTAGCGAGGTGGTATGCGCGCTGCGGTAGCCTGCATGGCGGTCTGGAGGCCGAAAGGCGGAATGCACGTAGAGCTCCTATAGCATGCGCCAATCCTCCTCTCATGCCACGAACGACGCGGCCGTTGGAAGCAGCAGGCAGGATCGAGTCGAAAAATGTCACGCGAATTGCCGACGTCATGCGGCCGCGGTGGCGCAAAACCGCAACTGCATTTCATTCAAATTCGTAGTCAAAACAGCAATTTATTTCGTCTCATACAACTCCGTGGTTGCGCTACAGTGAGTACCAAAACAGGGATAAAAACGCTGCCTCCACTCGTCAAGCTCATCTAGGGATCATCGACTGGCGAAAAGGAGTGGGAGCCGTCCGAGCACAGCCCGGGCGCGAGCAGGAGGCGGGCAGGGGTAGGGCACGCCCTAGGGAGAAGTGAAAGGGGGAGAGGGTTAATACTACATTCAAGCGCGGGTTAGTCGAGAAGGGGGCTGGAATCCGGAGCCTCGCCCTTAGACGAAGCTCCAGGTAACGCCATGGATGCGGCCCTCGTCGAAGTCCGCGAGCTGCTCGAATGCTACGGGTGGTGTGAGATGAAGTACTGGGGCGAATGGAGCCCAGGGAGGCGTACCAGCGGGGCTGAAGTCAAGGGCGCCGCATGCGCAGCCTACACAGCGGTCGACCACTGTGACGATGACCGCTGCATGACGAGGAAGGTGAGGAAACCGCTTGATCATGGCTTGGAGGGTAGGGTACGTACACTTGCCGTTGTAGTTGGCCTTGACCTTCTTGCCGCAGATGGGGTTGTTCTGGGCATAGAGTTAGCACAAAGGAGGCCAGCAACAGTCAAGCATAACGTACGTTCGGGTTCCCACCGGAATAGCCACTGTCTTCCGGTCAACAAAGGCGAGCACAGAGAGTTATCACAAGACTCACGGGAAAGAGTCGTAGAGTTCCATCGAGACGGCCGCAATGAGGTCAGTGTTAGACGTCGTCTGGCCGCACGCCCCGAGACCTGATGGACCGTCAGCCACAGCACACTGATGGCGGCGAGACAGACGCACCAGTGTCGAAGAACGTGCCTACACAGCACCAACAAAAGTGCGATCAGCGACCAGAACCTACCACGACAGCGGGAGCGTACCGTCGCCGCTGAGGCCGCCGCGCGTGCTGCGCGCGCCGCAGGAGCCGCCGGTCGCGGGGGGTGGGGCGGGGTCGGACGTCGGCTTCGGCTTGGGCGCGACGGTCGTGGGCTTCGGCGCGGGGGCAGGCGCAGGCTTGTCGGTAGTGGGCTTGGGCTCGGGCTCGGGCGCGACGTTGACGGGCGTCGTGGGCTTGGCGGCGGCCTTGGTCGTGCTGGGTGCCAGCGGCGCCTGGGGGCCACAGCGCTTCGCGCGGCGGATGCGCTGCTTGGGCTGCGTCTCCGCGACGGGCGTCACGAGACGGGCAGCGTGCGCCGCGTGGCCGGCGGCGAGCTCGGCGCGCGCGTAGTGCGGGGTGGTGAGGGCGAGCGCGGAGGCGGCGAGGACGGCGAGGACGGCGAGACGGGCCATTGCGGGTGTGCTTGGTGTCGGAAGCGAGAGTGTCGTTGCGAAAGGACGGACGGCGGCGGACACACGGACAACGAAGGACGACGGCGGGAGCGGGTTGGGAGCTGGGAGACGAAGGGCCTGGCCGCAAATTGCACGGCGCGAGCCTATTTCTATGCGCCGCCAGGAGCAATAGGCGCACAGCCTTACGGCACCAACGCGCAGTCCTAAATCGATCTTCCGACTCCCATTCTCAGCCCGCCACGCGCCTCCCGCGTGCTCTCACGCTTGCGGCCTGGCATACACGCGCCAACGGCGCCCCGCAATGCACACAAAGCGCCAGATGACTTGCCTTGGCCCTGGGAGGCTCAGAGCGACCGTTACGACGCCGGGCGGGAAGCGCGCGTTGTTCATCTGAATCTCCATCTCTCCTCCCGACAACGGTCGGCTCCAGACAATTATAGTTGAGAGACGTGTAACAACCTCCCTTGGTATTCAGGGACCTGAGAAAAGATCATCTGGACCGTGCGCCGCCCTGAGTGGTGCGTGAGACGTCACACTAACGTCACGATCTGCGTGACAGGGTAGATTTCATGGCCCTTGCGAACGACATGCGAACACATGCTCTTGTGCGCTCCGACGCAGGTCATGTTGCGATTAAATTGGCCGTCTTCGCGGAGACCTCGGCTGTTCTTCTATTGTCGCCCGGACGTCGCATTGTCCCCGGTCGGCCGAAGGCCCTCGGAGACCTTTCCGGACCCTGTGGTCCGTGGGAAAGTCAGCCTTACAAGGCAGCGCAGCTCGAGGGCACTGAATGAATACATACAAAGCACCCTATATGCAAGAAGCCGGAACCCATCTCAGTGAGTCTGCGGTCAAGCAGAATGCGATTGACTTCAACTGCCGCGCTTCCCCCCGCCCGATGCGTAACCGCAGGTCCCAAAGGTAGTCCCGTATGCACTCCCAGCTCATGATTGCAGCCATAGCCTAGCACATGGGAGCTTGTTGAAGTGCTTCTGTGATTCTTGAAACTCGCATCGGGGACAGCCGACGTGCATCGTCTCGGGCTTCCCGGTCTCTGAGTCTCTGCAGCCGAGTCGGATTCCGAGTACTTATTCTCGGGAACTCGGAAGGAATGGAATGGACGGAAGGAATGGATTACTGTAGAACGGAATTACAAGGCCATATACAACGAATGCCGCTTAAATGCAAAACAGCGGACAGTGGTATTCCGCAATCGCGACCATGCAGCAGTCGACACGGAGTCATTTTACACCTACTTCAGGTTGCCTATCAGCTGAATGTTGCACAGAAATGAAGATCGACTTACCTTGCGGGGCGGGTTCTGGACGAACTGGCTCATACCGCCGCCAGCATGGCCGAGGCTCTGCTCCTCGAGCTCTATCTCACGCGACTGCTGCGTGAGCGCGCAGGGGAAGCAGAACGTCGACAGGAGACAGTCGGATACGGCATCGCCCTCGATCTTGTAGTGCGCGCGCGTCGCCGAACGGTTCGCCATCTGCAGCAGCGATCAGGAAACTGGGCCAGGTGAGTGGACCAGTGAACGTACGCCGAGGACCCAGCCAACTCCGCAGAAATGCAGCGCGCCGTCTAAATATAATGTCAGCGCTGTATGGAGGAGGATGGCCGCAGGACGAACAGGTGATCGTGTCCGAGCCAAGCAGCTCGCCGCCCTGCGCGTGGGGTGCGCCCTGCTTCATATCCGCATCAGTTTCCGGAAGGTAGACCTCGCATGGAGAGTGGGATTCCTACCTGCTCCAACGCCTCCATGCGCGTCTTGTTCTTGCCGTAGACTATGCAAGGGAGGAACCAGCCGGCGATGACTGCACCGATACGTTAGCCCATCGAGGGGAGGAGAGAGAAAGGTAAAGGGGCGCACAGGTAACGGGGTCCTCAAGACAGTCGAACAGGCCAGAGCTCCACTCGCGCTCCCCGTTCGAGTTGTAGGGCAGGTTGCGCGCGTTCCGGTTCCCGCCGGAAACGCTCATGCCGTTCTGTGCGTAAGGTTGCTGGGTTGTGTACGACTGGCGAATTGAAAGCGTCAGCACCAGTCCTACTAAGCAAGAGGGTGCCCGGTGTACCATTTTAGTTGATGAGATGTGAGAGTAAGAGCGAATGTGACTGTGGTCCAAGCGGGACGATAGAACGAGACTGAGAGACGATGGGATGTGCCTCAGGCACTTGGGCCCTCTTTTATACGTACGGTGAAACTGTCCAAACCCCCTTGGTAGCGGCGCACGCGGGGTTTGAGGGCGCACCGCGCGCCGCCCATTGCCGACGTGAGTGTTGGGCATGCAGCTGATCGGCAGTCAGCGCCCATGAAGGACTAAGCGTTGACAGATCAATGCAAGGCTGCCTTTTGGAGAAGTCGAGGCGTGCATGCTCATCTGCTCTTAAGACGCGGGCTCACCTAGGGTTGTTGGAATTGGAGATGAACAGGTCTGAATTCTGGCAGATATTTATCAGGTTGTAACGAGTTTGGAACGGAGGAAACTGTCATTTCGTGTGGGTTATAGCTATGGAGTAGTGGATTGAGCCCGTGAGACACGCGACAAAGGACACGCACAGGTTGTAGGCACGGGCGATCATGGCGGCGCAATTAGCAGGCTTTGCGAGTCGGGCAATGATGCGCTGAGAGTCCCGTCGCAGTGACAGTATCTCGTTGCCACGCGAGTCTTTCTTTCGACGCAGGTGCCGCTACGGTGGCATGGGCTGGCAGATGGGACCACCAGCGCGCAGGCATTGGAGTATCAGCGCCGAGGGAGCGAACGAAGAGAAGACGGCGCGCATTAGATTGAGGTGTACGCTGGGCGGGCGGTGAGATGGTGATGTACAGATGGGTGCATGCGATATGGGATCCCAGCGCAAAATCTAAGAACGTTAGACGGAGATAGTCTTGGATAGGATTTCGTAGTCTGCGGGTGCCTCAGAGCTCCCTTCGTCTACCCACTCGTCGTCTTCATTACTATTGGAGGCCTGTTGTTGGCTAGGAGATACGGGATCCACGGCGAATCTGCGCGCGAGAGCGTAAGTCAATGTGGCGCGGCGTCAGATGGTGCACCGACCCGACTCGTTTGTAGAACGCCATGGCATCGACGTTTGCTATGCATGTGAAACACCTAATCAACACTAACCGTTTGTGAAAGGGAGATAACGGCTTACTGAGGAAACACGTCAACATGACCTTGCGCATCTTCCAGTCGCGCCCAAGGCTTTCGAGATCGCGCATAAGTGCGGCACCGAGGCCGAGTTTACGCGCGTTACTGGAGACCTGCAGCTCGTAGCAGTACACCACTGGATCTTCCTCGCCGATCGCGTCCTCCTCTGTGTCGAAACGGAACATCGTGTACGCGACCAACTCCCCTGGCGATGAGTGTGCAAGGATAAAGCGCGAATCTTTATGGAAGAGTTCGCGTTTCTTCTGGGGCGGGTCCCATCCGAAGGACGACGCGGTGTACCTGCGCGGGAACGCGTTAATTGCGGTCAGAAGAGCTGTGGGATGAGAGTGGTGTGGTACTTCGTGCGCATATTATCTTCGAATATTCTCCAGACAGCAGTGCGGTGCGCGGCAGATAGACTGGGTGCCGTAAACACCTCGAAGGTGTAAGGCTCGCTATTTATCGTTCGTGGCGAGGGCACCGAGTCCTGTAACCGGGTGGCTGAGGCCTGTTGCAAACCACCCACCACTTCAGTAATGGATTTCGCTACGCCTTGAGCAGCGCATAGACCTTGTTGGCGTTCTTTACAGCTCCTGTAGCATTGACCATGTCGTCCAGCAAGCGTATCGAGCCAAATTCTTGAGGGACGAGGACAAGCGGAGGCAATTGCAGCGGGCTCGGACTCGGAGCCGGGCAACTTTTTCTGCTCACCGTCACCCGCAGCGGGCCAAAAGACTATCAAAAATGGCAACCTCGATGGCAGCCGCAATTGCGGCGTCGATGCCCGCCCCGGCGCCCCAGGCAGCGCCTGCACCTGCGCCCATAGAAATCCCTGCGTCCATGACGAAGGTTATCGACGTGGAGGCAGAGATCCCCATCGAGCGCGTCCAGTTGGACGGCATGGTGCGCCGTCCCGCTTTGGAGCGTGTGCTGGATCTTGAGTGAGCCTGTGTGCGCAGGTGGTCATGAAAATAATGAAACACGCGCGCGACGCGAGCTCTGGCACCGCGACCGGCCTGCTGCTCGGCCTTGACCTCGACGGCACGCTCGAAGTCAGCAACTCTTTCGCGCTGCCCACGCATGGCGACGACGACGAGAAGGGCCCTCGGCCAACGTCGGGTGTGTCCTGTAAACCCGTCATGAGCATTCCAGTGCTAACTGAGGTGTCTAGCGAAATACCAGGCAAGCATGTTGAAACTGCTTGAGGGTGTGAACGCGGACGACACCATCGTCGGCTTCTATCAGTCGTCGGCCATGGGCGCGTTCTTCCAGCAGTCGCTTGTCGACTTGCAAACATCGCACCAGGAACGTCTGAGACACGGCGGCGTCGTGGTCGTTCATGGTCAGTCTCGCGCACGTTCTATTACATGTTGCCATTCTAATACGATGCCAGATACCAGCGCTGCCGCCCGCGCGAACGCTGTCTTCCGTGCTTTCCGCCTCACTCCCGCTTTCTTGGATGCAGCTCGAAAGGACAAGTTTGGCACCCAATCGTACGTCCTCCGTTTTTCAGCTTTAGGCCAATCTGTCACTAACTCGTTGGCCAGCTTGATCAAGCACGAGCTCATATTCTCTCGTATATTCGAAGAGATCCCCATTATCGTCCGCAACTCGCCCCTGCTCAACGCATTCATGAACACTCTGACCACCCCGTCGCCCCAAGCCTCCCTCGCGACACCTCCGTCTATCCTCTCCCCGCCGTTCGCCCCTCTTGACTTGGATCCCACATCTCTGGTCACGCGCAATTTGGAGGCAATCCTGGACACGATGGAGTCGCAGAAGAACGAGGAGTCGAACGTCTCGTACGCGCACCGGCAGATTGCGCGCGAGAAGGCGAAGGCAGACGCGTACGTTGCAAAGCGCAAGGAGGAGAGTGCAATGCGCGTCGCGCAGGGCCTTGCGCCGCTCCCAGAGGAGGACGTGTCGCGGCTGTTCCGCATCCCGGCAGAGCCCAGCAGGCTTGAAGGCATGCTTTACATGGGCCAGATCGACGCACAGGCCAAGACGCTCGACCTTGCCGCCAGTGCGAACCTTGTCAAGATGTATGCCGCCCGCGCCGGCGCGGCATCTTCGTAGACTAGCCATAGTGTTGTAGCCGTCCGGATTGCGTGTATCTACAATAGCATTTTCCTTGGTGCTTTGCGAAATGCAATCACGAGTCCGGCTGGAAGCGGTGACGGTCAATAGCGTGCACTCCGTCACCATCCGCGCTCGCTTCAGCCACTACCCATGTTCTCGAGCTTCCGCAGTACCGTGGAGGCGCTCGCGCAGGGCGTCGAGCGCCCAAAGACGCCAGACCAGAATGGCCAGGCGCGGCGGTCTGTGGACCTGTTCGGCACGCCGTCGCAGTTGGCGGAGAGCGCGCTCAGCAACCTCAAGAAGACGCTCGGGCCTGCGCACAACGGCCCGCCGAGCACGCCGAGCAGCAGCGTCGGCCGCGCGGCAGGCCGGGCGACGAGCATGAGCCTCGAGGACCGCCTGCGCGCGAGCTTCACCGTCGGCGAGGCGTCGCGCGCGACAACGCCCGGCACACCCGGCCGGCCGGGCACGCCCTCGCAGCTCAAGGAAGAGCACTCCGCGGCGCAGGAGACGGACCCGCTGTCCGTCGCGCTGCCCACGTCGCCCGTCAGCCGGACGGCGTCCCCCGTCGTGGAGCTGCAGGCGCGCAGGGACTCGCAGGCCGGCAGCCCGCCGCCCGCGCAGATGGCGTCCTACATCTCCGTGCGCGCGCTCGTCAACACGGACGACCACCCGCTCTCGCCCGTCCCGCCTGCGTCGCCCGTGCCGCCGACGTCTCCTGCACCAGCCGCGGACGCGAAGCCCGAACCGGCAACGGAGCAGTCCCCGTCTTCCCCTACAAGGGCATCACCCGCTGCAGCTTCCCCTGAGCCTGAGCCTCAACCCGAGCCCGAGCCCGAGGCGACGGTCGCGACGCCTGTTGCACAAGAGCCTGCACCTGAGGCTGTGACGGAGGTGCCAAGGGACGATGCCGCGGACGTCGTCGCCCCAAAGGATGACAAACCTCCACCGTCCCCGACAGAGGAGGATATCACAGCAGAGCCCGAGGCGGCCCACGTAGCAGCAATAGCCGCCCAAGCCGAGCCTGTCGAGCCCATCCAGACGACCCCTATCGTTGAAGAACAGGCTGCCGAGTCGCATCCTCTCCCACCCATCCCTCCGCCAGAAGATCTCACTCCTGTCGTGGAGGACCTGCCTCCGTCAATATCCAAGGACGACAACGCCGAAGTCGATGTTGAGAAACTGCAAGCACGTCTGAAGCTCGTTGAACAGCGATTCTCGGGTTTGTCTTCTTCACGCCTTCATATATTCGACTTCGCTGAACGACAGTCATTTAGATGTGTCCACCTCCTTCAAGCGCTTACAAGCTGAAAAGCGGGCGGCAGACGGACTCCTCAAGGAGCTCACGCCGTTAGAGAGCATCTCGGACACAGAAGGTTTACGCGATTACTTGCGCAACTTGTCAATGAAGTTGGAGGTGCGTCTCATCGCCCATTATGATCAGGTATCTCACAAATCGCCGTCGTATAGATGTCCATGGAGGAGATCAAGCGCCTCAATGCCCAGCACAAACGTTCGTCTACAGGAACCCACCGTATACTCGGCGGCTGACTGCATTCGATAATAGAACAAGAATTGCGAATGGAAGAGCTACACGATACACACAGGCTCGAGAGCGCGTCGCAAGTAGAGCTCGTCGACCAGCTTCGTGCGCAGGTGCAGGAGCGCGACGCGAAGCTCACTGCGGTGACGCGTGAATCGCAATCTCAACACTCGTCGCTATTCGAGGAGCTGGAGAAGGCGAAGAAGGTAGCAAAGGAGGAGGAGGAGAAGCGTACGAAGGCGATCAGCCTGCTCAAGACCGTGCGCACCAAGCTCGTCAAGGCAGAGAAGGACCTGGAGGAGAAGAGCAAGGAGGTGTCAAAGGAGAAGGAGGACCGCGAGCGCGCGCTTGCAGATGTGAAGCGCATTGAGGCTGACCTCGAGCGCGTGCGCAGTGAGCGCGAGCGTGAGGTCAGATCTCTACGTGACACGTTCGACAAGGAGATTGCGAATGTGCGCGAGCGGTTTGAGCGGGAGGCTGCAGCCCGTAAAGGGCAGTTCGAGCTCGAGGCCATCACCACCAAGGTGTGTACACCCACCTCGTTCCGCCGCTCAGACACTGAGCCGTTCAGGCGACGCACAATCAAGAACTGTCGGCGAAAAACTCCCAGATAGCCACACTGGAGAACAGCGTGCGGTCGCTCTCGTCAGAGAAGAATAACCTCTTCGACCAGCTGCAACTACGCCAAGGCGAGCTCGAGTCGGCGCAGTCGCATCTCGAGACTTTGCAAAGCCAGACGGGCGAATTGCAGTACCAGCTTCGCGAGGCAAACGACCGCATAGCTTTGCTGACGGACGAGCTGGCGGTCGCCGGAACTCAGTCGCCAGGGAGCAGCATGCCGTCCGAGGATGTCGCGCGCTTCCTACGTGAGGCGGAAGGCAAGGCGGAGGCGCGGCTCAGCGACCTGCGCGAGCGGATGCGTGCGCTGGAGCGCGAGCGCAATGAGGCCGAGGAGGAATGGGCCCGCAACCTCACCGAGCGCGGGCGGGAAATAGAGCGCCTGCGTCGGCTCGTTGGCGAGAAGGACGGCGAATACGAGGAGAGCGTACGCGGCATGCGTGAGCGCGAGAAGAAGATCGGCGAGCTTGAGGAGGTCAACACGGGCTTGCGACGCGACATGGAGGGACTGCGAACGGAGGTTGCAAAGGTTCGCGAGCAGCTCGAGGCCAGAGGCGAAGTCGAGGTGTGCTAGTTCCTTTATGCTAACGCCCAATTGCTCATCAGGATGGCAGGCTTCTTTGAAGCAAGAGATCACCGAACTGCAGTCGCGCATCGACTCGATGTCCGAGCAGGCAGACGACCTGCGCAGCAAGGAGTCCCAGCTTCGGGCTACCAACAAGGTCAGTATACGCAATGTCTAGCCAGTAGTGTTCATGCTCAGCTGTTCCCCGTAGACATTGCGTGACGAATTGCGCAAGGTGCAACAATCTGCTGCGCTCCTTGAACGCCAGCGAAACCCTGGTGTTGGCTACTGGAGCGGCAAAGGCCAACCCAATGGTTCTCCGGGGAACGGTGCCGAATCTCCCATCAAGCACCGTGCATCGGAGAGCAGCGAGGTGCTGTCGCGGCCGAGCTCTCCGCGACCCAGCTCTCCGGCCGTCAGCCAGCGGAGCGAGGAAGACGTGAATCTTGAGTACCTCCGCAATGTCATATTGCAATTCCTAGAACACAAGGAGATGCGGGTACGTCGTTTTCGTGCGTTGACTCCCACCGGCTGACTTTCTTTGCTTAGCCCAACCTCGTTCGGGTGCTTTCGACTATCCTAAGATTTACGCCGCAAGAAACGCGTCGCTTGATAGCAAAAGTGTAGATTCCGTTCGCATTGTTCGAATTCACTGTCATTATCAGGCTGGAATATCATTTTGCATCACTACAATCTACAACACGCAATTCGCAGAACTCAGGGCGTCCATCGGAAAAGAGAGGCGTCAGCAGCCCTCACTCAATATCACGGTCCCACAAAGTTCAGCCGGCAATGGTGTCAATTGGCGGTGCCGGTCATGCCCTGCTGGGCGAGTAAAGCTACAAAATGACGGACTAAAGAGCGAGATCGTAAAAACAGCGAGTCAGTGACAGAGTCCAAAGCTCTGCAAAAGAGTCCAGGTCGTCTAGAGACTGGTAGGGACCGCCTGATCGACCATGAACCGCAAGCGAGCCACCAGCATCGTGTCCCAATGCTCTGCGTCGCGCGGGACAGGATCTTTCAGAGAAACCCGGTTTGTTGACACCGGGACGGTGTGGTCGTCGGGGTACGAGGGACCGGGAGGAGACTTCTTGTCTGGCGCCTCCTCCACGAACGCAGCCCACGGTTGACCGGGTTTCCGCTCGGCCTCGGGCTTGATTTGTAGGTGCACAACAGCTCCAGGCGAGTTGTGGCTAACAAACATCGCCCAGTCGGAGGCATCCAGCGCACCGATGACTGTGAGTCGTTGAGCACATGGGCGAGCCTTCACAGTGATTGACGACGTACTCAGACATATATCCTCGCGTTGTAACTTGTGCTTTGCGCCGTACGCTTCCATGATCGTGCCGATGTTGGCCGCGAACCAGTCCCGCGCTGTGTTGACTTCCTCCATGTACCGATAGACGCTCTGCTCGGTGAACAGGAAAGCCTCCTTGCGCCCGGCATGCAGGTTGAACTTGGGACCGTGCGGAACCTGGCTGTTCAGGAACGTCATCCCCGAAAGGAAGCTCCAGGCGCGCGGTCGACCTGCAGGACGCTCGCGATCGTCCCGCGGCTGCGCCCCGATCTTGGGGACACGGCCGTAGTCACAGAGGGAGGGAAGAGGGCGCGAGCCGTTGTGCGCGTGCTGCCACGGGTTGTAGACGTTGAACAGGGTGATGAACGTGCCCCGGTTCTTGTCGATGTACCCGACAGCGCCAACGTGCACCTTCGTCGGCACCCACAACGGCAGTTTCACTGACATGGTCAGTGAGAACGTGTACCATCAAAGCGTGTCTCAATACCCACAGGATGGATGGAAATTGTGCAACAGGCGGAGGCGATAACGGCGTTCGTCCCGGCGGAAGCGCGCGGCGACGTCTTGGGGAGGAGGCGACTGAGGGCCGCTCCAGTCGTCCAACTCGGTCTCTTGCGTTTCCGTGGACATCGAGAACGAAGTCCGGATTGAGTGGCCGTCAGAGCTCTCGACATCCGATTGTCGGTGATGCGAGAGAGCTGAATAGAACGAGTCGCTGCTCGCGCTCCCGCTCTGCGGAACCCCTTCCAGACCTAGGCCTCCAATTATTCTCCATGCGGATTCGCTGCCTCATGGATGATTGCGACTCACCATTGGACACTTGTTGCTGCCTCGATCCTTGAGGCACGGGAATGCCTTGAAGAGCGGGAGGAATCGGGATAGGTTGCAACGGCGGAGACATGATCGAGGGCCTCTGGTTATGCGCCCGCGGTGTCTTAGGCGGATCGACGAAGTCCACAGCCTGAGAACTTGGTGGCAGATTGCGAAGCCGGTTGAATTCAACGGAGATGCTGGCGAATGCTGGCCGACGACGAGGGTCGCGTGCCCACCAGAGCCCGAGATGTCTTTCGAGGAGGTGGGCGTCGTCGGTCTCCGGAAGCATGGGTCGCTTGTCAAAGTCTAGTGTACCGCTGTTAGAGCATTACTCTTATGCTAGAGCATAGAACGCACTGATGACCAGGTTGCGGACGTTGTCGTCGTGGATCATGACCCAGGGTACTTGTCCGCACGTCATGACCTGCGGTTCTCAGTAGCGGTGAGAGGAAGCATTAGAAACGTACCTCTACGCAGCAGATCGCAAAGGAGTAGACGTCAGCCTCAGCAGTAAGCACCCCTTCGCCGTCCATGAGTTCAGGCGGGAGCCATCGCAGTGTACCATCTGCCGCCAGTAAGCGCGCTTCAAGCGAGGCTACCTGCATCATACGCACGCGGCGGCGCCTTTCCAGTCAAGCGCAAGACCTCGCTTTTGACTTCTGATTGACCGAAGTCTGCTATTATGCAGCGGAGCTGGTCATCGACGAGGACGTTCGCGGCCTTGAGATCGCCATGAAGCACTGATCGAGAATGGAGGTAGACCATGCCCAGGACGATCTCGTGCATCATGCGCATCCGCTCCGGCGCTGGTGGCCGTACGCGATGAAGGTAGCCAGGCAGAGCCCCGTTCGCCATGTACGGCGACACGAAGAAGTACGGTGTCCCGCTGTCGGGGGAGGACGCGCCCCAGAGCGGCAGAACATGCGTGTGCTTGAGCATCCGCCTCCTCATAATGTCAGCAAAACATATCTAGGCGCGAGACGCAGGTACCCACCAGATCTCGATCTCTCGCCTGAACGCGTCTTGAGGGGTTACAGGAGAGAGGATTTTGATCGCGACGGTAGAGTTGCGCCATGTGCCTCTGGAGCAGCAAGTTAAAATCAAGATCACTGAAGAATTGTCTGCGAGGGATACGCACTTGAAGACCTCGGCGAAGCTGCCCAGACCGATACGAGCATCACGATCCAGCTCGTATTTTGTCACAGTGTACGTGGGAACAGCGCGATAGTCGCTGAGGCGCGCCATAGCGTCGATTGACGACTCCATGAACTCGACGTGGAAGAAGTTCTGGTCCCCCTTGTCCGTCGGGCGGGATGACATGCCCTCTAGCGCACGCCGCATTGCCCATTGCGCCTCTGGCAGCTCGTGAACTGGGACCTGCAGGAGTGCGAAAAGGGCGGCGTCGGTGCCCTGCGCCAGTGCTTCGCGGATGCGGGCCTCCATGTCTGCACGATCGAGAGCGGCATCGGCCTGTACGCGCGCGGGATCGACGGCGAAACGGGAGGATAGATGAGCTGGACCTGCTGCTCTAGGAGTGGGTGGCGTGGGGGTGAGGGTCACGCAGGAGGACGAAGAACTGGGAGATAAGAGTCCGAGAGATGAATATAATGTGCTCTCCACTTTCAGGATGTGCTGCAGCGCGCGTGTCTGGATCGACAACTATAATTCGCGTCAATAAAATATATAACGCAAACAGGCGAACGCGTGCGCGCCTGGTAACTGTTCATCGCAGCTTGCAACGCGTCCCGACAATGATCGATTTTGCGTTCATCCTCCTCGCGCTTGAGGTAACGCTTCAAGAACGGACGCTGGGCTTGTTTCTGAACAATGTGAAGCACACGCTTGAAAGCTCTGGAGATCACGGTCAGCGGGCGCGGCGGGGTTTACATGCAACGTACTCGTGTAAAGACCGTAATGGTTCGTCGAGGACCTCGAGAACGTCCTGACCGGCCGCGTCAATCTCGTTCCTAACTCGCGAGAGCATTTCAGCCGCCAATTCGGTCAGGCGGAGGCATGCGAGTCGGTTCGACTTCGGGGCACAATCAGCGATCGAGGGCAAGAGTAGGTGGACGGCCGCACTTCGACGCCTTGGACAGTGTCCCAGATGAGCAACAGGACACCGGCCAGCTTCGCGACGCCAGGAATGGGGACGAATTCGAGGGCGTCGACGGCGATGGCCAAGCCTTCATGGGCGACATCGGCGACCAGCTTGACGGTCGCGCGGAGGACAGCGGCCTTGGTCTTGTCAAGCGCATCTAGACGCCCGACTCAGCCACAGCGGGGAGAGTCTGGACGGCGCGAATCGCACCTGATTGCTCGGGCGGTACAGTGCGCTGCCGCTTGGTTAAGTCGCTCCATGGGCGCGGGGTCGCCGCACGTGGTGGCCACCAGCTGGCAGACGGTGCAAGAGCCTCGTTTGTTGCCAAAGGCCCGTCGCCCATACAGCGCACCAATACGTGACCTAGCCGCTGAACGGGAGAGTGAGGCGTCACTCGTCGCGGGTAGGGAGCTCTTTATACGACGGATCTCCCTGCGGACGGAACTGCTGCTAGGTTCTCCGAAGGGCGGCGGCCTGACGTATATTAATCCCTGGCGCGGTGGGTCATAGGGGGGAGTCACCTCACGCGAGAGGATTCCGAGGCAGCAATGCCAAAGGAGGCAGTTCGGAGACCGGGCCCTGCGGTGTGAGAAAGAGAGCGGACTGGGACGGATGCCCAAATCGAGTTCGTCGTCACGTTGCAATGCCGCGAAGCTGATGGGTGTGGCGGTACAGGCATCTCGAATGCACGACGGTCGACGCCGGCGCACCGAAAGGCTTCACCGCCGGGACACGCTCCCCCTAAATCGACGGGAAATAGGGACCCCCTCGAGGCTGGGTGGTATCATCGTTATCCGCCTCAGAGTGAGTCACACGTACGTGCCCTCCTTTTCGCCCACCGCGTGGTCCTTTCCGCCCACCAGAAGCTGCGGGTTCAAGCGGCTCAGCGCTGTATGACCCTCCACTGAAACGGCTTCAAGCCAACGCAAATCCGGTGTCGATCCGCTCCTAGTCTACTATTCGTCCGGCATTGTGAAGCAGGACCAGGTGGCCGAAGACGCCGGCCGACGCGGGTATGAAAAGCCTTCAACCAGACTGCTCTTCCAGCATGTATCAACTGCTCGCATTCACCGTACGAGTTGAGTTCCCCACTCTCAACATCATCTCATAACCCAACACACGAACCACAGCGGGCCGCTTAACCCGACTCGTTTGTGAATGCCGCGGAGCGAGACGCTTGCTCAGGGTTGACGGTGGTGGGTGACGGAGATACCTCCGGCACCTCAATTCTACGCAACCACAAACACAGCCGCCTGTCCGCCTGTCCGAGGGCCATCGTGGCGCAGACAAAAGTGCTGCGGTGGGCCAGAGGTGGGCTAATGAGGATCCACGGAACATGTAGGAGGATCTTGTGACACCTTCGAGCATTGTTACTGCAAATGAGTAAAGCCTCGCATTCACAGAGTCTCGGGTGTCCAGCTCACGTAGGTTTGTCGATGATGTTCTCGGAGATTGTTGTATGAGATTGGAGTCCCGGTCATGCGGCGTGTTGTGTATCATGAATATCGGGACCCTGGCGGCAGGTGAGAGTTCCAAATGAGCTGGGTTTTCAAGGGCGTATAGCGCAGTTGGTAGCGCGCCTGTTTAGCATACAGGAGGTCTCCGGTTCAAATCCGGATTCGTCCATTCGTTTTGTGTTTTGAGGCGCGAAATGGGATTATCCAAAGCATCAAAATTCGTTTTCAGGTTTTGGCGGTTTGATTGTGACCCTCCTTCAACACTTTGGAAAGACCGATTTTGTTTCGGGAAGTAAGTACCACTGATGAGCTGTAATATGGAATTCGATGAGGTTCGTGACTCGATTCCATACCTATTCTGAGAGAGGCCTTTTCTGACACAGCGTTACAACCAAGCTGGTGATCCTGTCAATGTCCTGAATAAAACCTTGCAGTACTCAAAACAAGCTGACTCTGTTACTATTCAAGCCTAGTAAAAACTAAGGCCGAGGACGACTGGCACACACGAATTTTGATGCTTTGGATAATCCCATTTCGCGCCTCAAAACACAAAACAAATGGACGAATCCGGATTTGAACCGGAGACCTCCTGTATGCTAAACAGGCGCGCTACCAACTGCGCTATACGCCCTTGAAAACCCAGCTCATTTGGAACTCCCACTTGCCGCCAGGGTCCCGATATTCATGATACACAACACGCCGCATGGCCGGGACTCCAATCTCATACAACAATCTCCGAGAACATCATCGACAAACCTACGTGAGCTGAACCGTAGAGTTTCACTCCCTTGAGGCGCAATGTTGCAGAACGCGCCGCAGGCATTGACAGCAATGAGAGAACGCGACCAAAGTGCACAAGCTGCCGCCGGTTGACGTATGCGAGGCGTGCGGCCTCGTCGTTGCACAATTCGAGTTGTCGCAGGTTGGGGCAGGTGATCACAGCGTGGTTGCTGGCGTCCACCGAGTTCATTGGCTCCGGGTCGGGCCATGCGTCGTCTTCCGCGCCAGGGTCGAAGTCGGGCGGGACTGGCAGCGGGTCGAGCGCGGTGTAGCTGAAGCACGACCACGCCTCGTCAGGCCACCAGAACGCAGGCCGCGCAGACGCCGTGAGCACATGCCCGGTGACGTTGATGCTGAGGACGTGCAGCTCGCGCAGGTCGTGCACCGCGCGCACGAACGCCGCCAACATCGAGTGCGGAATGCTGAGCTCAGCGATGCGCGTCTGGATCATCTTCAGCTGCGGGACGAGCACCCTCCGGAACTTCTCTGTGTCCGCGTTGAACGCGCGCATGTAGCGGTCGGGAGCGGTAGACCGCGGGACGCCCTCGACGCGCAACTGTATGCCGTCGGTGTACGGGGACGTGAGGACGAGCAGTGGGTGGAAGGTCAAAGCAAGAAGCTTCGGCGCATGATGGAGAAAATAATCCATGGTCGCCTCGCTCCAGCAAAGGTCGACTTCGACACAAGGTACGGCCTGTTCTTCGAGTGCGACGCGCAGGTCGGGGGCCAGCGGGCCGTCGACGCCCCAGGCAATCTTCAGCGTCGTCAGGTTGGGACCAAATTTAACCCCTGCGCCAGATTGCGGCGTGTCAGGTTGCGCGAATGCTTCCTTGTCCAATTGGCAGTAGCCACAGCGGATGTGAAGGCGCGTCGGACGAGTGAAACTGGCGATGATGCTGCGCAGAGGCGGCTGGACCGCACAGGTGAGTTCGACGTGGGCTACGTTGGCGAAGGCAACGATGGGAGCGTCGGGTAAAGGCGTGAAGAGTAGCTTGACCGTGCGCAAGCGCGGCGCATGGCCCGCGAGAAGGTTGACTGGAAGTGGCATGATGCGACCCAACGGTGACAGGGATTCCTCTAGGACGAGACACTCGAGTTGTGGGGCGGGCGAACACAGGGCATCGTAGACATAGGATGAGTGAAGTTTGTTCCCGTGGATCACGAGATTCATGACGGTGCTCATGCTCTCCTTGAGAGCAGGAACGACGCGGTCGACGTACAAATCCACTTCTGGCTCGTCCTGGCCACCCTCCCGAGCGTCATCCGACTTTTCTGCGTGCGCGATACCGCGCCATGACTCATGCCATATGTAGGGCTGGGACTGGAAGGCGAGGTAGATGCTGGTCCTGACCCCGCGCCGACGACATCGCCGGAGATGGTTGCAGAACCGCGCTACCTGCAGCTCCCAGTCGGCCGACCAGGGAGACGACTTGGTAGGGAGAAGTACAAGACGCGCGTAGTAGTTCCTGTTGGCCGTCGCTATGGCGCGCCAGTCGTGCGAAACGCCGGCGAGTCGCAGAACTTCTGGTTGCCCGAGCAGGTCGAAGATGGAGGTCACCAACTCCACAGGAAGACGGTGCACAGGGTCACGTTGACTGTGCCCATTGGCGCCGTTCATGGGGCGGAGGTGCGCAGAGCGGTGTGGGTGTAGCGTCGCGGGAAGGCGCGAGTCCAAGGTAGATGAGCGGGCTATGAAATCGCGAATCGTGGCAAGGCAGCTCTTCGGTTCCAATGTTGAGCCGCAACAAACCCCTATAGCCCATGCTAGTATTAGGATATTGTCCTAACAACCTGCGGATTGACACTGTTCCACTGAGGCATCCCGATAGCGCACCCCTCAAGGGTGGGAGACGACTCAGGCAGGCTCGGACACGCGTCCCCCCGCTCAGTCGCGAACACGAAGGGAGAACGAGAGTCATTCCCTCAGCTTCCATGGCAAGATAAAGCCACACCCTTTGTGCGTGGAGTTGTTATTCGTAAATGGTCGTTGCAATTGGATTGGGTAAGTAGTTGAAACAGGAGGGGGAGGATCGTTACAGTGGTGAGCCCAGGCACTAATCTTACAGGCCGGTCGTATGGCACAGTGCAAAATTAGGATGCTTGTTTGAGCAGGAAGATCTTCTCGCGTTCACCGTCGAGGAACGCATTGATGTTCTCCACCGTGTAACCCCAGAATTCCTGCGTCTGAATAAGCACCGCAAACACAAACATCGACCCGTGGTCAGCCCTGACGTACGTGGTAGTTGGTGTCGCTCAGGTACCCCGTGTGAGGCGATAGTGTGACGTTCGTGAGTTTGCGGATCGGGTGGTCGAGCGGGAGCGGCTCGACGTCGAACACGTCCAGTCCTGCGCCTATAATGCAAGCTGTCAGGCGCAAGTCGCAAATAGCAGAGCACAAACAGACCTGCAATCTTGCCCGCCTTCAGAACATCGATGAGCGCAGCCTCCTCGACGATCGGCCCGCGGGAGGTATTGATAAGGAACGCGGAGGGTTTCATGTGCGCCAGGTCTTCAGCCTTCAGCAGGTGGCGCGTGGCGTCGGAGAGCACGATATGGATGCTCAAGACGTCGCTCTCGCGCAGGAGCTCCTCCTTGGTCGCGACGAACTCGACGCTTGCTGTCGCGGCCCGCTCGGGCGTGAGATTCGGTGACCACGCAATGACGCGCATGCCGAATGCTCGCGCAATCTGCGAAGCACTCTGAGTAACGGCGCGTCCAAGGAGAGCCCGTGCGTACGCACCTTAGCAGTGCTCTGTCCCAGGCGACCTGCCCCTAGGAGACCCAGGGTCCGCCCGGCGAGGCCGAGTGGCATGGTGCTCTGCCACTGCTTCTTGCCGCTCTTGACGTTCGCATCCTCCTGCACGAGATAGCGCGTGGTGGCGAGGATGAGGGCCCATATATGCTCGAGCGTGGCGTTTCCCCTGCCCTTGGTACCTGCGACGATGATGCCGCGCTCCTCGGCGGCCTGGAGGTCGATTGAGCGGTTGTATGCGCCGGTAGTCGTGAGCAGGCGCAACGACGGCAGCTTCGCGAACAGCGACGCCGTAAAGCGCGTGCGCTCGCGCATCGTGCAGATGATGGCATATGGCTCCAGGCGGGCAGCAAGCGCGACCTCGTCGTGCAGCGTGTCGTCGTAGACGTCGATCGTCGCGCGGTCGAGCACCCGCGCCCAGTCCGCCATCTTGAGCGACACGTGCTGCATACACAGGTCAGCCACACGCCAGGTGCCATGATTCCTAGGATTCTTGCCTGGTAGTCATCGAGAATCGCTATGCGGATCGCGGTGGCGGCCATGGCTGCTCGCGGTCGTCAAGTGGCAGAATAGAGCAGCTGCATTGCGCCCGGCCGGCGGGAACGCGGCTTGTCCCAAACCGTCATCGCATCCGCGCGTTCCCATGCCGCGCTCGCGCTCGTCGTCGTCGTCTGGCCCGGGCTCGAGCGACTCGTCCGACAATGGCCACGCGCATTTACACGTGCCCTGGCGCTCCGCGGCGCGCCGGCACACCAGCATAGACTCGGACGACGACTACGAGCAGCGCTTGCTAGAGCTCGACCGACTCCAGGCCGAGAAGGAATGGCAGGAGGGCATAGAGCAGCTGTACACCCTCCTGTGTCTTGTGTTTCTGCCGCTCGCAGGAAAATACTTCGGTCGGAGGACTTCGGTTCTGTGTGCGTCGTCCGCGTTCGGACCCGTGTCGCGATTCTCACTCTCTCGGACTCCAGTACACGAACGTTACAACCGAGTCGGTCTCGGACTTCGATTCTTTGTGGGACAACGGATTGCCAGCTACTTCCCGGGCAGATGACACTCGAAGCTTCAAAGACGCACATATGTATAGAGACAACCGACTCGCCAATTGCTATTCTATCGCATGCGAAGCATGCATCTATGGGGACACGTCTTTGTGAGCTACAGGCAACTGTCCTCAGATGCTGGAGAGTCCTGTCGAAATCTTCTCGCTCGCACAGTGGCAACCTCATATTGGTACTTTCAACGCGTTTGACTCGTTGGAGCCAACGACACGGACTTCTATGCACACACTGGCGGCTGCCTGACTGCGCTGTTTCCAAGATATTAGTCAAAATCTGATTCGATTCAGATCCCCTCATGTCCTCACTTGTTCGACGACCATGGACTTGGCGGCTACTTATCTCCCACTCCTCCCCAGTGTGAGAATTACAATGCAGTCATCCTGTCTACGCAGGACACTATAGGATCAATAATACAGAGGACGAGTGACAGCCGTGCCAGCCTCTCGTTGCACCTTCTCTACCAGCTTGCGTAGAGGTGGGTCCCCACTCACGTCCTTCTCCTCCATCGTCCGGATTAATTCTAATGCCTCTCCAAGATCTTTCCTCCGACCCGAGGACAACGTCGTGAGGACCAGCATCCACGCCTTGTTATTCGGGAGCGCGCCCCGCCGAATCATCTCGTTGTAGTACCGCAAGCCGGTGTCAAGCATGAGCTCTGACGGCTGCGCGGCGGGCTCGAGGCAGGCACAGACTATGTGGTTGTATGAGAGCTGGCTGAGGTTGATGCGCTGGGCGACCATGCGGCGCTGCACCTCGCGCTCGAGCTCGCGCGTGCGCTCCGGCGCGAGGCCGCGCTGGCGGAAGAGCCCGGCGAGCATGACGCTGTACGTGCGCTCGTCCGGCCGCGCGCGGTCGCTGCGCGCCATCTCGTCGAGCACGCCCAGCGCCTCCGCGACGTGCGCCTCGCCCGGCAGGCCGAGGATTGCGCCGAGGATCGTCGCGTACACCGGCGTCTCGGGCACCACGCCGAACGCGCGCATCAGGTCCAGCACGACCTTGCTCGCGTTCGGGTGCTCCGCGCGCAGGAGCGCCTGCAGCACGATCGTGAAGGACGCCGTGTCGGGCGTGAGCCCGTCCTGCGCGATGAGACGCAGGCGGCCGGCCGCGCCGGGAACGTCGCCGTTCCGCGCGTGGTACAGCAGGAAGGCGTTGTGCGTGAACAGGTCGGGCGTTGGCCCAGACGTCTGCATTTCCTGCAACAACGCCTGCGCGCGCATGAAGTATGCGTTGTCCGTCGGTGCCGGCCCTGTGGCTGGTGCCTCGTCGGACGCGCGGGTTAACAGGCCATCGAGCATGATATTGCAGACACGCCGCCGCGACTCCTTCGAGGCGGGTTTACCGCCCTTCGCGCCTGGTTCGGTCTTCCACTTGATCTGCTGCAGGTAGTCGAATAGCTTGATAGTATCGTCGACCAATCCAAACGTGTTGTAGGCTTTCATCATGGTACTGTAGGAGACGATGTCGATCGTGCCGTGCTCGACCATCTCGCGCCAAATGACGAGCGTATCCTGCGCGTGGCCACACGCCGCGTGCGCCACAAGGAAGGCATTCCATAGGTTCTGCGTGGGCTGCACGCCGTGCGCGCGCATCTCTTCCCACGCCGCCTGGACGTTCTTGAGCATGCGCATCGTGCCGAACGCGGAGAGGAATGCGAGCCAGACGACCTCGTGCAGGCGCAGTGGCAGCTCTTCGGAAGAGCTGGCTGGGGTGTTGAACCACGAGGGCGACGCGCGGCACGCGGCGATGGTGGCCTCGTATAGCGCGACGAGACGCTGCGCATCGTGATCGTCCTGCATGCGCTTGATCTCCTGCGCTAGCGCCTTCGGGCGCGCGACCGAGCGTGCTGTCTTGACCTGCTCGACGAAGACGACAAACGACTCAGCGCGCTCGCGCGCTTCGTGCGGATCGAGCATGCCGTAGGCCGTCCTGCAGAAGTTGTTGATCGCCGAGGGCACGAAGCGCACTTGGACGCCTACGACGACGCGCAGCGCGCCTTCGAAAGAACCCAGCGCGTGGTGCGCCGCGAGCGCGCAGAGATGCAGGTCTAGCAGACCCGGAGTGTGCTGCAGGTAGGTATGTGTCTGAGACGGGTCCTCGGCCACGTCCTCTGCGTTCTCGTCGGCTTTACTTGCAGTTGGCTGTTGGCCCTCCGCTCCAGGAGGACGCGGCCTACTCGCAGCCGTATTGTGCATGTCAGCCTGTACCGTGCGAGCCTCCGCAACGAAGCGGTCGTACAGTTCCAGGACGCCGGCAAATTTGCCCGCCCTGAACCTCGCGAGCAGAAGTTTTTTGAGCGCGAAGGCCGCCTCGCCAGTGCCTCCACCGTCGGCAGCAGCAGCGTCCACAGCAAGCTCCTCCCATGCGGGATCCTTCAGGTCAAAGCCTCTGGCGGGGTCCAGAGCCTGGGACACAAAGTACGAGAGCTCCTTCCAGTCGCGCTGCGTGATGAGGCCGGAAAGCTTCTTCTGCTTGAACTCGCGCAGCGTGCGAACGACGGTGGCGAGGTCGCCGTCGAGCATGCCAACGCGCCATTTCTGCAGATCGCGGTGGAACTGGTCGATCTGGGTGTTGGTGAGCTTGACGTTGTGCCGCCGGTCCTTCACGATGCGCCGGAGCGAGTTGAAGAGCGCATTACGTTCCTCGGGCGTCGGCACGGGCAGCGGCGCCTTCGCGGGCCGGCCCTCGTGCGAGCCGCGCGCACTGACGCGTGGAGCGACGCGACATATTGTGCTCGGCGCGAGAAAGTCGAGCAGAAGCGTACGGTGCGTCAGGGCCCGGCGAGAAAGCATGCAGAATTCTCGCCGCGTTCTGCCGACGGTCTCTTGACCACCGACGTGCTCCTTCTGGCGCGCGATTATAAGTTCAGTCCTCAGGCCTCAGGTCCCGTTCACCCTCATTGAAAAACGGTATCATTCGATGCCTCGAGCTGCTTTTTCCAACGGGGAAGCGGTCAGCCGTCCTTCCGGATCGGTCTCAATCGCTTTGCTTGCTCTTCCTCGACCATGAGCATTCGTATCGCGATCTTGGACGACTATGCGGACGCTGCGCTGAGAATGGCAGATTGGTCTCCCATCTTGTCGAACGCGCTTGTAGACGTCTTCTCTGACACGCTCCGTGACGAGGACGCCCTCGCGGCCCGACTCGAGCCCTATACCATCATCTGCACGATGCGTGAGCGGACGCCCTTCCCGGCATCTCTCATCTCGAAACTCCCACACCTGCGACTTCTCACTACTACCAGCTCCACGAATAGGGCAATTGATCTGCAGGCGGCGAAGGATAGTGGTATCATTGTCGCAGGGACTAAATGGATGGGCAACACGCCGGTGGAGCATACCTGGGCACTCATCCTCGCTACCGCTCGCTATATTGTGCAAGAGGATGCCGGTGTTAAGACGGGCAATCAACGCTGGCAATCTTCTATGCCGCTCGGGCTCATGGGACGTACTCTTGGGCTGCTAGGAGCCGGAAGACTAGGACAGGCCACCGCGAAGGTCCGCCGGGCCTGCAATAGCTCCCTACTTTGCCATCGCTGAAAATGGGCAGATTGCTAGGGAATTCGGCATGCGCGTCATCGCATGGTCTCCCAACTTGACGCCCGAGCGCGCCGCGGTTGCCGGTGTCGAGTTTGCGGCCTCGAAGGAAGAGTTGCTCAGGCAAAGCGATATCCTGACCATCCACATTATTCTCTCCTCGACTACTAGGCATCTGTTGAAAGGAGAGGATCTAGCGCTTATGAAGCCGTCTGCATTCCTCATCAACACTTCGCGAGGCCCAATCATTGAAGAGTCCGCCCTCATCGATGCCTTGCAAGGGCAAACCATTGCAGGTAAGCCTAGAGGCAAATCTCCGAGCAATGTGGTCCTGATACCCCCCCGTGCAGGCGCGGGACTGGACGTATTTGACATCGAGCCTTTGCCACTCGACCATCCCATCCGGCGGCTTCCCAATGTCACTCTTTCCCCGCACATGGGCTATGTAAACGATATCAGCTTTGGTGTAAGCGATTTTTTACCCCTCCTGGACGCCCCATTGAGACATCGCGCAGGAATATTGGGGTCAAACTGTCAGGAATGTGACAGCGTTCCTTGAAGGCAGGATGGAGGACATCATGCTTCTCGATCAGTCTGTATGAATGATCCTCCAAGATACTACTCTTTCCTCAGAGTCAGTGTGACAAAGGGCTACCCCACCTCGGCTTTGAAAACAGATTTGCCTCGGAATTCTTGCACCGAGTCTCCGGCGCGGCTTTACGGCGCGAAGCCCGTTCCCGGCCGGCTCCTTTCCCCTCTTGACTTTCTCTCTCTCGAAACGTGCGTGTGGGATGCGCCGCGCGAGGCATAAATGCCCATTCTCGCACACGCCGCACGTCATGTCGCTCGTAGTCGATATCCCCGTCTTAGAACTCCCTCTCTGCTGCACGTAGCCCGCTTCAGCGACCTTGTCAAGTATCAATCGCCTGGTGCGTTAATCCGCGCGCGCGCGACAAGAGGAGGCTTCTTGACAGCGGGCTCTGGCAGGTGGCATCGTGCGCGTGCCGCTCAACTCCCCCAAGGTCATCGGTGTCGCTACGTCGCGAGGGACGCGAGAGTATGCGTCTCGTTCGCGTTCTGCTGCGAGCCGCTCTAAGCCATTGCGCGCAGTTACCAGGAAGACGCCTACCGCGCTGCAACGATCTCGCTCCCCGCCGACGAGCTCGAGCGCGCCGTGAACAGGGTCCACGACATTTCCTGGCACCCATCCAGCCTGCCCAAGGACTTTGCGAACCAGCTCCTGTTCGTGGGCATCTATGATGGGTACGCCCGTGCATCTGCGCTGCCGGCATTGGCTGACTGAGGCGCTTGGCCAGCCACGGTGGAGGGCACGCGTCTACATTCCTCGAGCAAAACCTGCACCGCATCTTCGAGGAAGTCGACGTCGCCCAGGCGCCCGAGGTCTACAAGTGGCTGCGCGCACGCGGGGGCTACTTCCGCCGCTGGGCAGGCGGCGAGCTTGCAGACTGGATCAACCCCGCCGAGCAGCCCAACGGCGTGCCGCCGCCGTTTGAGCTGAGCGCCCGCGCGACCCTGGCGTTCCTCGAGGTGCACCTCGCGCGCACCCCCTGCTCCCCGCTGACGCTGACCCTACGCGTAGGCTGACAGACAGTTCACGGAGAGTACCCCCGAGTCCGCAACGTGCGGCGCCACAGCCTCCGTCGCACTGCTTCACGCGCTCGACGTGCCGGCCGCGCCCTTCTTTTCCGCGCAGCAGATTGCGGTGACGGTGGCGCATGTGGGCGATACGCGCGTTCTGCTGTGCGCGACCGACGGCGGGCAGGTCGAGCCACTCACGGAGACGCACCATATCGAGACGCGCGGCGAAAGCGCGAGGTTGCGCCGCATGGGCACGAGCAGAGTGATGGACTCGTTTGGCGAGAGTCGCTGGATGGGCGCGCTGGCTAATACGCGATGGTGTGTCTTCTCTCTCATGGGGGTTTATGTTGTTGACTTTGTTCTTGCAGCATCGGAGACTCGCAGTACAAGCAATACGGCGTGACCCCAGAGCCTACCATCACCACCCGTCTCCTAGAAGGTCGGTTTATGATTACTGAACGCATATTATTGTCCACTGACAGGCATTCAGGCCCTCACTACGCGTACATGATCCTCGTGTCCGACGGCATATCCAGCATCCTCTCCGACGACGAGATCGTAGACCTCGCGCGCAACGCACCCGACCCACGTGTGGCGGCAGAATCCGTCCTTGCATTTGCCGAAGAGCTCGGTACTCAGGACAATTCGACAGTGGTCGTCGTCCCACTCGCAGGGTGGGGCAAGATCCGCGGCCCAGACGCCACGAAGGACCTGCGCGACTACCGCCGTAAACAGGCGATGAACAGCGAGCGGGAGCGCCGTATGTGAGCCAACTGTCTTCAGACTTTCGTCTTTGAATGGGTGGATGTTGCGCGTATCTTATTTGGCCCAGTTAGACACTCAGCACTCAGTACTCGTATATCGCACACCATCCATCCTGGTTGTGTAGTACATATGCAGATACATCGATCCATCCAACGAAGTCATTCCCTTGCCTTTCTCCAGCGGCTCACATATCGTTGAGCTAAATCTGCGCAACGGCATGTCCGTCAATGCGCGGGTCGGACCCCGCCGCCCACACCAGCCGTCCGTCGGCGGTGTCGTGCAGCTTCTGGATGATCTGCCCGCGACCAAAGAGCCCGCGCCCGGGACCGGTGACGATGTGCGCATCGTGGCCCATCTCCTTGAGCTTCGCGACGACGGCCTCGGGAATGCCCTCCTCGAAGAAGACCTCGGCGTTCACGTCGCCAGCGCCCGCAGCGTTCTGCACCTGCGTGTTGTCCGGCATTCCGGCTGAAATGCAGAAGCGCGGCGCGTCGAGCGCCGCCTGCGGCCCGTAGCCGCGCAGCATGTTCAGCAGCACTTGCACATGGCCTTGTGGCTGGAGAGGATGCTTGAGTATGGCGGGGGAGGTGGGAAGATGGAGACGGACCTGCATGAAGCCGCCCATCACGCCGTACGAGAGGAAGAGCTCGCCGTCTCCGCGCGTGGCTAGGGCTGGGATGATGGTATGGTACGGCCGCTTCCCGCCCTGCGCAATTCATGCGGTGAGCGAGGGCACAACGGAGGTAAGCGTTCGGAGAGACACCTTCAGGGCGTTGGGATGGCCTTCCTCGAGCACGAAGCCCGTACCGCGGTTTTGCAGCGTGAATCCACAGCCGTGCGGGATAGCTGGAAACGTAGAACCGATTTGTCAGAGCATCAGCGACAGAGAACTCGGACGCAGACGCACCGCCAGTGCCGAAGCCCGCGTAGTTGCTCTGGATGAAGCTGCACGCGTTACCCCACTGGTCCGTCACCGAGAAGTAGACCGTGTCAGAAGATTGCACAGGGCTACCCTGTCAGAAGGCTCAGTTATCTGCACGATGAACCCTGGAATCGACACCGACATGGCGGACATCGACCGCTGCCTTGGTCGGGTCAAACAACTTGGCGCGCTTGTGCAGATACTCCTTGCTGAGAAGCTCCTTCACGGGAACGTGGACGACGTCGGGGTCCGTGACGTAGTATCGCGAGTCTGTAGAAGATGGAGTATTAATCGACCCGTCCGTATGTATCGTGTAGTTGCGCGCGTACCGGCGAAGGCAAGACGGAGAGACTCCACGAGAGCATGAAGGTATTCTACCGAGTTATGGTCCATCTCGTTGAGCGGCTTGATGACCTGTTGCTCCTGGAGAGCGTCGAGGATGCCCAGGGCGATCAACGCCGTTATACCTGCGCAACCAGGTTACCTCAACGGCTATGATCCCACTCCACCGGCTAGTATACCTTGACCGTTTGGAGGGCACTGAGCGATTAATGGTGAGTTGCCACTAAACCCGAACACCGTTTCCCGGACGGACCTCATAAACCGTCACGTCATCCTTGTATGTATATTTGATTGGCTCTACGAGCGTGGAAGAATGGCTCTCCAAGTCGGAGAGCTCCATGACGCCTCCTTTGCTCTGGATGAGGTCCACGATAGCCTGTGCGACGCGCCCCTTGTAGAACCCATCCTTGCCCTGCTCCGCAACGGCACGGAAGGTCTTCGCCAGGTCTGGGAACGTCTTGACCTCTCCCGGGCGCGGCGCACGGCCGTTCAGCAGCATGGCCTCTGCGTCGGGCGACGCGTTCTTGATCAGGTTTTCCGAGCGCTGCCACTGATTCCGGATGTCAGAGAACCATTCCCCGCGGAGCAGCGGCACGGACGGCGTAGCTGTGAATCTCGGACACAGGGACACTGCAGAGACAATGCATGAGCAGATGCGGCCGCATGCGAGCGTGCGGCGCACCCCTCCTCGGCGAGACGGATCGCGGGCTCAAGCACCTCGGCGATGCTCAGTTTGCCACTCCCGAACGCGTCGACGGCGTCGCACCACGCCGACGCGGCGCCGGGGACGGTGACTGAGTTGAGGTTCGTGAGCGGGATGCTGCGGCCAGTGACGCCCTGCGCGCGGGCGTGCTCGATGGTGAGCTTTGCGGGCGAGCGGCCAGACCCATTCAGCGCCTTCACTTCCTTCGTCTTCGCGTCGTAGAACAGACAGAAGGCGTCGCCGCCGATGCCGCAGCACGAGGGCTCCGTGACGTTGAGCGCGGCGCTCGTCGCGACGGCTGCGTCGCCTGGAGAACAGCAGTTTCAATCGGCTGTGTCGCAAGTGGGTAGACCGAACACGAACATGCATTTCCGCCCTTGCGAAGGACCTCGAGGCCTGCTTCGGCGGCCAAGGGCTGGGAGCACGCGACGACGCCCTTGGTGCCGTAGACGATGGAACGGCGGCTCGCAAAGCGCTGGAGGATCAGCTCGGGGTTATCGACCTTGGACCAGTCTATGGGCATCGCGACGATGAGGGTGGCCGGGGTAAGAGGAGGAGGGACAAGACGGGGATCGTAACTGTTCGCACCATGCCATGCGCTACGCCCCGGGCCAGTCGCGCCGGAGCCACGGCGTCCCGTTCGAGAAAGTGGTGCCGAGCATCGAGCACCAAGAACAGAGCATGTGCCGAATGTAACGGCAGCCTGATCCTGGCTCAAAACACATTCAGACTATGGTCCAATTGCTGGCGAGCGGGAGCCTGCAGGTGCAAGACTAGTACAGGAAGCCGGGGTGGATCCGTTTTCACAAGTCAGAGGTTGCAAGGCCATGAGCCAGATGCCCAGGGCAATGTATTGGATGCAACGGTGGCCGAAGAGCCCGTACAGGCACTAGGTAGAGAGGAGGAAGGGAAGAAGAGACGCGTTGCGGAGTTGCGTGCGCGCGTTGTTGTGCGCGCTTTGTGGCGCCCCTGCTTTGCTTTCCGTTGCAGCCCCCGCATCCTCAGCACTCCCAAAATGAAGCTAGACGCGACAGACCTGCGCTACATCACCTCGGATGAGTTTCGTGTGCTCACCGCCGTCAGTTTTGCCGGCGTTGTAAACGAGAAACCGTCTGCTCACGCGCTGTGCCGGCAGGTAGAAATGGGATCGAAAAACCACGAGGTCGTGCCCAACCAGCTCATAGCCCAGATCTCCGGCCTGCGCCATGGCGGCGTCAACAAAATGCTTGGGTCGCTGGCAAAGCGCAACCTCATCAGCAAAGTGCAGAACGTGAAATGTGAGCTGGCTTGTGCCAGAGCTCGCGCGTCTGGGCTGTCTGACCATGCGTACCAGACGAGGGCTACAGACTGACGTATGGCGGATACGACTATCTTGCCATGCGCACACTGTCCAAGCGAGAGTCCATGCACTCTGTCGGGAACCAGATCGGCGTCGGCAAAGAGTCGGGTGCGGCGACTCCATTCACACTCCTTGCTGGTACTGACCTTCGCCTGTAGATATCTACGTCGTTGCAGACTCCGAAGGGAAGCAATGCGTCCTGAAATTGCATAGGTGCGCGCCTTGCCAGACTCCCGCAATTGCTGGCTCACATGCACTCGTTTTGCAGGCTGGGTCGTATATCTTTCCGTTCCATCAAGAACAACCGCGACTACATGGGCAAGCGCAAATCTGCCTCTTGGATGTACATGTCGCGTTTGGCCGCGCAGAAAGAATGGGCGTTCATGAAGGTATCTACTTCATCGCGCAGTCCGGTTCTATCACTAAGTCTGCAAGGTGCTGCACGAACACGGCTTCCCCGTCCCCACACCAATCGACCAGGCGCGGCATTGCATCCTCATGGAGCTCATCGACGCGTATCCATTGTAAGCTGCGCAGACCCCGCGTATTCCTATCCATGCTCACAATTTCGCCTAGACGACAAATTGACGAGCACCCGAATCCCGGCCAGCTCTACTCGACGCTCATGGATCTTATTGTGCGCTTTGCGCAGGCGGGCCTCATTCACGGCGACTTCAACGAGTTCAACATCCTCATCCGCCGCGAGACGGGCGAGCCGGTCGTCATCGACTTCCCGCAGATGGTCAGCACGAGCCACGAAAATGCCGAATGGTAAGTGCCATCTACCCCTGTCATCTTCTCGAAAGCCTTTGTTATGTTAACAAGATCGGAAAGGTACTTCAACCGCGACGTCGAGTGCATACGCACGTTCTTCCGGCGGCGCTTCCGCTATGAGAGTATCCTGTATCCGCGGTTTAAAAAGACGATCGCCGATGGCGAGGGCGGCGAAAACTTCAGATTGGATGTGGTCGTCGAGGCAAGCGGATTCAGCAAGAAGGACGAAACGGTTCTGCAAAAAGTGGGCCGCGATTCGCGTTTATTGATTCATGGAAGTCACCTGACGCTTTGCAGTACATGGAGTCCGTGCAAGATGGGGAAGATAAGGATGGTGATGACGACGACGTTTCCGACGATGAAGATGAGGAAGAGGAGGAAGAGGAAGAGGACGACGAGGAGGAAGAAGACGAGGAGGATGAGCAAGACGACAACGACGCTGCCAACACAGGAGCGACACGGCCTGCACCTCCTAATGACGAGAAGCCCGATACACCTGCGGAGGCGGCAGACAATCTCCCCACCCGCATCGCCGCAGTCAAGCTGGACGATTCTCCCGCTCAAGGTGCGGAAGACGCGGGCGAGGAGGACGAGGACGAGGAGAGCACGGACGACGGGACGCGCATAAAAGACAAAGTCGCCTCGGAAGCCTCGAGGCAGCGCGCACGGCAGCAACGCAAGCACCACATGGGCAAGGGCGCGAAGCGCGTCGGGCGACCGAAGGGGAGCAAGGCGAAGGCGGACACGCGGGTCAAGGCGCGCGACTACTCCGGCTGGGACTGACCGTGTACTCGTGTGTGTGTACGAGTTGTCAGCACTGGCGGACGGATGGATATATCAGGCCTGCCGCCCTTTCGCGGTCACATTGCGTGTCTGTGCCGGTGCGGACGTGCCTCCCCACTCCCTTCTGCTTCCAATCGCATGCGCGGGGCTCCTGCAACAGGGATGGAATCCCACGGAGGGCCGTCCTGCGCTCACGAGACGATGGGGACTGAATAGCTTTGCAGCGAATGAAGGCGTCATAATTTCCCTATCTACACGTACTTCTACGTTATTGAATATACAGCAGAGGAGGACTTCGTCAGATCGAGATGCATTTCGTGCGCAATTGTCATGCATTCATTCGTTCGTTCGTTCGTTCATGCCTGCTTGGCCTCGAGCTCCACAAGCGCCTGCACGTCCGGGTGCGCCCATAGCGCCTCCTCCTCCTTCTGCGACAGGCGCTGCAGCGGCTTCCTCGGAGCGCCACCGTACCCGTGCAGCTTCTCGAGCAGGAACTTCGTGCCCGCCACACCCGTCACGGCCGTCGTGCGATCGGCGTGGGCGACGATGCCCTGCAGGTCCTGTGCCTCGGCAAGCAACTCTGCGCCCTTGCCCGGATCGGCGAGCGCCTTCGTCGCGAGGCTGTATGTGCGAATGATCGACTTCTGCGTTGGGGAGTGAGCATTGAACTTGGACCAACACGTTGAGAGTGCGGGCGGGACGTACGGGGGCGAGGTTCGCGAGTCCAGTGATGGCACCGTGTCCGCGGGAAGCCACGCTGGGTACGAGGAAGTCTGCAAAGCCGCCGAAGATAACGAAGGGCGCCTCGTCGGGCTGGAGAGCGTTCTTGCGAGGGTACTTGTCGGCGAAACCGGGTGCAGCTACGGCCGCGGCGATGCGCGTGAGCTTGCCGACATTGCCGCAGGTGAGCTTCACGCCGCAGATGTTCGGGTGCTGCGCGAGCTCCGAGATTACGTCGGACTCCAGGTCCAGTCCGCCCGTGGCGCCGGGGTCTGCAAAAAGCCAAAGTCAAACGACACGTGAGCAGAACGCGACGAAGAAAGAGGGAGAAGCGCAATTAGCCAGCATAGCACGCCCGGCACGTGCCGCCCGGCCAGCAGGAGAGGCACGCACAGTTGTAGATCATGACGGGGATGGGACTTGCATCCGCGACGTCTTTGAAGAGCTGCTTTTGCGCGGTCTTGTTCGCGGCCAGCGAGCCCACAAAGTACCCGGCGCCGATGACAATGGCGACGTCTGCGCCAGCGGCAGCCACTTCGCGCGTCAACTCAATGGTGACGCGCGTGCCAGCGAGGCCAGTGCCCGCAATAATCGGCACGTCCTGCAGCCCGGCCGCGTCGAGCCCGACGCGTGCTGCCTTGATGAGTGCAACACGCTCTTCGGTCGACAAGTGGTGCGCCTCGCCCATGGTACCCGCGATCACGGGCGGGGCGCCCGCCTGCGCGATGCGCACGACGTGTTTCGTGAACGACTCCAAGTCTGCCAACCGTGTTCAGTCGACGCAAACACCTGCCCTGTCGCATAGCACGCACCAAGATCTTCTGTTTCTGGCAGAAAGAACGTGGGGATCGGCGCATATATGCCGGGCTTGACGACGCGGCGCGCGGGCGTGTGTCCGTTCACGGTCATGGCTGCAGAGGGTCGAGTCGCTGGAATCGAGGGCGTGTTCACGGTATTTGAGCCTCGCGCGGTGGCTCAAGTGAATGGAAGCACAAGGCTGGGGATTGAGCATTCGAGTTTTAAGCGTCGCGCGCCGGACCGCCTCCTCCGGCCGGTGCCATCCGGGCCTCCGCACCGAGAAAGACGCGAGCACGAGTTCCCACGCACATGTAACCCAGCCTGCCTTGCCCATGGCTGCGGCCCGTGCAGATTCTGTAATAACGCGCCTGACGATAGGTCCGACAGTCCGGTCCATGCCACGAGCCTTCGCCTCAGAAGAAGCAGAGTCCGGTAATCAGTCCGGCCTTCAATACAACCCCTTGCACACTGTGATAGCAGCCCGTGGCCCAAGGGAGAGAAACCTGGTGTATCCCGTGGTGAAGATGTTCCACAAGTGAGATAACGGCGACAGGAACGTGACCCTGCCGAGCTAGCACCCACGACAATGCCCTGGACCGGTGGACCCGCCGAGAGTAGATCCGCGTCTGTGCCAGACGGAGCAAGAGCTGCCCGAAACAAAGACGAGGATGGAATTATCATGTGCATGAGCACGGATCTGTGGAGCGACGTGCTGCCATCTGCAAGTAACTCCCGGCCCAGGTCTCGAGCCACCGGACGTTGAATGTGCCAGGCACAACAGGAACACCAAGACTACCCAAGACGAGCCTCGACATAACGATTAATGGCGTGGCCGGGTCCGTGACCAAGAAGATCAAAGAGCTTGCAGATCCTGGATGGCAGCTGGGTTCATCGTAGCAAACAAAATGAAACTCCGGTGTTGTTCGACTTTGACAGCGACAACCTCAGCAACAGACAGAGACATGTAGAGGGTAGTCTCACCGCCATTTGAGGGAATTATCAATTAATATCACTTCTCCATGTTTCACCAGTTTCATCAGTGACAATTTATCCGAGGCCAGGCAGTACATCACAGGAAATTTCACTTCAGCAAACTACGCATCCACAGAGGGTTCGTTTGAACTCCACAGCACTTGCGCGGCCGGGGAACTCCCGGTCGCGCAAGAGATATGGAGTTCAAACGAGCCGTCACGAATGGATGCCATTTTGCTAAGGTAAGCGCTTCTACGGTGAGCGAATGAGGGGCTTAGCTCATATGCAACGCTCTTTTGGTCAGGATTGATAAATGCCATTGTTTTGAGCAGAAGAAGAGTCGTAGAGGTGGGCCGAAACGTTCGAGAAAACCTGGAAAGGAACTCGATTAGCAAAACTGCCAGAAACAGCCGTGCCCGAACTACCGGAAGCTGCAGCTGGCTGAGAGATCGGTTCTGGGCCAAGTTTTAGCTCGAACTCGCGTGGGCAAATGAAGTACGCACATCCTCCTCGAGCTCCTCTATCTCGACCTGCAGTGTCTCGATTTGGTCGACGAGATCCGAAATAATGGACTACGCATCATGAGGGACGAAACGCGGGGGTCCGCGGAGCTCTTACCGCAGCAGCACGTCCATGTAGCGGTTGAGAGCTACCGACGCGCTGCATCTCGGGCGGGTGCACTCCCAGAGTGCGAAGACGATCCTCTCGCTGGCGGACGTGCCTCTCGAGGGCTTCTATATAGATGCGGGGCTTGTGATACGGCTTGTCGGCGAGTGAGGCGTCAGTCCCGAACTGGGGAAGTCTTCGGGTGGTGTGAGACGGGCGAGCCGGAGCGCCGCGTGGGAGCACCGACAAAGAGCGAGTGAACGCGGAGGAGTCAGCCTTGAAGCCACTGTTGGCTTCTTTCGGCCTCGAGGCGCGTGCCTGCGTGCCTGGATTAGCGGTCCTCTGCGAGGCTTGGGACATCGGGTGGCCTGTCGAAGTGGTCGCCTTAGGAGCGAGAGGAGAGGGAGAAAACAGAGAGTCGCAGTTCCCCGCCCGATATTTAAGCCCGTCTGCTGGGTAAGAGACTAAACTACACCGCCGACTGACGGACAGCGCAATGTTCGGTGGCTGAGACGCCAGACATCGTCTCAGGAATCGCAGGGGGTTCGCTCAACGGCGGATCCCCTTGACCAAATGACGCGAGAGCCCCAGCGTGACATGCTTTATGCCGCCGAGGATGGGAACCGGAGCTTCTTCGATCGTTGAATTCACTCGAGATCTGCACTTGGCACATTGAATGGCCGCAACTCCGAGTGCCGCATGCGGGTCGGAGCCCGAGCGCTTGCGGAGCGGAGTTCCAACAACAACCACCGAACTCTCCGTCACACCTCGCGTAGCCGGAATGGATCGCAACGAACTTGAGACATACCAGGTTCAGCTTTCGCAGGTCGAGCAGGCCCTCGAGGCCGACCCCGACAACGAGGGCCTTGCGTCGTTACGCGACGAGCTCAAGGAGCTCGTAACGCTGACGGAGGCTGCGCTGGCTCAGGCCGAATCGTCGTCGAAACCCGACGCGTCTGCACGGAAGCGCGACAAGGAAACCACCGCGGCACACACGTTCAAGGCCGGCGACGACTGTCTGGCCCGATATTCTGGTGACAACAAGCTGTACCCCGGGCGGATCGCATCGGTCGGCGGCTCGTCCGAGAAGCGCGTGTACAGCGTCGTCTTCAAGGGCTACAACACGACTGAACTCCTACCCGCCGCCTCTGTACAACCACTGCCCGCCAACTACAATCTCGCCGCACACTCCGCCAAGCGCAAGCTATCGCGCGAGGAGGAAGAGGAGCGCGAGCGGAAGAAGAAGAAGAACGAGAAGAAGCTCGAAGTCCGCGCCGCCAAATCCAAGGAGCAGTCGGAAAAGCAGCAGTCCTGGCAGAAGTTTGCCAAGAAATCTGAGAAGAAGGGCATTCACATTGCGGGCGTGTCTGGCACGAGCATATTCAAGACGCCAGATAATCCATTGGGACGTGGTGCGCCACACACGCACTGTCTTATACGACTTTCGCAACTCATGCCGCTTTGCAGTCGGTGTAACCAACAGTGGCAAGGCCATGACTCCGTATGGGGATCGCGTGAAGCACAAATTCGCAGCTGACGAGGCGACATGATCAGAAGAGAACGGTATGTTAAGGCGTCGCACACCTCCGTCTACATCTTTAACCTGACTTTGGCCGGTAGCTTCTGCGCGGCATCATCCTTGTACACTGTCCACCACGGAACCACACGGGCTACGTGTCTCTTCTTCCTCGTTGTCTTACCCGAGCCTCACGCTGTCTCCCCGTTGTTGCAATATAATCTAGACTTCACGCTCCTCCAGCCATGCTGTGTCGCTCTTCGAGCCTTTGAGAAAGGTTTTCCGATGGCGAGTAAATGCTACGATGCTAACCCACTCTCAAGATCATATGCTATCAACACGGTCCGCTGCCATCCCCAATAGGGCACTTTTTCCGCCGCTTGAATCTATCACAAGGGGTGTTACGAAGGAGAGAGCAAAGTACGTGATATGCCTGGCAAGTTGTCGCATCGCATGCGACATTCAGTCGAAACCAAGCTTCTCCAAATATACGACCATTATAATTCTATTCAACACGCAGTCTGCTTCGACACCCGACCATCAAAGCTTGGCCCCGACCTCGAGCCGCCGCTCTTGTAATGGGCTTCAAGTTTTTCAAGTTCTGCCACGCATCTTACTAGATTTTTGGGTCCGCGACTGAATGCGCCACTCCGTGACTAGTCGCGCTGAACTGCTCGCCGCGTCAAGTCTGATTCCAAACGCGGTGTCACAAGACGATCCTGTCCTAGGCTAAACTATCCTTGCAGACGCTGGTATGTAAATGGACCGCTGTGACGGACCTGCCGATCTGAGGAACAGCTGTCGGCGAAGGCCAGCCAGGGCAACTGCCGCGAACTCTATTCGTGGTTCTTGAATGCATGGGGGGGCCGGCAGTACCTGCACATAGAAGCTGGCTTACCGAACCAGCTGGGCTATTTCCAGCGTTGCCACCACGGAGCTTGTCACTATTGCTCATCGGATCCCTAAGCAACGCGGCCGACGACATGGAGAACGCGAACATTGGTAGTGGGAACGCCGTCCCCCACTTCCCGATCTGCTGATAGGAGGCGTGCTTCTTGGACGAAGGAATCGCCACTGCAATGGCGTCCCTCCGACCGAGCCTCGGAACGAGGGATCCTCGAACCCCAATCGAACACTTGCCCTTTATCGACAGTGATTTCGCAACAGGTTCCCGCTCAGCAGTTCTGTGTCTACCGCGACGATGGACTACTCATATCCGCAGACGCAGGACTTGGTCGGGGACGAGATTCCTTCGCCAGATGAGCGCATCTACGACTCGCAGCCTCCCCCGCTCTGGTCTGGGGGCACATTTCAAGACAGCAGCCTTGCCGCGGTCCCGCCTCAGAATGGGGGCGCGGCGTTCGGACATTGGCCTCACCCCTCGTCTGAGTCGCTTCAGACCGACTTGCCTCTCACCAGCACTGCGCCCGACCCCTGCGACGGACGCCAGTGGGGGGTCCCTCCGTGGGAGCTGCTTGCGCCACCTGACTATTCCGTGCCTGGGCCGGGGGACGTATCGTCGTTTCAGCCAACACCAGCCGCAACGAACGCGGCATCCTCTGCTTCATCCCCCCCCAACTCCCCTACCACACTGGCTTACCACACGCGCCTGCTGCATCCTACCGTCGCTGACGATGCCACTGAACTGGCTGTGCCGACCGCCGTCTCCAATTTGTCGTACGACTTCGGCATGCCTGACTATCAGCAATTTGCGCCTGGCCCACCCTCCTCGACGGCATTCTCAAACGATTTCCTTCCTGAGATTCATGACTCTCGCGTGCTGGGGGAGTCTCCCGCCAACCCCAACGTCCCTTATCAGATGCCGGCTCGTGACTGGGCCTTTGTTCCGTCCAACTACGATGACGACAGCCTCGCCTTTGCGACGTTACCACCAACGGCGCCGGAGTTCTCTCCGCTATTCGCCCAGGAAGGAACTCCTCCCACCATCGATCTCACTGCGGACTCGGGAGACGAGGCGGAACTCTTCGACTTCGCGGAGGCGGAGGCGCTCATGCTCGCGAAGCGCATGCCCCCTCGCACCCTCGAGCTGCGAGTCATCACGGGCGCCGAAATGTGAGTCTCGAAGCTCAGGTCTAGCCACCCTTTTACCAATCTCCGTTTGCTGACCGCAAATTAAAACAATTCAGCAATCGACTCACGGCGGCGGAGCGGAGGAACATATACACGTCCAGCCTCGAAACGCACGCGGCGAAGCTCGAGTCGTACATGTTGGGAGACCGCTCGCATGTGTGCAACAGGGAGAGGATTGAGCAGCTCAAGGGCATCGAGGCGAAGGACGCCAAGGCCACCATCATCCGCCTTCACAGCGAGGTTCAGAGGCTCAGAGACCGTGCTAACTTCTTGAAGGCCAGAGTGAGTGTGCGTCACAAACTCGTGGCGGAATTGCTGATTGGCGCTGTCCTCAGAACAAGGTCCTCCGCGAGGACGCATTCATGTTCGATGGGGCCCAAGCGGCTGCGAGGAGCTTACCTCCGTCTTGGTGAATATCCCAATTGCTTTCCATGCAAGTGATACGGATGTACGGTAGTTGGAGGTTGTCATTCTTGGGGACGACTCTCTTAGGTTGCTCGCTGTTGTTCGGCGCTACTGACGACCCGGAGATCATTTCTTGGACGGCGTGTATGTTCGACTCGGCTGACAGTCAGGTTCATGAATTCTTGATATGTTTTCTTGACCATTGGACCACAATCCATGATGCCCAACTGTACTGACTTTGGCGGTTTGTCCCAGCAGCAAACTACGACGCACCGCCACAAGGTGGCACCGGAAGGTTGGCGTCTTGCCTCCGAGTCAGCCGGGAACTCCTGATCGACGCGCTTTCGCACGGCCTCATCGTCGAGCAGCGTTACTACCGGGGTGCGGACATGCTAGACTTCCAAGAGATCACTCAGAATGCGTTCCTGCTGGGAGTTCCTGCAGCCACCGTGCGCACCGTTCGAAAGTGGCGACACGAGTACATCTGACGCAGCTTGCAGTGGCAGACCATGCTCGCATCCGCGTACCAAAAGCTGGAGCCGGGTACAGACATGGTCCAGGTCTGCCAAAACATTCTCGGTGCGCGAGCACGCCCAGTACCACGTCCATGTGGCTTATGGCGCGGGCGCAGGGGCAATATTGCATCTCTTCCCCAACTACCCAGCCGACCAGACCCTGCTAGCGTATATCCGCGTCGCGGCCCAAGGAAACTTCGTCCCGCTGTCCTTCGCCTTGTCGTATTTCATCACAAACGCGTCGCACATCCAAGACGCGGCGACCCTGCACGTCCTGTTCAAATGCCTCGTCGACATACATTTTGCCTCTGGCGCGTCACCATACGGCTCCATTATAACCTTTGATACTCCTATGGTGTCCGTCCTCGAGCTGCTGCACGCATGTCTCCCTCTGGTTAAGAACTGGGATTCTATCATGGCAGCCACGCCGTTCCACGGGTCACCGTCCCCAATATCGCAGCTGGTCGTGCTGTTAGTCTCCTGCCTCGATGATCTGGCGTCGGTGACAACTGCCCAAGCGGGCGTGTACTTCAACGAGGTCAGCCAGGTCCTTCACACCCCTAATATCGACCAGACGCTGCGCCACGCACTCGAGAACTACATGATGGCTTTGAGCTTGGTGCTTGGGGACAACGCGAAGGCTGCGCGTGAAGTAGAGATGATGCAGGCGCTTCATTTGAGCATGTCCAAGTCCTCTGCCGTGGGTGGAACGGCCAGCTTCGAGATAATCACATTTGGCACCATCCTCCGTCATCTGGTGCGTGGCCAATCCATCGGGCATTCGCTCCTAGGTGGCTTATAAGATACCAGTTCGACGAACGAGCCGATAGCTTGAGCTTCGGGAACACTGACGCAGCCGTAGCGATCCTACGCGCGACCCAGCATTACACCGGCGCGCCGTTACAGCCGTTCTACACGCAGCTACTTCTCGCCGCTTTCGATATAGTCGGACAGGTTGCATCCCATCCAACATGCAAGCTGCACTACGAGATCTGGTGCTCTTTAATCGTGTCAAGAGTTCGTCGGGTTCGTAGCTCAATTCACTCGTTGACCGTCTGCACACAGCTGCCGTACCTGCTACGACAATTCGAGCACTCCATCAGCGCGGAAATCCCGACTGACACATCACCTGTGAGCCACCTCGTCAAACTGAATAGTACCTTACTTGACCGGCCACAAGCGCACTGCTATGCAGTCGGCACTCCGTGATGTCTTCAGCAGAGCGGACGTTCTTCGACGCTTAGACCTTCGTGGCTACGCCGGAGGGGAGGAAAAGGTCCTGTAAGTTGCACTCTCCGCGGGATGTAGACGAGACAGTGACAGGCTTTATCAGGACTATCTCGTCGAGCTTCCTGCGGGCAATGACTGAGGTGCACTTCATTGATCAAGACTTGCTTGCTTCGCTTGGACAACCTCCGCTTGCGGAGCAGCCGTCCAGGCTGTCAGCGGAAGCTCAGGAAAATGGGATGGATTTAGAGGTATGACAAAGTCGGAGGAAGGCCCTCGAATACTGATCGGCGTGTAGACATATCTTGAAACTCGAGTGACCTCGGATAGTGCCCTCCAGGACGGCCTCGCGCTGCTTGACCGTGCCATAATGGACTTTCAGGCACACGGTACCCTGTCCGAAGTCTTCCATAAGGTATTCTTGATCTTCCTATATCCTCATCAATGCCTACCGTTCATTCCAGCGATTCATCGCTCTGGCGAGCACGCAAGACGTCGAGCCGCTAAGCCACATGTGCAGCGTTCTCTCTCGTCACGACGCTGCGGTCGATATTATTGCACTGCACACGCCATTATCGGACCTCGTTGGCCATGGATTGCACTTTGTCACCAACTTCAGCTGCGAGGGTGTTGGTAAGTCCCCCGCGCTACATAGGTTTCTAACCTTGACAAGTCACCAGGCGACCCCCAGACAGCCGTCAGCCAATTTGGCGTCGTGGTGCAGTTCTTGCAATTGACGGTTACACGATACCACGTGCGTCTGCCAGTGCCACTGTCGAACGGCAGTCGTCTGAACCGACACGCAGATGCATTCATTTTCCTACACCCTGGGCGGTAGAACCGTCCGGGCTGGGTTCTTGCTCTCGTGCTACCGAACATACACAATCCTGGAGCTGTCGCAAGAGGAGCATTCGGCGTACCTGAGTTGGCACAAAGCATTGTTTGGCCGTGATAGCGATGGCATAGACGACAATATCCTGCGGCATGTCATCCAGCGCACGCGTGTCCGGCACCACTGACCCTTTGCCAGATCAACTAACCCGCTCACCCTCCTGCGAATCGCCCCGACACTGTTAAGCGAAGCCGTGGCGCAGGCCGTCCTGAAAACTATCGACGGGGAAGCGCTGCGAAATGGCGTGCAATTCTTCCTGGGGCCTCTCCTCAATTGGACGCTAGTCGGTGTTGTGAAGGTTCGCACGCGCGCTAGTTCCTTTACAATGCTTTGATGATTATCGCAGTCCTTCGTCGCGGACATAGATCGTCTTGGGTATGGTCCTCTGGACGTCGCCAGGACATTGCTAACCGCGGGCCGGCAGATACTGCGCAACAATGCACATCGATGCGTTGAAAACCATCATCGCGCCGTCGAATCAACTGCCCATCGTCTTCCGGCTCTGCGGTCAAAGCATCTTGCGAATGGTCCCCGACCCTCCATCGCAGAACCTGGTCTACAAAGCGAACGAGTTGAAGGACATCAAACGCGTAGCTATTGCTGCAGTGACCAATAATAGCAGAGGTGCGGCATGCCGAGAAAGCATTCGTCAGCCTCTAACAGTCAGTAGAACTCCATGAGCTCGAGCAGCGCGCGGTGAACAACTTCGCAGAATTTCCCAGTCTCTCCATTCGTGGTGCTGTCAGCTCGGCGCGAGCATCGGGGGCTCCAGGCATCAACGTCCGCCATTGCCTGCTCACCCGGGGACCCCTCGCGTTCCTGAACGTTCTCTGGACCGAGCTGCACGCGACAAGCAGCGATCTTGGACATGACGTCGAGATTTACCGCCGGCTCGCATCCCATGTTCTCGTCGCGTCGGCGCTGCACTCGTACCCCGAGTGCCCGCCACTGCTACCGCTCTTCCTCAATAGCTTCGTCCCGCGACAGCTGGAGACGATCGACATGCAGATGTTTGGCGACCAGCAGCCACGAGATATTGACCTTCTCGTCGCGATCCTATCGTCGGCCATGGCCATGGCGTTCCACTTAGAAAGATCGCTGAATACTCTCCCATCACACACAGCAAAGGTCGCTGCTCATCGACTCAAGACCGCAGGATTGGCCACGCGACTCTTCTATCTTTTACGCACCAGTGGCAGCCCGGCGGCTGGGCTCATTCGCGAGCGACTATCTAGCATCCCATCTTTTTCGGCAATGTATCCTGAGTTTGCGACCTAGCGTGTTACGTGACCATGTATGCTGTATTATGAGACTCAACAAGAAATGCGCGAAAATCTGGTATCAGTCCGAACGAGTAATGTACAAATGCTTTGATAGGCGTTCCTTCACACCCTTGACGGGCCCTGAGGAGGCTGCACTGCGACGCCGTTCGGTGGAGCTGGCGAGATCAAGAATTAGCGGGTTGGCGTGAGGATTGTAGTGAGTGCGTACGGCAGCACACATGCGAGTCGTCGCAAACGTTGTTTGGCGGGCATTGCACAAGACAAGTAGTCGCGTCCTGGCAAAGGCAGCATGAGTCCATTGCAACTAGTCAGCGGCTTGAACGCACCAAGGGCGGCTCCACTTCCCGGGTGTCGTATTCAGGCTGAATGGTGGCAGAGTGGACGCCATGCTAGGATGGCCATATCAACGCCGTTTCATGACAAAATGCAAAGAAGTCGAACCTCATGCAGGACTCGACGGATATTGTTCGTGATAAACATATAATCGGACGCACGTTCGATGTGCACATGTACCGATGCGATGACCTTGGCCTCGGACAGCTGCCAGACATGCAGCTCATGGACGGAGCGCACACCATCGACCTCTCCGATGGCTTCGCGGATATCGTTCAAAGACACATGTGCAGGTACGCCTTGAAGGAGAATGATGGACGTAGACCGGACTGTGCCAGATATTAGCACAGGGTCATCCATAGAGTGAAACGTAGCGTACCGAGAGGGAGGGCGGAAGAGAAGATGATGACGGCAATGACAAGACTGATTGTGGGGTCAAAGTAATAGCGCCAGTTGCCTTGTGCTACGAGGATGACAAGGCCCGTCAGAATGACACCAACGTTGCCCAAGGCATCGCCGAGCACGTGCAGGACCAAGGCGCGCATGTTCATCGAGCCGTGCGAATGGCCGTGTCCATGACTGTGACTATGAGAGCGCCCTTCGTGGCTATGACGGCCGTGCTCGGACTGCGCTGGGACTGCGGTGTCCGGCGTAGAGGGCTGTGTGTCTTCTGGAGCGGGAGTACTGGTCGCGGAGGACTCGACGAGCGCGCCATCTTCTGTGCCAAGAGAAGCGTCTGAGCGGCTCGCCCGGGGCGACTGGACAAGAAGATCCTTGTCTCCACCGCTCAACACCCGTGGGCGTCGGGAAACTGACGGAGAGCGCGCGCGGTTGCTCGTGCTGATGTCGTTCGCGACTTGCACAATTTGCGCGCGGGTCTGAGCAGGGTGCACATATAGCGACGACACGGGTGACTCTGAGCGGTTGTGCGTTCCTGACCGGATGTTCAAGGGTCGGCTTTGAGACCGGAGTAGAGGCTGCCGCTCGTCCGCAGGTTCCACAGGGGGCGTGTGCGACGGCGTATGCTCCTCCTTTCCATGCGAGTGACCGTGCGAGTGTTCTACGCCACGTCAGACGTGAGGCAGCGTGAAGATGAAAGCTCACCGTGGAACAAGAGCAAGCCCACAATATTCGAGACGAGGCCACATCCTCCGACGATCATGATGACTTGCGGGTTGCTAATTTCTATACGAGGATTCAGCGATGATCCCCAATTGAAATCAGACGGGCCAACGTGCCTGGTGTCTTGACGAAGCGCTCGATAGCCTCCATGAAGATGGAGCAGCAGAGTGCGAGCAAAAACACGCCATTCACCAGCGCGCCGAGAATTTCTGCACGGTGCCACCCGTAGGAATATTGGTCCGTTGCGTTGTTCTGGGTGAGCTAGATAAAACGCGTCAATACGCGCATGTACCAGACGTTCGAGTTCAGTCCCACCTTAATGGCATAGAGCGCCACAACCAAGCTCAACACGTCACTACGAAGAGCATGAGGCGAAAGGACCGTAGAGTAGCAATTCTTCGCACTTGAGCATGTGGAAGCTATCAGCGACGAGCGCCAGTGAGCCAACAGCATAACCTGACGTCGTTGGCTAGGTAAGCTCGTGCACAAGCCAGCCTGTTGCGGTGCGCACCGGAAATTAGCTCAATGAAAAAGAAAACAACGTCAATGACGAGGAGGATTATTATTCGCGTGGAGCGTGAAGGCATAGCGGCGAGTTAGGATGGTAGGGGTTTGGGGAAGAGATGCGGTTGGCCCCGAGCCGAAGCACGTCAGCCTCCAGGGGTCCTTCTTTCTTTTATCTTATCAGATCATCTCGTGACCTGGAATTTTTCGCCTCTGCCCAATTTTCTTCGGATGGTAGAGCCGAATAGTACGTGTACAGAGCTGAATTTAGGGCCGGATTAATTGTCGTAGGTGGGAAACTACTAGTCAACCCCAGTAATTGGAACTGCGGCTGAGTGGGTTGAGAAGTTGAGTCTGGGTAAGTAACGCCAGGTAACGCCCTCCACTCAACCGCCCATGATAGATACCGAAATAAAGCCCAGGACAGGTGTTCCAAGTGTATTGCGTGGGAAGTGAGTGCATGCATGATGCAAGCGCTCCGAGCGGTGCGGCTTGTTCAATGTTACATACCCGCAGAATCGGTGTGCAAGTGCCTCTCCATCTCAGGCCGAACTCAATGGCCCTCGCAATGTCTTTCACAGTGCCACGGTCCCGGAAGCAATTCACACAGCAACATTTCCCTTCAATTGAAGCCCGTAAAGGAGTAAGGATAGGTGGGCGCGGGCACAAGAACTCCCTCGTCGAACACAGAAGCAAAGCAGAAACATCGCCGTCCCTCAGAACACTCGTGCGATACCATCAGTGCGCCATCTCGTCAGTCTCCCCGGGGATGCGGAACGAGCGCGCGTGCGGGCGGCCGGACGCCGCGAGCTGCGCCTTAAGGGCAGCAACGCGCGACGCGCGGTTCGCAGCGTTCCGGTTGCGGCCCGCGGCAGCGGCGGCGGCAGCAGCAGCAGCGGTGCCGTTGCGGTTGCGACCACGGCCGTTGCCCTTGCGGCGGCGGCCAGTCGCAGTCGTCGTAGCGGAGGTCGCAGTCGTCGTGGCTGCGCCGGCACCGGCACCTGCACCGGCCCCAGCGTTTCCGCCAGCAACGGCGTTGGCAGCGACGTCTACGCAGTTGCCGAAGCCACCAGCGCTGCGGAAGGTGAGCACGCAGTTGCCGCCCGAGCAGTCGGTGCCAGCTGGGATTGCCACAGTGACTGGAGATTTGCGTCAGCCCGATCATCGGGTTATTTTGCATCAGGACACGCACTGGGGCTCTCAATGTTGCCATTGGGGGCGGCCACACCGTTCGTGGTGACATCGACCTCCTGGAAGTCGCCATTGCGGCCGGTCGTGCTCAGCGCCGCCTGGAATTGCCTGTGAACGCGACGCATCTCACTTCAGCACAAACCGCGAGAGCATCATGACCGTGAAGCAGACGCACGTGGAACCATCGCGTCCACCGTTGAAGTTCTTTGCGACGAGGTTTACGGCACCGTTCTGGATGGTGGCCGTGCCTGCGCCAGCAAAGTTCGAGCAACGCTGGAGGTTGCCACGGGTCACTGTGAGACCACGCTGATGAGTGATCCAGATGGGCGAGGGGGTGTGCAGAACATACCATCTCCGCGGCGCAGTCCATCGAGAGTGCCCTGGTCAGCTGCAATGATCGCGTGGCCAGACACGCTCAGGAACAGCGAGGAAAGGGTCGCAGCCGCAACAACGAGCTTGGAAGACCACATCATGCTTGACAGAGACTATGGGAAACGATGCGAGTCAGCTCAGGTCCAGGGAACGATGAGGGGAACGATGCACGCACAGAGGGAGAAGGAGCACGGACTAGCGGCAGGCAAACGGGTGAAGTGAAGAGAACAGCGCGTTGACCAGCCGGTGGTCGAGAAGAGGAGAGGGAGGAGAGGGAAAGTTGGAAGTGTGAGGCAGCAGAAACCGCGCACACGTGGGATTTTATAGCCCCAGGATTTTCAGGACGGCGAGTTGCTGAGCAACAGAGGGTTGATCCGGCGTTACAGGCCGCCGGATTGCCGTGCCAAGAGTTCGTTGGGAAACTTGATCTCAGTTTGAGTCTCACCTCGGGGCTGCCCAGGGTGTAGAATGGACAGAGGGCAGGTTGACACGACGGTATGCCTTGCGTGTACTGTTCTGTGAGGGCCAGGAAGGCTACTGGTGCCAGGAGGACGGCCTGACGAACAACTTTGAACACGGACCTTTGATCCATCGCTGACCTGTTCCGAATACCATGGTAGCCGTTCCCATGCTTTCGGGTCCCGAGAATCGGGAGTCTTTTTGCACGCTGTGCCTTGCTGATCGCCACTCTGCAAATGGTCTTGGGGACCTCCCAAGACTCAGGAACATGAGCAAAGTAGCTCTCCTCGTATCCCTAGGCCAATTGTGTAGCCAGCCGCGCTGAACTGCGATGTTCGACAACAGAACGGACGTCGTCAAGCGGCAGGCCAGGTCGCGTTGCTCGCGTGCGCGTGACATGCCGGCTACCGCATGATGCGTGATTTCTGCCTGCCTCTTCGCAGGTTGTCAGCTCCTTGAAAAGGAAACAGTGGCATGCTCTCAGCTCGAGGCGTAAACAGCACACATACACAAAGGGGATATACCGCCCGACTCACGCAAATCACTGGTCTGTAAGAGCGCTGCGAGCACCAGTATGCCTGCGTCTTGGAGTAGCCGGATAAGAGCAGGAGAAGACCTTTGTAAGACGTTGCACAATGCAGTAGTCATGCATCATGTTGGAGGATTGTAGAGCTGCGGATGTGTCGATCGCGTTCGAGTCCGGCGCTTCCAGCCGATTCGAACCCGTCGCCTGCCCTCCGGCCTTTTGCATACAAATGGCCAGCAACGTCGCCTTCGCAGGCGCGTATTATGCGCGCGTAATAGCACCACCCTGCACCATCAGTAACCCGGTCTACAAGAATAACACGAAGGCGGACCCTATGAAAAGGATCAACTTGACGTTGGCGCCGCTACGTCACTTCCTACAATGCCAGTCGACGAGCAGCAGCAGCCCGAGGCCTCGGCGAGCACAATCAAGCTCCCGCCTCCCGTGCACAGTACGGGCCTCAGGCGCTGGCCGCTCATCGTCGAGGCGCGCATATGGCGCGGCCTCATGCGCATCGGGATGTGGATGCATAAATGCGCAAAGCCGCGTCCCGTCGCGCCCGCCTTCACGCTGAAGATACCCGCGACGCTCTCGCCGAGGAAGGGGACCATCAAGCTTGTGTTCTACCTCCCGGATGGGTATACGAGAGGAAGCGAGCAGCGCTGGCCGGTCATCGTCAACTTCCACGGCGGCGGCTTCACGCTCGGGGCGGCAACGGACGACGCGAGATGGGCGATGGCCGTATGCCACAACGTCGGCGCCGTGCTCGTGAGTGTAGCGTACCGCCGGGCACCAGAGAAGCCGTTCCCTACGGCGGTTGAAGACGGTACGCACATGTTTTTGCGATGCCGGCATAAAATACTGAAGCGCAGCTGCAGGCGCAGACGCCATTCTGTGGTTGCTGGACCATGCTGCGGAGCTCTCTCTGGACTCGGAGCGGCTGGGCGTGTCCGGGTTCAGTGCAGGCGGCAACATGGCGCTGACGGCGACGCTGCGGCTGCAAGACGCGCTCCTGCGGCGCGCAGGCGCGTCAGACGCGGACCTCACCGGCGCGCGGCGGCACGCCGTGAAGCTGGTCGCGAGCTGGTACCCGAGCACGGATTACACGCGCGCGCGCGCGGAGCGGCGCGCATCGAGCGTGCGCCCGGACAAGGCGCTGCCGGGCTTCTTCACGCGGCTGTTCGACAAGTCGTACCTGCACCCGCCGCGCGACGTCGCGCTGGACTCGCCGTACCTCTCGCCGGGCGTCGCGGACGACGCGCTGCTGGCGCTGCTCCCGTACGAGCTGCTCGTGTGGACGTGCGAGTGGGACATGCTGCACGACGAGGGCGAGCGCTTCCGCGCGCGCATGGCTGCCCTCGGCAAGCGTGTCGGTGGACGCACCATCACCGGCGTCCCTCACGCGTGGGACCGCGCGCCCAACCCGCTGCGCGAGGACGCCACCATGCGCGAGGTTTACGCCGAGGCGTGCGAGGAGATCCGGCGCATATTCCAGCTCGGACCCGTAGACAACAGTCAGGCTTTACAGGGCTCACAGGCGTCCATTCATACGTCGTCTATGTCGAAGGGAAATTGAATGCGATACTAGATGGAGTACAAGAGGGGCAGGACGACGGAGTGGGGAGTGATGCGACTCTGGGTGTGTACTTCCACACTTGTATGTAAGTAGATTAGAGACTTCCTGGACTCAGTTTGTCGAGCACAAGCGGGATGAGCAGTGGGGCGGGATGTGGCCCTTTACTCGACGATTTTAGTGACAACGCCGGTGCCGATGGTCTTACCACCCTCACGGAGTGTGAAACTGCACAACGTTAGCACACGATGTCACATCGGGTATCCTCACGTACCGAGTGCCCTCCTCGACGGCGACGTCGTGGACAAGCTCGCAGACAAGGTCGACGTGGTCGCCGGGCATAACCATCTTCTCGTCAGCGTCGGGGGTGCCAGGCGGGAAGGTCAGGTTGACGGTGATGTCAGCGGTGCGGATGAAGAGCTGGGGGCGGTAGTTCTGCATGAAGGGCGTGTAGCGGCCACCCTCATCCTTCGTCAGAACCTATGCATGATTCATGTGAGCACGACTTGTAGCCTTAGTTCGGGATAACGCACGTAGACAGCAGCGACAAACTTCTTGTGGGGCTTGATGGTACCGGGGATGGCAATGACCTGACCGCGGCGGACCTGCTCGCGCTTGACGCCACGCAGAAGGGCACCCATGTTGTCACCAGCCTCGCCCTGCACGACGGATGGTCAGGGTCAATTCAGGGCCCCACGGGAATCGTGCATACACGCTCAAGCTCCTTGTGGAACATCTCTGCAAACGTAGGACAATGAATGGGCGGGAAAATCATCGCATACGATTCGGCACGACTTACCAATGCCCGTGATGGTGGTCTTGAACGACATATCCATGCCAATAATCTCAACGTCGGCGCCCTTGGTGATCACACCGCGCTCGACGGGACCCGTGCAGACGGTACCACGGCCAGCGATGGAGAAGACGTCCTCGATGGGCATGAGGAAGGGCTTCTCGAGGTCGCGCGGTGGGAGCTCGAGCCACTCGTCGCACGCGTTGACGAGCTCGTTGATCTTGTCCTCGCCGATGTCCTTGTTGCGGCCCTCGAGCGCGGCGAGCGCGGAGCCCATGATGATCGGCGTGTCGTCGCCCTCGAAGTTGTACGTGCTCAGGACCTCGCGCATCTCCATCTCGACGAGCTCGAGCATCTCCGGGTCGTTAATCGCGTCGACCTTGTTCACGAAGACCACCAGCCGCTTGATGCCGACCTGGCGCGCGAGCAGCAGGTGCTCGCGCGTCTGAGGCATTTGACCGTCCGTTGCCGAAACCACCTGGACGTCATGTCAGTCGTGCAGGCGGGAGAGGCGCGAGGGAGGACGACGTACGATGATAGCACCGTCCATTTGCGCCGCACCCGTAATCATGTTCTTGATATCTTCGCGCCGCGAAAACCATCAGCCACATTGGCCCTCTGGCGCCAGGAAAGACGGGTACGCACAATCCGCGTGTCCGGGGCAGTCAATGTGTCCGTAGTGGCGCTTGTCGGTCTCGTACTCGACGTGGGCCGAGTTGATGGTGATGCCGCGGGCCTTCTCCTCGGGCGCGTTGTCGATCTGGGAGTAGTCGACGAAGCGGCCGCCGCCGCGCGACGCGAGGACCTTGGTGATGGCCGCCGTCAGCGTCGTCTTGCCGTGGTCGACGTGCCCAATGGTGCCGATGTTCATGTGCGGCTTTGCGCGCGAAAATTTCGTCGACGCCGCCTCGGCGTAGTGGCGGCGCGCCCCTTGGCCCGACAGTCAGCGCAGCACTCTAGTCGGGTGTCGGACGGGCGCGTACAGGCCGCATTGGAGACGGAGGGCGCGTTGGGGAGGCGGAACGCGGTCCGCAAGGCTGGACCGCTCGCAGTCAGAACCTCGGTTTTTCTGGCAGGGTTTTTGGGACGAATTCGCGCACAGGAAGACGGGGCTACGCCCTTTTGGAGCGACTTGAAGAACGCCTGGCCCCACATCCCGTCCGACGCAGGCTTTTGCGGTCCAGAAAGCAGAGAAAGGTAGAAAACGGCAAAACGCGCTCTCGGATCCAGTCCCGTCCTCATTCGCCCACTGGCATGTCCTCAGACGCCTCCTCGACCGTGGCTCCCCTGCGCCAGGACCTCGTGAGAAATGCCGTCGCGTTCCTTAAGGACCCGAAGGTACGCGAAAATACCCCACATAGGGGAGCCATGGCCTTATATATTCGCAGATTCAAGCATCGACGGTCGCAAAGCGCATAGAGTTCCTCGAGGCAAAAGGCCTGACCAATGCTGAGGTCCAGGAGGCCATATCCCAGGCAGCCCTGAACTCTACCAGCCCCAGCAGTACCGCTGCTGCCACGCAACCGACATACTCCGTGACGCCGTTCGTCTCGCAGCAATATGCATACGCGCCGCAACCCGCGCCGCCGGTCCCCCAGCTCGACTGGCGCGACTACTTTGTATGCCTGCGACTCGCCCCTTGGATTTCCAGCGCTCAATACAATACCCACAGATCATGGCTGTCGTGTCAGGCGGCGCCATGTACGGCCTCGTCGCGCTCGCCCGGGTACGTGCCCTCCACCACGTGATATCCGCGCGTCGCCGACCCGTCCTCGCACGCAGAAATACGTCTGGCCGCGCCTGCAGCCGCCCGCGTCAACAGCGTACGAGGCGGACCGCGACGCGCTCGCCGCGCAGTTCGACGCCGTCGCGGCGCTCGTGGCGGAGATGCAGGCGGACGGCGCGGCGACGCGCAAGGCGCTCGAACAGCAGCAGCGCGACGTCACGCGCGCCACGGACGAGGTCGAGGCCGTCGTAAGCGAGCTGCGCCAGGGCGAGGCGAAGGCGAGCAACGAGCTCCGCGAGATACGCGCGGAGGTCGACACCATCAAGGAGCTGCTGCCCAAGGTCTGTATTCCAATTGCGCAACAGCGTCGTCGGTGCTGACAGTCTGCGGGATCGCAGATGATGGACAAGACGCGCGAGGCGCAGACGCAGGGCCTGGCGGAGCTGCGCTCCGAACTGGCCAGCCTCAAGTCGCTTCTGCTCACGCTTGGGCCGTCATCATCTGGTGCATCCACACCCGCACCGCCCATGCCTCTTCCGCGCCCAGGGATCCCGGCCTGGCAGCTCGCCAGTAGCCGTCCCAGTGCGCCCGCAGCGGCGAGCAGCACGCCAGCCACCAGCAGCTCTGCGCCCTACGGCCTGAACGGGAGCGGGTCCAGTGTCGGAAAGGCGCCTGCTACGCCCGAGCCCGAGGAGAGCGCGTCCTCAGATTAAGCTGCTGAACAACCGTCGTTGTGTTCCATGTATCTTATCGCCTTCGCCTTCTACTGTATACTATCTCTTCCATAATCATAAGTGCCAGGGTGCGCCAGCGCATGAAAACGCGAGAGAGCGTCCCAGTTTCCGTGTGGCCCTCCGATTCGCGCCGACGGGCAAACGGCGCGGAAGCAGCCGGCTGACACTAAGACTTACCCCACGCACATCCACTCCATCCACTGCACGATGCCGCCGCTGCGCCTCCGCCTGCCGCGGCGCGCGCTGCCCAGCGCGTCCGCGCCGTCCCTGCCCACCGTCAGCGCGAAGCGCTACGCGTCGCACGGCGCGCCGTCGTACAACGAGCCCACCGGCTATCTCTTTGGCGAAAAGGTGCGTCCAGCGCCCGCACGGCCATCATACGCATGCCGACGCCATGTGTCCTACAGCCGCCGCCGCCTGGGCAGAAGCGGAAGCGCGAGAGCTGGGAGACGATATACTACTGGGGCATGTTCGGCTCGATGGCCGTCGCGACCGTGCTGCTCTACATCAAGCCCGACACCAGGTCCGTCGTATCCGGCTCTGTCTGTCTTTGCTAACGCGCGGCGGCTGCAGCATCCAGACATGGGCGCTGGAGGAGGCCAAGGCGCGCATGGAGGCGCGCGGCGAGCTGCCCAAGTACGTGCCGTCGAGCACGAGCGCCGCCGGCCGCTCTCCAGAACCGTCGCCCTCCTCGCAATGAGCCCAGACTGTCTGCGTTTAGAGCGAAATGTATTATCGTATATTGCCTAACTTCTGCCGCGGTGTTGAGACCCCCACCCCGCCCACTGTCGCTCCAGCTCTAGATCGCGCGCGGTGATGAAACCGTCCGTACATAGCATAACCCGGCACCCAGGACTCAGTGCCCGCCCTCGGACTCGCAGTGCGCGCTGTACTCCTCCTGCGTGAGCAGCGCGTCGAGCTCCCGCTCGGCGCTGTCGGTCGCCTCGATCTTGCAGAGCCAGCCTGGGCGCGAAATGTGACGTAAGAATGCTGGCATGGGTGCTCTCAGTCTGCGCCAACGTACCCGCGCCCTCGGGGTCCTTGTTGATGAGCCCCGGGTTGCTCGAGAGCTCGTCGTTCACTGCGACGATCTTGCCCGAAATCGGAGCGAACTACAGACACCTATGTTAGCCGGTTTCATCTTGCAGTAACCTGCGGAGAGACGCACAATGTCAGACGCGGCCTTGGTGCTCTCGACCGCGCCGATTTGTTCTGTTGCGGCGGTGAGGGTGAGTAGGAGGGAGGGGGAGGGGCAGACGGACGGACCCTCTTGCTTGACGTCAGCGCCGACGGTCGGCAGCTCGACGAACGCGACCTGGCCGAGGCTCGCCTGCGCGTAGTCCGAGATGCTCATCGTGCCGACGCGCGTCTCGCTGTCGTACGCGAGCACCTCGTGCTCCTTCGTGTACTTTTTCGCTGCACAGGCGCGCGCATTAGCTCTAACTGTGAGCAAACACCGGACAGCGGCACGCACTGACGATAGTCCGCACGGCGCCAAACCTGCGCGTGGACGCGGCCAGGGAGCGGACGGCGACGCGGGCGAGCATGGTTTTGCGGAGGACAAGAAGGAAGAACGGCGAGGGGAGCTGGCGAAGATAGTCGAGGCGCGCCGTCGGGATGCTCGTTCCGCGTTCCGCGGCGCACTCGGTGGAACAAAACACAAAAACCCAAACAAGGAAAAAGCCCCAAAGTATCAAGTGCAAAATGCGCGTTGTATTCCTGGTTTCAGCGATAGTGTGGGTGTGGGTAAGATACGAATACATATGATAGGACATGGTATGATGTGGTCTGGTAGTGGATGCAGTGTGGATGTGTGTGTCAGTGAGCGAGTAAATAATGTCCATGGTGAGACAGTCCTCCAATCCGAGCGAGAGCAAACAGCAAGAAAACAGCACGATCGCGAGCGCGAGTATTTTGTCGAGGCTAACGCTCCCACGCAGCGGGTGCGCCCCAGCGCTTTTCGAGCCAGTCGCGGAAGAGTCGGTCGACGTCCTTCGCCTGGCGCGTGATGTCGTCGTTTATGCACAGCAGCGCGAACTTGTCCGCGTCAGCATCAAGTTTCGCAAGCGTGTTCTTCGCTTGGAACTGGGTTGTGAGCGACACGAAGCGGTTCGGAGTGTCACCTGCGCTCAGAGATTAATACACATGAAACTGCCGCTTGGGGGTGAAGGACGCACCGAGCACGAAGCGGTAGCGATGCAGCAGACGAAGCGTCCATACTCGCGGATCGGCGCCAGGGGGCAGGACGGCGTCCCGCGAGAAGTCGGCGTCTTGCCACTTCGCTGCCAGCGGGAGCATCGCAATTTGCTGGGGTTGCTGTGCGCTGTCCTCAGCCTGCGCGGAGCCGGCCTCAGGGAGCAGCGCCTCGAGGCCCAGCTCGCCGCTCTTCGACACCAGGGCGCTGAGAACTGCGCGGCGCGGAACAAACAACGTCAGATCGGCCGTGACGGGCGCAGGACAAGTGAGACGAGACGTACTGCAGTCGCCGCACTCCGGGTGCTCGAACGCGATGCGCTTGAAGAAGTCGGCCTGCGACGCGGCGGGCGCGAAGCACTTCGAGCGCGAGAGCGCGCACGCGAAATGCGGGTGCATCTTCTCGTCGGCCGCGGTGCCGGTCGCGAGGCGCAGATCCGGCCACTGCTTCGTGCCTTTCTCGCCGAGGCCCGAGTACGGGTACCCGTCCGCGCTCGCTGCGTGACGCAAACACGTGAGAAAAACCGTCGCAGACGGCATGGCGTGACGGCTCACCGAACTGGTACGTCGTGCTCCCGAGCATCTCATCGCCGCCGAGCAGCGCGACAACGTTCTCGCGCTCGAGCGTCCGCCGCTTCGTAGCCCTGACCGTGACAGTCTCGTTCTTCGCGAGACGCTCCCCGACGACGTCGATCCACGCATTCGCAAGCCAGTCGGAGCCGGCGGGACCGTGAGACTTAGCCACAGCCCAGCTCCAGAGCGCCGCCTCACGCCAGCGCTCGACGATGAAGTGCGAGAACAAGTAGAATGGGTGCACGTCGCGCGCGTCGAACGCGGGCGTGGCCCGGAACCGGTTGTGCGCCGTCTGGTCGAGCGCCTGCGCATACATGGCCGCCATCTCGCGCAGGAGCGGCGCCGACGCGGACTTGGCCTCGTGGATCGCGTACGGGCGGTTGCGGTACCCAAAGCGCTGGCCTGCCCCTCGCGTCAGCATGCGGGAGGGTGAGATGGGGATGCAGGGCGAGTACGTACTGATCAACTCGTTCGAGTGGTCCAGCGAAAGCCACTCGCCCTTCGACGGCGTCTGCCGCGCGCTTTCAGGGGCGACGAGGAGATCGGACTGCAGGCGGATGACCGTGCCCAGCGCTAGAGAGCCGGTGAGACGGTCATCCGACGGGAGTTACGGAGAGAGAGAGACGAACCGGGTGTCCAGAAGGCGCCCGGCTTGAGAGGCCCGTTGAAGAAATAATCGTCGTTCATGTACACAATGTGCTCGGACAGGTTGTGTATGTGCGGTATTTGCGACTCGATCGCGAAGCTAAGTCACACCGCAACGGTCAGCCAGGATCGGGGGCTTGAGGACCGCCCACGCACCTGTTGAACGTCGTTCCGGTGTAGTTGGCGAAGAACTGAGCGTGGTGAGACACGCTGAGCGAGACGTCGCCGTCCGTCCAGCGGTCCTGTTCTACATCGAGGAACTGGGGAATCTGGCCCACGCGCCAGCTGGAGGTGTCCACCGCGCAGAAGTCGTCCGGGCCATAGTCGGGCAGCGCAAAGTCGGCCGTGAGAAGGTGGAAGGAGCCCGCGTGCTGTCTAAAGTTGGCGAGCACCGAGCGCATAGAGTGGCGGAGCTCGTCGTGATCGCTGCCAGGGGCAAAATTAGCCAGAGGGCACCAAAAATACGCGGGCCAAATGCGCACCGATACCGCTTGAGCTCGTCCGGCGTCTTGCTGTTCGGGCGCTGCTTGGCCGGGAAGTACTGGCTCTCGATCTCGATCGCGGCGTCCTGGTGCAGCTTGTCCGTGCCGTTGACCCACGTCCAGATCACGTCGAAGCGCGGCGACGGCGCGTCGCGGGCCACGCACGGGGCGCCGCGCGACAGAAAGGAGTCCAGGCAGTGCTGCGGCAGCGAGGTCGTGGGGTCCAGCGGCGGGAGCGGCGGCTGGGCGTGGGCGTCGAACGGCAGGTAGGACGCGGAGTAGTTGTCGGCGGTGGTGTGCAGGACGAAGAGCGCGTCGTCGGGGTCGTCGCCCGCGGCGCAGGACACGGACAGCGACTCGGAGATGACGATGGACGCGCCGCGCGTGCCGAAGAGCGCCTTGGAGCTGGGCGCGTACGGGCGCAGGAACCAGAGGCCGGCGGTGGACGCGGTGGCCGCGACGGCGAACGCGAGCTTGCGCTTCGTGGCCGGCTCGAGCGGGGACATGGCTGAAGGAAAGGGCTGGGAGTGGCGATGCGGGGCCGGGTGTGTGAGCAAAACTCGCCCTGCGACTCTGCCTTCTTCTACTGCCTATCAATAGACTGCCCCCGGCCCATTTTTAAACCTGCCCCCGCGCACCCGCCCGGCCGCCTAGTCCCATTCGAAACACGCCTTCCAGAGTTCCAAACCCGACCGCGCTGGCCCAGAGACAGCCCCGGGACGCACACGACCGCCCGTGGGGAATCCTTCCGCCCCTCGATCGGGACTCGGGATGACAGGCGGAGCAAACAGTCCATGACGCGGGTGGCTGTGCGCCCAAACGGCGCCCCTGCAACGCTCCACAATATCCTGACAACCTGTTCTGCCTCCGCAGGCGCGCGCAGCAGCCTCACCGCCGCCATGCTCGACCCCGCCGTACCTACTGTCGCTCTACCCTGAATTATTTCAAATTATTTCAATACAGACTGGCCAGTTAGGCTGAGTGACAGACGGCCCGCAGTCGCACAGAGCGGATCCCGGCTTTCCCACGTGCGCGTCCCGTCGCGGCACTGTCAAGAACGCAGATCCCCCAGAATCCGAATCGCGCAGTATCCGCATACATACTTGCCAAGAGAAATAGAAAACTGCACAGAGAGCGGGGGTGGTTATTGCAACAGTACGTTCGTTCTAACTAATTGATACATTCAGGGGCCTCGAAAGCGATCGAAAGCGCGACTCTCACTCAGACCGCTGGCACGGCGGCGCTGGTCGTATGAGCAGCGACGTCGGCGCCGGGCCGCACACTAGCGCGCAGTGCACCCTCCTCGCCCAGCGTCCGCTTCCACTTCTCCATGTTGTCCACGTCGTACGCGCCCCCTCTCTCGCCGAAGAAATACGTGTTGTTCCCCTTGCCGCCCGCAATGGCGCGCAGCTGCTCCAGCCGGCGCAGCTCGACGAGCGTGTCGAGCGCAAGCCGGCGCTCGGCCTCGCCGGGGTTCGCGTTGAGGGCCCGCGCGACGAGCTCGACCTGCGCGGAGAGCGCGCGCGACTCGTTGCGCGCGGACTCGAGCCGGCCCTCGGACTCGAGGATCAGCCGCCGCTTCGTGCCCTCCGCCTGGTTCAGCTGGGACTGCAATTCTACAGACGCAGAGTGTGTGAGAAGAGAGGGGAGGGGGAGAGGGAGGGGTAGGGGGAGCGGACGGACCTCCTTCAGACTCGAGGATCGCGCGCTGCTTGTGCCCCTCCGCGACGTTCACCGCCGCTTGCGTGTCCAGGAGTTGTTTGCGGCGGTTGCGCTCGGCTTCCATCTGCACCGCCCAAGTGAGGAGTGAGCTCTCAGCGCGGCTCGCCGCCGGCGCACCTGCAGCTCGAGTTGCCGCTCGACGTCGCGGTTCGACGGCTTGAACGTCTGGATCTCGAAGCGCGTGCACTCGACGCCCCATTTCTGCCAATGGCCATGTTGGTGTCAGCTAAACCAGCGGTGAGACCAGGCCGGAGTGAGGGCGCACCTCGATGGACCCGCCGATGACCTCGTGCAGCTTGAGGTTGATCCTGTTACGGTCGCCGATGACGTCGTCGTACGAGAAGTGGCCGACGACGGAGCGCATCGCGCTCGTCCCGATGTTGCGGATGTTCTGCTGGAAGTCGTCCACCGCGAAGCACGCGCTGTACGAGTTGTTCACCCGGAAGAAGAGCGAGCCCGACAGCGTCACCGGCGTGTTGTCTGCCGTCTGCGACGAGCACAAGACATACTCTCTGTTCAGCACGCAGTGCACAATCAAAAAGAAGAGAGCAGACGGACGAAGCCTGAGAGGTCGTGGATGTTGACGGAGCGCTCGCGCAGGTCCACTTCCTACGGGACAGTGCAAGCTGAGAAACGTCGAGTTGCGCAGGCAAGAGGTAAACGAATACCTGCACAGTGTGGTAGAACGGGATCATAAGCTGTATCCCGGGTGCCAGGCGCGTGGGGTTACGCCCGAACGAGAGGCGCCAGCCTTCGTGGCCTTGGTGGATGATGGTGAAGAACGTGCGGCGGCCCCCATGGGACAGAGGCAGTGCACGTCGAGCGGAGGCGAGAAACGACATTCAGGAGGGTAGCAAATACGCGTTGAGGGAGATTCGCGCTTTATGGACGCGCTGGGTGGATGCCGGCCACCGACGCGTCCACGGTGCCGATTGCGGCCAGGGAAGCCCCGCAGGACGTACAAGGCCCGTCAACGGCCAGGCGCCCTCAATCGGCGCGTGTAATAATGCATGATTGACGCGCGCCGCTCAGGACGCGCATCCTTCAGACTGAGACAAGAGAACAAGCGAGATGATGCAGGCCGAGCAACGGCGTGCAGTAGACGCTTCTCAGTGCGAGGGTTGATTCAAGTGAAAGCCAAGCCACATTGTGTTGCAGCGAAGGCAAAACCATCAGTAATTTGTGTACGCATGGAGCCTGTGAGCCTGGTTCATTCGAGATGGTGCATGTGCGTGTGCAAGCGAGGCGCGCTCCGGCAACTCCGCTCTCGCGTCTCTTTAGGCTCCGCACTGTCATTCCACCATGGGTCACGGCAGCGACAAGCTCTACATCACCCACTCCGAGTGCGCCTTCCAGACGTCATATCTTGGTATCTGGCTCATCCGCCGTTTTCCAGGCACTCTGGCGTGTTCGGCCAACACTCTGCAGCTTCTGTTGGCGCGAAAGTGTATGCCCTCGAGTTCCGCAGCCTGAGTTCACAACCTCCTGACACACCGTGCAGAAAACAGCAGGCCCCGCATCCGGGTAACCGGACACCATTCGACTGCTGCGCGCTCTCCTTCCAGCCGTTCAGCCATCCGGTCTGCGCGCGCAACGCGGACGGCACCGGCGCCGTCTTCGATCTCGTCAACATCGTTCCCTGGCTCAAGTGCGCCTACCCTCCGTCCCCTATCCCTTCTTACCCTGCTTCTCAGGCAGCACGACAATAAGAACCCCGTGACGGGGGAGGAGCTGCAGCCAGCGTCCCTCATCGCGCTGCACTACGCGCGCAAGCCGGACGGCCAGATCCACGACCCCATTAGCTTCAAGCCGTTCAGCGAGCACTCACACATCGTCGCCATTGCGACCACCGGCAACGTCTTCCTCGCCGAGAGCGTCAAGGGGAACCGCGACCTCGTCGCGGACGTGCCGTTCAAGAAGTGCGTGCGACCCCTGCCCTGGCGCGCTTCCTGACGCTTACACGCGTGCGTACAGGGAGGATGTGATCACGCTGCAGAACCCGCACGGCCTGCCCACCGCGTCCGTCGCTGCGCCTACGAAGCCCGCGGAGAAGGCGGTCGTCGCGAAAGAGAAGCCTGCAGTGCCTGCAGTCGCAAAGGCGAAAGCGGACGTCCCTTGTACGCTTGTTACGTGTCCTCTCAAGCCGGCGTGGGTTGCTAACGGTACATGTCCAGACAATGTTTCTCCATATTCTACGGGTCTACCAGGCGCGTCATTAACGTCGACGGCCGTCGACGTGCACACCGCGACAGATACCGCGCTGTGGGACGAGGAGGAGCTGATGTACGAGGACATCGTCGCGGGCGCGAAGAAGAAGGGCAAAGACATCGGCAAGTCGCGCGCGTACGTCCGCGTCGTCACCTCCCTCGGCGGCGGGAGCCTCAACCTGGAACTCTACTGCGAGAAGGTCCGTCCTCTACCTGTCTCTTTCTCTATCTACTCCTCGCCTGGTGCTTACGCATGGGCATCGATCGACAGGCGCCCAAAACATGCTACAACTTCCTGATGCTCGCGCGGCAGGGGAAATACGACAACGTCGTCTTCCACAGACTCATCCCCGGCTTCATGGTGCAGACGGGCGACCCGACGGGCACGGGCTCCGGCGGCGAGTCGTACTGGGGCAAGCCGTTCCGGGACGAGTTCGGCGAGCCCGGCGCCGCGAAGCACGACGAGCGCGGCTGCGTGGCCATGGCCAACCGCGGGCCCGACACCAACGGGTGCGTTCTCACTGACTCGCGTGCGACGGTGGTGCTTAACTCATGGCACGGGATAAAGATCGCAATGGTTCATCACGTTCAAGGCGTGTCCGCACCTCGACAAGAAGCACACCGTGTTCGGCAAGCTCGTCGGCGGTGAGGACGTGCTGGACGCAATCGAGGCGCTCCCGCGCAAGGAGGGCACCGAGCGCCCCGCAAAGACCATCAAGATCACCGAAGTCGTCATGTTCGTCCTCCTTCCTTTCCCCTTGTTCCTTCCACTCACCGCGACCACACTGCAGATACCAAGACCCGTTCGAGGACTATAAGCAGCGCCTCGCAAAGCGGCTCGCGCGTAAAGCCGAGGCGGAGGCCGGCGGCGGCAAGAAGGCGAAGGCCGCGGGGCCTGCGGACAACATGAACTGGTTCGGCGTGCGCGTCGGTGGCGGCGACAAGCTCGGCGGGGCTGCTGCTGCGGGCGGTGGCGTCGGCAAGTACCTCGCTGGCGCCGGCGCTGGTGCTGGCGCAAAACGGCCGTTGCCCACGGAAACGAAGGCGCCGCCGCCCGAGCCGCAAAAGAAACGCAAGATCGGCTTCGGCGACTTTGACGGGTGGTAGCTAGTACAGTACTGCGCGCGCGAGGACATGTATTATGTAGCACACACGATGTATAGTATACATATAGACGAGGCTCGGAGGACGTGGAAGGGGACCGCGTCGCTTATAGCGACAGTCGGGGCGTGTACAAGACGTGAATCGGGCGGGAGATGTGGACTCAGGCTGGGATAGCAGTCCGTTCGCGCTCGCGCGATGATTCTGGGGCGCGTGTTGCTTCCTCTGGCTCTGCAAAGGGGTTAGTTGAGCGCGTACTTCCTAAGAAGCGGCAGAAGTTCTTACCCGATACAACCAGTTCTGAGGTCGGTGCAGACGGGAGGTCGACTTTCGGCTCCGGTTGTTGCTGCGACATCGCCATGTCAGCCAACGTCGATCCGAACGAGAAACGACATACGAGCGCCTGCAATTCTGCGAGCTCGCGCTGGACGTCCTCCTCTTCCTCCGCGGTCATCTGGCTCGTGAGCATCTCGTCAATCTCCTGCACGACAAACACGGCGTTAGCGGTGGGATCAAGGGCGGTGGTCCGCACAGGCACGCACGCGCTGGTACGCCTGGGCCTCCTGCGTCTCGCCGAGCAGCTTCTCGACGCTCTCGATGTTGAGCTCCTTGTGGATCTCCTTGAGCACGCGGTTACCCTGCTCGAGCCCGTGCAGCACGGAGACCTCGACGAGCGAGAACTCGATCGTCGATACCTAAGTAGAGTATATGCGCGTTCAGCGGGCTCGACGGGCTGCAGCGGTGCAGCGTACGAGCTGCTCGAGGTTCTCCAGCTGGCCGTCTGTCTTCGCCAGCAGCGACTCCTGGTGCTTGCGCCGGCGCAGCGCGACGAGCGCGCGGTCCTTCTGCCCGCGGCGCAGGCACTCCTTTGCGATCTCGTGCTCGCGGTCGAGGATGACTTGTATCTGCGCCCCCGTCGTCCATGAGCGATCGCTATGTACTCGGCGCCCTCGCACGTACGCACCCGCTTCTGGTACTGCCGGACTTTGTCGCGCTGCTGCTTCAGGCTGCGGCGGGCCGTGAGCCGGCGGGGCTCTCGTCGCGTGTGCAGACGCACTCGAGGATCGCGCGGTCCTGCGCCGTGATCTTGGGCCCGGGCTGTCGCAGGCCGACGGCGGTGAGCAGGCGCTGCATCCCGGCTTCGAAATCGCGAATGGGAGGTGCGATCGACCAAGCGAACGCGTCAGACGGCGGACTTGGAATCGCGTCGCCATCTCTTCCTCTTCCTCGCCGACCGATGCACTGACCGTCCTTGCGCGTGCACTGCTGAGGCAACTCTCCGACTCGGTCTTTTTCAACTTGGCACGTGGGCGGGACTCGCAAAAACTCATATGCACTGGCGTACGAAGCTTGTCGTAATTGTTCATGAAATTAAGGAAGTATGGACGTATGCTAGCGTTACAGGACATTATAGGATCTAGAGTAACATGCGCGCGCTGAACATGATTCCTACGACAGCGCCCAATGCGGGTGCGAGCATGGGGCTCATCTGGAAACCGCGTGCGCCACTGGGGAACGGTCAGCACAGGCGGGCGTCCGACGGTGGGGGAACACTCACGCGTTGTCAGGCGCCCCGGTTTCCTCAGCGATGCTGCTCGATGCGATCGTGTATGCCTTCCCGGCGACCGTCGTGACGACGCCAACGCCGTCGGTTGCGAGCGTGTAGACATCCCCTGCACCGTCCGTCCTGGTCCCAGGCTTAGTGCAATGTTCGGGTGGTGGCATGCTGCTAACTTACAGGACCTTGACGCCGTTGTCGAGCACGGTCGTGCCCCAGTCGAGCGCGTCGGTGACGGCTGTCGACGCGTGGTCGATGCCGTCGGTAATCGCGGTGGACGCGTCACCGAGGCCATTGTCGATAGCAGTCGAAGCGTCGTTGAGTCCGTCGCTAATTGCGTCGCCCGCGTCGTCAACGGCGTCTGCAGCGTCGCCCAGCGGGTCTGCGCGCGGGCGCGCGTGGTTCGGGTACACCGCTGCGTAGACGGAGGCGGCCAGGATGGGCACAGCGAGAAGCGACTTCAATTGCATGATTGGATGGGTCTGAGCAAGGGTTGCGAGGTTGGGGTCTCAGCGGAGTGCTTCCACGAGTTTTTATATCCCGGGATCTCTCGATGACGCACTTTTTGGCGGCCGCACCGCCACGGCGCGCCACCCGCCAAGCGCCCGTCCTCGCGACGTTTGATCTTCTCTTTTCGCCTTCGAGCAACGAGCACGATGTCATCGTGCACGCCTCCAGATGGTGTCATCGCGGCATATTCTCGTGTGACCGCAATGCTGCATGAACTTGCGCGCCCCAGCCCGCGCATGGGAAAGGAAAGCAGGCTGCCCGACCGGTCGTGGGTTCCGCAGTGGCCGTTTGCATCGCATCTAGCGGGCGCTGGGCCGTCGATCGTGACCTATGTAGCGGACTCATCGGTGTGCGCAGCACGCAACGGGCACACGACGAGTCGTGCTTCTTCCCGGCTAGCATGACGCATTGCCCCTCTGCCTATTCTCCGGTACGCACATAACTGCACTGGAGACTGGTCTTGTGCTCCAGCGACGACGTCAATTCTCGCGATGTCGATCTCCGAGGCTTTAGTGCGTCACACCAAGGAAAGTCCATCAGGTTCATTCAACAGTAAAATAGCATAATACCACAGCGATACCGGAAAGTCCAGTGGAGAATCTAAAGCATCGTGACCAACTCGTGGGAGCGTCTATACCATTGCGACGCCAGCAACGGCAGCAAGCGCAGCGGCCAGGAGCGGGCTGAATTGCAACGACGCGGCGCTACGAACGGGCGTGAGCGGCGGTGCGAAACATGAATTTCCGATGCGGGACTCACCCGTTGTCCGGGTTGCCGGGGGCACCTGTTTGCTCAGGTGCAAGGTTGTCCGTCACGACCGTGTAGACCTTGCCCTCGATCGTCGTGACTGATAACATGGGTAAGTATCGCCTCCCAGAGCGCAATGCGATACAAAGGACACACCAAGACCTTCCGCGCCCTCCTTGGCAACAGTGAGCGCCTTGCCCGCGCCGTCTGTGAGGACAGTGACGCCATCGGAAAGCACAGACGAGCCCCAGTGGACTGGAACAGAACTATAAGCACGAAAAAAGACTGAGGCGCATTCATGCCACGACTTACTCGCATCGTCAATAGCCGAAGTGGCCTTGTCCACACCGTCGTTAATCGCCGAGCTCACGTCGTCGAGCGGGTTGCCGCGCTTCACGGCTCCCGGAGCGGCGGTCTCCTGGGGGAACGCAGCGGCGCGTACAGCGGAGGCTGCGACGAGGGGCGCGACGAAGGCGAAGAGAGTCTTGGGCTGCATCGCGAGAGAGGAAAAGTCGGGAAAGGGAAAAATCTAAGAACGAGGATGGGGAAAGGAAAGAGGAATGCGGTCTCGACGCGCCGGGCATGCAGGTTATAAAGCCGGAGGCCTTGACGCGTATCACTGCGACTTGCTGTTGGCGGTGCACGTAAAATCCGGGTGCGGTGTCGCCGGCGGTGTGCGACGCAGCGCCCAGGGCTTGCCGACGCGAATAAACATGCAGATCGCTCCGAGGAGGCCAGCCGGCACAGCTTTGAGGTTGGGATGCTGGGGAAGTGCAATGCCATGCGAAATCCGCTCGCTGCGCGACACCGCATACGAGTCGGAAACCACACCCTCAAGCCGCACGAACGCACCGCAGTACATGGAAAGCACGGGCGTTGTGTTGCGCGCAGCTACATAGAAAGCTTGACAAAGGCGTCACGACGTGGGAGGCTCTGTCAGAAAACCCTCGATTCTCTAGCAGGGTGAGTCTAAGCAGGGCAACGACCATGCGATCGACAGAATTTCGATATGATGCACAGGGCGCAGGGTGTTCGGACAGCGGGGAAATCGTCGGCGCGTCAGATGAGCGCAAGATGAGCGTGCAAACTCAAGAAAGATCGGCGATGCAAGCCCGGCTAGGAATACGGAACCGGAACAGGTACCACGCGTTCGAGAGAATGCCAGCCCACCTATGACAAGTCAGCTGGAATTACCCGTGGGAGAACGCACATACCTTGGGGGGAAAGCATGCCGCAGACTATTTGACTTCGATGTCCGGCAAATACCATTCGATCCTGAACTCGTTCCAGGGACGCTCCTGACAAGAGTACGTAGCTGGAACAGGCTGCGATTACCGGTGCACTGGATGCCGGTGGGTGTGTAGATGCATGCGTGGGCTGACCGCCGAATAGGAAACGTCAATTTGCGATAGCATGCAGAAACGAAAGAAGAAGGTACACAGATACCAAGCAACAAACACCATGGACAAGCGTTAGCACCGTCAGGAGTCGCTGGTGACCCCTGTTCGCTGTTTCTTATTCGAGGAGTCCACGGCGCCGTCCTCGGAGCGTTTGCGCTTCTCGCCCACACGCCCTTCGTTCTGGCCGGTGTTCTGTTTCTGCGGGGGAGGCTTCGGTTTCTTCTTCTTGACAGACAGCGGATTGGGCCCTTTGGGACCCTTCCGCTTCTTCTTTTTTGGGGGTTCTGTTGCGGGTGCGGCCGCTGTCGCCTGCTTGACCTCCGCGGTCGTGGGCATCATGGCTTTCGTTTCCTCCTACAGTGCATAACCGCACGTCAATACATTGGACGAAGGATGAGCAAGGCATTGACGCGCCTCTTCTTTGTGTCGTAACGTTTCGTCGCTGGGAGGCTCCAGAATCATCACCGAACGCGAGATGTGGACAAGAGGCACGGCGGGGATGTTTCGTAGCTTCGCGCGCAAGGGCTGCGCCTGGGAGGCAATAACGTATCGATGTTTATTTGTTGGGCCTGGTAGCAGCATTATGCACGTTCAGGATCGCATGGGAACTCACTCACCGACAACGCTCTCCAGACATTCGTTCCCAGGAATAGCCTCTCTGTGATTGCATTTTCTACGCTCAAACGTCTTGGCCAGGTCGACAGCCGGCTGGGCACTACGCCCTAGCTTATACAGCTCGACTATGCAGCACTGCGTGATCACTGGAAGAACCGTAAGACGAGAGTTTCATTGGTTGCAGAAGCACGTACTGGGCTTGACCGCGCCTTGCAAAACAATTCCCAAGTGTTTTACTAGGTCCATCTTCGTCGTTACGGCCTCGCTGCACATGTCGGCGTCGACTGCTTAGTGCTCGCACCGTAGTCTGGCCTGTGGTCGCTGAATTGAACACACCTAGCACCTGATATGGCTGTCGAAAGCCATAGGTCATGCAGTACATGGCCATGAGCTTGCGGTAGGCCTTGGAGCGTTTTTGCCTCATGACTGGCGGGGACGAAGCGTTGTGGCTGAGATTCAAAGGGCGACTGACGCGCTTTCCTTCTCACATGCCTCTCCAACGCGAAAAGCAGCGCGGAAGCCTCAAGCGCAAGCTCCCAAGCCCCGAATCGGAGTCTGAGGATTCGGAGGACCAGCGCCCTGCTCGACAATCGGACGATGACAGCGAAGAGGACGCGGCTAGTGGCTCAGGCAGCGACATAGAGGACGATGCCGACGCACCAAGAGCTTCACGCTGGGAAGGCTCGGACGAGGATAGCGGCTCAGATGAAGAAGAAGCTGGAGCCGGTGACCCCGAGGTGTGCCCAGTCAAGTTGAATGTAATCGGCTCCTCACACAAGCCCTCAGTCCTCCCTCCGTAAAGGCTAGTCTCCCTCCCTGCGCTCCCAGGCCACGGTCTCACGCGCAATCAACTCGCAGAGCTCTCTTCATTGTCGTTTGGCGCTCTTCTCAAAGCTCGCGCCGCGAAGCCTGCGGAGTCAGAGTCCTCCGGGTCCTCATCGTCTGAGGATAACGGGAGCGATGCTCAGTCAGAAGAGGAGTCAGAGTCGGATGACGGGTCCAAACCTCCAGAGAAGAAGGTCATAGACAAAAGGTCAAATAAACACGCGTACGTTCCCTCTCCATGAACCCGCATCGTTCGTAACAAGGTCCTTGTAGGCCTGTGGAAGTGACGTCCAAAAAGCCCGTTGGACGTTTCAGACCAGTCGTCGAGGGGAGGAAATCGGTGCGCGGGTTTTCGCAAATCCGTGCGTTCGCGTTCTGACAGCGTGTAGCAAGTCAGAGATCCCCGCTTCGTCGGTCTTTCCGGGGGGCAGGCGCCAGACCAGCATATCTTCCAGCAAGCGTATTCTTTCCTCCCCGAACTCCACATCCAAGAGCTGGCAACACTCAAAGAGAACTTGACGAGGGCTCGGAAACTGCTATCCTCGTCTCCTCGCGATGTCCGCGCGGAACGAGAGGCAGAGGTGCAACGACTTGAACTGGCTGTTCGGCGACTAGAGAGCGTGGTCCAACGGGAGCGCCGGCAGAAGGTCGAGCAGGCTGCGCTGGATACAGCCATGAAGGCAGAGAAGGAGAAGCGCAAGCAGGGCAAGGGCCAGTGGTTCATGAAGAACTGTACGACCACCATTCCATATTCTATTCGCCCGGCTGACGATTATCACTTGCGCAGCCGAGAAGAAGTCGGTCATGCTCAAAGCACGGTACGACGACCTCGCGACGAGCGGCAAGCGCGGCGCTGTAAAGAAGGCCATTGAGAAGAAGCAGCGTAAGATCGCGCAGAAGGAGAAAAAGTCGCGCCCGTTCGCGCCACCTTCGAAACCGGGAGGCTCTCGTGGTCAACAGTTCAATTCATCTTCGGAATCCCGGCCAAACAAACGACAAAAATTTACATAGTCATCACTGCGAGCGCTTGGCCAGGGATTCCCTCACCCGCTTCTCTGCCGCGCCGAGCTCTGTGGCCTCGGCCTCCGTATACAGCGCGTTCAGCGGGTTCTCGTCGCCTTCTTTCTCCAGTGCCTCCTCGATAGCGCTGAATTCCTTGCAGAACTTGCCGTTGAGGACCTAACCGTGTTCAACATATGCTTCATCTCCGTGGCCCGAGCCGCATACCTGGTTGTGCAGGATTTCCTGGAAATGCGCGCGGATGGCCGACCCGTCCAACTTGCGAGCACCGTTGAGCTGGCCGTACTGCGTGGACGTTTACTATTAGTCGTGCTGGCTGAGGACAGGCGAGTCTCGTACCTGCGACACGGTGGAGTGGTGCTTCAGTTGGCGGATGAAGCCATCCTCAGCGGCGCGCTCGAAGATCTCTGCCGGCTCCTTAGACATCCACCTTTGCTCTGGGTCAGCAGAGTCTGTCGATGACCGGATGGCACACCAACATCTCGTAGCAGAGCGCCTCGTCGGAGCAGCCGGCTTCCTGGAGCACCTTAAATGCCTCTTGGAAAAGGACAATGATGTTCGGCTAGTTCGTATCCGTCAGGTTCTCGACTGAGCAGTTCCAGTGGCCGCATACCCAGAGCGCCTGCTCAGCGAACAGGTCCATTGCCGTCTCCTCGCGCGCGCTCGATGCGATCGCACCAGCCTTGGTGGCACCGATGGCGCGCGAGAGGGCGAGCGCAACGGCCAGCGCGTTGCCCGTGCCGTCCTGTTCGACGCTCACGAAGCACGGGAAGCCCTGCTGCTTCTGGTAGAGCGAGCGCACAGAGCTGCCGATCATGCGCGGCGCGACCATGACGACGTCGTTCGACGCGGGAATGTTCAGCAGCTTGTAGAACACGTTGTACCCGCTTGCGACGACGATCGCCGCGCTCGACTTGAGCGACGGCGCGATCTTCTCATTGAACACGCGCGGCTGCACTTGGTCCGGGATGAGTAGGAAGAGGACTATATGCGGTGCGTGCGTCAATCGCTGCTCTCCCCTTCAGTGGGAGCGGGCGTACCGTCGGCGTCCTTGGCCGCCTTTGCGAAATCGTGCTCGACGTGGAATTGCTTCGCCTTGGCGTCCTCCGCGTAGTGGTCCTCCTTGTTCGCAATGATAATTTTGTCGTTAGGGATGCCCGAGTCGCGCAGGTTCTGCGCCTGCGCAGCGCCCTGGTTGCCAAACCTTCAGAGTGGCCGGTACCAGTGAGTCTACGTCGCGCGAGCGGATTGGATGCAGGCGCATACCCAATGAAGACGATCGTCTTGTCCTTGAGCAGGCTCAGATCGGCGTCATCATCGTAGTAGCTGCGGCGGAATGAGCACCCAATGTCCTGCGTCGCCCGCGACGCAGCGCTCACATCTTGGCAGAAGGCATATTGTCTTTCGAGGTGGATGAGCGCACGGGAGCCCGTAATGAACAGACCCCATGCGTTCTTGCGTTCTGCTAAGTACCCACGACCGCGGTCCGACGGGCCGAGCAAGATTCTCGCTGTAATATAACAATAGGGGTAGCGCGGTCCGCCTGCATCGATTCACGTGCCCTGGCCGCTGCAGGGTGCGCCTGCGAGAATCTAATCATGAGAATCGGGAGGGTGGCAGATTCAATCCGGTCCGCAGCTGGCTGCGGCTGTCGTTTATCTAGCCGAGCGTGTGGCTGCAGCGGGAGTGGCAGAAATGTGAATATCGCGCGAGCCGGTTCGAGATTATTCTGACAGTGTGCAGTCGAAGTGTAGAAAGGGCGAAAGCAGACTCCTCCATCCATCCGTTCGTTCGTTCGTTCGTGTACCGTAGCAGTTGTTCGGCCGTTCCTCCCACATTAGCGGCTAATTCTCTCTCCCCGCCCAGTTAGTTTTCGCCCATGGCGACGTCGCCGCGCCATTCGTCCGGGAGCGGCTTCCCGTCGACGATTGCGGGCTGCGCGTCGATGAGCACGGAGAGCATGCGCGTCCACTGGTCGCCCGACGGATTTCGCCAGCCGTGCAGCGTGCCGCGCTGCACGACGATGTCGCCCGCCTTGAGCGCGCGCTCGTCGCCGTCCTCCATGATCAGCACCAGCTCGCCCACCACTTCCCCGCGATCAGCACGACATCGGTGCGCATTGGGGGGACGCACGTATTATGTTGTAGTCCACAGATGCCGTGCGGTGCTGCGCAGGTGTCAGCGCCTCTGTGTGGCGGACGGGAAGGGTTTGGCAGCGATGCGATAAGAATGACACTGGGGTGGGTGCGGTATGACATAACGGAAGGAAGTGGAGGTGTGAGAGGGGGTCGCTGAGGACGGGAGGACGGACCATGGCGACGTTCGCGCCGGGCGCAAAGTCCGTATACCGAAAGTTCGTGCCGCCCGCAGGGACCTGCCAAGCGCGCCGATCGATGCCACTGGTCAGTTCTGCCAGCAGGCTTCGCGTAGAAGCGGAAGCACACACAAGCCCGAGCCCAGGAATGCGTCTCTCCGCGCCGTCGACGCTGCACCATCCCGTGAGATCCCGGCGCCAGGGCTGGCGCAGCTGCTTACTCGGTGTTGTTGTCCGTGGCCGGCGATGCGTCCGTCGCCCACGCGACGTGCGACACGCCCTCGAACGCGGCTTCCTTCTGCACGACGCTTAGCAGGCTTGGGGACTTGTGCGCGGAACACCGCGCGCCTTGACGTTCGCGAGTGGGCCATCGCTCTTCACGCCCGCGCGCCCGTCCGCGCCGTGCGTCGTCACGATGCGGCGAATGGAGCCAAGCGGGCTCTGCACGCTGGAAGACATCTGCAGGATGGGAACGGAGGGAGGACGCGTGTGAGAAGGGGGCGGGTGAAAGCAGGCGAGGGAGCAACGGCAGAGGGCGACTAGAAAGGGGCACGACACAGCGCGATTGCCATTGTGTTATGCTCATAAGCATCGCAGATGCAGATGCAGATCCGGGCCGCTTGAGTGGGTGACAGTGTGTGCGAACCTGTGCGTCATTCCACCGTGCACATGCGTCCGCCACACGAGCAGCGTGCTGTTTTCGCCGGACAATAGAACGCGGGGGAGGAATAACGACATCGTGTTGCGCAGCCCAGCCCGATGTAGCAGTACAAGGTGGGAAGTGGAAAGGCCGATCACGCAGGCGCACGAGCTCAGGTCGCGGTGTCTGTAGAGCCGCGCGATCAGCACGGCAAATCCGGGGGCGGCCGCGAAGCGCGAAGCTCAAGGCACGGTAGCACGTACAGTAATGGTACTCATCGATGAGTGGGATCCAATCGTTCAGCAGTGCGCCGACTAGGCTAAGCACCGGCGCGCGCGACGTCTTGTCTGCTATCGCGGAGAGTTGCGGCCTGAGATACGGTTGTGAGTAAATGCACAGATCACAGTGACAGTAAGTGTAGGCGTGAGAGCGGGCGTAGGCGTTGGGAAGAGGTAATGGGAGATTGGGAGGTATAGGCGCACCGTGTGAAGGACTGCCAGATGGCGCCGCGGAAGAAGTACCAGAGCATGTCGCGGTCCCGACGTGCATACTCGGCGCGCTCAAGCGAGTGGCTGGGTGGCGGCGTGCGGCGCAAGTACGACGCAAGTAAGTCCAGCGCAATGGATGTTGTGAGCGGCCGGTGTGATTCGGGGCTACTCCGCGCAAGAAGGATCGCTGCAAGTCCCCAGTCATATAGGGCATATGCCACAGTATTAAAGGTCGGAACGCACCATAGACAAGCGGTCGCAGAACGAAAAGGACCTCGGCCAACCAGTCCTTCGTTGAAACGAGCTGGTTTACGAGGTAAATTGGTGGTTTGACCGATGCAGGCGAGAGTGCGCGCGGCAGCAGATAGTCATCCACAGGCGACAGCGACTTCTTGCTCGGCGGGGGCGCGGTGAGCAGCGGGTTAGGCTGCTCGAATGCGACGTGATTATTGGAGAGATGTGGAGGCGGCTCGTCGGAAGGATCGTGTTGTTGCGGTGCGTTCGCGTCTGCCGCGGACGCTGGAAGAGTGGCCGGGTCCAACTCGCGCTCTGGAATGGGGGGCAGAAGCAATGGTCTCCGCGTTACCCGTAATAATATGAGGCGCAGGATGGCTCTGTGCACCGACAGTGTAAGAGGCCATACGGGCGTTTATACTCATATTGTACGTACTTGACGAATTCAAGCACGACAATGCCGCGCCAGCGTCCTGCCTGTCCAAGCTTGCGACGCAGACCCATTTCAATGACGAGCTCGGTGAAGCGGACGATTTCGAGCATGCGGGCTGCCCATTTGTAGGTGCTCTCCTTGTCGGCCCATGCACGCGTGTAGCGCGTGTGCAGCGACGGCGGGAGGATGGGCTTGTGCTTGGGCCCCAGCTGGGTTGCTCTCCGGGCCAGAAGCGTGTCATGGTACAGGTTGAGCAGGTTGAGCGTCGCGGTGACTGCGACGGCGGGTGAGCGACGCGCGCGGGAACGCGCAGGCCGGAGGGCGCACGTGTTTCGGACGCGAGCTCGGCGTCCTTGAAGCGGCCGGGCAGAAACCAGGTCAGCGAGCGCAGCGACGACTCTATGGTCGAGATGGTGGACGCGTTGTGCAGCAGGAACGCCTCGTAGCGGGCCAGCGGCGACGACATGGCGCCGGGTGTGAACGTTTGAACGCTGGAAGCTGAAGGGAAACACGGGCTGCTCAGGCTGCAACTCCGCGTCCGCACCGCGCCTCATGCCCTCAGCGTCATGTCGCTGCCGCCGCCCACCAGCCATCCCCCGCGGGCAGCAGCGCACTTCGCGGACCCGCCGGTCGACCTCGTCCGTTCCCTGTCTCCGGCCGACGAGCTCGACGAGGAGGAGCCCGACATCTACCGCGGAGAGCCTCCCGTCGAGCGCCCGCGTTCCCCTTTGCGAGCACCGTCAATAGCAGCGTCCTCCTCCTCATCGTCCTCGTCGTCGAGCTCCTCATCTTCATCGTCGAGTGACCGCGGCCGCGGGCGATGGCGCGGAACCCGGCTGGCCGCCCTCGTTGAGCACGCCGTGTCGCGCTGGGGCCGCCGGTCCAGCGACGGTTCCTCGTCTTCCTCGTCTTCATCGTCATCGTCGTCCTCGAGCAGCGGGTCGCATTCTCCGCGGCGGCAACGCTCGCGCCGACGCCGAGGCTCGGTCGCGTCGCAATCGCAGCTGCACTTCGACCCGGAAGCGTACGCCCTGCGCAAGAAGGCGCTCGAAGACGCGAAGCTCTCTGGGCGCGAGTTCGTGCTCTTCCTGCCGTCCTCGCTGTCTCCCGTACCGTCGGGAAAGAAGGCTGCGTCGGCCCAGCTGCAACAGCAGCTGCAGCGCGTCCTGCGCACAGGCTCGCTTAAGATGATCCTCGCCCAGCTCGACTTTGCACTCAAGCGCGCCGCCAAGCTGCGCAAGCCCCCGCGATTACGTGCCCCCATCCCGCTGGCGCTGGAATACTCCTTCTCTGCGCCAGGAGGCTCGGGAGCATCGACGCCGCAGGGTTCGTTTGGCGACCTGCAGAAGCTGCGCAAGAGCAGGACGAAGGACGCTGCGCCACCAGACGATAGCGTCGAGGCGGCACAACGCGCATGGTGGCTTGATGTCTCGAGTCCCACTTGGGATGACTTGCGCGCACTTGGCAAGGTGCGCCGTCGTCGTATCTGCTGAATGCGGCTGACCGACCCAGTAGTTACTACACCTACACCCGCTCACGCTCGAGGATATCTTTCAACGAGAACCACGGGAGAAACTGGAGCTGTTCCCAAAGCTCGGCTACTACTTCGTCTCGTTCAGGGCGATGGAAAGCGAACGCTCGCGGGAGCAAGGGAGGACGAAGGAAGATCTCAGCGAGGACGGCGATACATACACTCACGACCCGGACATCGTCTCCGGTGTCAACATGTACCTCGTCGTCTTTCGCGAGGGTATCTGTTCTGTGAGTGATACTTTTTTGTACACAGTTTCACACGGTACTGAAATGCAACGCCCAGTTCCACTTCGAGGATATGTCCGACCACACTGAACGCGTGCGCAAGAAGCTGCAGGACTTGCAGACGACGATGGTCATGTCATCTGACTTTGTGTGCCACGGCATACTCGATAGCATCGTCGACGGCTTTTTCCCCGTGTTCCACAATATCGAGAAGGAGGTCGAGGCACTCGACGAGCTCATCATCTCTATCGGTGCGAACACGGACAAGGAGCTCGAACGCGAGCGCGGCATGGGCGAGGTTACGGACCTGCTGCGCGTCGTGCAGGGCGGCGAGGCGATTGAGAAGGCCGCCAAGGAGCGCGGCGCGCTTGACAAGCCGCCGCCGTCGCCGTCCTCCGCGACCGAGAAAGCGTCGAAGGATCCCGAGAAGATATCCGACACGGACGCCGCATCGACGCGGACAGCCTCGACGACTATGATGGTGCGCATTCGCGCCGCACAGGACCGCGTCCGCGGAATGTGGCCGTTTGGCGCGCGACGGGCACAGCGCCAAACGACGGTGACCCTCCTGCGGATGACGAACACGCGCCGGCTGGTAACCGCGCTCGGGCGGCTGCTGGCCGCGAAGAGCGAGGTCATCGCGCAGCTGCAGAAGCGGCTCGCGCACGCGCCGATCGAGCTTGACTGGGGCGGCGGCGACATCGCGGCGTACATGGGCGACGTGCAAGGTAAGCGTTAGCCTGCGAATGTTTGCCGCGCCAGCCTGTGGCTGACCGGGCGGTGCGCGCGCAGATCATATCATCTTCCTGCAGCAGTCCCTCGCGCACTACGAGCGCATCCTCGGCCACTCGCACCCCGCGTATCTGTCGCATCTGCGCATATCATTATCCCAGGCCCGTGAGTCGTGGCTATGCCCGCCGCGCTACGCTCGCATCTCACTTCACACAGGGGGCGGCGTCGACAAGGCCATCGTTGGCCTGACGGCGGTAAGCATGATCGTCCTGTGTATGCAGGGCTTCATTGGTATGTTGCCTACTCGGCTGCCCTAGCATTGACTATCCTGGAGACTGACGTCAGGCCGCACTATGCAGGGGTCTTCTCGATGAACGTGACGGTGCCACACAACACGGCGCCCGGGCCGTACTGGGTGTTCGCGAGCGTGGTGGGCGGCGCCGCGCTCATCGCGTCCTGTGTCGTGGCGGTGGTGCGCCTGTGGTGGGTGCAGGCGAAGAGGCGATACTCGCGACGATCGCTCTCGGGCTCCTGATTGCGCCCCGTTACAGTTACAGTATAGCATTGTGTTTCTGGTTCTTCCCTTGCCATGGTTCTCTGCCGCCGCGCGGCGCGCGCGGCCGGTTGTTACGGACAGGCGCTCGTTGCATAGACCTCTGTATCGACTACATAGACTCGCGCCGCACACCGCACATGTACCCCACAGTGATTACGACTGCGATTTCATTTCAATCCTCGGGCGGATTTCAGGTCCCGCGCGCTTCTCGCTCTCGCCTGGGCATTCGTTCTCCTGCGCGCGCGCCGGGATGCGGGACGGCGCGGGGCTCGCTCTGGGGCACGTCGCGTGGATGACGGGGCGCAGGTCGACGCTGCTGGCGCTGTGCCTGGTCTGCAAGGCGACGTACCAGCCCGCGGCGCGCTGCCTCTACCGCTCCGCCGAGGTCTCGCGCACGCTGCGCCCGTTCGTGCGCACGACGAGCCGCTCGCCGAAGCTGGCCGCGTTCGTGCACGAGCTCTCGCTCGTCAACGCGGGCCTGTCCGAGGACTCGACGCGCCTGCTCGCCGCCGCGCTCAAGTTCCTGCCCCACCTGCGCCGCATCGCGCTCCCGCCGCTCGAGCACGTCATCAAGGGCGAGGACTGTCTCGGCGTCGCGCTCGCCGCGCTGCCCCGGCTCGACGCCGTCCTGCTCCAGCGCGCCGGCGAGCGCACCCAGCTGCTTGCCCAGAAGCTCGGCCGCCTGCGCGTCCTGCAGCTGCACTGGGGCCTGCAGTCGCTCGGCGACCTCGAGCCTGGCCGCGGCTGCGGGCTGCTGCTGCTCGCGTGCCAGGACACGCTCGAGGAGCTCAACATCCACGGCTTCGACCTCGCGTCCTTCCTCGAGGCGCGCCCCGCCGCGCGCTGGCCCCGCGTGCGCGCGCTGACGCTCCTCTCGACGACGAACGTCGACGAAGCGCTCGTCTCCGCGTTCCCCAACGTCGAGCGCCTCGTGCTGCGCGACCTCGACCTGCCCGCGGAGATCCTCGCCGACGCGCGCGCGTGGCCGCGCCTGCGCCAGCTCACGCTCTCCGTGCCGAACCTTATTGACGGCGAGCCGGACGCCAAGGGCCGCGTGCGCGCGCTCGACCGCTTCTCCGTCTGGAACACGCCCACCGTCGACGCCGAGTTCATCATGGAGCAGCTGCGCTACTACGACCTCGCGCGCCTCTCCGCGCTGCAGTTTTACTCCGGCTCCGACTTCTCGCCCGCGCTCGTGCGCACCATCTGCGAGGCGTGCCCGTGCCTGCGCATGCTCGGCATCCGCTTCGACTCGCCGCGGTCCAATGTGCGTCCGCATCTGTAATGCGTCATTTCCCATTGCCCCTGACGCTGACACACCCCTGTCTCGTCCTTAACAGTATGTGGGAACGCTGCTGGCCGCGGACGCGCCCCGCCTGCAGTTCCTCTCCCTGACGCTCTCCAACTACGTCTACCGCCCGCCGGACCCGCGCCCCATCGCCGCGCTCGGGCGCCACTTCCCCGCGCTCAAGGTCGTCGACTTCATAGTCATGCGAACGGCCGCTGTACAGTGGCGGCTCTACCACCACGAGCACGACGTCGAGGTGCTCCTCGTTGACGACGCCGAGTACACCGCCGGCGACTACTGGGAGTGGGCGCTCGAGGTCGAGCGGCGCGCCGCAACAACACCAACACCACCACCCGTAGTGCAATAACCTCGCTCCCTCTACGTCTCCCTCACCGCCCCGGGGGCTTGCAACAGCTGCAAGCGCGGATGACGCGCGTCACCGCCCTAAAATTATACATATCGCCTCTCCGCCTGTCTCTGTCCGGTCCCTCCACACTCGTTGCGCTGTCCGTCTGTCGTTTGCCGCTGCCGCTGTTGCTCGCTGTCCTTTAAAGTATGTCATTCCTCCCTCTGCGTCTCTCTGTCTCCTGTTCTCGGTCTCTCTCTCCTCGTATGCAGGACCCTTCAGTCGCGTCCGCACCACCCCCTTCCCGCCCGCCCCGTGCACTGGATCCGTGTGGATGGAACATAATGTATACATACATCTCGTGTGCATAGTCACTGAATCCTATTATCCCATGGAGGAGCTGTGCGTTGCATTGTTCGTCCACTGTTCCAGCCTTTCTGCCTCATGTGTGATGTGTGATCTCTGGCCCACAAGTGGTACATGAAGCTGTCATTGCAAAGGAAGAAGGACTACTACTACAGTGCTGCTATATGAAAAGTCCGAAGATAAGGCAAGCTGGGATGGGGCGTAAGGTTTCTTGTTCACAAAGCTCGTGGAAGGCAGGCCACCAGCCCATTTTCCAGGTCCAGATCCGAAAGCGAGATTAAAAGGGGCGTTTTGGTCGTCCTCGTCGTCTATCAATACACCAACTTGAGGGCAGGCTGAAGGAAGGACGGCTACGCCGGCGGGAACGCGCCGGGGATCTTCGTGACGACGTCGGAGGAGAGCGTGGGCGAGAGCGGCGGCGGCGCGGGCGTGGCGAAGAGAATCTGCGTCGCGCGCAGGTCGGGCGCCTCTTCGATGGTGATGTACTGCGACTTGGCGGTGCTGCCCTCGGGCGTGCCGACGAGCTGCGCGCTCTCGGGCAGCGCGGGCGGCGTGACGAGCTTGGGCGCCGAGTCCGCACTGTTCTGCCGCGACTGCGGCGGCAGGAGCGACGGCTCGTCCGACGCGCCGTCGTCCCAGCTGACCGCGTCGTCGTCCTTCTCCTTGCTGTCGCCGCGGAAGAGCGGCGGGTGCTCCGCGGCGGGCGTGGGCGACGGCGGCGCGAGGCCCGGCGCGCGCCCCGGGTACCGTGCGTGCGGCCCCGCGCGCGCGGGCGGGTCCGTCGCGGCGTGCTGCGGGAGGTGCACGTCGCTCGACGAGCTGTCGGGCGCGCCGATCGCGCCGGGCGCGGTCGCGTTGCGCATATGGCCGGGGGACCAGGCGCGCGGCGCGAGCAGCTCGTCGCGCGAACGGCCGCGGCCGTCGAGCGAGCCTTTGCGCAGGTGTGTCGTCGACGAGTCCGGGGAGAGCGTGAGCGTCATGTTGGGCATGCTCGCGTTGCCGCCGCTAAGCGGGAACGGCAGAGAATCGCTCATGCCGACCATGATCCAGATATCCTTCGAGTTCGAGCGTCCCGGCGCAAAGGACAGGCTGGTGAGCAAGTTGAAGCCGTGCTCCGAGAGCGAGGACAGGATGCGCAGGATGTTGTTCAGGGAGTCTTCGTAGAACGTGTCCTCACCGAAAACTATCGCGTTCCGAGTTAGTAGGGTCAATGCTGCAAGGCGAGGCACGTAAACGCACTGCCGTAGCCCTTTAGCTTGAACTCAAAGCCGTTGTTGCCGACCTTGCGTTCAGAAACGACTCCGCGCGGCCAGCCCTTTCGTATGGACTCGAGGATGGCGGGAGTAGAGCTGAGGGGCGGCGATACGACGCGGATGACGGTGTCTGAGACGAAGGACAGCGCGAAGGGGACATGCATCTTCTGGCCGGCGACCAGCGGCTCATGGGGGCCGACTGGGCGGGAGAAGACAAGAGATAGGATGTCGCCTGCCTCCTTGCCATAATCGATGCAGGAGAGGAAGTGGTACCCTTGTGCGAGCACAACAGAGAGCACCTCGACGATGAGGGTTTCACTGGACAGGCTCTTTGGCGTTGACCACGGCTTCCCCGCGAGTGTGAGCTGCACCAAGGCGTGTCAGAATCCTGGGATGATACCTGTCAAGACAGCCTAAGCACCTTAAACAAGCGCGCGTTGCGGTCTTCCTTGAACTGGCGCAGGACGTCACGTGCCTCGAGCACGGCTGAACCAGACTCGTCAAGGGCGGGCAGGACGCGTCGCAGAGGGCGCACATCTCAGCAGGCCGACGACGTCGTCGGAGAAGTTGGAGAGCCGGACGGCGTTCGCGCCGGTGAAGGCGAGCAGCGAGTACGTCGACGGCACGGGCGCGTTCTTCTGGAACTCCTTGCGCGGGACGAAGTTGCCGTTGGCGGGCGACGTCGGCAGCGGGCTGGGCGGGGCCATTGGGGGTCGTGAGTCTACTGGGAGCGGCGGGCTGGGATGAGGAATAAATCAAGAGGCAACGAGAGCAGAGTCCGGTTCCAGTCTTCAAGCTTCAAGTCCATCTCGCCATGACGTCCGTCGACTCTCCACTGCCACAGACTTGCACATGCACTGCTTCCGGCCCTTGCTCTGTTCCTTTTTCATTCGGCGCCCACGCGCCAGCACCCCCTGCCCTCCCCGTCCCCCGCCTGGCCCCCTGCCTGGCATGCGCAGCTCGCCGCTGCGGCCCACGTTCTGCACGCGCGCGCTCCAAGCCAACAACGCCCGCGGTGGCGCGCCGCTCTGTGTACATGGATCCATCACTCGCCGAGCCACGGCGCGATGACGTCGACACACGCCCGCCTTGCTTCCTGATTTCTGCTGCCCGCCGCATCTGGATGCACTGTGATACCGCCAGGGCCTCGAACCGCTCGTCCAGGCACGCACTCAGAGTCACTGTGACACTGTCGGGAGCACAGTGAAGTATCTGAGCGGTGTTCTTGCACGCTGTCGTCGCGTCGATCCTCGTGCCCAGCACGCGACATCTATTTTCATGTGCCCGGCGAAGCGTTTTGGCCAGCTCCAAAAGGGGCCAGGACACCGTTCTCCCGAACTCCTCACAGACGCCAATGACATCACGCGTTCCACTGCTCGCAATGGTACCTACCGCGCGCGCGGCTTCAATGCTCGGAATGTCGACCTGGTCGCATGGCGAGCATTGAGCATACAATGCAGTCCTTCTTGCTGTCTCTGTTGCCTCAGCGGTCGGTGGAGTCTCAGAAATACCTGTGGATGGTCGGCCGTGTGTAGGTAGTACTGCACGAGGACGACGTACGTCGTGCGAGACGCTGTCATATCGACGGCCCCGTACATGTCCTCCTTCAGTACAACACTGCACTCCGACGTGTTTTTGTTTTTCCCCTGCGTTCTCGCCTCCGATCTCAGGCTGGATATAATATGCACGGCATGTTGGACACCGCCGGCGGTCAGCCACAGCGCCGCGGCGGCGGAGCATCCGGTTTGTCCGCACTCTCTCATTGGCAGATTTTTGTTTCGACTTTGGGAAACTGCCACTTATCTGCTTCTGGGATCGATCAATTATCTGCTCATCGATGCTGGTATCGGCTGCAGACTCCGAGTTTCGTCTGTCTGTCCGTGGTGTCGACGATCGGACAACCCGTGTCCATCCTTGCAAGCTGCAGGGCCGTCGGCGAGTCGAAGCCGAAACCGCAGATGAGCGCAATGTTCCAGACAGACCAGTGAAGCGTTTCGAGTTCTCGAACGTCTCTGATGGCCCCTGGTCCGCCGATACTCAGGCTTTGGCATGCTTTGTGCGGCGGTGGGAGATCTCCTCCACGGATCGCGCGCTTGGCCAACTGACAGCCCTCAATGGACTGAGGCTGCGACTTTGACTGCTTGCATGTTGGCCCTATCCGTTACCGTTGTATTCCCAGCTGCGTGGAGCGGTGGACGCGTGCTCGCCCTCCTTGCGTAGAGGTCGGATTCTCAGGTGGACGTTCATGACGGTGCGCACATGGGCCACCCTCCTTCTGCCATTTCACGCAATGCGCAGAGGAATAACTGTGATGGTGGCGCTCCTTTTCCAGATTCCTGTCCGCCTTTGAAGATAATACACGTTCTCTTGCCGCGGGCCTGACATCCGAGGACATTTTGACAGCGCCCCAATCGGTGCCGATTCCAGTCCATTGTCCACTGCTCTGGGCTCTGGCAATATGTTAAACCGCGCGCGCTCCTTGCGTACATCTTTCATCGTTCGCGGAAATTGACTCGGAAACAGGCTGATTCTTCCTTCCATTCACCACACTCCAGTTGCCCTCCGCCGGATCGTCCTCCCTCCCCTAGAACCCGTCACGACTCCACGTGCGACGGCGACCTTTCCATTGACGAACACCCAGTCGATGCCGCGGCTCGGCTGGTTCGGGTCGGCGAACGTCGCGGCGGCCGCGACGGTCGCGGGGTCGAATAGCACGAGGTCCGCCGCGAAGCCCTCACGGACGAGCCCGCGGCGCACTTCGCCGTCGAGAAGTCCGAGGCGGCGCGCGGGGCGCGACGTGAGGTGCGGGATGAGCTCCTCGAGCGCGCGCTCCCTGGGGAACGGCGCGGGGTACGCGTCCGAGATGGGCACCTCCGGCGCGCCGTCGGGGCCCGCCACAGGCGTCTCCGCGAAGATGTCGCGCGCGTAGAAGCCCAGGTAGCGCGTCATCGTCCCCCACGCGCGCGGGTGCGGCTTCGCGGAGCTGACGATGCCGTCGGACCCTGCGCGAGCGTTGGCGCCGGGCTAAGTTAGGATACTCGGACAAGACGCGGACCCAGGCGCAGACGCACCTCCCATGTGCACGCGGCTCGTCATCACCCGCCGCACGTTGTCCTCGTGCCCGACGTGCTGGATCATCGTGGTCGCGAGCTTGTCGCGGATGAGGATGTGCAGCATGAGCGCGAACGGGTCGTCCAGCCCCTGCTGCGCCTCCGGCGTGCCGGGCTGCACGGCCTGCGCGGCGTGCGCGAGGCGCCGCCCGATGAGGGACAGCAGGAATGGGTCTTGCTTCCCCTCGGGCGAGTTGATGCCCCCGATCTCGATGGTGGCAAAGTCGACCGGCATGCCGTGGCACCCGTCCGTCCCGTTGACGAGCACGTCCTCGCGCAGGCGCTGCAGCACCTCCGCGCCGTCCCCGCCCGTGAGGCGCCGCATCGCGCCGTCGTACCCGCCCGCGAGCGCCCAGCTCGGCAGCATCGCGGCGAGCGTCGTGCTCCCCGGCAGATACGGGTACGTGTCGAGCGTCACGTCCAGCCCCTTGGCGAGGTACGAGTCGACCAGGGAGAGAAATCGCGGCGCCAGGCCCTTGTTAGGGGGGAAGTTAAGCGTCGCGTGCGTGAGATGGCACGGTGCGCCCGTCGCAGCGCAGATGCGGAGCATCTCCTCGTACGCGCCGAGCACGTCCTTACCGTACGATCGCGTGTGCGGGCAGTAGTACGGAATATACTTGCTGCCGTCAGTCCCGACGGTCGCCTTCTCCGCGAGAACGGCGCAGAGCTCCTTCAGCTCATCCTCGTCGGCATACATGCCGGGGGTATACGTCAAGCCTGAGCTCATGCCAACAGCGCCGTCGTCGATTCCGCGCCTGAGAATCTCCTTCATCTCCTCGATTTGCTCCTTCGTTGCCTTGCCTGGCTCGGTGCCCACCGCCATCATACGGAGGTTGCCCTGAGGAACCAGGAACGCGACGTTCGTGGCCGTTCCGTGCCGGTCCATGGTGTCGAGGAACGACGCGACCGAGTCCCACTGCCAGAACTCCTCTCCGGGCGGCCAGAACGCCGGCGCGCTCGTGGGGTTGCCACACCAGCCCGCAATCTGCTTGCGCGTCTGCGCGAGCGTCGCGGGCGTGACGGGCGCGAACGCGATGCCGTCCTGCCCGATGACCTCCGTCGTGACGCCCTGCGTGAGCCGCGGTACATGGGACGGGTGCGTGAGCAGGTGCAGGTCTGAGTGCGCGTGCATGTCGATGAAGCCAGGGCAGAGCACGCGCCCCGTACCGTCGATGTCAAGCAGCTCATGCGGCGCATGCTCACCCTTCAGCGTCTCGAACGCTGGCTTCGCGAGCTCGCCGACGTGCACGATGGTTTCCCCGCGCACAAGGACGTCCAGGATTCTGCGTGGCTGGTCGGTGCCATCTATGACATGGGCATTCCGAATCAGGATGATCGTCGGTTCGAGCTCTGGCGGCGCGATAAATGCGGGGTACGGCTCCGCACTAGCCTCAGCGGTTAGGGTTGCTGAGCCACACATGGTCAATGGATTGGTGGCGAAGTGGCTGGGATGATGATAGTCGTGGTATGCTAAGCGGCAGCTGGGATACAAGAATTGACGGTTTAAAGCAGCTTGTCTTGCTGCCAGCGGCCCGGGATCTGCGGCCTCACCGGCGCGTGCATCTGACCGGGTGCTGACCACAACGCGTCCTGCGGAAAATAACCAATGTTGGATACCATCCCGCACGCCCTTCCGCTCATATACAAACGTTACGTCGCGGTGGGGATTCCCACATGGCGAACGGCCTCCCGTAGGCTGATTGGTGATGGAGTTGCGTTGCAAGCGACGAAAACGGCCGCCATAACTGAGGCGGATGTGTGTGTCGTCTCCGCCCAAAAGGCCCAAGTGGTTCATAGCCGTCTGTGTCATCTATTAAATATAAGGTCGGGGTCGATTATCATCAGTTGAGCTTGCTGAAACCGGCGGTGGGTAGCTTACCTGCCGCTAAGTACTGTATGTCGTGCGATGATGTCAGACGGGCTGCGAGTCTCTTGATTACCGACCTCCGTTTCTCTCGGAGGTGTCATCGTCACTAAACTGCCTACATTGCTCTTTCCTGCTGTCTCGGCGCAGCCTCAGGCTGCGGGAAAGCCCAATCCGGCCCGGTCTTCCGAACTGACCGGTGTATCCCGGCGTTGGACTCGCCAGCCGCGTAAGCACCGAGGTGGGGGGGCACAAATCGCTCCCGTACAGAAGGCAGTGAGAGGAGTCTATGCGAGCGTTATGGAGATGGAATACCGAGGAGCAACGGCTGGAAGCTCCGGTTTACTCTCCATGTGCACTTGTTACACGCGCAGTCACAAAAATCACTCCCGACGATAAGCATGGATTTCCAATGTTACTTCTTGACCTATATGGTGCTGGTCCGTATAAAATGAGACACATATCTTCTGGTGCCATCTAATAGCCACCGTTTGACAGGACTAACCCCCCGACAGCTGATCATGAGCTCGCTTACTGCGACTGTAACACCAAACAACAGAACCTCGGCGGTCGGGCCTACAGAGTCCTGGGGTCCTTGCCTCGCAGTATACGCCATGACGTTTCCGCCCCCTCTGATTCCAACGTTCCCGCGTCTGTGTTGAGTAATTCTTTGCGTTGTTATCACTTCTTTGCCTTGAGGTTCTGAGGAGTCATCATTCCCGCACCCTACTCAAAGAGTCGAGGGGAGCTAAGCCAAATTAGCTCGCAATCACCCATAGAGTAGATAACATTCTGGCCGGATTTTATCGCGGCGTTGCTGTGGACGGAAACAGCACCCTCCGGCTGCACACACAGCGGGAGACGACTCCTCTTCCTCATTTGGCAGAGATAGCAGAGCAGCAGGGCGTGTTCACCTTGTCCCTACGTCCACCGAAGGACCGCAGATCAAATTCATTCCCGGTGCAGTGCTTTTACCATACTGGACAGTGAATCGCGACCGCGGCCGCGCGTAGGCCGCCCAGTGAGTCCTGTGTCAAGGAGGCTCAAGGAGGATCGAGTGTCAATCACCTGCACAAGTCCACGAGCTCGAAACTAGTTCTCGCGGCCTGCAAGGGGGAGGTTTGGCACACGTCTGCCTTGCCTGACAGTGCTCCTCGAGGTCGACTCAATCAATCTGCGCCACGCTGGAAGAACTGGTCTCTCACCACACGCTACTTAGTCCTTCAAGTAGCAATTGTCCCGGTTGTTGGCCGCCCTGGCAAAAGCCGCAGTGGGAGCAGTCCAGCGCATCCGATTGACACGATGCAAGTGATGGAGCCGATGGTTCGGCCTTCCTAAGCCTTGCACGGGATCCAACTATAGGCGTTCATCAGTTCCGGCCCGTCCCCAATGTGGATCCTGGTGGTGACAGGGTAGCTTGAATGTGCGACCCATGGGACGGCATCGCCAGCGTGACCGCTTAAATCAGGGAAAAGAGAACACAACAAGAGGCCACTCCTTGCCGCGATGGACCAGTGTTATTGTCAATTGTCACGCATGCCATTCATGTCGTAGTTGCCACCTGCCTCGATACACCAAGCGGAAACTTCAATCGTCGCCAATGAGCCATCCGACGCCACGAGCGAACGCGTGTTTCGCGGCTCCAGTCACGTCCGGAGTGGTCGATCGTTGTTGTTCGTCACTTCCTGAGCGTCCATGGGCACCGCCAAAGGGGAACGCTCCAGCGACGCGGCTGAGGGTTGCAGCTGCCCGCTGTCCTCCGGCGACAAGAGCCCGCGCTGCAACATCGCTCGTTGCAGGCGAGCCAGGCACCTGCATACCTTGCAGGCGTGAGGCGAGGCTGGTGATCGCCGCACCGACCCGTTCCTGCGCGTCGCGCGACTTTCGAGGTTGCCTTCCAGTTTTCCGCGGAGCCACCCTGCGCGCGTCCAGATGCTCGCGCTCGACGCGCCTCCAGGTTGACAGCACGTCAAGCGTATGTTCCGCCGGACACAATCTGGCCGCGTGAGCGAGCAGCCGCAGGCGGGCGGATAAATCATCCCACTCCGCTTGCCGCCCGAGCTGGAACGCCGTGCGCCATGCTACTTCAGCATCCTCCGGCGAATGCACTGACGATACCATCTTGGCGCTGGCGGCATCTGCAGCCGCGAAGTCCTCTGCAGCGAGAGCAGCGTCTGCGAGCATACCATAGACGCGCGCATCGCCGGGAACCCCAAGCTTGTTGGCAAGCTCGAGCATAACCTGCGAGTGCTTGTACGCGTCGTCCGTACTGGCCAGGACACGTGCGATGAGCGAAAGACGGTCCTTCTCCGACCGGATTTCGATAGGAGCGAGAGGATGTCCAGAGCGAGAGCGTACGTGGAACGAGCAGATACGGCTAGTAGCTTCGATGAAATCGCGTTCCTTGCGGATCGTTACCGTCTGCGGCGCGACAGAAAGGCTGGCGCGACAGCAAGTCAGTTGAGCCGATAAGCAGCAGAGATTGTACGGCGCGCACCAGTCGTACGCGAGCTTCATTTCACCCAAGTGCAAATTCCCCGAGCTTGCATTATCGTAAAATTCGCGAGACGCAGCGAGCACAAGTTCTTCGACGACGTGCGGCTGTAGTGGTCGTTCGCTCTCGGATGGATTAAGCAGAGCTCTTGCGATGCCAAAATCTACGCACTGGAGTCAGTGGGGGCCAATAGTTCTCCAGAAATCACGCACTGCCAGAACTGAGCAAGCCGCCAAAAAAGATGCGCAGAACCTCGTCTTTCTCGAGCATTCCAAATGGCCCCTTCAGAGGCCCACGACCGCCAGTCGCCAGCTTGAGCATGTCGTCCTTGAGCGCCTCCCATTCGTCTTCGTTTTCGAGTTCGTCCTCGCGTCCGCCACCTGCCCGGCGTGCCATGCGCGTGGCGTACGCCCGCTGCTCGTCGACGTTCTCAGAGCTTTGAAGGAACCAGCGTAATGGCGCAGGCACACTCCATCGCGCGAGGATCTCGCCAGCATCGAGGTGGACATCTAGCACGTCCAAGGCTCGCGAGAGGGCGAATGCAGGAAGGGGCGTGAAGAAGAGTAACAGATCCGCCGGTGTGCACTTTGGGCGCGACGTTGAGGGCGCGACAAAGGCACCAAGCGATAGGAGTGTCATGTCCGCCTCGTCCGCCCCCTTCGCCCCCTCCCACGCGGGGAGGCATTCGAAAATGCGGCTCATAGTGCCCCAATCGTACAAGTTGTCGCTGCCATACAGGCATGCCAAGGCCAGACGCGCCATGTGCGCGTCGTCCTTGAGTATGCGTTGCGCCGTGGGTAGCGTTGGCTTCGACGCCTCGAAGATCGCCGCCAAGAGTGATAACGGCGCGTTGAGTAGGTACTCGGTGAGTATGCGTAACGGAAGCCCTGGATCGGGCGAACCTGCACGCTCACTGCGGGACTCGAGGACGTATAGGTACGGCATGACAAGCCTGCGAATGTCGTCGGCGATCGTTTCCGGCGTGCTGTGGGTCAAGTACGCCTCGACGGCTGCCAAAGGCGCCAGCGCCCGCCACCGAATAAGGGACCAGCTATCCGTGGAACTGTCGCCGGGTTGCGCTGCATCATAGACAAGTCGCTCAAGCAGACTGAGTTCCTCGCCTAGCTCGTCAAGACCAGGGATGCCTTGAGAGGCGCCGTGCTGTATGAAAGCTAGCGCCACATCCACCATACCAGTATCGCGCTCAATGCCAAGGGCCCGATTACGATACCATTCCGACAACATCGAGGCATCGCAGGGTGCGTCCGAACGAAGGTCGTCAAGATGGCTAACCTGGTAGCTAGCCTGGGATGGGGTGGGCGGGGCAAAGCCAGAGGCTGCGACAGCAGCGAGCACGTCCGACGCCTCGCACCATTCCTTGGTGCGTGACGGCGCCGGTTGCGCAGGACGGTCCTCGCGCTCGTATGTAGGGTCTAAGCGTGGGAGGAGGTCGACGAACTGTGAAGGATGTGCATGTTCTGGCAGAGCCTGAAGAATGGCGAAACGATATGGAAAGAGTTCTGCTTGATGTCGAAGCAGCAGAATTTGAAGCGCTTGGTACCTGGCAAGCGCAGCCAGGTCCAAAGTAGACTCCAGAATGGTCTGTGTCAAGAAGTCCGATAATTTGACGGCGGGTTCGTCGTTTACAGCGTCGGGCGGGCTGTCGTCGTTGTCGGCCCATGGATCAAGGTCCACGTCAGTCTCGTTGCTGTCGGACAGCGCTCGCGCAGTGACTAGCGAGGCATAGGTCTCGAGCCGGTCCTGGCGCTCGAGCAGTACGGCACGCATAGAACATGAGCGAGCCTCGGGTTCATGCGCGGCGAAGTAGCGTGGTGCGACGACCTGCTTGTCTGCGCGCTGTTGTTGGTCCACCGCCTCCTCGTCCTCGTCTTCGAGTATGGCAAGTTCGGCGGCAACTCCCTCTTCGGCCTGAGTGACCAGCCGTTGGGTGCGCACAATGCCCAATGATAGCAATCTGCGCTCGAGCTCAATGTCGTCAAGCACACGTTCGACACAGGCGGCGGCGACCCAAACGTCATCGCGTATCGATGCAAGCGCATCGTCGAGGAGCTCTAGAGTGACCTCCTCGTCAGTGGCGCGTGTCCACTGCTCCGCCGGCGAGAGCGTCGGCGCGTCAGGTTCCATGGTGGTGCGGAGGAAGGCGACAGGTGTGAGGAATATTAGTCAGCACGGCCCGGCGGAGCTGCTGGGGGATATTTGGTCGGGATCACTCCTCGGTGCCCGTTGCTAAATCCGATGCCGCGAAAGCATGTCTAGGCACACGCTCCTGAACCCGTCGTGATCTCTCATGATCCCGCGCGCACCGAGTGCACGGAAGGGAGATTTGTCTACTCCAAGGCATTAATCTCGAGTTTGCCGAGCCGAAGTACCCTTTCAAAGGCTAAATTGCAATCGCCAGGAACTGGCGCACCTGATTGCTCGCCAGTATGACCATGAAACAGACTGCACAATGCACCAGTGTTTGTACATCCCGGTCAATTGAATCGAGCCCCCAAGTTGTCGCCATCGGTCAGTATGGCATCAACCGCCGTAACTCCTCCGCGTTGTGCTCAATATCCGAGTCCGCGACGTCGCTCCCCGTCTCGTCGTCGCTGTGAGAACCCTTGTAGCCCTGCAGGTAGGACTCAATGTCCTGCCTGACCCGCACACCACGCTCCGCCATCGATTCCATCCATCGATCCAGTTCATCAGAGCTGAACGCACGGCGTAGCGGACCATATGCAAGTAAACAGAGATCTGCGAGCGGGATCAACAACTGGCATGCAAAATGCAGACTCGGCGCGCATGCCTTTGACCCATGGACATTCACCGGTGCCCCTGAAGACCAGGTTCTTTCCGCGGGCTATGCTTGCCACACGGATCTCGAGCTCAGCGAAGATTTTCCACAGCAATGGACTCGCCCTGAGATCCCAGAATATTAGCCACGTATGCCAGCATGAGAGCTCCACGGCACGGCGCACTTACCGATACTGAACGGCCGCGGCAGTCAGTACCTGACGAACACGCTCGCCGTCATAGTGACCACGTTCCCTTCCCGCGGCCCAGATATCCCATAAGCGCCGTATCAATCTCTTTTGGCGCCCGGCCTACGTAACGGAACGAAATGAACGACAGCGAAATGAATTAGCATACCCATATCCGGCGCACAAGGTGGATTTGACGTACCGCAGCTGTGCTTTCCCCATATAGCTTACGCACTCTTCCCCAGATCGACTGGCCGCGTTCGGCCTCCAGGAAGACCCCGAGCACGACCGAGTTTTCTGGATAGAGCTGGAGGGCGGCCTCTGCTGTCTCGCGCAGCACCGCCGGTGGGCACGGCACCCTGAGGGTGTGTGCGTGATGGTAAACAAGCAGCAGAGACGCAATCTCCAAGGCTTCTCGTCCAGCATCAGATCGCCCGTGCTCTCCTTGTTGTGAGAATGCTGACAGCGCAGCGGTAACAGACCCCGTCGTCAGAAGCTCAAACAGCGCGCGCAGACAGATCCAGGCGCGCTGGTCGAACGGGTCCTGGGACCCCTGCGGCAGCTGCGTGATCCTGTCGTCAAGCGCACGCTTTACCTTCAGAATACCGACGCCCCCGGATGTCTCGACAACACATGCTGTGTAGATGGCCTTGAGACTTGCGTCCCCATTGCCGTCGAGCCATTCCATCTGAGCCCAGTCCCACCACATCTGGGCCTCCCCAGCCGCCGGCTGAGACGAGGCCGACCTGGCCCCACTCTGTGCAAGATTCGCGATATACACTTTGCGTGCCTCGTCGTTTCGGCCCCTGATGCGTTCCAGGCGAGCATGGGCGCGCCAGAGCGGCAGCGAGTGCGACGCGCGGGCGAGAAGCGCCTTGGACAACCTGCCGGCGCTTCAGAGGGTGTGAGAACGCGCATACGGCGATAGCAAGATAGGCACGCGCACATCTTGGGGCTTATTGCTGCTTCGAATGCGATGCTCAAAATTGCCCATTCGTCATCATGCGCCGCAGTTTGGGTCTGCTCGAAGAAGCTCCTGCTCTCACATGTAAATCATTGGTCACAGAGGTTATAGACGCAGATCCGCACCGAATTAGGCCGTGGTCAAGGCCATCCACATCATGGAGTTCCCACATGCGCCCTTCCCCACGAGGGCCCGTCCCCTCTAGAGGATGGAGAGCTCGCCATGCCCACTCCTTGACTGGGCCGAACACAGGACTGGGAGGCGCCTCCTTGGCCACGATCACGCCAGCAACAACGTCGCAGTCGACGTCCACGTGGCGAAGCGAGGAGGGAAATAACCTGCTAAAGAACTGACCGCCGTATGGCAACATCCAAGCGTCGGACGGCTCTGCGATGTCCATGTGGTCCGCCGCGTCACCCGCGAGCATGCGGTCGAACGCAGCAGATAACCCCGGGATATGGAGCCCTGAGAGCGAGAGCCACGCGTATCTGAGCCAGGCAGAGCCCTCCTGCGACCGTATGGGCGACAGGAAGCTTCGGATGTCCGAGAATAATACGGTGGCGTACGGGTCGTCGCTCTCAGCCGACGTGCGCAGTGGGCGGTGTCCTTGCGCGTCCCGCCGCCGTTCGTCCTCATACCAGCGCTGATATGGATCCGAGGCCTCAGACGTCTGACGCGCCATGGTCGGATCGGGGGCAGGGGCCGAAGGTAGGTCAGGTGACGCGTCGGACATGGAGGCAGCCCATCCTCTGGCGTGAGCCTCTCCCACGCGCGGGACCTCAGAATCCCAGAATTCCTCGAGAGACGGGAGCTGCGACTCGAACGCCGCGCCGAGAATGCTCGGCGGGCAGAACAACGACCTGAGAGGCTGCCGGTCAGGCTGCGTCTTCGGCGGGAGAGATCGGACGAGATCTCATTACGCACAATTCGACCTGCGCCTGCAGCAGGGCCGTCGCACGCTCGTGATAGCCTGCGTCACGTCTAAATATGCTGCAGCACTTGGCAGGGGCGGGGACGCACCGGCTTCTTTGAAGAACATTGCACTTCGCCACAACAGTCCGACACGAGCTATTTCCGAGTGTGCGAGTGCGTGAATCGCGCGAGAGGCGTCATCCCCGACGCCTGAGACGTCGCCAGAATGCATGCGGGCCTTGAGCCGCCAGTTGAACCAGGCCAGCCAGATCTGCGGCTTGTTTGAGACCGCTCGGAGCGCGTCCTCCCATTCGTGATGAAGCTGCTCAGCTGACCAGACGCTCTCTCCCGCCCTGAGATACGTGACGCGAAAGCGTGCCGACCTGCCGTTTGACTCATGGGCCTTCAGCGCACGGGAGAAAACGGATAAGGTGATCTCAGCGCGGGCTTTGAGCACGTTTTTGGAGTCATCTGGTATAGCAGCCAAGGAGTACGATAGCAGAGAGAGCCACGACGAGAGAGACGATGGGTCCTGGGCGAGAGAGTTTTCGAGAGACTTGATGGCCTCCTGCTCCGCAGTGAGGGAGGCGACAAAGTCCTCGTCCTCCTCGTCCTCATGGGAGCTCTCAGAGCTAGAAGAAGACGACGACGACGAAGCCTGCTCATCATCAGCCAGTAGCTCCCGGAAGGACGACGCGTGCGGCTGCTTCTGGCGCCGGCTCCTCGACAATGGGATGAATCCCTGGTCCTCAGTCTCTCTGGGGAACGGACGATCCTTCGGCTGCAGTCTTTGGACACGGGATGCGCGAAGAACAGCGGCCGCATGATGGTCTGTATAGCGGCGTGCCTGCAGGAGCTGAGCAAACAGTTTCACGGGAATGACTGTGAGACGTACCCGTCGTCTGCCCAACAAACCGATCTCGACGCCCTTCCCTTTGTCACTAGCAATGCGAAATGCGCCAGGGAGCCCAACGACGCCTTCTGAGAGCGCGTATCAGATATGAGAGCAAGCATGTGCAAAGCCGACGTGCGACTTACTCGAACGGCGATAATATCTGGGAACGCTGGAAGCGTGTATTCCGCCGAAAGTGATGTTGAACTGGTCTCCGCGCCGGTCTGATATGTACAGGGACGAGGAGGCGGCCGCTGGTTCGGGATCGCGAGCCCGTTCGCGGTCACGGTCGCGCTTGCCGTCGTGCTCGCGGTCCCTGTCCTTGTCGCGTCTACTGCGGTCCCTTCCAGAAGACGAGTGGCGTTCTTTGTGGTCCGAGTCACGATGGGATGATTGCTTTTTGCGCCTGGGTCTGGCTTCGTCCTTGTCCTTGTCCTTGTGCCGCTCGGGTTCCGTGTCACGTTCCCGGCGGCGTTTGGAACTCTTCTGGGCATCCTCTTTCCGCCTGCTGGTTCCGGGGTCCAGGTCGGGGAAGGACGAAAACGACGGTGCGGCCATGGCGAGCAGACCGTGACGCGAAGCAAGCCGCAGAGCGTCGGCGCGGTTTCCGAGAGCGGAGTTCGCAGGCGCGCATCCGAAGTTTTGCACGCCACACGAGCCTTGCGCCAGCATGCGGCCACTGACGGAAGAGGAAAGCACGGCCGTGTTCCAAAAACTGGCCAACTACATTGTGCGTGGCGTTTTTATCTCCCCAGGGTCCGCCTGACGCTTTGCTAGGGCAAAAATGTCGTGCATCTGGTTGACCGGCCAGACGAGCAGTACTGCTTTCGCTTGCACCGCGACAGGGTATTCTACGTATCTGAAAGCGCGATGCGCCTAGCCACGTCTGTGGCGCGCCCGAATCTTGTCAGCCTCGGGACGTGCTTTGGAAAATTCAGCAAAAGCGGCAAGTTTAAGCTGCACATCACCGCGCTCGACTACCTCGCCCAATACGCCAAGTACAAGGTCGGGAGCTGCATTGCGCTCATCGCCAGCTCAGCGCAGTATCTGATGCACGTCTCAACCGCCCAGGTTTGGGTCAAACCGAATGGCGAAATGCCCTTCCTGTACGGCAATCATGTCCTCAAGGCCCACCTCGGTCGAATAACAGAAGACACCCCCGAACATCAAGGCGTCGTCGTGTACAGCATGAGCGACGTCCCCCTGGTGCGTCCGCGTCGGCACTACGGCCTTGGTCTGACGTCGGCCTCCTTCGCCACCTGCATTTTCAGGGGTTCGGTGTCACAGCACGGTCTACAGTTGACACCCGGAAACTTGACCCCACGGCTATACTTGTATTTCATCAGGCGTGAGTAGAGCGGCGATAATCCCCCGCACGTCGTCCAATTTCTGAAACGACTTCTTCTCCCGCGCGCGCGGAACAGGGACGTTGGCGAGTATCTCAGAGACGAGGTCCGTAATCACCGCCGCCGCCGCTGCTTTGGGCCGCGCAAACATGCTGAAATTGCCGTTTCCCATCGTTGCAGGAGACACTATTCTAGATGCAGGAGATATACCCATGTGGACGCTTGTACCGCGCTGTGTCCGCCTGTTACGCCCCGCAGAATGGGTGGCGTTTCGCACGCACCGCACGCCCGCTTTCGTGCACCCCGTAAAATACGCTACCGCTAACAGAGCTAGCCAAACGCCATCGCGAACGCGTCCCCGCCCAGCACGTCCCGGAGGTCGTGCAGCGTCTCCCGGAGCCAGTCGCGCACGCCTTGTGTTTCCTTGGCCGCCGCCCTGACCAGCACCGCGTCCTGTCCGATCGTGCTGAGCGACCAAATGAAGTCTGGCGCTGTTTGCCTGCGCATCTGCGAGATCTGGCCGTATGCGGCCGTCATGCGCGCGATCGCCGGCTGCAGCAAGGGTCCCACAAGCAGCAGCGTGGCGTAGCACGAGTACGGCCTGAGACGCGTCCTGAGCGGGTGCGTGTCGTCCTCGGCCAGTAGGAGCGCGTCGCGCGCCAGCCGTCTCCCGCCCAGCCACACCTCGTTGACCGACGAGTACCGCGCAAAGTCCCATTCCTCGCCGCGCGACATGCGCCCGGCCGTCAGCGCGTCGAGGATGACGGCCGACGCGCCGTGCTCCAGCCTGAACGTCTGGATTTGCTCGTACTCCGCCTCGCGAAAGCAGGTCGCCGCGTCGGGCAGCAGCAGCAGCGCCGCGCCGCTCGCGACGCTGACCTGCATGGTCTGGCGCGTGACGCCGCCGCCCGCGCCAGCCCGTCTCTTGAATATCTTTGTCGTGCCCTTGAAACAAGCCAACAAGAGAGATGTTATTAGAAGCAGCGTCTACAGGTAGGCGGGGGGATATGCGGCATAGCGCGCAGCAGGATGACAACGGGCGGCGCGCGTCCGGGCAGAGATCTGGCGCGTAACCCACCTGGGTAAGCAGGAGTAGCCGTGTGCCTGCCCGGACGTCGATCTCCAGAGCGATCTCGTCGCCGCCGACGAGGCCTCCCCCATAATTGAGTACGTACGCTGCGCCGACCGGGCGCTCGGATCCCAGCCTGGGCGAGAGCAGCTTGAGTGGATACGCATACGACAACTGCGAGAACACGGCCTCGTCCCCCACGGCCTCGAGCACGATGCGGCCGTTGCCCACCCGCTGCATGCCTTGCCGTCGGCCGGTGAGTGGTGCGTCCGTTTCCCCTGTGCCTCCGGCAGTGGACCCGGCGTGGCGGTGGCTGCGCAGGTGCGACGACGAGGAGTGCCCCGGAGCGTGACAAAATCAGACGAGCACAAGAGATCGACAGCGTTAATGAGCCCGATGCAAACACGCACAGGGTAAAGCACCCAACATCTAATTCATTTTGTTCCCGCGAAGGATTCTCGTCTGATATCTCTGCAAGCCCGCCAAATGAAGTCCTGGCAACTGCGCTCACAGGGCGAACGGGGCATGGACATGTCATAGCTGTATTCTGGCCGTGACCCGCGCGTGCGCACGAACGGTACGGGCGCGGGTCGTATATGCAAAAGTGATACAGTGCTCGGAGACAAGAGACGAGAGGCGACAGTGCAGACCTATACGACAAGGGGCGGACAAAACGGCAGACGGAGCGGGGACGGGACGAACACGAAGCCAGGCCAGAAAGGAGTTACGCGAGTAGTAGGATACTATGTGCCTTCGTAATTTTTCGTCGCGACGGCCCGTATCTCGAACAGGTAACTTCTGTCCGGTTCAGAGTCCAGTGGGTGAAGCGTCCGACTTGAGCGGGCGGGGGCGGGCGGTGGGATAAGCCAGCCTTTCATCTCCGCGCGATGCCGCAACTCGGCTGCACGCGTCGCTTCCACCAGACGGTCGTCGAGAGCGTCCAGTGTGATTGGCGTGTCGAGGAAGTTGCTTTCGCTCGTGTCCGAAAACGCTCGTGAATGTCGCGACGAAGCTGCGGGACTGGGCGTCTGTTCGCGTATCGACGTGCGCGCCGGCGTCTGCGGCGGGCCACCTGCCGAGGCCTGCTGCACGGACGCGCGAATGGTTCCGCCTTTCTCGTCCCACTCATCATCTTCGTCGTCGGCCATGTCAGCGAACACGTCTGGCTCGTCCTCTTCGGGAGGTAGCCTCGATATCCAGCACATGCGTGCTGGGTCGAATATCATGTTGCCGACAATGCGAGCGCCGCCAGCAAACGAGCTGACAGGCGAACCGATCGAGGAGCCGGTGAGCTGGGTGATCAGAGCGGGCCGCGTCGATGTGCCCACGGCGGCATCGAAATCGCGGAGCACATGCTCGTTACCCTCCCAGCGCAACGTCTGCGGGTTCCACTTCATGTCGCCCACGACTGCAAAACTATGTTCAGCTTCAGTTAGCAGGGGCGAGAGTAGTCGCATACCTTTGGGCGCCGCGGAACCACCCAGATTACGAATGAGTGTCGGTTTTCGACGGCCCAAATTGGTCACGGTGCCCGCTCGTCGACGGCGCGTGGGCGAGTCGGGCGCTCTGACGTCTCGGGGTTTGGTGCGGACAGCACCGGGTGGGGGTTTCGCTGTGTCTGGGGTCGCACGATCAGTGCAATGCTCAACGAGCAGATCGGAGAATGCGGGCGCACCTTGCGAGCTAATGCTGGAGCTTTGCCCGCTCCTACGACCGATAGTACTCTGGTCTTTAGGACTGCGGGAGAGCGGGAGGCGGCTCGGCGGCGACTTAGCGGTCACGCGGTACTTGCGTTCCTTGTCGCGATCGGTCGGCAGGTCCTCGATCCCGTCCAACTCCGTCCCGTCGCCATACAGGCGCTGACGCTTCGGCTTGCGCAGCATCTTGGCCGCGGCAGGCTGTGCGGCTTGCGTGCGGGTAGCTGAGCGGTCGGATGTCTGCGACGTCGGCCGCGGGAGAGGCGAAATGGACGCCCGGCCGTGCACTTGCGGTGGCGAATTGCCGGGGCTGGGTGCAGACGCTGTGGGCGAGAAGATCGAGGAGATAGCCGGACGTGACTTGAGGCGCGACGACGTGGTGGGCATGGTCAGGCGGAGCGCGGCAGGATTGGATGATGGTGTGCTGGGCCGCGTTGGGGGTACCTTGTATTCCGGCGCGTATAAGCGTGACGATGACTGAAAGTTGGCCTGCATTTTCGCGCGCGATGCAGCAGTCGACCCCTCATATCGCGCCGCATGCCCGAGGGTCATATGCGATGCGGATTTGGGGAGCATTGGAGAAGCAAGGTCGCCTCGTGTGCGGATGGAGGATGCAGAAGAGCCAGAGGACTCTGCATTCTTGTCCAGCAGTGTCGATAGCGATGCTTTGCGTTGGAGCGCTGGGCGTGAGCTGCCGGAGGGTTGCAGGACCCCATGCGATTTCTGACTGCGAAGGGAGGCGCTGGTCTGAGCACGCTGGGGGTGCAGAGTGGACGACGAGGAGCCGGGCGGCGGATCCGAGCGCTTCATCGACACGGGCGGGTGCGCAGTCTGTGTTCGCGAGGGCGGACGGGGACGGACGAAAGTAGGCGAGCGAGTGTTGCGAACACGCACCGAGTCTTGTGAAGACTGCGGGCGGGAAGAGGGACCAGTCTCTGTACGCAAGCGCGAAGGTGGCCGGCCCGCCACAGTCGTGCGTGGTGGCACACTCTTGCTGCGATTTACGAGCGACGTCTGCTTCTTTTGCTGGGTGATGAAGCGGCTGGGGCTGAGGTCCGTGTCGTCGTCGATGACAAGGCCGATCTCGAAGTCCTCCTCGCCATCAGGAGACACGACCTTGACGCGCTCGTCGAGGGCCGGGATCTTCTTCTTGAGCTCGAGCAGGCGGACGAGTTCCTTGCCGCCCTTGCCGGAGTCGAACAGGCCAGACGGAACGATAAGGCCCTCGAGCATGCCTTCGTCGTCATCGTCCTCTGTTTCAGTCTCTGGCTGCGAGGCCGAAGTACAGAAGGAGGATGGCGAGGCGGCGGGGCCGAGACCGAGTGTCGAATAAGCGTCGGAAGACGAGGTCGAGGACGAGGTATGGTCCTTGTCGCCCCATTCGAGGACGGCTTTGGACGGGTGGTGCAGCGGGAGCGAGCGCAGGGAGAGCTGGGACAGGTCGGACGGGAGGGCGAAGTCGGATTCCACGTCTTCGTCAATCGTTTCGGCCTGCTGCCGGCGCGGCGGCGGTGTGCGGGGCGGGGCCGGGGGCGCGGCAAACGTGGGGCCGGACGAGAGCTTGATAGTGGACACGCCCTCGTCGTCCTCGACGTCGTCCGGGCTGTCGTCCTCGGCCCTGGGAGGGTCTGGCTGCGGGGCGCCCATTGCCGCGAACGGGATGAAGCCCGACTTTGCGCTGGACAGCGAGCGCGGGATGGGCGTCGGGCCGCCCACGGACACACGGGCGCCGCCAGTGGTGCCCAGGTTCATTTCTGTGTCCCAGTCGAGGTCGGCATCGTCGTCGTCCTTGTCAGACTCGGCGTCCGATGCCGCGGATATGGCGTGTCCGTCCGGGATCTCGAAATCCTCGTCCGGCCACTCCTCGCGGTGCAGGACGACGGTCGGGGCGGGCACGGCAGTCATTGGAGTAACGGAAAAAATGGCGTATAATGAGCGTGAGGCGTTATATGGGGTTTAATGGGCGGGGAGACTATAGGAGGGGGAGCCGGCGCAGGAGTCCAAACGGCGGGGGCTGGCTGGGTGCAGCCCGCTGGCTCGTACGCTGGCAGAAATCGAAGAGAGCAGCGAGAGTCGGGGTCGAGTGTTGGTGCTGTAGAGTAGTCGGTCGAGCTCACCCCAGACGGCGTCCTCGAGGCAGCCGGAGACAAAGTTCCAACCCAGACCGGACGTTTTTTGTTTCTTCAGAACAATTCCGATCCCAACTCATTGTCCGCGCGCGTCTTCCACCGCGCCGACACGCTGCCGCTCCGAACACCGCAATAGCATTGTCTGTGCTATGGGCCTGCCCAGTCGCTGCAAGGCCTTTGTCGAGGCCCGCCTGTTCCGCCCGCAAGCTGCAAGTCACCGTTTCCGGATCATAGCCGCCCATGGCCTGGTGCTGCCTTGCTTGCTGCTGCCACAGTGCAGGCGTCTGGTAGCACACCGACCGTCTGTAGCCTATAAAAGTGCATTTCCGCCACCCAGTGCCTCCCAGAAGCCCGCGAGAACAAGCAAGAAGGATGTTAGTGCTTAAACGAGACGCTTCCTATCGATAGCTCTGTCGTAACACTACAGTTGTACACAGACGTCAAAGGGCATGCATCCTCCAGAAACGTCCCGTCCCGTCTTGCCTCGCTCTTCCATGTCGAGCCCGAACAGCAACTAGACACCAACAAATCATTCACAGCTCGTCCCGCCGTCGTCAGCGGCGGTCACACGGGGATCAACATGCTTGGTGTTGAACTCCTAGATTATCCTTAAGCGGCCATGTTTCGCAGCTCGAGCCCGTGGCAGCCACAGGGAAATTGATGCGATAGCTACAGTGAGTCGCATACGTGCTTGGGAATGGAGAACTGAATTGCGGTGACCCCGGAGATGCATTTAGCGGGCGAATCACGATCCCAGGCGTCGAGCACTGAATGAGACTATGCTCCGGAGTGCGGAGAGAGCATGCGTTAAGCGATGTTTGCGCCGGGGGAATGGATGGATCTGGGATGGATGGATCGCGATGGTGGGAATGGATCGTCGTGCCTCGAGTGGGCAAGCGTGTCGGTGTCAATGTCACGCAACACGTGCGGTCACGCCGGATGGCACTGACAACCGGCATCTAGGATTTCTTGCGGATTTTTCCGTTTTGGGGGTAAATTGATCCTGGCAGGGACCCGAATTCACGTCGCGTTCATGAATCCACATTCGCGGGATCAGTCTGTGGATGCAAATCCGGCCGTTCCTTCGTTCCCCGCAAGTCAAATCGTCAGGCCCGCCTTGCGTTGTTAGCAATTTTGCATTCTAGCTACTGCGTACATAAAGCACGCGTCCCTTCTCTTCCATTGTCCCGACTCTGCCCTTGCCCGCTGCCCTCTGCCAGCGACTTGAAGACGCGCCACGCATCCGACATGCCGCACCCGCCGTCCTTCCTGCCCTCGCCCTACGGCGGCCCGATCCCAGCGTGCTACCTGCGCGACGTCCGCGATGTCTTCGTCATCCTCACCGCCTGGCACAAAGGTCCGCCCCCGGACACCAGCGCGCCCCGCGACGCGTCTCACCCCACCCAGGTCTCTTCGCCGAGTGCACGCGCCGCCTCAAGGACTCTGAGAAGCACGCCTTCATTACCTCCGGCTGGTGTGCCATCTTCCCGCCCGATATCTGCGGCGTGTCGCGCTGGACCGGTGCGCGCCCGCCTGCCTGGCCTCTCCCCACGCGCAGAAATGCTGAGACTCTCGCCCAGACCAGTGCAAGTGGAGCCCGAGCCGCGTCCAGGGCCTCTTCTTCGTGCGTTTTTCCCATACTGCTCCTCCTTGTCTTCGTTGTCCTGACTTCGGCCCCGGCCGCCGTGCGCGTAGGTCTACCGTCAGAAAGACGCGTCCACTCCCCGATCGCAGCGCAAGCAGCGCTCCAGCCCCTACCACGATGCTGCAGCCTCGCGGCCTCGCGCACCAGTACCACGCCGCTCGCTCCCTTCGCCGTCGTGTTCCGGGTCAGACGACGAATGGTCGGCTGTTGAGTTCGAGCGCCAACTAGTCTCTTCGTGGACGGACAACGCGCTTTTCACCAGGAACGGCCTCTGCAAGAAGGTGTGTGGTGGCACCTTATAGCCCGTCCTGTCAATCCCTTACTGAGATATCTTTCAGTCGATCGCGGTCGAGTTGTATGGCCGCGAATACCGTCTCGTCTCGTACTACAACCCCCTCGATGTTCACAACGGCAAACTGCCACGGGCGTCGGACCACCCCTCGTACGTCGGGCTCGAATTGGACCCGGAGATGCTCCGGGAGGCAAAATTCAAGACGCGTGAGAAGAACGACATTAGGATCCACTTACTGTGAGTCTTCGCTTCTTGTGTGCCTCGTAGATCACTCTCTCACTCATTTGTCATTGTCAGTGCTGACTTGCTGAACGGAGGACGGCCGAAGGGCATGGGCGAGCCCGTGCAACACGATCTCGATACTTCATTCGGCTACGCGTCGCCTCCGGACTCGACCGTCTCCTCAATTTACTCGCCAACGCAATCTGAGTCGTCGTCCTCGCCTCGATCGAGCAGCCTCACCTCCCTCTCCTCCCACTCTGCGCACGGCCTCGGGCTCAACCACCCCGACATCCACTGGGTCCCCATCGAACCTGCACAATCGTCTCACATGGCGATGTCCGTGCCTCATAACTCGGGGCAGTACTACGTGAAACATGAGAGCGACGGAGACGACAGCGGGCAAGTACCATCCATCAGTCGCATCCGCCATTTTGTGCCGCCGCCGACCACGCCGCTCGTCATCGACAGCCTAATGAAGAAGAATCCGAGCCCTCCTCCCTCTCCATCCTCGGGAGCCCCTTCGCGGGGCTCTGTGACGGGGACCTACGTTTACGAGCTGTCCAACGCCCTCGTCCCGCTCCAGTCGAGGGCGCATCCGTCCCGCCAACCCCCGCAGCCTGCGCCTATCAATACAGGCGCATCTTATCACCAGTCCACAACGAGCGCGCCGGCGCCGTACGCAGCGCCGCTCAACTTCAGCACGGCCGCCATGGCGTTCCCGATGGTTTCCACTGCCCCCCCAGTGATGCCCCCGCCACTCCAGTACAACTTCCCGCCGACGCCTCCGCTCTCCGCGCTGGGATCGCAGAGCTCATCGTCCTCCGTCTACATCCCCTACTACCGCGTCTCGGACGACTTCATGCCCATGCTGGCGGAGCCACTCGATCTCTCGATGCCGCCGGATACGCCCTTCAACTTCGACCTGCACTCGCCGATCTCCGAGGCGCACGGCGACCACGCCCGCGCGCCGCATCCGCACCCCCACACGCGATTCTGATCCGATACACGCATCTTGACACTCACGAGCTCACGATCCCCCTCCTCTGGTCTCTTGGTCCCCCCGGTCGGCTCTGTGGCATAATCATCCCTTGTTGTCAGTTGGCCCGCGCGATGTCGCGCACGCCCTCATTGTACGTCTCATTATTGGCTTCGCATCTTGCCCCATCCTCTCATGGCTTCGTCATTCCCCATTCCATGCCGCATCACTCCCCCACGGACATGCTATGCCGGCGCTTCGGACCCCCTTCGAAAGAAATGTAGACGCTCTTGCAGCGAATTGCGCATGCACCACACAGTATGACCGCATCCTTCGTTCCCCTCCCCGGCCCACGCACCGGGCCCCTTTCTTGTCAATGTAGTCGGCACTCCCTGCATGCCTTGTACGTGTACTTTACGAGCATACATACCTACCGAAAAGCTGTATTGAAATTTGAAGTATTCTGCGCATGATGTCGATGTCCGCCGCGCACAGGCATCTGTCGATCGGCCGCAAACATTTCATGCTCATCACTGTGTGCATTTAGATCCTCTTCCTCGCGCACGCCGTGCAGCTAGCGAGACGGCGGTGACGTCAGAAGGACAGTATGCTGGCCTCTAGTTCTCAGATCTCGCCAGGCGCTCTAAAGCCCGCCAGCGCTGGCTGACGAATGAGACGGCCCGCGCTGTAAAACACTGAGATCTGGTGTTAATGGCAGGCGTGTGACTGCAGCCAGCGCCGCCCGATTGTCCGCACCACAAACGCGTGCCCTCCCTGACCAAACAGCAGAGGGACTGCGCTGCGCGCCAGGTGCGCGGCGGACGTCGGTCGCCTAAATTCCCCTTTCGGGTGTTGTTCCCGACGCGGTGCTTCGCGCGATCGTCGCCCGTCCTGTTTCGACGAAAATGCTGCCCGTTTCGTGCCCGGCCCTCGCGCCTGTGCGCGCCGGTATGAAATGTGCTGTGCGCGGCCAGATCTATTGCTCCCCCTGAGCGTGCGTGTGGGAGCGCGTGCAGGACGGGACGGGGCGGAACGACGGATATGGAGATGCATGCCTTGCAGTGGCAGCAGCAGCCCAGCCTGTCAGTCACCACAGCTCAGGTCCCCACCATTCCGCCCGAGACTGCTTGCGCCACATCGCCAGGCTGTCTGTCGTCCGGAAAGTCGCGCCGTTCCCGCAGGCGTGGCGGCGACGATCCGGCGCTCACGTAAAGCCGACGGCGCAGGCCCCTTCGTGAGTCAAAGGGCACATTCATTGGCGCATCCCGAATGAACATGACCCACTGTACTGTGCCCGACCACAGACGATTGCAGGCGACACCCGCCCGTGCGACACTGGCAGATCTGGGGCTCTTCGAGATCCCGCGGACGGCCGGACGCTGAGAAGGCGTGCGCTTCCCAGGTTCCAGATCTTGAGGGGCAACCGACGAACAGGACGCGGCGGTCGGTGCTCTGCTCACCACTCCGGGTGATGTAATTGTTGTCGCGCCATGTCCCCGCTGCCTGAGCCAGGGCATGTTACGCGTTAGTGCATGCACGATGGCGACCGCTTGGGGCATAACAAAACATTCCCGCATGCTCCAAGTCGACCCTCTCGCGCAGAGTTCCGTCCGTCCGGGCGCGCGCGCCCGCGAATATTCAGGGTGGCCGCATAGGTAGCAGGAGCGTGACACAGACACAAGACCCCGGAGACAGCAGTAGCAGATCGTCGACGTTTCTTTATTTGGGGTCATGAGCGTCAGCACACACGCACGCACACGAGGGAAAGAAAGACCGTCCGAGCTTCGTGGTGTGAACGGGACAACATAAAAGCGAGCGCGAACAGGAAGAAAGAAAACAAGGCCAGAGCGACAGGGCCCCGGCGGCCGCGAGAAGAAAAAACGAGATTACAAGGGAAGTTCGCGTAGAAAAAGCAAAGCGTGCGAGAGATGTGGTGGCGGGCGAAGTGAATGTTACACGGGACGAGAGCGGGTGGCGGGGGCGTGTCGATGTCGATGATGATGAATGGCGGTCTGTAGCAAATACACAGGTCGATGGGGATTGGGAAAAAATAGCGCTGAGATGGTGGTATCCGTGTGAGCGGTCAGATAATCTTCGCAGGCGAAATTCTACGATGCGCGCGCCGCGCCGCCTTACCGCCTGCTGGAGCGCCTGCGGCTGGAGGCATGGCTGATGCTGCCAACCTGGTCGGGGTTGGGCGCGCGGCCCTCCAGGGCGGCCGCAATGATCTCCGCAGGCAAATCGATGTGCACGCCCTCTGCGTACGCATAGGCGTCTAGCGGCGAGTATGCCGGTGGCGCCTGCCCCGCAGGCAGCGCAAGGTGCGTGCCTTGAGTCGTGGCAGGCGGCGTGCTGCCGTTGGACGAGGGCATCGGGCGCAGATCAATGTCGAGCAGGTTGGGCGTCGGCGGGTTGTGAGGGTTGGGCGACTCGGGCGGGTCGACCTGAATCTGAATCTGCAGATTGCGCCGGGCCGGCGAGCGCGCCGTCGGTGTCTGCGAGCCTGTCGAGCCCACGGAAGACCCAGTAGTGGCGCTGGCAGCAGAATTGGAGGAGCTGCTACTCCCCGACGATCCGTCCGGCGAGTCCTCCAGATTAGGGGCGCCGCGGACGGCAGGCTGGTGAAACGGGGCATCGGTCGGTGACAGGTAGCGCAGAGACGGCCCCGCAGCAGCAGCAGACGTCGAGGCCTCCTCTTCAGGAAGCGGTGTCAGAGGAGGGGGAGGCGTCCGCGGCGTGATGGGTGGCGGGGGCGAAAGCAGCCCGTCGTTGGCACCCGGAACGGGGATCTCGACGCGCTGGTTCGGCTTTGGCCTGCGCAGACGATGGGATCGTCGTGGAGGCGAAGCTGATGTGACGGAATGCTGCTGCCCGCCAGCCTGCCCGCCACTCTGCAGAAGAATGCTCCCGCGTTCGCTGCCGTAGGCAGGAGGCGGCGCCAGAGTGCCCACGCTCGGAGCAAGACCCCACTTCTTCACGTTGGCCTCGATGAACACAAAGCCAGACTGCCCCAGGTTAATATGCAGCGTGCAGGGACCGTCTGCGCCAATGGTAGGGAACAGATTCCAGCGACTCAAGCCCACGAACGCATCCTCCATCTTACGTCCGTTGCGCGTGAAGAACACGGTGCCGGACCGGGGACGGTAACCGATGCCAAGCACATCGCCCTCCTTGAGCGGCGAGCCATAGGCCGAGTCGGTGAAGGGGTAGTTATAGGACTTGTCGCCGTTTGAGTGGTAGGCAACCGAATATTTGTTCACGCCGGGCATGCGAAAGAGGGGGTACGGCTTGGTCGCCAGGCCAATGGCGATCGTCGTGGTCTCCGGCAGATCAAACAGCTTAACCTCCCAGTAGTAGACCTCGTTGAGCTTTGGCAACGGCAGGTTGGACTGGACGGTCGAGCAGCTGGACGGGTCCGGGAGGAAGGTCAACTCTGTGCGACTGTGGACGAGCACGTTTGGCATGGCCTCGTAGTCTGGCTCGAAGGACCAGGCGGAGACGCCCTTCTCCTGAATGGCGAGGAATTGCGAGAGCGTGATGTCTGTGGGCAGCGAGTTGGGCGGATACTGCACCTGCCAGTCTGACGTGTGACGGGTGCGGGATCAGTACTGCCGGCGCACGCAAAGCGGTGTGGGCGGCGGACGCACCCTTTGCCCTGCGGTAGGCGCGGCGGGCGTCCTCGGAGACGGTCTCGAGCCAGCGGGCCTCTATGGCGTCGAAGCCGCCCTCGGAGTCGATGATGTCCTCGCGGCTCATGTCGATGGGGCCGTCGTTATCGCGCAGGGCGATGCCACGGCGCTGGCGCATGAAGAGGACGCAGACGAGGAAGACGAGGAGCACGAAGAGCAGCGACGAGAGCACGATGAGCAGCGGGAGCAGGACGCGCAGGGTGTCGCCGTTGTTGAGCGGGGCGGGCTGGACGGGCGGCCGGCGTGCTGCGTCATGCTGCAGACGCAGCTGCGGGCGGGCCGTGGTGTCTGCCTCCCAGGCGTCGCGCTGGGCGGAGGACACGAGGTCGTCGAGCCAGGTCAGGATGGCCGACGACGACCTGTGCGGCGCCGGCTGCTGCTGCTGCTGGCGCGCGGCCGGGCCGGAGTCGCGCTGGCGCGGGCGGCGGGCGGCGGGCCTCTGGCCGGAGTTAGCGGACGGAGTCCGGGCGGACATGTGCGAGCGAGGGCGGGCGGAGAGTACAGCGATGGGCGAGATTAGAGGGAACGAAGAGGGTCCGGGCAGGCGACGGTGGGGGGGACGGCAAAAGGGGCGACGGCGGAGCCTGGATTCGCCCGCCGCCCGTCGTCTGCTGCGTCTGCCCCGCCCGCGATGCCGTCTGGCAACTCCCCGCCGCGCAACGTCAAGCGCAAGGGCTCGACCCGCCGCCGCGCCCCGTCGCATCTGCCGCCGGTCCAGAGCCAGGAGACGCACAACCAGGCGCTGCAGTCCATCCGGCACTTCCTCAAGCAGCGCAGCGCGTACGACCTGCTGCCCGTCTCCTTCCGCGTCATCGTCCTCGACACCGAGCTCGAGGTCAAGAAGGGCCTGGAATGCATGGTCATGAACTGTGAGTCTGCCAGCCACGCGCCCCATGCTCTCCCGCTCATGCGCGCGCCCAGCCGTCGTCTCGGCGTCCCTCTGGAACTCGCGCACGGGCAAATTCGCGGGCATGTTCACCGTGCTCGACATCATTCACCTCATACAGTACTACTACAAGACGTCCAGCTACCAGACGGCCTCCATAGACGCAGAGTCCATCCGCTTCGACGCCCTGAGAGGTCAGCCAGGCCCCGCGCGTCATACCGCCCAGCAGCTGACCCGCCGCGCACCAGCCATCGAAAAGTCGCTCGACGTGCCCCCGCCGCCGCTGCTGTCCATCCACCCGCTGCGCCCGCTGCTCGAGGCATGCCGCATGCTCATAGAGACCCACGCCCGCCGCCTCCCGCTCATCGATCGCGACACGGTCACCGGCAAGGAGTCGCTCGTCTCCGTGCTCACCCAGTACCGCCTGCTGCGCTTCATAGCCCGCAACGTGCGTCGCGTCATCGCGGGTGGCGCGCAGGCACGCTTTGTTGACACTTCGCCCAGTGCCAGTCGCAGATTTCCCAATTGCACATGGGCCTCCGCAGGCTCAAGATCGGCACCTACGTCGAGCAGCGGCCAGACGACCCGTACTTCCCCATCGCCACCGCGCGCATGGACACCACCGTCTTCGACGTCGTCCATATGTTCAGTGAGCGCGGGATTTCCGCCGTCCCCATCATTGACGAGAACGGCGTCGTCGTCAATCTGTACGAAACCGTCGACGTAATCGTGCGTAGAACCCCAGATTTTCCCCGTCGCCCTGCATATACTCAGGCACCCGTGTCCAGTCCCTCGTCAGCGACGGTGCATACCAGAATTTGGATCTGACGATCGCGTCTGCGTTGAATAAGCGCTCGCCCGACTTCCCCGGCGTCATTGTCTGTACGGAAAACGATTCGCTGGCGACGTTGTTGTCCCTGCTGCGCCAGAGAAGGGTACACCGACTGGTGGTCGTCGAGGGCGATCCTTCATCAGCCAGTGTCGCAACATCGCCTTCGTCCTCGAGCCTGCAAATGGCGGCGATGACTGCATCCGAGAGCACAACGGATGCGTCGGCGCAGGAGCTCGCGCAGAAGGTGCCTGGGCGGCTGCTCGGCATCATCACCTTGAGCGACGTCCTGCGGCACATCGTAGGCGACGCGCCCGCCACCAGCGCCGTTGAGCCCTCGTCGTCGGTCCCCGCGACGACGCCCGCCGCGGAGCAGCCGCCGCCGCCCTCCATCGTCGAGCCTGAGCCAGAACCCGAGCCCGCACCATGACCCCCGTCCCCGCCTCGCACACGGACTGGACACCCGCCATGCCCTTTCTTTCTGACCCCTACTAGAGATGTACCGCGTACCGCTTGCCGCCCGCTTTTTCGCCCCTGCCTTCCTTGTTGTTGTAGCGCATCCCAAGAGCCTGTCAGTACATACATACTAGGAATGAAAGAAACCAACTGTGAACTGCTACTTACATACCGCTGGCCACGCCTGAGAGGCCTGAGTCTTGGGACGTCGAGGATGATCGGCAGCTTCCATAAGTTCCCTGAAGCTGAACCCGACCGTTGACCTCGACCTTGTCGTCCGCTGCCGCGCCTTGTGCCCGCCATGTCGTCTGCAGTACATCAACCATTACTGGACACCATCGAGCCCGACGAGGTCGAGAGCAGACCCGCGCCAGCTGCTGCGCCCGCGCGCGCAGCCGCCAGCACCGCGGCGCCGACGAGCATGGCCAGCACGCAGAATGACGCAGAAGCTGGTGCGTGTCAAGTTCCACTCGGTCCCAAACGAAAGTGATGCTGAACGTGCCGTGCAGGTATCGCTGGAATATTTCGGCAGGCAAGTAGTACACGTAGCGCGTCAGGCGCGCGCGTATTGAACCCGCGCACGCGGCGCGCGCACTAGTCGTCGCATCCGTGGGTGTCCGCAGCTGCTGCCTGTGGTGCTGAGCTAACGCACGCGGGCGCAGATTAGCCCTGTTTTTCTTGTATTTCTTCCGCATAGCCGCGGTGGCGACGTACATGCTCTGCTACTACTTCGTGGACAACTACGTCTTCGTCGTGCGTCGAAGCACACCGCCGCCCTAATGGACTGACCCGCTTGACTCCCGGCCGTCAGACCGTCGGCGTGGTGGTGCTGCTCGCGATGGACTTCTGGAACTGCAGGGTGCGTGCTGTCGAGATGCACATTGGGATGTCCGACGCGATCTCGATGCCACCGTGCGACACAGAACGTCTCGGGGCGGACGCTCGTGGGCCTGCGGTTCTGGAACCAGGTGGACGACGACGGCGAGAGCTATTGGGTGTTCGAGAGCCGCGACGTGCGTCCGCGTCGCGTTTATTTTCCCCGAGAACGTGCGGCTGACGCGCCCGGCAGCCGTCCCGGCCCGCCAACGCCATCGACTCGCGGTGCGTCCCGCCAGTGTCACCCGGATGCGTGCAGATGATTGATCCCGCATGCCCAACGCCCAGGATGTTTTGGGTGCGCGCCAGCCATGCGGGCGGCGGGGCCGCTGACGCCCCGCGTACAGATCGCGCTCTATACGTTTCCCGTCATATGGCTCCTCCTTCTACTTCTCGCGATTCTCAAGCTCAATCTCTCGTGCGTGATCCACATCCTTCTTGCTTCCCTTCGGGTCCGCGCAAAAACATGCATGCGCGCGCTCCCTGACGAATGGCTGCTGTAAACGAACTAACGGCGCCGCAGATTCATCCCCATCGTCATTCTCGCGCTGGTGTTCAACTGCACGAACGTCATTGGGTTCACCTACGCGTGCGTAGACGCAAAAAACACGCGTTCGCGGTGCTTAATTGACGTCTGGGTTTAGCGACCGCGACGCGAAGCAGCGCTGGGCGTCGGGCATGGCAGGCGGCTGGGGTATCGGCGGAATTGGCGGACAGCTCATTGGCGGTGTTGTCAAGAACAGCATGAACCGCGTATTTGGTCCGTGAGCGCGAGCGCGAGAACGCGCAGCGGGCTCCGCCCAGTCCCAGAACGCGCGGAGAATTCGAAGACCCGAATTGTGTATACTGTCCCGACGACCCAATTGCAAGGGCGTAATTGTAGATCGCTGAGTCGTTTCCTTGCACAAGCCGCTTGCGGCCTTGTTACCCTGCACTGATGGGATGGTACAAGGGCACCACCCGATGCGGGGCCCCCGTCAGCGGTGTATCGGGCCTGTACATCCCCGCCTGGCCCGCGTTGGCTCGCACACTTGTCTGGCGCGGCTCAAGTTTCACGAGCGCGAAACAGGCAGAGGCTGGATGCTTCGGGATCACCGCCCGCCGTCAAGTTCGATGTGAGCACGTTGCGCCTCGCCTGCCCCGGCTGCGATGACCACACCAATCTTCAGTTGGAATGAGATCCTGTCATATGTGTCACCGACAGCCGTCAGGATGGCGCGCTCGGAAAACACCTTGAATGTGCTGCAGTGCTTGCCCCCCTGGCGACGGATCGGGCGTGCGGCTGCAGTGCGTGGAATTGGCGGGATTCGCCTCCCATGCGGCCTATCACTCACGTCAAGCGGTCCGGACGACAGGTCCCGCAAAACAGGCGCGGGCAGGTGTCAACTTTCGCTTGAGCCTCTCCCATTGAATTCTCCCCGGAGTTGTGCGAAGAACGCGGGATTGTACAGGGGTGGGTGTCTCACCGCCATCAATTCTCTGTCTCCCTGAACGACTGGAATTCTTTGGAACTGTCTGAATGACTGGTATGCCCATTCTGACTCGAAAACAACTATGGCTGCTTAAGAACCAGCATGACGGCGCCACCGCCGGCGCCGCGGAGGTGGTTCGCGGGATCGAACTTGGTGGTATTTGTCAAACTTTGGCCTTGTATAACAGCCGCCCATCCTCGAACAGGCTACCCGCAAGTCGTTGCTTCGGTCATGAATGCATGACGCAGCGGGTCCCAGAAGACCGTGACCGACGCAATGCTTCTGCGTTCCCAATCGGGCATGACGCTTCGCGGAGGTCGGAAAATATAAGCACTGCCAGTGTCTGAAGCTGACAGGCCTGGGAAACCGTTGCAACGGGTATAACTTCAGGTTCCTCACTACAAGCACGGCGAGATAGATCGGCCGTCTGTGACGTGACTGGCCTTCAAGGAGGGAAACACATCGAATGTGTTGCCGTTTGCCGATCGGCTGTAGTGTCCAACATGGGAATGATCACGTGGCAATAGGCAACTTTGCCTCGGAGGCGATCTGATGCCGCATTTTATGCCCCCGGGTTTCCGCACATAGGTACGCAGTGGCACGACACTGGTTAACAAATGCGTCCTCCGAGCCCACCATCTGCATAGATCAGGTTTCTGTTCGTCACTGGCAGCAAGGCAGCCCGAGACTATTACAATCAACCCGAAGCTTCCAAGCAGTGAGGGCCGCGAAAAATCATACCTACATCATAACCTCTCGCGTATTCGTTCGCATATATGATTCTCGATAGCAAAGAAACGAGTTAGGAATGTTTCAAAATGCGCTCTTCGCTAAACTGCCCCCCGCCCACACAACGCTTGCTCGGAGCCTCGAACATCCTCTCCGTGTTGAAATTCTGTCCTAGGAATGGCTCTCCTTGGGCATTGAAGGGCTCCGCGCCCTCATGGGTAGTACACGGTTATCAAGACCCATCGGGTATGTCATAAATTTGTACTAGACACGATTAAGAACACTAGACTGCGGGGTGAGGACATGTGGGATGGCGAGAACGAGATACGTGATACCGAGCGCGAGAACAGGAACAGGGTAGCAGGGAAAACAAGGAAGGGCATAAACAGGGAAGACATCTAGCAGCCAAAGGACAACCTATCACAATCCACTTCAGCACCCCAAAATGTCCGCCTACGCCTTAGCTTGCAGCTGAGCCTTGAGCGCGTCGATCTCTTCCTGCAGCCTGCGCAGACGAAACGAAAGTAGTCAATAAACGATGGACCAGAACATACATGCCGAGTGTTGGGTGTGGTGAATTATGCGTGGAGTACGGTAGGTGTGCGATGCGCGATGTGTGATGCGATGCGAGACGAGACGAGACGAGGCTGAGGGAATGTGGTGTGCGAGCGAGGCAATGCAAGCCGATGTGTGCAAGTCCAGATAAGTTACGTGCGGGTTTGGTGCAGGGGTCGCCGACAGCAGGGAAAAGCGAGGAAAAGCGGGAATGCGAGTCATAGCAACGCGTCACCGTTCAGACGACGAAGATGATCCCCAGCAACGTGCCCAGCAGCACACACCACACCCACGCCATGGACGAATGGGAGGACGAAGCGGATACTGCAGCCACGTACCGTGTGACTTCGTCTTGGTGATCCTCCTCCTGGGATTCAAGGAACTGAAGCTCGAGGGCCTTGCGGCCGACGCTGGCCTCCAGCTCCTCGGCTTTCGTGAGAGCCTGCGTGATTTAGAACCGACAACCGATAGCATATGTGAGGTACCGCACCTCTTCCAGCTGATCCCGCAGGGCTTGAACGGCTTTGGCGTGGTCGGCCTCGAGGTCCATGATCTTGTGCGTATGTGCTTGGTGCAGCCGCTCAAGCTCTTCGCGACTAACGCCAGGCTCTACGTCGTGCGAAGCCTTGCCGTTCGCCTGTGGCGACAGCGGCGGGGTTGGCGGGTGGGCAGGCGCCGCGCGGGCGACATTGAGGTCGGCCTCCACTCCCGCGAGTCGGGCAGCGAGCTCGTCCCGCTCCTTGACCAGACCGGCCTTCTCCTCCTCGAAGCTAGCGCGCAGGCGCGTAACTTCCTCCGCACGAGCCTTAGCAGCTTCCTCAACCTCGACCTGGTGGCTGGTGGCCATCTGGCTGAGCGACTCCTTCGTGACGGTGAAGGCCTGTGTGACATTTGCAAGGTCGTCCTGAGCGACGGAGAGCGCCTGCTTCGCCGCTTCGAGGGAAGATACGTGCTCGGCACCGGCGGCTTCGACAGCAGTTGCGGTTGCAGCCTTGGCCTCCTCCAGCTGAGCGCGCAGGTTGTCGATCTCCGGGGACGCGTTCAACAGAGCCGCCTTGGCCTTGGCGAGGTCGTCTTGAGTCGCGCGAAGCTCGAGGGTTTGGCCCGCGAGCTTCTTCTCTACGCTCTTTACTTGCTCTTCCAGCGACGACTCGTATGAGGCCTTAGCCTCCTCGAGGGACGTGTTGTGTGATACACGGAGCTGGTCGATGCTCTGCTGCGACTGCTCGCGGAGGGCGTGAAGTTCCTGCGAATGTGCGGCGCTGGCTTCCGCCTGGAGAGATTATCTGAGCGCCGTGGATAGACGTTCAAGACAACTAACCTTCGCCCTCTCGAAAGCCTGGTCGAGCAGCTCCTGGTGTTCGGCCTTGATCGCATCGAGCTTGCTATTGTATTGACCTTCCTGGCCCTATAAAACTTGGTCAAATGCTATTCGTTTAGCAGAGGGCACCACGCACTGCGAGCTCCTCGGAAAGACGCTGAACTTCCGCCAACAGTTCCTTGACCTTCTCGGCGTGCGCGGTCTCCAGCTCCGCGATGGCTTGCGTGTGACTGGCAAGATTCGCTTTAAGGGCAGCAGAGTGCTCCGCGACCGTGTCGTCCAAAAGGCGGGTATGCTCGGCGTCCTTCTCGCCAAGAATGCGCGTGTGATCGGCGTCCTTGTCGGCGACGAGCGTTGCGTGTTCTTCAGCGAGAGCTTTGAGCTCCTCGGCGGCCTTCTCGCTCTTCTCGACCGCGGCAGCGAGGTCCGCCTCCAGTGCCTTGAGCTTAGCAGCGACTTTCGCCTGGTCGTCCTGAGCGGTCTCCGCGACCTCCTTGAGCTCGAGGATCTCGACCTCGAGCTCCGAGGTCTTCGCCTCAAGCTCGGCTTTGGCGGCAGCGACGGATTCGGCGTCGGCGACGCGAGCCTCCAGCTCGGTCACCTTTGCCTGTGCCTCCTGGAGTGCAGCAGCATGCTCCTCACCGAGCTTCTCGGTCTGTTCCTTGATGGCGGCGAGGTCGGCATTCGCCTTCTCCAGAGCAGCACGCTCGATGGCAGCGGCGGCGGCAGCCTCTTCACCGCCCGCAGCGTTAGCGGCGAGGGCCTCCTTGAGACCAGCCAGCTCCGCCCTGACGGCGGCTAGCTGCTCCTCGAGCTCTGCGATGCGAGCCTGGGCGGTGTCGAGCTGACGCGCGATGAGACTAGAACGCGCCGCGAAGTGATCTCGTCACTCACCTGAGCAGCGAGTTCAGCGGCCTTAGTTTCACCCAGCGCCCCCGCTTCCGTAAGCTCAGCCTTGGCCTTGCGTGCCTCCTCGAGCTCGGCCTCCGCTTTCGCAAGCTTCGCGGCGAGAGCCTCGTGCTCCTTGACAAGGGCCTCATGCCCCTCGCTAACCTGCGCAGCATCGCCGTTCTGGGCACCGACCAGCGCCTCGTACTTCGCCTGCACGTCGCCGTGCTCGCTCGTGAGGGCAGCAAACTTCGCAGAAATTTCGTCGTGCTGCGCCTGGAGCGCGCTGACCTCCTCGGTGTGCTTCGCGAGCGCGGCGTCGAACTTGGCCTGCAGCTCGGCTGTCTTGTCCTCGCTTACGTCCTTAAGCGATGAGATGGACGCGCTGACGGCGCGCGACTTCGCCGCGGTCGGGGCAGTGGCAGCCGGCCGGCTAGCTCCCGCGATGCTCGTACGCGCCGTGGCCGTGCTCGTGACAGGCTTTTTCGCAAGGTCTGCCGTGGAGCTGATGCTCGTCCGTGTCTTGTGGAGCATGCCGCCAGAGGTCGGCGTCACCGAGCTACGCGCTGCCGACGGCGCCTTAGCTGTGCTGGGTGCAGTGGGCTTGGTGGCTGTCGCAGTGGGCCGCGCAGTCGCAGTGGTGGACGTCCTCGCGGTAGTCGTGCTCGGCTTGGAAGACATCGTGGAGATCATGGAAGTTGGACGAGAGGCAGTGGGCGCTGTTGAAGTGCGGCGGGTAGCAGTAGTCGAGGACGTAGCAATAGTGGGCTTCGCTGTTGTGGTTGCAGCCGGCTTTGTAGTCGCAGCAGCGCCCGTGGTGGTACTAGATTTCGCAGCCGTGGTGGTAGAGGTCGCAGCAGTCTTGGTGGTTGCGGGAGCAGCAGCAGTCTTGGACGGTGGACTCTTGAGCGCGCCCGCGCCAAACGTCCCCGAGTTCAGGACCTCCCAACGAGTCAGCCTTGGGTCCAGAACGCCCGTGCAACGGATTGCAAACCTTTTTCACGATGGGCGTAGTAGGCCCCTTAGCAGAGACGCTCGTCTTAAGAGGGCCGGTCGTCGAGGTCTTCCTGACGCGAGCGTCCTGCGTCACTGCGGCGCGCGGGCGCGGCATGGGCGCAGGCTCTGGGACGGCGTCGGGCTCGGCCTCCGGCTCAGCAGTAGCAGCAGGCTGAGGGGAAGCCATGCCCTCTGGCTTTTCGGCAGTGTCACTGTGACCATTCTCAGGGGCGGCTTCTTCCTCAGGCGCGTCCGTGCCCGCAGTCGTGCTCGCGCTGTCGTCGACGCCGTCGTCCTGCGGGAACGCTACCTTTTCCTCGTCGCCTGGCGGCGGCACCGGCGACGTCGCAGTCTGCGGGTCCTCCATGGCTGGGCGCGTGGAAGCGAACGGCGAGCGCACGAGGGAACGTGTTCTGCGGCCTGATCCGGGACTACAGAACGCGCTTCTTTCTGCTTTTTTTCCTTGTACATTGAACAACACCTCTACAAACTGCGTACAAAGGCGGCTCCCGCATTGGATCAAAAGGCGTGCAAGTTGAGCCTGCAAATTGGAAATGATCAGCGGTTCCCGTGCAACTGCAAGAGTTGCGAATGGCAACGCCCGCGGCACCTACCCGGTCAGCGACGTCTCGTTCAGGTTCTTGTGGTTGTATGTGAGCATCGCAATCTGCCCGTTTCATCTCCTCGTTAAATGCTGGGCAGGACGGCCAGAAGGGGGTGTAGTCACGCACCCCGGCCGGCTCCACGTTGAAATGTGACCCTGTTCACCCCCGCGTTAGGGCCAGCATGCGAGCATTGCCAAATGCCCGGGGCACATACCGACGAAGAGCGGCGTCTGGAGCCAGCGCGCAATGAGGCAGCAACTGAAATGCCCATGCGCGACGATTAGGCAGTCGCGACCTCCCACCCCTTCCTCATAATAGAGCCTGTGCAGCTCTCTCACCTGTTGCGTGGTCAGCGCAGGCTTTCTGGTATTCTGACCTACTTTAGCCATGACCTATTGTTGTTGCGCTCAGCTTCTCTCGAATGCTTAACGGTTCCGAAGGTCACGATACGCACCTCGTCGCAGCGCTTCGTCATATCCTCTAGGCTCTCCCCGCCGGGACAGCTATGCGCCTATCAGCAGCACGCGAGATAGAGTAAGCTCTTTCTCACCCGTCCTTCCAAATGTCCCACGTGGGATTCTCCTTCCTAATCTGCTCGGAGGTCAAGCCCTCGTACTCGCCGTAGTCCCACTCTTGAACCTGCATTTCCAACGTCACTTGCACGTTTACCCTCCTCAGGAGCGCGGCTTTACCAGGTCGGAGATGGTGTACTGCGGCATCTCGCACGGGAGCGCGGACATGAGCAGTTCGAACGTCTTGCGCGCACGCTGGCGCGGCGATACGAATATGTGGCATATATTGTTCGGGTCGAGCAGCTCTGTCGAGTTGCAACCATAGCCTATCAGCATTCTGCGACCGCAGGTTGCGGAGTATGTAAATACGCACTTCCTTCACCGACGATACTCTCGCGGTGCGACTTGATGATCGCCTCGCCGTTCTCGGTGAGCGGGAGGTCCGTCTTGCCGGTCTGCACGCGAAACGCGCGTGAATATCGACGCTAATGCGTTACAACAACACATACATGACGCCCTACAGATTGCATGTGAGTAGCGTACTCGCATCCACACACAAGGCTATACACGACGCACCGTTCAGGCTCCACTCAGTCTCACCGTGGCGTATGAGGAACAGCCGAGGCACCGGCCGCTGCGTCTTCGACTCAGGCATGCTGGCTATCGCACAGGGGTGAGGGCGAGTACAAGACTGCACGAGAAGTCCAACCTCCGAGCCGTCGCGTTATGCAAGCCGGGCGCTTATATGCGACTCGGAGGATTGATCGTCGCGCAATAGCGCCGGACTGGCAGCTGTGACAGCAATGATATTCCTGCAGTAGTGCACGAATAGGCAGCGACGATGCACTCAAGTAGCGATCGCCTTGCAATTGTCCGCGACTGGCGATGGACTGGCACTGGACTGGCAGCAATGATAACCATCATGGCGGCACCTGGGCGGCACAATAGCGCACGAATGGGCGGCAACGATAAGTGTGGCAACGATCGTCGAGCGATATTGCGACGACGACATCGACGAGCGTTCCTTCAAGACGCTCTTGGGCATCGTCGAGCTGATCCCAGGCTTCAATGCGGCAGCAGAACGATTAAACCTTTCTGTGTATTCACATGCAGCGTCAAATGGTGCAAATAAAGGAGAGAGAGAGGAGCGGGCGCGAGAGAGTCGTGGCGAATCGTGAAGACCGAGACAGAGAGAGAGAGAGAATGAGAGTGGAATGGCATCGAGACGAGCGGGATGAGATGAGCGGGTGCGGAACGAGACACTACGTATGTAAGCGACATGCCATGGGTACGCATACACGGGTATGTACTATACTTTACTTGATAAACGAGCGAGAGGGGGACGGGTGGGTCGCATAAGTCGAGCAAATAAACAACAAACGAGCGACGGCGGGGGGTCGTGAAGGCAAACGAGTCCAAAGTCCTAGAAGGGCGGTCTCAGCATCCCCCAGATCGACACAACCTCGGGGAAGGCATGTCCTCACCTAAACGCAACACCAACTTCTATCCTTCACGCCACATGCCCTGGAACGTTGTGCGTTCGCGCCCGGCGGTGCGCGCGCGTGGCCGGTCCATGACGCTAACGCCGGCCGCGCGCCAGTCATCTTGGGATTGCGAGTGCTGCACGGGCGCGGGCGGGGTCTTGTCCGCGCCGCCAGCACCGCCAAACGTCGCGCCGCCGCGGCCGCAATGTTCGCATGGCGCACCAGCTTTAAGTTCAGCGAGCTGCTGCCGGAGGTCGTGCACCTGGCCCTCGAGGTCCTTGATCTGCCGCTGCCACCCGGCGACGAGCTCCGGCGCGGGCGAGAGCTGGCCGTCGCTGGACGACTGCGACTGGGGAGAGGCCTGCGGCGTGAACAAGTTCTCCGGCAGCCCGTTGAAGAGCGTAGACATGGGCCGGAGCTGCAGCGCCGGCGTGCCGTCGTCGAACGCGGTCACCGTCGGAGGCGCGCTCTTGGGCGGTAGCGGGGAAGCCACAGCAGGCGATAACGACGGCGCGCTGTTCCCGCCCAGGTACTCGCGCGGCTCGTGATCGTGCTCAGAACTCGGCGCAGTAAACACGCGCTTCGCTGCGGGGCGCTGGGGTTGTTGCGGGGATGGCGTAACAACAACGGAGAGCGCAGGCTGCGCGCGTCGTGTCGGTGAGGACATGTCGCTTGTCATCGCACGTGCGCGGACGGTCTGCTGGGGGTGGTGGCTGGATGACTGCGGCGGCGGTGGCGGGACCGGTTTCGCCAGCACGGGCGGCATGGCTGGCACCTCGGGCGGCGCCTCCTTCTCGGCGCCCTTGAACAGGCGCAGGAAGCCGCTCCTGCGCGTCTTGACGCTCTTCCCGGGCGGGGGACCTGCGCTTGCTGGCGGCGATGGCTCCGGGGGCTCGGGCGGAAGGTATGCATCGGGCGCGCCGACGGACGTCGTACGCGAGCGCGTGGGCGGAGGGATGGGCGGGAAGACGCCGCTCGCGGGCGACGACGGCGATGTCGCGGTGCTGTACACGCTGCGCGTGCGGTCGCGCACCTTCATCTGCGCCTGCTCGAGCGAGATGAGGTTGAAGCTCGGGCTGCCGGGCACCGCGCCCCACCCGCTCATGTTGTGCTGGCTCAGCACGCCAGGCGGCGCGGGCAGCGGCGTGCTTATCGCGTTGATGCTGAGCGGGTTTTTCGGGCCACGCGGCGAGCGCGGGGGGAACGCGTGCGCGTTGTTGGACGACGACGTCGAGAGCGTCGGCGCGAGCGCTACGTCGTCGTGCAGGCTGCTCGTGACGGTGATGCCGGACTCGGAGCGCACGAGCACGTTGTCGTCCTTGTCGCCGAGCAGGTCCGGGTTCGCGTACGGGTGCAGCGGCGACTCCAGCTCGGAGAACGAGCTCGTCGTCGCCGACGGCGAGTCGGAGAACGGCACGCGCGGCATGGGCGGGATGTCCGACGCGTAGGAGTGGCTTGATGCTGCGCTGAACACGCTGGACCGCGTGCCGGATGATGTGCCCGCCGACGTAGTCCGCGCGCGCACCTTGGGTGGCCGCGACTGCGATTTGGCCGTCCCGCCGGCACTGTTCGGCGGCGTCGTGCCCGTGGAAGACGAGCCGGGCAGCGGCGGCGCGTTGAGCGAGAGGTCCCTCGCCGACGCGACCGAGTATACTGATAACGACGCGGCGGAGCGTGCGCCGTGCGCGTTCGAGTAGACCGTGTTCGTCTGGCTCCTATACTCGCGCGACGGGCGGGTCGAAGACGACGAGCGCGAGCTGGGCGCGGCGAACGGGCGGCGCCAGTCGATGCCGCTGCTGCCCGTCGTCGGGGAGGGCGCGGCGGTGTCCTTCGCGGCGAGCTTGCGGCCGCGCGCGGACGTCTTTCCGCCGAAGAGCGAGAGCGTGTCGAGCATGGAAGCGCCGTCGTCCTCGTCGTCCTCGGCCAGCAGGTCTCCGGGCGCGCCGGGCTCCCACGGCGCGCGCGAGACGAGCGTGAGTTTGGGGCCCATGACGCTCATGCGCACGTCCTCGTCGTCCTCGGCGTCGCCGTCGAGCGTGCCCGTGTCCGGGTCGGACGAGGAGGAGAAGCGGCGGCGCTGGCCATAGGCGTTGCGACTGGCGTCGAGGTCGACGGTGATGTCGTCCTCGTCGTAGTCCTCGCTCGGCGTGCTTCCCCGGCGCCGCGAGCTGGTCATGGAGGGAAAGGGAGCGTGGGAGTGGTCCAGAGACGCCATGGGCACGGTCCAGCAGCCAGCCCGCAGCCCCTGCCTGCCAGTGGCCGATGGTGCTCAAGCGGAGTGCAAACGGCGATCAAACGAAGGGCTCCGAGTGCGTCGCAGGCGCGCGTGGATCAGATGTGGCAGGAGATATGTAAATGCAAATTGTAGTATATAAAGCAAAGAGAGGGCGCTCTACCGCACAGTTCGTACCAAATACAGAGAAAAAAAGGGGAGTCGTCGCAGCCCGGCGGCGCGGTTATCTAAATAGTCAACAGGATCCCGAAAGACACGAGGAGAGCGCGACGTTCGATGACAATCAAAACACGAGTCCGCAATTTTACACATTTCCACCGTCCGAGAGCCCTCGTCGACCCGCGGGCGGATTGGGGCCGGACAGTTCGGCCCTGGTCCTCCATCTATGTAGAGTAGTAACACAACAGCACCAGTGTGATCCCGAGCAGCGGAGAGCCTGGGTGACAGGTGGGCAAACAACGTCGGGCGATAGCAACCGGCCGCACTCACGATAACAACAGCAGTCGGTTTTACAGCTCGTCGTCGTCGACGGACTGCATGCGCACTGCGCAGCTGAGCGAGCGCGAGACGAGCGCGAGGTAGTAGTCGCCGCCGAACGCGCTGCAGAGCGCGTGGTCGTTGGCGATGAGCCAGTCGTCTGGCGGGAGCGCGCGGACGATGCGCCGTGCGCCGGAGCGCGACGTCTCGTCCATCACGACCAAGCACTGTGGGGCAGGCGGGCGACAGGTGTCAGCGGTCGGCAATCACGCGCGATGAGGGGGCGACGGCGCACCATGCCAGGGACGACGGTCTGGAGGAAGTAGAACATGGACGCGAGTGGCGGCTCGCACTCGTGTGCCAGGACGATGCCCCTGGACCGGCTGGGCGCAGCAGCGAAGAGGCCGGAGTGGAACATGGCCGCGAACGCCTGGCCGCACTCCCAGAACGTCGAGAGCGCGCGCGGGAACGCCAGGGCGTATGTCGTCCCGCGCACCGTCTTCTCGACGGCGAAGGCCATCGTGTCGCCGTCGACTTTGTGCTGGGCGTCGGCCCAGCCGTAGGCGCGGACGAGCTCGTCCTTCGCCTTGAGCAGATAGGGCAGTATGCGGGCATAGCGGACGTCCGGCGGCAGCGCGGCGAGCTCGTCGAGCTCGAGATGGTCCCGCCACTCGCTCAGACGAGCGGGGTCGGGGCTGAAGCGGGCGTAGGAGGTGCGGAAGGGCGCGGAATGGCGGCCGAACTCCTGCGGGTCCTTGAACTGCTGCGACGGCTTGTGCGACAGCAGCTGGTGGGTCGAGAGCATGGACGGGGAGAGTGGGGAGCGAATGGTGGACGCTGGGAGGAGGGAGCGGAGGATTGATGTGGCTGGGCCTGCTTTTCCTGACCCCGGGGCCCAATTTGTATGCGCGGCGAAACCCAAGCCCAAGCATCGCCCACGCCCTAACTCCCGACAGCCCGTCGGACCCTCGGAAATTAAGCCTCCGGCCCGCAGTCGGCCTCGGCGAGCCCGTGGCCCTGACCCATTGTAATGACTCGGTCGCTGCGAATTTTGCGTAGCATACCGTACTACTACCAGGGCCTACAGTGACGCAAACGCTCAGGATAATATTGGATCCTCGGTGTGGAGCCCTACCAGCCACCTTCGGTAATCCCGCCACTCTGCACGCTCGGAATTGCCCGTGAAAGCGCCCGCGTCCCGGACAGCTGCTCAACACGATGAGCACCGCGGCAGACGACCAGCCCCAGCCCGCGCCGCTGCCCCTCGCGCCCTCGGCAAACGGGCGGGTGAGCGGGAAGGCGTGGAAGGAGCCCAAGACGGCGACAGTGTGCGTGCCTGGCCGCTCCCGCTCCCGCTCCCACTCCCACACAACCCGCCCGCGCAACTCACTCGGCTCTCTGCAGCCGGTCGCACCTCCCCGCGGGCGTAAAGACGCGGTCCTGGCAGGAGCGCATGGACCGCACAAAGCGCGACCAGGCCGCGAAAAAGGTCGCCCAGGAGCTGAAGGACGAGGCCGCGCAGGAAAAAGCCCGGTGCGTGCGTCCCCGCCGTTCTCCCTCGGCCACAGGACGCTGACGCAGCCCGCAGCCGGCGCGCGGTGACGCAGGAGCGCAAGAAGGCGGCCGAGGAAAAAGCGCGGCTCGAGCTGGCCAAGGCAACGGTGCGTGCGTCCTGCCAGTGCTTGCTCGTCCGCCTGCCACGCTGTCCATCTGTCCGTCTGCGGCCGTGTTTGTGACCTTCTCCCCCGCCCGTTCCTGAATCCCTCCCGCGTGTCTTCCCACCGCTTACTCGCCCTCCCTCCCTCCTTTCAGATGGGCGCCCGCAAAGCTGCCCGCCTCAAGAAGCGCATGGGCAGGTCCAAAAAGGTCCACGGCTAGCTACGCCCGCGTGCTTCGGAGGCCCTGCCCTGTACATACACACTCACCCGCGTTCGCCCTGCTTTCGACCGGTTCCTGCACCCTGCGCCCTGGGCATCGATCCGCCCTCAGGAATCAGTCAGGATCTCTATGTACCCCCTGGCGTGGCTGGACCCTCCCTCTCAGTCTGGCCCGACGTCTTCGCGCTGCGAGAACCATGCAACGCGTTCTCAGTGCAGCTTCACGCGACCAGACGGCGCGCCCGCTGATTCTCTGCGCCCTGACGCGCGACATGTGATGCCACCCCAGCATTCGCAGGTCCACCCGTCGATCGTGTTTCGCGTCTCTCAGTCTTAGCGCCAGAAACACGGGCAGCAAGCATGCCATTGGCATTCAAACTAAGCTGCACACTGCACCCGCCCGAAGCGCAAAGCCCGTGCACCACGCACCCCGTCGTCGTCTTCAGCGTTCCCAGTATTCACGCGCCCGGATGTCTGATTTGGGATATCCTGCTCCATCGATTTGGCATCCGTTGTTGAGCTGCTGTCGTGTGCGCGGCGCCCCGGTAGGTACCCTGAAAACGCAGATCCCGAGCCCGAACTCGGAGATCTGCACCGATCCGCATCATCCATATCTAATCGACAGCTCCTCCGTCGCAACCCGGCCCTCGGCCTCATCGCTTTGTCAGTGACGGACGAACTGACACTGACAGGGACGGCGTTCTGATCGTGGTGTGCATACATAATCCTGGCAAATGCCAGCCATCCGCAGCAAGTACTTACCGAGGCATCGACGAACTCATCGGAAAGGCTCCGTCATCGCCACGGACGACGCGCAAGTCCCGGCCGCGCTGCACAGGGATCCAGTACTGTGCATGACTGTGCGTGGCGCGCGGTGCATAATAAGCATCCTCACCGCCGCGACTGTGCGCAGGAAAGCATATGATAAATTACTCCTGAGTCCGTAAGTACAACGCAGCACAGCAGCACAGCAGGCGCGTCCCCGTCAAATCTGCCACGACGCGTCGACCTCTTCAGGCAGCACAAACGGCCGGTCAAGCCCAGCGACGACGCTCTCGCAGAGCGGGCACGCGGCCGCGAGGAGCGCCTCGAGCTCCTCGCGCAGCTTCTCGATCTTGACGCCCGGCGCGCCGCCGCCGGGCTCGCTGGCGCCGCGGCCCCAGGCGCTGCTGATCGCGCTGACGAGCGCGTCCGGTGCGATGAGCTCGCGCAGCCCGGTGCCCGCCGCGCTCAGCACGTTCCGCCCGAGCGAGTTCGCCGCGGGCACGCCCGGCAGCGCAAACGCCGCGGAGAGCAGCGTGCGCTGCCGCTGCTGCGGCGCGCCGCCACCGGGCGTGTTCGGCTGGCTGCCGTTGACCTGTGCCTGCGCCTGCACGGCGGCCGGCGGCGCCGCCTTGACTAGCTCCGCCTGCAGTGTAACTAACTTGCGCAGCGTCACCGGCGGCATATACTCCTTATTCTATCGCGAAAATGAGCTCCAGTTCGCGACATGAGCGAGGAATGCATATTGCTCACGAGCGCGATAAGACAGTCGGCATGGAACGAGTGTTGGCACGGGAACACGTAGAATTGCCGCGTTAGGAGCGGATACGCGCATTTAGCGCAACGCTCGCCCGCGTCAACGCTCACGCAGCGTGCGGAGAGGGCGTCGATGTCGCGCTTGATGGCATCCGCGCCAGCGGTCGCATCGTCCATCGCCGCGCGTAGCTTGTCGATGTGCGCGGCGTAACCCTCCAGCGCAGTACAGATCTCGTCCTTGAAGTCGTCGATGACGACGAAATCCGGGAAGAACGGCAGGATGTCCTCGATCTTCAGTAGGTCTGTGTTCTCGAGGAACCGCATAGCGCTGCAACGTTATTAAGGCCCTGTGGGAAGCATCGGTCGCAGTGCACAACGTACGTCTTGATGTCGCGCTTGTCTCGTACGACATAGCGAGCTATCTTGAGCCAGAGGCGTTTCCGTAACGGTGCGTCGTCGGCCGGCTGGTCCGCGTGCGCCTTCGCAAGCTCAACATCGCCGGCCCCGAGCGCCGCATCGACGGCTTCCTCCCAGCGGCCCATCATCGCATAGACGCGCGCCCTGCCCTGCGGGCCACACACGCGCAGGGCATAGTCGAGATCGAAGTACGGCTTTCCCGTGACGTCCGTCGGCGCGGCCGCGAGGAAACGCAGCACGCCAGCCTCGTCGCCCGCAGCGAGGATCGTCAGCAGCAGCGTGTGCACCGTCGGCGCGGTGCACCCGTGCTCGAAAATCGCCGCATTAAGGTAGCGCACGGCGTGGTTCGGTGCGAGCGGGTCGCGTTTGTGCGCGAGGAGCGCTGGGATGAGACGCACGGGATCCAGGGCCGGAACGCGCAGCCACGCGTCGACGGCCTCCTTCGCGATGTTGCGCATCAGCACGGGCGCGAAACGGTAGTACAACTCCAGGTCGGACTGCATGCGGTTCGTCAGGAATAGACGCGATGTATGGGTGCGCCGTCGCGTACCTGCCCGGCCAGGACTTCGAGCGCCTTGAGCCAGTTACCTTCCATGACCCAGTGCTCGACGACCTTTGCATAGTCCCCGACCACCGTGGCGAAGTGCAGGTACATGTCTGTGCGACCGTGCCCAAGTATCAACTCGTACACAGTTTTGCGGTCCAGGTTCGCCTTGTACGTCTCGAAGAAACCTCGCAGATCGTCTTCAACCATTGTCCGCTCAACTTGCAGAGTTTCCACGTCATGTGCAACACTTTCGGATGCCACTAGGTCGTCGAGTTCGTTGCATTTCGCGAGGTAGAATTCTACCAGCCAGGTCGCAAGCATCATCCGTTGTGTCAGTGCCTGAAAATGATTTAGTATTATGCTGCCTTATGTCGCCAGGACATACTGTCTTGGGCATCCGTTCTAATCTCGCGACGAGATAATACCGCAAGGGGTCGCGTGCATTAGCGTCAATAAACTTCAGTGTGACCTCCTCGAATCTTGCACTGCTTTGCGCATAGCGCTGGGCTGCCTGTATGAGCTTCCCCTGCGTGAAGAGCGAATCCGCCTGGGCGGCTAGCGCCATTTCGCGCTGAGCAGTGGTCTGAAAGCAGCTTATCTATGAGCGTCGCGCCAACTGCACGGAGTACTGCGGAGCACACCTGACTGAGTTCGAGCGCACGCTCGTGGTTGCCGAGGTCCAGATAGACCTTCCACATGTCGCGACCTTCATTTGTGACGGTCAGTTCGAATAACGATCCCTCGGAGAATGCCCAGTAGGTCTTCTCTGCGGGATCGGTGGTCAATCCGCGCAGGAACTCGCCGGGTTTCTGCGAAGAGATTAGTATGAAGGAAACTCAGACGAGGTTACTTACCAGAGGGGCGACCTCTGTCCAAACGGAATGGTCGTCAAGTCCACGAACAGCTGATAAGCGGTCTTTCCGCAGGAGCACAAAGTGGTATTCTGTGACGGCGATACCCAGTGGGATCTCTGGCGCGCCGTCCGAATGAGGGAATGCCATTAAACTCGCAGCGTCCACAGGTGTATCGGGAGATGCGAGGTTCAGTAGGCCATGATACACGCCAGCAGCTACAGGTAGACATGCGGTCGTCAGACGCGAAAGTAATTTGCAGCAAGGCGACGTACATGTTAACCATGCGAGTAGTTTAGCCGGGCCAGGCGTTGCACTCGGCGGCGCGTAAAGCTGCAACTCGGAGCGAGCTATGTTCCCAGGAAGGTCCATTATTTCTACGAGATATTAGCTGGGAGTCAAGACGATGTATTCGCACGCACTCGGTGCCGTGTCGCTGTATGCAGAAAATAAGGCGCCAAACACGCGCCCGTCGTCTCGCCGTTCAGATGCGCCGACAAATGTGTACATTCGCGTTGCGGTTGTCGCAAAGACCACGATATGCCCGGCCAGGCCGTGTTCGAAGTGCAGGCCGGTGACCACCTGCTCCTCCGGCAGCCGGAACACAGACTGGCAGTATCCCTGCTGTCTGAAGAAATCGTCGCTGCCATCCAAGCGCGCCTCGTAGATTGTGCCGTTGTTGCCGCCAACAAGGACGGTCATCTCGCGCGACGTGCTGGGACTTCGGCCCCACGCCACACTCTCGATGACCATCTTGAAGTTCTTGAGCAGACGCGGCTTGGGCACCTGCTGCGACGCCTTCCCTTGTGCCGACGGTGCTGCCGGGGGTATGTAGACATGGTAGTTCTCGCCCTGCGCGCTTGTGACGATGACATGGCGTCCCGACGGGTCGAGGAACAGACGCTGCACGCGCATTTCCGGTGGCCGACGCGGGAGCGGGACGGTGATGATGTTGTCGTCGTCGGACAGGCGGATGAGGATGAGGTTGTTGGACGAGACGAGCAGGACGAGGATGCCGCTGCAGACGCGCATGTCGACGACCGGCGCGGGTGGCGTGTACTGCACACGCGACAGGCTGAATATGGGCTCCTCGACGGCTGCCCCGCCCATGGACGGGAAGTAGCCCGTCTCTATCTGTCCGCTCCGTTAGACATATGCCGCGCCCGTGTTGCCGGCGCACCTGGCTGATGAGCTCGCCGCGGTTGTCGTTGAGGTCGTTGTATGGAGAGGGCTCGAATCCCTGGTACAGCTCGGGCAGCGGCTTTCCTGGCCGCGTGTCCGGCGTAGCGCCAGAGTGCTCGACATCTGCGGCGCGTTGTCAGCGCACCGTCCAGTGCCGCTCGTCGCCAGGCTCACAGTCGTCGAACATGTGGACGGCGTGACGCGCGCTCAAGCTGTCGCGTCGGCTGTTTGCGCAACTTGGCTCTTGGTTCTGAACGTCGTCTGCCCGCCCGCCAGGCTCCCGCTCGACTCAGTGCTTTACGCATTTCTCATTGCGCGAAGAATTCCTCGCTATCGTCGCGCCCTCTGGCGTCTTTGCCTCAATGGCCATGCTCCAATCTGCAGTTTCCGCCGCTCACACGCAGAGTAGCCCAGAGTCCGACTTCTTGTCCTGCCCACAGCCAGGTGGCATCTAGTCCCCGTCAGCATGTACAAGTATCCTAACAGCCACGGACCACGGGGGGCATGGCTCGCCTGGGACCCTTTCTTGATCACTAGCACGCAATGAGAAGGGCGCAGAGCTCCCGCCGTATAGCTTGCTGTCGGTTCCAATTCTCGTCTGGTGGTATACCTTCTCTAGCGCCAACTGCATGCCTACGTCATGGATTGCGACGCTTTTGCCCTGCTGTCTGGTTTCACTCCCACATTCGGTCTCTTGAACGGATCCGTCTACCGGTTGCTACTCATCCCGAGATCCCCTGCATGCGCTGTCTGTTCTCTTGCTCCAATCATTTCCGTATCTCCCATGCTGCTCGGTCCAACGCACAAATGGCACTCGCCCGGTGAAGCAACGGGCTCCCGACTGGCTCGGATTCTTTAAATCCCTACTCATGACGTCCTCGAGTATCTAACTCGTGCTCCCGGCAACGTTGCTACAGATCTTGCCTGACCCCCTCTGAACTGCGCAGCCGGCTTGATATCCGCCAATGCAGTATCCTCGGACTCGGAGTCTGCTGTCAGAACACAGTGTCACCACGTGGACCGTCGGTCCCGTACTTCGCGGCGTTCGGAATCGAGTCACCTCGACACCTTCCTCTCGACCATGCCCGAGCACGCTAGCCCGCCTCCTGCGGAAGTCCTCCGCGCTTTCGATATCGAAGGCTCCGTCCGCCCGCTCGCGGGCGGCCAGTCGCAGTCCTACACGTCCGGCACATTCGTGCTGAAACTCATAGATGACCCGGTGGAAGCCAATTACACCCTTCCCCTCCTCGAGAAGCTCTCCACAGTGCAGGAACAAAGCTACTGCATCCCCAAGCCCGTGCGCGCAGCCGACGCATACATCGTGTCGTCATGGACGTGCACCGAGTGGGTGCCAGGGAAGCCTGTCCCGCAGACGCACGCACAGTGGTCCGCGCTGCTCGACGCTTCGAGAGCATTCCACCGCGACCTGCGCGCGCTCGTGCGCGAGAAGCCGGCGTTTCTCGACGCGCGCGCACACCGCTGGAACATCGCCCAGAAGGTCGCGTTTGGCGAGCTGCCGTGCCCGCCGCTCCCCGCCGACGCGCTGGCCCTGCTAAGCCGCCTCGAGTCCCTGAAGCCGCTTCTCGCGCATCTCCCAGTAGCCGACGCTGGGGTCGACCTCACTCCGCAGCTCATCCATGGTGACCTCGCCGGGAACGTGCTCTTTGCGGATGGCCAGCCGCCCGCGATTATCGACTTCTCGCCGTACTGGCGGCCGGTCTGCTATGCGGAGGCCGTGGCGGTCTCGGACGGTCTTGTGGAATACGGCAGTGGACCTGAACTCGTGGCGCTCGTCGGTACGGACAGGACGCGCATGGGGATGCTGCTCACGGCCATGGTCTTCCGAGTCATCAGTGACTGGCTTGGTGGCGAGGAGCGCATGGTCGGTATGGTCGAGAAATGGCGCGCTGCTATCGATTGCGTGCATGGTATCCTGAAGACTAGGTCGTAGTTGCTGCTCTCGTGCCGCAGTTCGTGTTCGCGTTGTCAAAACCCTCGCACAGACCCTTGGGAATGACTCTGGCAAGTCTTTACAGCAACATAATACCAACATATCTGTTCTATTCGTTGACCGGCATATACGGAACAATGATTAATATGCAATGGGCAAGACCGCTCCCCAAGAAACGAGTGATCGTGGACGCGAGGAAATACATAGGTAGCACGGTGAACCATCATGAACGTCCCTGGACGACCCCGGCATAAGAACGACGAGCGCGAATCTCGTCAGTAGTCTCCGAATCATCGCTATCGACAAGTTCCCAGGCCCATTGCGCCTGGGGCACGTGCGCCGAATCGCTATCATCCTCCAGCACGCGCACGTTGTGCGCCGCATTCGGGATAACCTCGTAATCCGCCGCGACGCCTGCCAATGTCCCCTCAGCAAAATGAACCTCTCTCAATGTGCACGATAGTTCTCACCCTTGCGCGCCCTCCCGGGCTTCACCGTGACACAGTCCGCGAGCGTCGGCGCGCCGGCGGGGGCGTGGCTAGGCTCGTCGCACAGCCAATTGTCCATGCTGCGCTCGCGCTCGACGCCCTCGCACTCCCACAGCGGCACGCGGCGCGCCTCTTCGGCGGCGTCGGAGGCACGCACAGGCGCGCGCGCAGTGCGCGGCGGGCCCGTCCAGCCGCGGCCGTGGCACCCGGTGCACGTCGAGCGCGCTTTGCGCGAGTGGAAGTGGCCCTTCGCGCGGTCGTACGTCTTGTGCGCCATGTCGAGCTCGGCGCCGCGGCGGCGCTGGTCCTTCGCCGTCTCCGGGCTCGGTACGAGCACGGGCGGCGCGGTCGTGGCGACAGCGGCTGCGTCGCTCATCGTGGAGAAGGAGAACTTGAAGGGAATAGACAGCAGTGGTGAGCTCCCGCAGGAGAGAGCTGGGGGATCATGGCTGTAGATAACGCCGCCTTTTATCTATCGCGGCAGGAACGCAGAGAAGGCGAGGAACACAGTGCAAGTGCCTACGGTGATGCGGACTCCGCCTGCCTAATCGGGCCGCTGCGGGACCTTTGCCACCCAGGGCCGCCGAAAGGCAGTTGCGCCGACTCTGTGCTCAGCGCACGTTGACTCACAATCAGATGCATTGCCCTTCCTCTCTATACGGGGCGGTGACGGCCAAGACAGCAGCGGATACCTACAGCGTGCTCTATCGATCATATACGGCGAAAATGCAGAGCCTCCTTAGCAGTACTTCAATTCGCACTGCTAGAGCGTGCGTTTCGCCATTTCTGCAACCCCTTTTTAAACGTCTCCTCGTCGAGGCCACGCTTGACGAGGATGAAGGTCACACCGAGTTTCGCGACCTCTGAGTTGCGGTATTCGTCGTCAAAGAATACCATCTCCTCAAATGGAACGCCTGTCTTGCGATACAGCGACTTGAAGTGGGCGATCTTCGATCCGGGGTAGATTTCCTCGTGGGCAAAGAATTCGCGTGCCGCGCGCGTTGAGCCGTCTTCATGCTCTATGAGAAGGAGGTCGAGAGTCGTGCGCGCGCTGCACCAGATCGCCGGGTGAGTGCGACTGATGTGGCGTCACGCAAGGACTCTCACGTACTCCTCTGGTGCATGCGTGCGCGAGCAGAGCGCCATTTCGGAATGCCCTAAGGCGTGCGTGCGCTTGAGGATGGCGGGAACGTCGTCGTAGAACCGTATGGTATTGCCCTCGCTGCGTGGATCAGCATCGTGTGGGTGGCGATCGTCTTGTGAAGGACGGACGAGTCATTGACCGCATTAACGGCGTCGCCCTCGCGGTTGAAGGGCGCTGGACGGCAGAGGGGTCAGCGTTACAGGCCGTCGTCTCAGGCGATCTGGGGCAGAACTGACGCGAAACATGGGTGTCGATCCACAGCGGCCAGAGCGTGTAGCTGGCTGGTCAATCATGGGCGCCGCGTCGGGACGGGGCATTGGTCAGCTCACTCAAGGTCGAACACGATCAGCCGCGGATGGCGCTCGGGCACCGCGGTGCCGTCCGACGCGTGTGTGCGGGAGCCCTCGGCGGCCATGGCGAAGGTTGCGCTTGGTGGCTGAAGTCAGCAGTGATTCCGGCACATTCCACGTCTTGTCCCGCCTCTTCCCAATGTCCACGCTCCTTGACCCCGAATTGACCCCACAACCGCCCGTTAATGATGTCCCAGACGCGAACACTGAACGCGAGGAGACCCAGCATGTCCCTGAGCAGCCTGAGCCGCAGCCGAAGGAGTCTGGTGCGTGGCTAGGGAGGCTCGTGCCCATGCGCAACGCTCTTATGAGGCCATGCTGCAGACGGCGCCAATGAGCCACCGCCAGACGCGCCAGTGTGCCGTATCTGCCTTATGAACGCAGACGAAGCCCCAGAGCTCGGCAGGCTCATCAGGCCGTGCCTGTGTAGAGGCACAGTCGGTGTACGTCGCCGTGCCATCATGCACGCTCGCCGTTCACACCAAGCTGCTCCCCCAGCACGTACATATCCAATGCCTGAACCAGTGGCGCAAGGCATCTTCCTCACGCAAAGCCTTCTGGCAATGCGACCAGTGCGGCTACAAGGTGTGCATGCACCCTGCATGCCGCATACACGCAGACCGCGGCTCACATGGCCCGTGCAGTACCAACTCGTCCGCACGCGAGCCCTCGGAATCGCCCAGTCACGTTGTACGTTCGACCCAGCCCGACCTCGATATCGCCGAGCTGACCCTGCATGCAGTGGTCGTGGGCGTCTCGACCCTGACGCTGTTCACGCTGATTGTGTTCGCCGTCTCCTTCTTCGTCTCGCTCTTCCTGCCGTCGGAGTGGATCGACGGCACCCCGTCCACCGTGGCGCGGCTCGTAGACCAGTCCGTCGACGACCAGATGAACTCGTGGTACGGCGGCTCGTGGTGGTATTACTCGAGCAGCGGCTTCACGAACTCGATGTGGAAGGTCGCGTACCAGGCGCTCAACGACATCTTCGACGACGCGCTCTTCCCGCAGCAGCAGGAGCGCACGCGCGAGTCCACGAGCTACCGCTACAAGGCTGCGCCGCGCCGCGCCAAACAGCAACCGAGGGTGAAGGTGGCGCGGCAGGCGGTCCCGGTCGACGCGCGCCGGGGCGACGGCGCGGGCCCGTTCAAGAGCACTGTCGCGGTCCCGCGCACCGCCGCGGAGAAGCCGACGCGTCTGCAGCGCGAGATGGACGAGCTGTATGACGACGACGACCTCGGGCCGCCGCCCAGGCCGGGCTTCCTCGCGCGCATGGTGCGCCGCTTCCTCCTCGGCCTGTCCGTCGTCGGCGCGTTCTCGTTCATGACGTTCGGCTGGTCGGTCACCTTCCCGCTGCAATGGGTGCGTCGAAGGGCGGCGGGAAACCGGAGAGGCGAGGCCAGGGATTCTTATGGAATCATCGTGCTCTTGATGATACTCATTGGCGCTGCGAAGTATGTGTTGGCGGGCCCAGCTTGGATTTCAATTTCTGATCACGTTCCTCGACAGAGCAATGTACAGCACTTATCAGTTGACCCAGACGCTCTCGACGGAGCTCCTGCGTCGCGCCGAAACGGCTATCCTTGAGGTCGGCACCAACGAAGCTGTCCCGCTTGAGGAACCCATCCACCCCTTCCGGTTCACGCGCGATCGTCTTCGCCAGATTGGCAAACGCGAATTTTGGCGCGAGCTGTGGTGGTCCTCGATACGCTGGTTGCGCGGAGCGAAGGACTCCGTCGTCGAATTCTGGAACCTCGTCCGCCAGGAGGTCAACTGGCGCGACCTCTTTGCGGCGCTCGGCGCGCTGCTCTTCGCCCTCTTCGGCGGCGGCTTCTGGGTTTGGCAGTTCTGATTTCGCCTGCTGCCCTCGTAATCTCTGCTTTCCATGCTCCATATTTCATCATCGGCTTTGAAGGGGGGAACACACCACCTGTACTTATAACTAGCAAAACTATGTAAAATATCGCTACAACTGTTTTGGGCGCCCGTGCGCCGCCATATTTTGCATCAGAGAACGAAAGCAAGCGGTGCGACCGCCTAGTAGAATCTCCGGATGGCGAGCTTTGTCCGTTCGAACACCCGCCGCGTCTCGTCGCGGTCGCGCGCAAGCTCGCGAAGGTAGAGGTCGATCGTCTCGTCGAGGAGGTTCGCTGGGAACTCGCGCCGCGGGATGGACGACTGCGGGCGCGTCGCCTCATCCACCCAATCCGAGACGAGAATCGCCATGTCACCCGAGAGCCACTGCACAGCGTTCTGCACATGGAACGGAGGGATCTAAGAGTGTGACCGTCAGAATTGCCATCGGGGGAGAAATGGGTCGGGGTGTATGTACCTGCGACTCATAAAGCTTGTGGATGATATCAAAGACGTCGCCGTACGGCACGTTCGCTTCGAGTAGCAAACGTGGGACCCAGCCTTGCGGCACGCTCGGCGCGCGCTCTAGGGCGAAACGCTCCAGACGCATAGTGATTTCCTCTGGGAGAAACGTATGAATACAATTATAAGAGTAAACGCGAAGAGAACGCACCGAGAGGAAACGCGTTGTCGGATGGATAGAATCGCTGGCCCATCCTAGTGATGATACCTGTGATATTCCGGATCTGCTCCTCGACATTGTTCGTCCCACTGGTCGCACCCTCGAACAGCTCCTCCCAAATGACGCTGACCATGGCTGGGTCATGGTGGTCGGACACATGCAAGATGAGGAGCTTGATCTCGAGCAACCCATACGGATCCGCGTAGTCCTGGAATAGCTCCGAGATGGTGAGCAGGCGGCGATTGAGCCGCTGCACGGCAGAGCCGTCGCGGCTTGGGCCCTCGCCGAACTGCGGCTGCAGCTCGTTGTAGATTTCCAGCTGGACTTGCGCGACCTCGAGCTTCTCTTCGAGATCCGCGAGGAATTCGACCGCTGCTTCCTGCCGCCCGAGCTCTGAGCTCGGGTGCGACTTCGCGTAGTTGACGGCGAAAGTGAACAACTGTATGCGCTTCTCCAGATCGAGGTTAAAGCTAGAGCACGCGGTGAGCGTCAAGCGGGAGAGAAAGTTGTGGGCGTACTCGGGAGATTCTGCCAGCGCTGCACAGGTTTCAGCTGCACGAAGGTACTGCCCAGTTTTGACATAGTAGATATGGAGCAGCTCGGCCCGCTCCAGCGCGACGGGTTCTCGACGAAGGTAGCCTTCGATGAATGGTGTACGGATCTGCTACATCGTCAACTGAATTCCCCCAAACTGGACAATTCTGCATACCTCGACAAGCTCATCACGCATGCCCTTCGCCAGCAACCAGTCATACAAATACGAATGGAACACGTCGTCCTGTGAGGATATTGCAAGCTGGTATGCTGTAGCCCGCAACAATGCAAGTTCTTCCGACTCGACACTTGGCACACCATGCGCCCGAGCCTCAAACATGCTACTGAAAGCAGAGAGGACGTCGAGCACAAGGTCGTAGCACTGCACGCGCTTCTTGTACAGTTCTACTCGAGGATCGTTCATCGGGCAGCCGTCAGCCCAGTGGGAGCGACCCAAGTTGTCGGCATCCCACTCCCGAGCGCACTTCAACGGCAGCTCGACAGCACCTGCAAATAAGATAAGATTAACGATGGGGCTAAACAGAAGCACAGGACAAACCTTTTGCGAACCGCAAATCTTTGTACTCGCCGACAATTTCCTGCAGTTTCGGGAATTCCATATTTGCAGTGCCCTTGGTGTAGAACCTTTACCCGCATTTAATAAGCATCCCGAAGATAGGAAGAACGTACCGGTAGGACGTCCGCAAGCACTGCGTACGCTCAGATGCATCCCGCGTTTCTTTGGCTTTACGGATGTTCTCCGCGGCCTGCGTGGAATCAGCATCGATTATCGGCAGGCATGCAATGGATGCTGACTTTGTACAATAGAACATCGTCTGCGCTGCAGAAGGAACCACATCGCTGCTGAAGCAGCTCGCTGATGGTTTCGACCTTCGGACAGAGTCAGGTCACCAAGCGCCAACGCGTATTGTCACTGACGCTGATCTGACGGCCAATCTGTTGGTTGATGATGGCGTTGACGAGACTGCGAGCGACATCGCGGCCTTTCTTGCTGCTGATAAGCTGTTCGTACGTCAACGTCACGAGGTCCTGCTGCGTCTGCTTGTCACATCTGCGCAAAATTGAGTGACAAACATGAAGCAAGAAAGTTCCACGCACTGGGACACGATTTCGGATAGTTGGTAGTCAATGAGGAGCAGCACGAACGAAATCGCCTCGATTGTTTGCACGAGGAGGCCCTGAAGTTGAGCGACAGACGCAAGCTCGATCTACCGGAAGATGAGTGCAATCCTAGAAGGTGGAAGTGAGCACGTACCTTCCAGGCCTCTTGCAGTGCGGGATCGCGGAGCTCAACCGTCGACGAGAATAACGTGGGATTCCGCTCCAGGAACGAACGCAGCGACTCAAGATTCCGCTGGACGGTTACCAAGGTACTGTCAAACACGTTCGCCTCCAGACGGCCATGGGCGCTGTTGAAACCAGGGTCAGCACCGCAACTCTCACACGCCATCGAGCATCGGACATACCCCTGCCTGACGATCTGCCCGCGCCACAACGGGCGCACAAGGCGAGCGAAGTACAGTACCAGGCCGTCTCGGCGGCCGCTGAATGCAACCTGGGAGTCGACTGCTTCCTTGAGCATCTGATCATGCATGGTGTCTGATCTGGCATACCTATCGACCCTGGCACCGCGCCGACCTTCAGAGCGGGTACTCCGCCCTGGGAGTAGAACAACAACTTCGAGTTCGCAGCCATGTCCGGGCTGACATTGGTCAGGGAGAAATCGTTGATATCGCCCGCCTCGAGGCCTTCGTGTGCCAAATACGAGTTCCCACAAGCAATGGCGAGCAGCATCGTAGCCGCTTCTGTTCGTCCATAGCTATGACGCACAAATGAGCCATCGCGCCCCCAAAAATACTTGTGACCTACTTCTGGCAGAAATTCTGTGCGGGCCGCGGGTCGGAGTCGTACTGCTCCAGCAGCTGCTTCAGGTGGTCTACCGCGCGGCGTTTGGCGATGTAGGTTATGCCTGAGTTGGTGAATACCAGGAACTGCCTAGGCGGCTCCGAAAACTGCGTCGCGAGCTCGAGCATAGGGTTGGGTGTCGGCGTCTCGACGGGGAGCGCGGACAACGGAAGCCTGCGCGCCTCGGCGATGGCCCACGTCTCGCCGTCGACGGGAACGATGGTCGCGTATTCGAAGAGCAGGCGCTGCGGCTGCGGTTGGCCATACGAGCCGTACGTCGCGGGCGCGGCCACCGCGTGCCGCTGCACGTTCACCATCTTCGCGGCGTCGGGGCAGATCGCGATGATGAGGTCAGAGCCCCCGGTCTCCGCTGTCGCCTGCGCGCCGACCGAGTTGCCCGCCGAATGCGCGGTGTTCGTCATCGCTGTCACAATGAATGGTGTGCCCGGGCCAGCGGGGCGCCCCAGAATTGACATTTGCGTCGCGTCTGGGACGGTCAGGTCAACGGGCGGCGGGCGGACCTGGTACAGCTGGAAGGTGGGCGGTGGCGCGTTCGACACTCGCGCAGTGGTGCCAGATGAGTTGTTGATGCCGCCGAGATGGTTCGTCGAATAGTGTGTAAAGTAAAGCCGTACGCCCGCGTCTGTGAACGCGACGAGATGGACATTGCGCGAGGTATTCGTGTCGACGACGTGTATCTGCTTGATTTTGAATTCGGGCACACTCAGCGCCGTGCAGCTAGGAAGGCGAGCTTGCGCCGTGCTGCGCAGGTCGCCAACGGTGCGAATGTGGGTAAACTGGTCGCCATGAGGGCCGAGATAATATAGTGCTATCTCGCTCTTCTCAGTGAGTGTGTAAAGGCAGTTGCGAGCGTCGTCGACCACAATAGACAGTATCCGCGCTACACAGCAGATAAGGTACCAGCGGTGGCCCATCAATATGAAACCCACCAGAGTCGGGCTTGTTAAGGAAAGGCAAGAAACTGCTGTAGCCGCCAACAGAATGGTTGTGTAGCTGGATCTTCTTGGAGAACCAGCTCTCGTTGGACTGGTACTGCAGCTCGTAGAGACACGCGTCCTCTCCGGCCAGGAAGATGCGCCCCGTCTTCGTGCCGACGGCGTTGCTGACGGGCGTGCCCTCTGTCGCGACCGACATGTCCGTCGCGTAGAGCTTGATGTCCGTGCGCGCATTCCGCGCGCCAGCCGCGGGGACGCACGCGAGACCGAGGAGGAAGACGTTGATCGGCGTGCAGAGCACGAGTAGGTACTGGATCTCGTCGACAAAGACACCCGGCTTGGGGCGCACGAGCGAGACGTTCGTGATGATGTTGGGCTGCTCGGTGAACGAGCTGATGTCTTGCCTGCAACGCGCCCGACAATTGAACAAAACGACGCTCCCGCGTTCACCAAGACGCAAAGACGCACCCGTCGTGGTAGTCCCAGAGGAACAGTTGGCTGTTCAGCGTGACCCACGCGCGCTCGATCTCGGGCATGATGCCGATAATCGAGTGCTCGTCCTGGTGCGCTGCGGGAGGGCGAGCGCGTTAGCCACTGCCGGCGCATGGGCCTGGCACGCAAACGCACCCTCGTAGTATTGAAACAGCGCGTCTGGCACACCCACAGTGCGCTTCCTATAGAACGGCACATATGTCTTGTCGCTAGAGGACGAGTACGGGTACTGTGGAACCGCTGCGTCGTCTCAGTGTTGGCTGGTCAAACGGGCGGAGTTGCCGACAACGTACACGACAGCATATCGGAGAGGTCGGGCACGAGCTGGTGGTCGGCCGAGAGCTGGTCGACGATGCTGCGCGCGGCCTTTTCGAGCGCGGCGAGCGAGACCGGGGTGCTTTTGGGCGGCGCCGGCGACGCGGCGGGCGGGGCGAGCGGCGCGGGCGCGGGGTTGATAGCCCATATCGACTGCGACGGGCCCGCCGGCGTGTTGAAGAAGTCGCGCGACGACGAGCTCGCGTACATCGTGAGCGAGGGATCGCGGAGGAGACGCGCTTGGTCACGCGTCACGCCGTGACCAACTTGAACCTCGAGCACAACGGACAAGAAACGAAACGACAGCGACGATAAGGCTATTTTGCGTGTTTCTGTCTCTTTCGTGGCCGTTTCGTATCTACAGGCTCTGCTGCGCTCGCGAGGCCCATGGCAGCCCTGCGCAGCTTTTCGGGAACTTTGTCCCAGTAAAACGCTTCCTGCTCTCCTTGCACAAGCTCAGCACGACATCCACCATCTCCACGCCCTTCAAAGTACGCCACTAGGCGTCGCGCATGATCAGCAGTCGACAGTCGGACATGGCACTGCAAGAGCGATTAGCCGTTGCGAACGACGATGCTTTGGAAATGACACTGACGCGATCGACGTTCTTCACAAAGTCAATGTAGTCGATACCGTCGTCGCCACTCAAAGCTTGCGAGATGATACTGCGCAGAGTCGTCTTGGTCGCGTCCAACGGGATCCCTCGCAGGAGCACCACCCGGTTTCTCGGAAAGGTCCCGTTGTTGTCCTCGTCCTCGTTCCGCTCACCCGCCTCGCGTTTTCTGGATGCGATCACTGGAACAGGTGTACTGACCGTTTCATGTAGAGGAAATCGTGAAGAGGAGGACGAGCCAGCAGTCGTCGCTGACCGAGACGCAGCAGCCTGCACGAGCGCGGCCTGATACGCCAAGTACTCGTCCCTCAGCGTCTCCCACTGAGCGTGCGACATGCATCGCAACCCGGACGTCTGCTGCGCTGGAGCCGGTTCCGACGGAAGTGCCTGGGAGCCCGGGCGACTCCACGGCCAAGCGGATACGAATCGCGATGCCAACTCAGGAGCGCCAAAGACGACGAACGCGAACCCCTTGCATCGCGATATTTCGCCTTCTTTCGCCTGGAAGTGCGCAGGGAAGCTGACGTTTTGGATCCATGAGGAAGCGGGCGAAGAGGATGGGGGAAGCAAGCTGCGGACGAGGCGGGCGACAGTGAATTGCGAGCGCGCATCGGTCGGGAGGTTTTCCTGGGACGACGTCAGACTCTGGTGCGAGAGGCGAACACAGGTAGGCGCACGACGTAGACAGTGCGGGCTTTCCAGCCGTCTCGCGTGTAGGTGTCCATGGACGTCAGAGGCCAGTCTTTGCGCCGCACTTCGTACCCGCCAGACTCGTGTTTGTCGCCGCGGCCGAACCAGTTATTGCGGTCAGGCTGGGAAATGAGCATGCGAACGTCGACTCTTTCTGAGCCTGCTCTGAGGGCCTTGGCCACTTGTGCGTCTTCTGGGCGCTTCATGGACGCGAGCGCAGAGTCCAGCAAGCGCAGCGACACCCCTGGTGCACGAGTCAATTTCTTAAGCTTGGGGGAGCGGGCACCACTTACAGCCATCGTTCGCCTTCATTGCGCTGTGCAATGCCGTGTCGGACCAGAGAGCATGGTCGGACAGGCACAGTTCGTACAGCAGCACGATGTCGTTGTCTGCCCATCCGTCCTTGTCGGCTGCCGGCGCAGGGAACGTAGAGGGCCCCACGACTGGCGCAACGTACGCCGGGATGGGTTTTACCCTTGCATTTGGCTTTGCGCCTTTTTGCAGCGCGCGAGGCACGAAGGGCGGGGCGGATGCCATTCGTGTGGCACGGCGGAGGACAAAGCACGTGACGCGTGTTCAAATACTCCGACAGCGCGTCGAACCTGCCTTCCACTCTTCGCGCCGCCTCCCACCCCCAACAACATGGCAACATCGGCCGCGCTCCGCTCGACCATCTCGCTCAAGGGCTCGACGAGCATCGTGACCGAGTTCTTCAAATACGCCGTCAACACGTGCGTGCACGACCGTTTGACGCGTCGTCCGTGCGCAGGGCTCATGTGGCGCACGACTCAGGATTCTGTACCAACGGGGCGTGTACCCTACGGACGACTTCCACACAGTCAAAAAGTACGGGCAGCCGCTGCTCGTGACGCAGGACATCGTGCTCGAACGATACATCGATCGGTACGCCGCCGTGCGCGCTTGCGCCACCCCAGGCACGCGCCGGCTGACGCGCATTACAGCGTGCTGCAGCAGGTCAACTGTGCGTCGCGGACGGGCCCCTGTGCCTGCCGTCGCCCGTTTTGGCTCATCGCTTGCTTGTTTTGCAGCGTGGCTGATGAGTGGCGACGTGACGCAGCTGGTCGTCGTTATCGTCCAAAAGGACACGCGCGTGCCCCTCGAGCGATGGGTCTTTGATGTCACCCTGGTCGACGACGCTCCGGCGGACGGGCAGACCCAGAGGTGCGGGCTCGCGTACCGCCGCACCTGCCACGCCGTGTTCTAGCCGTTGCTGATGCGTCCCGTCGGTTGCATACAGCGTCACCGAGCCCAAGCCCGAGACGAAAATCCGCGAAGAAATACGGGCCATCATGAAGCAGATCGTGTCGACCGAGACGTACCTGCCCGTCATTACAGAGCCTACGGTCTTCAACATCCTCGCGTACACGTCCGAGTCGGCCGAGGTGCCCGCGGGCGAATGGCACGATAGCGACCCGCTGGCCATCGAGGCGGGCAAGAGCCAGCAGGTCAAGCTGCGCAGCTTCAGCACCGACAAGCACCGGGTCGACACCATGGTCGCGTATCGGTACGACGGCTGAGGGCCCGGGTTTAGGGGGAGCTGCCACTGCACTGTATAGTACTACAACTCAAGCACGAATCGCTGTCCGTCGCCCTGGTTTGCAATGAATTGATACGCATAGGCTGGGTGCCGATCTGACGGGCTCGGAGGCAAGCGCGGATGCCATAGTGATGCGGCGGGCGCTCGGGCAGCACGGCTGGCCTTGAAAAGGTCCCCATCACTCTGCCCCGTGTTCCATCCATCCTCCCTCCGCCCCTCCCTTTTCCTTCCCCGGCTCTCTCTTTCGCCCCGGCCACGACATACGCGCCTGCAGGACATTGGCGCGCATCCCTCACAGTCTTTCTTTGCTAGCTCACACGTGACACGGATTAATCAACAAGAGCCATGGGCGAGTCTTTTCTGCAGCGGGAGGTCCTGTCTCCGCGCCGGTTGCTGTTCAACGTGTGTAGCAATAGTCTCTTGAATCAACAGCCTTTCGCTAACGGGGATCCAGATCCTCTGGTACGGCACCCACCTCTTTGTCTTCGGCTATGGCTGGTACTCGCAAGCCACAAACGCGAAGCTCGCCGGCCTCAACAGCCTCACCTGGTCCGTCTGGACGTCTCGCGGCGCAGGTCTCGTGCTCGCCTACGATGGGTTCATGATCCTCGTGCCCATGCTGCGCAACATCATCCGCGTCGTCCGGCCCAAGTTCACCTGGCTCTTCCCCGCCGACGAGAACATCTGGTTCCACCGCCAGGTCGCCTACTCGCTCGCCTTCTGGTCCATGGTCCACACCACCGCCCACTACGTCAACTTCATCAATGTTGAGCGCACCCGTGCGTCTACCTATCTTTGTCGCCGCTAGAGCGCTCACGCCACCCCAGAGATTCGCCCCATCACCGCCCTGGACATCCACTACAAGCAGCCCGGTGGCATTACGGGCCATTTCCTGCTCACCATCATGGTGCTCATGTACTCCACCGCCCACAACAAGGTCCGCAAGCAATGCTTCGAGGCGTTCTGGTACACCCACCATCTCGCGTTCTTCTTCATGATTGGCCTCTACACCCACGCCACCGGCTGTTTCGTGCGCGACACCGCTCTCCCCGCGTACACCAAGTCGTTCCCCTTCTACGACACCGACCACTGCCTCGGGTACATGAGCTGGCGCTTCACCATCTGGCCCGGCATTATCTACTTTGGCGAGCGTATCTACAGGGAGATCAGGGCCCGCCGCGCGACCCGCCTGTCCAAGGTGCTTGTGCATCCGTCCGGTATGTCGATCCTTTTCAGGAGATGTTGTGCTGTGCGACTGACGGGTCGCAGGGGCTATGGAGCTGCGCATCATCAAGCCTAGCTTCAAGTACGTCGCCGGCCAATGGCTGTTCATCCAGGTGCCCGATGTGTCCAAGTACCAATGGCATCCGGTGGGTCGGGCATTACACATGCACATCTTTCGTGCTGATCACCATGACAGTTCACCATCACCTCGGCGCCTGAGGACCCGTACGTCTCGGTGCACATCCGCCAGGTCGGCGACTGGACGCAAGGTCTGGGCGAGCGTATGGGCGCCGGTCCCAGCGTCGTCAAGAGCCTGACGCAGGCCGCCATGAAGGCCTTCGATCGTGACGAGAAGTCTGGCATCAGCCGTGGTGATTTCGTCGAGCTCGACCAGAACAGCATGTCGCGCCCGATGCCCAACGTGCGCATCGACGGCCCGTACGGTGCCCCGGCCGAGGATGTCTTCGACTCGGACGTCGCTGTCCTTGTCGGCGGTGGTATTGGTGTCACTCCCTTCGCTAGCATCCTGAAGCACATCTGGTACCGCCAGAAGCGTGGCAACCTGGGTGCCCTGCGCCGGGTCGAGTTCTTCTGGGTGTGCCGCGACGTCCCGTCGTTCGGCTGGTTCCAGAGCCTGCTGCAAGAAGTCGAGGCTGCGCAGACGGACCGTGCGTAGCGACGATCCCAGTGCTCCCGGGCGCGTGCTAACAATGACCCTGCAGCCAACTTCCTGCGCATCAACATCTACCTGACGCAAAAGATCAACGAGGACATGCTCTGGAACATCGCCGTCAACGACGCTGGCGCCGAGTACGACCCGCTCACGCTCCTGCGCACGCGCACGATGTACGGCCGTCCGGACTGGAAGACGATCTACTCGCGCATGCGCATGGCCATCGAGACCGGCCAGTATCTCCCCGGACAGAACGCCGAACTCAAGGTCAAGGTCGGGGTGCGTACTTCCTCTTATCGCCGCCGTCGCGCGCTTGGCGGTTCTGCCGCATCCGCCGCCAAAGTCCAGACTCTGACATTCGTCCTTGATCCCCACAGACGTACTTCTGCGGCCCCGGGCCCCTCGGCGCCGCCCTCAAGCGCGAATGTCTCGCCGCGACCAACTCCCAAGTCGTCTTCAGCTTCGCCAAGGAGCACTTCTAGACGCTCTGCCTTCCCTTGTTCCCCGTCGCTTTCGTCCGTCCGCCGTTGCTAGCCGCCCCTGCACCCCACTCTCCCCTCCGTGCCGCCGCCCTCCCGTCGAGCGGGCTCGAGATCTGACTGACTGCTGTGATGTATTTTTGTCGTTCCCCGATCTTTATGCAAGCGCGAGGTTTGGATCATATTTCAGCGCCGGATACATCCTGCCAGTGGGCGGCGGCCCTCATCCCGATCCCTAAATCCTCGGACACTCGCCACCATTCGCTCCCTTTTACGGACTCGGGCGTCGGCATGGCACCCTGTGAAATATTTGTCTGGCTCGTGGCTCGTTGCTTGGAATTGTCAGGGTGGATGCTATTGTTGCTACGAATGCGATAATTTTGGACATGGGAGGGGTAAGGGTGAACTCAGAACTGCGCTTCCTGGGCTGGCAACGGTCTTTGTTGAATCACCTCGGAGTGCACGGCGCACGTGACCAGTGCTCTTCGTTCTGTAGTTGCGTCGTCAGCTGTGTCCACTGGAAAGGGAGCGGCCTCGCGATCGTCGGTGACCACGCAGACACCTGTCCGGGCTTGTGCGTTCGTCATTCGCCGGGAGAAGAGGAAGTGGGGGTGTGATAGAATGGAAGAACGTCACGACTCGGAAGCCGTGCACTACGGTTGGAGCCTCGACGGGCACCACTTTGCCGTGTTCGTTCTCGATACGCGCGTCGTACTTGCGCTCCCTCGACCGCACGGGCTGTGATGCGCGGCCTAATACCGGTAGTGATTGGGAGCACTGTTCAACCCTGGGGGTGGTGGCGGTAAAACTGATATCCAGATAAATGCGCCTATGCCATCTTGGGCGACCATGAGCACTGGTTGTGATGACGAGGGTCACTGACAAGGGGCTGTGGTACGAGCGCCGGTGCAGGGAAACGCTCGCTGCGGCGTGATGCAAAGTGTCTATGCTCTTGGAAAGTCTGAGAGAATGCTGAGAGAACGTATAGTACACGGGGCTATGGCACGATGATATTCCACCGTGAGTTGGAGGACGAGATGGGCACGCCAGTCCAGCTAGACGAGTGCGTTTCGTTCAACAGCGAGGGCAACGGAGAATCAGAAATCACGCCTCCTTCCTCCTTCGTCATCGTGGCGGATAGAGTCCTTTAGGACTGTCCGTTCGTCGTGGGCTGTTCATGCGGCGCGGAGTCGGAGCTGCCGTTCGTCATCGTCGTCGTCTCGGGCGGGGCGCCCTCGTGCTCATGCCGATTCGCAGCAGCCGACTTCGCCTGTCGCTCGGCCTCCAGCCACTTTCACAGCGGCCGTGTTAGAGTCCTCAGACACCCAAAAATAAGGCCAATAAGGTGCTCACCTGGACACGGGTGTGTTCGTGGATTGCGCGTGCGTACTCACGCAGCGCATACTCTCGGCTGGAGGGCGATAACGTCGGGGATTTGACAACCATGGCGGGGACGACGAAGGAGGACGCGTCTTGGGGAATGCGAGAAAAAGAGGCAGGGTCGAAGGGCTTGGACGACAGACCAAGCTACTGCGCTCCCAACTCCGGGGCTCCAATACATACGGGTGAGGTCAATGACGTCGATATTTACTGACTCCACCGATTCACAGCTCCTGCGCTGCCCCATCTCTCCATATCCCTGCATATAGCGGCGGATTTTAGCGCGAGATGGGGTTCATTGTTTTCGTGCTGCCCAAGAACGGGCCCAGAACAAACTGCTGGAGTGGCGGCCGAACTCTGCCAGTAGTGACCGCCCACGCGGACAGGAGCGTGCACCGCGGGGCCACTGACATCACTGGAGTTCTAGCAGGCCTTACCCGCGTTGCGCTCGACCGAAGCTCAGGAGCGCACCGCCCGGATCGCCGGGGCGCTCGACGCTGAGACATGCGTCAGTTTTGCTTCTTTTCTACTCGACGGCCAACTGAGAATAACGGTGATCGTGCTCAGTAGCGGGATTCCAATTCCCTGTGCACCGATCTAGCTTTGCGTCATCGATAAATGATCGCTTTGCGGTGGCACCGGTTTGGGCCGGTGTGGCCTACGGCGAAGCCCCGTTCTGATAGGCTCAGCTTGCTTTCACCTCAACTATTGCGCGCATTCGTACGCTACATGACTGCTCGGCGAAAGATGCATATTGGCTTTGTTGTATCTACAACAGATGCAGGTCCACAGGGACGCAAAAGACACTATGGAGGACCCGGAAGTCAAGTCCGCCGGTCCATGAGAATGGTCGATTGCTGAGTGTCATACCGGCCTAAGGTCCCTGAAGGCATGTAATTGCCTCAATACAGCTGGAATTCGATTATTGCACAAATTGGAGAGTCATGGGTTCGCGATCTCGGTGCATGTAGATCAAGTACCAAACCTTGCGAGTCTTGAGCCGAGCCCTTATGGCGTAGTGGTAGCGCGTCGCTCTTGTATTCATCGCTAAGCGAAGGTCGTTGGTTCGATCCCGGCTGGGGGCATTTTTTCCTACCTTTCGGCTCTTCCGATCGAGGGAAGCATGGCGGCGCGCCGGGAAAGCGGCGGAGCGGATTTTGAAAGCCGAGGCCCGTCGGATGCTACACGTATCCCGGGATGCCGTAATCATTTCCTGAGGCAGAGAGCACAGAATAATACTTATACCAATTGCTGCGGAGAGCGGCAGAGGCAGGGGGGGAAGACGGGCGGGGTTGGTCATCTAAGCGGGCGAAGCTGGTCACGGTGGAGAGAGGGAAAGATTAAGAACGAAAAGAAGGGACTTCGAAGGGATGCTTTCGCCACTGGCTCGGAAATTTAGGGATGGCGATAATCAGCTTCTTTTCCAACCGCCCTCGTTCCTGCCTCCCTCCCGAACGGAAGACTGTGCAAGAAAGCCCCAGCCGGATTTGAACCAACGACCGTCGTTGTCGTTGGTTCGAATTCGTCTGGGCAGACACCGGGCATCTTAAGGTTTCCCTCAGAAACAACTCCCGACGCAAAATCAAACCATTGTAAGACTTGCAAAGGCTTGGGCAGCTTCTAATATTCGTCTGGTTCGGTGCGTGGTTGAAGTTGCAATCAACTTGCAATCGCCCACGCTGCAACAAGGCTTTCGTGCCCCATGGCATCGAGTATTCACAGGACCTTATATAATTAAGCACGTACATATTGCTATGGAGCCTCTGGCTTAAAGTTTTTAGTGTACCCAATGCTCTTTCGAGAGTCGACTGTGTTGTCGTGTTTGAAACTCCGCCTGGTCTCGCTTCCTCTGACCCGACGCGCGATGTCGGCCACACCAGGATCGAGCAATACGCCGAGCGCGTCGTCGCCCATCGACGCGCTGAATGACGAGCAACAGTACTCGAAAGAGGACGCGGCCATTCTCGAGTACCTGCGGAAGCGCGGGCTCAAGCAGGCCGAGCAGGAGCTCCGCGAGTCGCTCAACGCGTCGCAAGGCGATGCGCGTCCCATGGTCGAGGGCCGCACTACGCGTGCTCGTGCAGCCAAGTCGAAGGCCACTGTCTCCGCCGCCGAGCTGGCAAAGAAGAACGCGCCGTCGATGCCGCGCTCCAACGCCGACCCGAGTAACCTGCTCGCGGACCCCAATGCGTCCAAGCAGGTCGTCACCGCTGTTGTTAGCAATATGCTGGGCTCAGGGCTTGGTGCCTCCAACCTGACCACGTTGCTGAACGCTGTGGGCATGGGTGTAGAGGACGCGCTGGCGACAGGTCCGACCGACCGCCACGACGGTTTCAGAGAGTTGGAAGCTTGGGTGCACGGATCCCTAGATATGTATCGTGTAAGTGCATGCCTTACGGGTCGTTATACGGTGGCGCTCATATTATCCAGCCTGAATTTCGACCCATACTGTTCCCCATTTTCTGCCACTTTTACTTGGATCTCGTAGAGCAGGGCCTGAAGGAGGCTGGTGCGCCTCTCCGCTCCTACGCGGCTTGCGTAGCTGATAACATACCCTTGCAGCTGCTGACTTCCTGCGGACCTTCTCGCCATCGCTGGCAACACACCACCTGCCGACCTTGCGACATCTCCAGTCACTCTCACTACCCGCCCATGTCACCCAGGACGAACTCGCGCGGCGGTTCCGTAACGAGAAATACGTCCTGCGCATGTCGCGCTCCGGGTTCAGGCTCCTCGTGGGTTGGCTCACCGAGGGCACCGGAGGCGAGGCCACTGGTGCCGGCGACGGCTTCGCTGGTGACTCGAGTCGGCGCGGCCGTTCCGCCGTCATGCAAGTGGTCAACAACCACATTACCGTCGAAGGTGTGTGGATTGGCTTTGCCTTGCTCTTGCTCTCATGTCTCATATTTTGTAGTTCTGCCGTCTGCAGGCGGTACCGCAGTGGCTGCAACTACCTGGGAAGAAAATACCGGTCTTGTATCAGCGCTCATACCAGACGGTGCCGGAGGCTCCTCGGCGCCAGGCGTTTCGGCACCGCAGGCATTCAACTCCATACGCAAAGACCTACGGTTGGGACTACCTGCGATGGACGACGGTCTGCGAGACGAGGTCGAACGCACGCTGAGAGAAGAGAGCGTCATGAACGGCGAAGCCATAGCGAACGGCGCCGCTCGACACTACGATATGAATACGTTGCCCCGACCTTTCGCGCCCCCGCCCAATGGCCATCCTGTTCCGACCCCGCAGGAACAATTGCCGATGCCCCCTCAGTTCAAAACTGTGGACGTACGGCGGGAAGTTGAAAAGATCCGAGACGCCCGCAAGCGTATACGACTCGATCTCCCTGGCTTCGCTTCTGTCGACGCAGATCCTGCCGTGCGCGCGCGAGCACTGCCCAGCGTCTGCACGTATACCTTCCACGACGCATCTGACAGGTGAGCAATTTTGTGAGGGCGTATTGCAAATTTCCTCATCTTCACAAAAGCATTACATGCTCCACATTCTCGCAGGACACAACCATCCTCGCCGCTGGATTTACGGAAAGCTATATACGACTCTGGAACATCAAAGGCGAGCGACTCAAAGGGATGCGAAGCGACTTCACGCTCTCCTCCGTCAAAGACAGTGAGTCGCACTCATCTCTTATGTCCGGATGCTAACTGTGATTAGCCAATTCCTTGAGAAAGACGAAGGAGAGAGGCGGCACAAGTACCCGTAAACTCATTGGGCATAGCGGTCCTGTCTATTCGTTATCATTCGACCCAGTGACTGGCTCGGCCGCTCCACCCCGGCACTTGCTTTCTGCGTCGGCGGATGCGACCGTACGCCTGTGGTCGTTGGACACCATGACGAACCTTGTGGCGTACCGTGGACATCAAAATCCTGTTTGGGACGTCGAGTGGAGTCCACAGGGTATTTACTTCGCGACAGCCAGCCGCGACCGCACCGCACGCCTTTGGTCAACAGACCGATCACAACCTCTACGCATCTATGCAGGTCATTTGAGCGATGTCGACGTGAGCTTTCTTTTCGGACTCGACAGCGTATCCCGCGTGTTGACCCCCATGCCAGTGTGTCAAGTTCCACCCCAATGCACTATACTTGGCCACAGGCTCGAGCGACCACACTTGCCGACTCTGGGACGTCCAGAAAGGCAACTGCGTCCGCGTGTTCCTTGGACACCAGGGTGCCATAACATCTATGGCAATGTCAGGCGATGGCCGGTTCCTCGCCAGTGCAGGTCGGTCTGCCCCGGCGCTTCACGAGAAGTTCTGACTGTCTGCAGGCGAGGACCTTGCCATCAATCTCTGGGACCTTGGGTCGGGCCGCAAGATCAAGAAGTTGACTGGCCACACTGGCCTTATCCACTCACTCGCCTTCAGTGCCGAGTCGACGATTCTCGTCAGCGGTGGTGCAGACTGGTCCGTCCGGTGCTGGGACGTCAAGGCTCCTGGCGGATTACCGAGCAAACGCGGTGCACAAGACGATGTCGCCATGGTTGACGGATTCGGTCTGGCAAGGCGCGTCAATGCGAACGCCGCAGCCGATGCGGGCGCACTGCCCACTGGCGGCCTCAATGACGCCGCGGCCGAGCAGAGCATCGAGACGTGAGTGGCCCTTGCGGTGACTCTATTCTTGCAACTCATCGTTTCGTTTATTTTGATACAGCACGGACCTGCTCGCGACCTTCCCGACAAAACGCACGCCGATCATCAACGTGCAATTCACACCCCGCAATCTTTGCCTCGTCTCCGGCCCCATTGCGAGCGAACAACGCTAACTTATTGCTTGCCCTTGATAACTGTAGCCCATATGTAAATTGCTCTCCCTGCTGTCGATTGACCATGTACCCTTGCTGAGCATTGAATCGTGATGGACATCGCCTTGCTTCCTCTTCGGCTACCTTTGCCTAAGTGTTCCTGCAAACGATGGTCCCGCCCATCGCAGTTCTGATAGGGACTCAGAGTCAGAAGAACCCATGGCTCAACTACTTGCATACCAGGAATACAGTTGACTGGCGCCCGCCTATGCGGGACTTGAATGTAGTCCTTGACGAACAATAAACCCTGCCGCCATCGTAACCCACTTTCTCAGCGCTTCGGGACTGGTCGAACGAAGGGCCCGACTTTTGTCTCAGACATGATTCTTTCCAATTTATGTATGATTGCATGTCAGTACACAATTGCCTCTGGCGTCTCCGCGGCATCAGACAAAGAGAGGAAGCGTCAACCGGAGACGAAGCCGGGATCTGCTGATCTGCGTGCAAAAGCGATGCAGACGGTGCCGCCGAGCCGCGATGCGCACCCCGGGCAGGCCGATCAGACACTGTGAGTGCTGGGCAGCGTCAGAAGTGCTGTGCTGTGGCCGCGCAGGCGCGAGGCTTTGTATCACGGATTCGTTATCTCTTTTCTCCTTCCTCCCTTCGTTCTTCGTTTCCTAGACTGACGGGTCGCTGGTCGCCCCACCCTGTCGATCTCGAGGTCCTTCAAGGCCTGAGGGATGTACACTATGCTGGTAGCCCATGCTGGGGCAATCAGAGCTTATGTCGGCCTGACACTCGCTGGCTCACACGTCCTGATTCCCTTGCTGCTTGTCACTCTCATATTCACGCCTCGGCTACGCCATCCGTTATTGCTGAACCTGTGCGTACTCCGAGATTTGTGTGTCCCATGATGACGAATCAATTTCAAGGTGCCTGTCAACTATTATTATGGGTGTTCTCGGTGCCCTCGTGTGCGTCATTACCAACCTGCCTGTCGAGACGATCTGTTGACGCCGCTGGCATCCGCATATAGCTTCTACGCCGGCGGTTATGAGCACAGAATATCGCGAAAGCTCTGTTTAGTGCAAGCGGCGGTTATCCGGTCTACAATCCCGCTGTGCGCGTCGGTTCCGATCCCCTTCGCGCAGAATTGGGCACTGACACAGTTTCAGAGTCACCTCGGCGGCGTTGATGCTTGTCTGGCATGTGAGAATGCGTCTCCTTCACCTCATCCCTTGATTGATTAGTGCCAAAGACGTGGCTAAGCGTCAGGGCCTCAGTTGAGGAGGACAAGGTCTACAAGCCGAAAAGGCTGGCCCTCGACCCTATGTACGAGATCACTGTGAGTAGACCGCACGGGAGCCAGCAAAGGTCACATCTTCCGCACAGATGTTGGTCTTTCCATACGTTTTGCTCCTCTTCTTCGCAGTGGCCGGTGCTGCGGTAAGTACACCGTAAGTGAGATCCCACTGGGACTCACACTCGCACAGACCGTAATAAAGGCGCCAGATGCGGTCAGCCTCACGCGACGCGTGTTTTACTGCTCGACGTCCCACGGAGGCTAGTACGTAGAAGCAGAATGTTGTTCCGCTGGTAGGTAACGCGCGCACCAGTTCCATGTTCGCCGCGGCGGTCACCCTCGTGATTATCGTAGGGACCGCAGTAGTCGAAGGCAAAGTGGACTCTGATTCTGGTTCGCATACTCACCGTGATGCAGTCTTGCTCGGGATCGCATTGTGGCGAGTTTTGACGAAGAGCAGCGCGACCGCGCTGCATCTAATGGCCGAAGATGCACCATTCGACCTCAGCTTCGCTCTGCGTGTCTTCGCGAGTGGTCTCTACGTGCTGGCCAGTTGCGGGTGCGCGCGATTGCTTACCGCACCTACCCGGGCGCTCATGCACGACGTCACGTGACAGCTTCGCGCTTACCGCGCTCCTGAAGCGCAACAGCATCGAATCCGACGTCTTCGCAGCGACCAGTCAGTTTGCCTATTCCCAGAGCTGTTGTTGTCATTGCTTACCATGGGCCCCTTTGCCAGTTTCAATCTTCGTCGCTGTGGCATTCGGTACGCGCAGGGTATGAGGGTCTCCCTGCTCCACCATGACGCAGGCCGTTGATGGCGGGGATTCCACTTTGCAGGAGGTCTGGCGCTTCTGGATCGAACTGCCCGTCGAGATGTGGGCGATCATCAGGAGATCGCGGCAGGGAAAGCGTGGGCAGGAGAAGTTGGGGGACTCCGACACGCAGGTGTAGGTGGAGTGACTGCGTCCATTGGCATACCGCATGCAATCACGGCGTACCATTGCACTGAAATATGTACGATTGACGGTGAAGCTCAGTGTGGATAGCATCATAGGGTCGGACGTGCCTGTGGACAGGCGAAACTGCCAGGCATCAACCGGCAGCAAGGTCGTCACCAACCACGCGTCATCGACCTCAGGAGTCCGGAATAATTGATATTGCGAAGGGTTGAAAGTGCCAGTGGGAGCGCGGAAACAGCACCAATGCACGATCGTCGATAGAGAAAAACGAAGCCTGCATCACCGTTTAATCCCCGCCGGGTCACGCACTCAATACCCCAGAACGTTTTAATCGCAGCGTGTCCTGCGGGGCGCAGCAGCAAGAAGGACATGTACGGAATATGACGCGCGGGGTGGGAAGTGCAAAGGCGCTTCTCCAGGGAACACAACTGGGAAGGACCTGCGGTTCCACGACCATCGATCAGAAATAAAATGTCCCTCTGCAAGCCGCCATGCGAAGTCCAGGGAGTAATAAAACCCAGCAGTCGACATGGCCACACGAGCGCGACTCCAATGACCTCAACCCACGCCGAGGAGCCATGAGCGGAGCAGGACATGAGCCACAGCGTCAAAGAGAGGCGCAGACAGTGGTTTGACCGCCTGTATGCGACATAATTTTGCCTGCAGCGGCATAGAGAGCGACCGGAAGCTCGAAAGTGTGCGTCGCCAGTAGAGACCATACGTTCCAGGTTGAACGGAACTGACGAAGCCAGCGCTGTCCTGCGGGAAGCCGTAGATCCCTAGCAATGATTGCCACTCTCACAGTACGACATGACATAATGAGTGCGAGATACGGGTTGCAAGGCCTCGGAGAAGCTCCACCGGAAACGGCCTAGAGAGCAGGCGCTGTGTCGGACACTGACAAGTTTGTGGGGCTCTCCGGACCGCTGAAGAAGAGAACTACAGTGCGAGCGATCCATCGGCATCATATTTGAGCAAGGGAAAGGGAATGACGCAGGGGCGGCCATGCCCAGCGACTGCGAGTTTCATGTCAAGCTCTGAGCACTGGGATCGTCGGTCGGTGCATTACGCCATGCTGCTGTCCCCGCAATGCAAATCGACGTCCCCTCCTCAGTGGAGCAGGGAGCCATGATGCCTAGCAACTCGGAGGCAGAGTCAAGGCCAGCCTGGGAGGAAAGCAATGACGGAGGCACAGCGAGCGCAAGCACCCTCTGCGTGTTCCAGGACGAATGCGCGAGAGAGAGTGGCGTGGTGGGGCGGGCGGGAAGACAGGGAGTCACAGGGAGCGGTTGCCTGTTCTGAATGGGCAGGCCCGGACTTCGACGTCATTATGGAGCGCACCGGGGGTGCACACCCTGGCAGTACAAATACGGCGCGTCCGGTCGCTCGGGGCCCAGAAGCCCCATCCCAGAACCCAGCAGCACCAAGCCTCCCCCGCCTACCACGACGAAGACACCCGCACAGACGATGGTCGTCAAGTCCGCCCCCGCCCCGCCGCAGAGCCGCGAGCACGCGCTGCGCGAGTACGCCCAGAGCCTGCACGACTACACGCGCAACCAGGTGCGTCGCGCCGAGTGTGCGCCCGCTCAGGGACGCGTCGCTGACAGCCCGGCCGCAGTGGCTCGACGCGCGCAGACAGGCGGAGCTCGCCGCGCAGCACCACCACCGCGAAAAGAGCGACAGCTCAGCGCACGGCCACGGCGTCGGCGGCTTCATACGCAAGTCCAAGCCCAAGAAGTCGTAGACACCCCCGCCGCCGCCGCTGCGCAGAGCCCGCTGGAGGAGGAGGAAGTCCGCACACGCCGCCGGTCCGTACCGACCTGACTTCGACGCGCTGCACAAACGCGCGCCTGTACAACAGTCCCGCACCCCTGCATTGTACCACCACCCCCGCCATTACCATAGCATACCTATAGACGTCCCGCTCTGACTCTTACATCGTCATTCACGCATTGTATCTATTTACTGTAAAAATGTACCCTTGATGCCCCTACAGTGCTTTAATACCCCAGAGTCCCAAGCCAGATGCAAGAGAGACCTTCGGCAGGTCAAGATGCCGCAATCGTTGGCGGGCGGATGATCTTGTTGGCGATAAATACCTCATCGGACGGCACGATGTCCTCCCGCGCCGTGTCTTCGTGTGCTTTGAGCAGCGGCGCATGCTGCTTTTCTAATAGCCGTTCTAATGTGAAGCCACAGACACATTCAACGGCGTTGCAGCCGAGTCGCGCTGGGTTGTCGGATCTGGGGAGGCCGGTCAACCTTGGACCGGACTTGTCTTCCACCGCGTCATTATACGAGGGTAGTAATAAGCTCTCCAGCATGCAACAGCACTGCGATGTCATCCAGTCTCAGTCGCACTAGACCGTGTCGAAGAGGTGAGACGCACCGAAGAAATGACCAGTGGCCGCTCCGCCCGCAGGACGCGGATGGCATCGTTCCCCGCGACGGAGAACCGCACCTCGAGAACGACCTGGTGCGCGATGGTGATGGGCGCGACAGTTGTCTTCTGCGTCGTGGGCCGGAGCAGGTCGTCGTCGGGCATGCGCGCGACGTGGCTAATCTCAAGGCTCTCGCCCGCCTTGATGAACGCGAGCACGTCCTTTCCCGGTGGCGGCGTCCCCTTCGCGCGCACGACGGTGCTGGGCCGCCCTGTGCGCTCAGGGCTCGGCGCCTGCACGGGCGTGTTCGGGGACGACGGCCGGGACTTCACCTGCGGGCGGCGCACGGGCGTCCGGTGGTCGAGCACGAACACCGGGCGCTTGTGCGGCGGCGGCGTGCCCGTGAGGTTGGGCTTCAGGTGCGAACGCAGGAAGTACGACTGCCGGATGACCGCGGAGACGGAGTGCACGTACGTGTCGGCGGGCACGGACGCGAGGTTCAGCATGAAGTGCACGACGCCGCCGACCGTGACGTGCTCCGAGCTGAGAGTCATGAGATAGGGCTGCCCCGCGTGTCAGCCACGGCGTATGAGGCGGTGGGAACGGGAGGGGGGGGGGGACTTACGCCGACCTCGTTGTTGAAGCCCTCCAGTCTCTCGTTGAGGCCAGAAGTCTCACCCTCGCTACATGCGCTGGCGAGTCAGCGAACGGGCCGGTGGGAGAGCGCACCGCCAGGCGTTACGTACGCAGCAGGATTCACGATGACTTCCAGGGGCACGTCCGTCTTGATGGTGCCGCCCGGTCCTTCGGCGATGGCGAGCAGTCGGTGGTAGACTCGGCCGAAGGCGCAGCGTTCGTACGGGGGGCTCTTGCGCGGGATGCTGAGTTGCCACGCGTAACTACGGCGAGTCATTCTAGCATCACATGGTGGGAGCCACGAGTGAATGCACGTACGTATGCTCGCCCTTCTCGAGTCTCCTGGGGATCGTGAGCTTGGAAACGAACTCCTCCAGGATGCCCGTCTCGGACCTGGCGGACGGCCCGCGGGCACGCTATAAGCGACGGAAAGACCGGGTGCCCGCTGTACGCGCGACTCACTGATGCTCGGGGATGGCGACGGTGTAGTAGGTCACGAGCTTGACCACGAGCGACCTGAACTCGCGCGCCTTGGGCAGCGTCAGCGTGACGTTCCCGCCGAACGCGTGTTCCGTCGGCGCGTTGGGCTCGAGGTGCTCGTACTCCTTCATCGGGTGCAGGTACAGCAGGCTCTGGTATGGCTGCAGCTTAATCGACGCGCGCGGGCCGACGAGACTCGAGAGCATCGTGGCGGGCAGGGGCAAAGGACGGCGGACGGAGCTGGGGCTGGCGACGGATTATGTATAGGATACTGGATACACAGGGAACGGTCTAGTGCGAACGTGCAAGCGGAAAAGATTGCACTGAGGTGCGCGAGACAAGCGCCCGTGACTCCGCCATATGGATGCCAAGCGGAGGACCGTCCCGGAGGTGCCGGATTGTTCCTAGAATACGTTGATCGCGTGCGAACCTGACCCTGCATCCACGGACTCCATAGGCTGGCCATACAGCAATGCTGGCGAGTGCTGCATAATCCCCGGCTTATTTGTTCGGGCTGCATACACGCCATTTTCCTGCAGAGTGACGCCGAATGGCCCCTTCCCGGCCATTAGGCGCCCGCGGATTCTCGCTGCAAGTTCTATTTCGGTCGCTCCAGGGATTTCGCTGCAACGTCGGCTGCAGTTGAGTAGGGATATGCACAAGCAAGCGCGCACCGTTAAGCGTACTGCCATCTGCAAGGTACTCGATTCCGAGGGGCTGCGACTCGAAGCTTCAAGCTGGGATTGGGCTGGACGAACGTGCGGGTCAACCATTAGCTGCCCTTACGTTGTTGTATCACAATAATCGTGTGCAGCGAACAGCTCTGGGCCTGGGATCTGAGAACCGGTGAGCTTTTACGCGTCGCGACGAACTGGCACTCGCACGTTACCGCGTTTACGCCTGCCGCAGCCTGTTCTGGCCTCCGTGCACATCCCGCTGGTGACAGAAACGCGCCTCGGATCTGACGCTGGGGCGTTGACGGGGCCAGACAGGACGCCGTAATGGGCAGGGTGTAGACGCCATGTCCTCCCCGACGCGAGGAGCACAGGTCTAAGGCGTCTGCGTGAATCTGTTGGCCGTGGCGATCACTCAATTGCAGGTCGCAGCGTCAGTGGCGCTTCCCCGCTCCGTTGCGTCATCGCGTGTGCAAGAACGCGAGTCGTCGAAGTTTTTTGGCCGAGATCGAGGCGCGCAGAGACGCGACGGCAGGTGGCTCCAGCAAGCAACACGCTGCTCGCGCGCGGCAGGCTCGACTCTGAGAGAAAGATGAAAACCTGCAAGCCTCGGGGCTTTTGCCTGCGCAGCCGTGACGAAACTCAGCTCGCACACACTCACTCTCCCAGCCCTTCTGCCACCGATGGCTTCACCCGCGTCCCTGCCGCCAGAGCTCAAGCCAGTGGCCCAGTATCTGCAGCGCGCTCATGAGCTCAAGGAAAAGGACCCAGTCATGGCCTACTGGTGTATGTCTGTTCGTTCGTGGGGCGCCGGTGGTTCACTCAACCGACGACGCGCTTCCAGGTACCTACTATGCTGCAAAGCAAGGAATCGGCCTCAAAGTGCGCTCCAAGGAGGGGCGCTCCTTCCTCATTGATATGATGGACTCGCTCGAGAAGGTGCGTGCCCAGACGCGGCGGGTGTCGCAATAGCACTGACGCTGTAGTAGATGAAGCTGCAGCTGGGCGACACGGACGCGTTGGGCGACGAGGCGGGCCAGGCGTACATTGAGAACTTCGCCCTGCGCGTCTTCGAGATGGCAGACAGGGAGGACAGGGCCGGCGGCGCCAACAAGTGCGTTATAGCAGCGCATGCGCCCCAGTCACACGGCTAACCACGCCGCGGCCGCACAGGGGCACCGCCAGAAAGTTCCTCGCTGCGTCGTGCTTCCTCGACATCATGAACATCTTCGAGAACATAGACCCGGACGTGCGTCGCACGCGGCCACACCGCCCGTACTGCCCACACTCACGTTTACTGGCAGATTACACAAAAAGTGGCATACGCCAAGTGGCGTGCCGCAGAGATATCTAAGGCCCTGCGCGAGGGGAGGCAGCCGGTGCCACCTGCGCGCGACAGTCCCACGGGGCTTGAGGATGAACTCTCGGCAGTGAACAGCGACGACACAGCGCCGACGCTCGTCGGCCCGCCGCCCACCACGTTCGCCAAACTCCCCGAAGTCCACAGCCCGCGCCCGTCGCCCGGCGCGCCGCGCAACGTGCCCCTCCCCGACTCCCCGCCCCGTGGCTCCACCACGGGCAGCGAGGATAATGACCTCTTGCGCACGCCCACCAAGTCCGCGAACCGCATGTTCCCCAGCACACCCGACGAGCGCAGCATTACTCCCGGCATGTGGAGTACTGTTGCGACGCCTGGCCTGGATGACCGCTTCCCCGCTGTCCCGAATGACCACAGCAGCCCGTCGGGACCCCCGCGCCGGCCGACGCTGGGCGCGCATCACGACGAGCCAGACGAGGACGCGTGGTCGACGGCGAGCAACAATCCGCTGAGCAGGCAGAACAGCTGGACTCCAGCTGCGTATCCAGATGGCGCGGAGAGCTCGCCGTCAAGCACCGTCGTGCCGCAGCTGCCGCCGCCGCCTGCGACGTTTGTTGTCCCGCCCGACGGCAACACCGGCAGCACCTCCCTCCCGATCCCCCCGCCCGCCAAGCGCGTCCACTTCTCGCCTTCCGTGGTGGGCGGCTCCGAGGCGTCGACGTCGCCGCCTTCATCTGTCGTCGACCTCCCGCCGTCTCCGCCTGGCGTCGACGTGCTGCGCTCGTTCCCTGGCCCGTCGCCTATGTCCCCGCCGAGCTACCCTTCCGCGCCTTCCGCGCCGCCAGCGCCCCCGACCTTCCGCGCCCAGCCCTCCGCGCCGCCCGCGCCCTACCCGGGCACCAGTCGAGTATCCGCCCCGCCTCCCCCGCAGCCCCGCGCCAGCGCGCCGCCGCCCCCGCCACCCGAGGCACCCATCCCGTCCCTTACGCCCAAGGCCATCGCTGCAGTGCAGAAGCACTGCAAGTTTGCCATCTCCGCGCTCGACTACGAGGACGCGGAGACAGCTCGCAAGGAGCTGCGCACCGCGCTCGCCATGCTCGGTGGATGAACGTCATGATCTCTCACCCTCACTTGCCCCCTCTTGTTGTTCTTGCTTCCTGCCCAGCGATGTCCCCGTTCCTCTACCATTCGCACGCTCATTCTTTTCGTCTTGCCTATCTGTCTCCTGTGCTTGCTGCCCGACAAATGCCTCTCCAATGGCCATCTCACGATGTGTACGCTTCGCTTTCTTGTCTCTCTCCCTGCCGGCCTGCCTGTCCGTCCGTCTGTCGATCGCTCTACCCACTGCTGTTTCCATTGAAGTGCGCTCCCTCCCGCTTCCAGCTAGGCTATCGAAGGCTGCTAATTTTTTGTCTCCACTGTATGTTACTCGGATGTGGATCGAATATCGAATGCAACGTCGGGATACGCCGACGTCTGTGACCCAGGACCCCAGGACTGGCTGAGTATTCTGAGACGATATCCTAGCATGCGCGGGATCTACAGGTGGTTATCTGATACATGTTCGGCCTGCCGTCATATAACCCGATGGGGCAGCTAGCGATTAGAAGCCGCCAGCGGTAAATATGCAGATCTCTGGCAGACCGTGCCATGCCAAATATTATTGCAGCTGCCATACCCGTGCGTCTGATGGAGGAATGGCCAAATTGCTGGCAGGTCTCAGGGCGAGATCTAGATTCGTATGGTCCATTACGTGTGCTGCATCTTCAATTTGCGGGGACGTGGTGCCTGATCGACAGCAGCAATCAGAGAGCCCAGATGCCGGGTTGCGACGCATTTTGCCTTTCTGCGGGTCTGTGGCTGCCGCGTGGGCGAGAATTAAGGGTCGGCGCCGAGTGATGGTGTGCCTGTCGTCGCCGTGGACGTGTGCAGTATCTCAGGAGCCAGATCGTATCGCGTCGCGATCTGCATGCGCTTGGGCCAGTTGTTCCCGCGAACGCCGCCGACGCCGCGCGCGGGATTAAATCGCCACTCGCGTCCGCTCGCCCGCAGGGGGGAGGCGTGAGACGAGGAGCGGGTAGAGCGCGGCGACGTCGCGCAAACAGTAACAGGGCACACTCCGCGCGCGCGCGCGCTCGCGCCCTGAAGTTTGGCACGCCGGGATACTGGGTGACAGGCAGCCTACGTGCTTGACAGGCGGGCAGCAATTGCCCTCCCGCTGCTGAATGCAGGAATCGCCGGCCGTGATGGATATCGCGCGCGCAGGCTAAGGTTGCGCTTCCCAAACTCTAACCCGCGCCTGGATTCCCAGAAGGATGATTCTCGGCGGCGCGGTGGAGAGAGTTAGCGGCAGGCTGCCGTTCTGATACTACTTCCTGCGCAAGCAAGGAATGGATATAAGACGTGGGCGGGGCGTAGCGGCGCGGTTGCCCTTTGAGTCCGAGTCCGTTGCCTTCGCGCGTGCGATGTCGTCCGCTGGGCCACCCATCCACATCTTCAAGCAGATCGCAGCGCAAAATGTACGGGTCGCAGCTAAGAAGGGTCTGAGAGCTGACTGCACAGCAGCATACGAACGGTACTGGCGTCGAGTGAAGATGTATACGGAAGGCCGCTCATGCATCGTACAGTCGCTTTGCTCGCGTTGCTGATATGGGACCACCTTTTGACATTGGACAAGGAGGTGAGAGCATGTCGATAGCGCTGTTGGCCTGAGAATTGACGCGTTGTCTCTGCTTGTAGATCGAGCTCATATGGAACACGCGGTGGTCCTGGGTGGGTCTGAGCGGACGGTCTCGTACCGTAGAGCTGACGCGCAGACGCAGGGGAAGCTGTTATTTCTTCTTGTGCGTACGCTGTGAACGGGTGCATCAGCCTTGATGCATTGATGCGTCAAGCAGAATCGATACATACCTCCCGCGAACCTCCTTCTCCTCATGTTCTGTGGGTAGACACCGTACGCCATGACCCATGCTCATATTGTTGCAGCGCATTCGTATAGATACTTTCCAATTAATGTGCGCACTTTCTTGCCGGGGGTAAGTACCACGGTTGGACCATACTAACCGGGCGCCAGGCGTATGCCACTCTGACAGCCGTTGGTCCACGTTCCAACCATCTCCCAGGTGTTTACCATGGTCACAAATAGACAACGTCTTGTCGCTAGTCAGCTTGGTGGTCGTAGATAGTGAGTACTTGCCCCTTCGTCGACGACGGAGACTGAAGGCGACTCCAGTAATTCTCCTAATGCGAACATCCGCGATGTGGGACCGCCGACGAAGCATCATGATACTCCTGTCCGTTCTCTTCGTAGTGAGTATGTTCGGCGTGAAGCGAGTCCAGCAACTGACGCGACATAGTTGACTGTTGGCGGCATGACCGCTGCGATTGTAAACATTACAAGAACTGCGAAGCGTGAGTGAAGAGCCTTGGCGATTTGTGTCGAAATTGATGCAGGTCCCCCAGTGGAAGACTTCCCGCCATCCATACGGCCGTGCGTCGTCAGCTTCACCGGCGTACAGCTAGCCAGCACCTTCTTCTACTCGGCGATGGCATTCGATACAGGTACTGTAGGCCCTTCAGAATTTGTCCGGGTAACCGCTGAACTAGTTCCCAGCCATAATGCTGTTGACGTTGGCGAAGTTGACACCTATGTGTGAGGCTGCCAAGATCAGGCGAGTCGCAGCTGACACGAGACGCAGTGAGGCGAGGAAGCGTAGGGCCGTTGCTGAAGATTCTCCAAGTCGACGGTACGCAGACATATGCCACAGACCGAAGTTGAAAAGTGCTGAGGCGTTCCAGGCTATGTCTACTTCGGCGTCATATTTTGTGGGTGACAAGCAGTGGGTGCACGAGTTGGCCAACATCTGAGCCACGGATCGCAGTGACTGCCATGGCCAACATTATCGTCCTTCAAGTAGGCACAGGAGCTTCGAAGGCCATGCTTATAACGTGAGTGACGCGGAGGTTTCGTGGGGGGGATTGGGCTGAAATCGCCACAGGCTGCACAGAGTTGCAAGCGTGATGATGTGCTCACGGATCGTGTTGAACATGAGGAGCTTCCTCTTGGTGCAGACCGAGTGCAGCACGGTCACCGGAGAGATCGAGCTGACGCATGTGTCCGTCATCGAGTTTGCTCAGCGGACGCAGAGCCGGTCTGGGAAGGATACCGAGGGCGACGACTCGACCGTCTGAGTTCCGGAAGGATATGCATAGTAGCATGGCGCGCATCGATGACGATCATTGTACGGATTGTAAAGCGTTGTAATGGAATGGAACGGAGCGGAGGACGGACATGGACGCTGGACAGGGACAAGGAGCGGCTCGGCCAAGTCCGAACTCAACGCGTCAACGAGCGCCGCCGCTGCCGCACGCGCTCCGACGCTGGCCATGTCTGCTGTGCTCCCGTCTTCTCTGTCGCCGCACGTATGCGTGCTGCCGTCGCCCGACCTCGCTGCGGCCCTGGAGGAGGCCGCGCTGCCGCCCATCCACCAGCTGCTGCAGTCGTTCTCGCCGTTACAGCAGGGTGTGTCAGGCGCCGGGCTGAGCCATCGCTGCTGACGACGCCCCAGTAACGACGCGGACAACGTCCCTCGCCACCGTCGCCCTCGCGTCGTTTGCGCTGCGCTTTTCCGACCTCGGCGAGGTCGAGACGGCATGCAAGGAGGACGAAGACGCTCGCGCAGGCCGCACCATCGACTGGATAGGCGGCCGCATCGCCAAGAAGGCCGCACAATGGCTCGGGGACGACCCCAGCGGCCCCCGCCCCAAGGGGACCCGCACGCTCTGGTGGGAGGAGCTGCGGCGTTGCGCGGAGGGTGACTACACGCCGTCGCGCGCAGAGGGCTGGAATCACCCCGCGGCGAGTGAGTCGGCGGCCCGTTGCGCGCGCTCGGTGCCTGACACGCATCTCGCAGTCATTCTCGCCGTGTCGACGGCGTCGCCGAATCCCCTCGCGGCCATCACAGCGCTTCATTCGCGTCCAATAGACCTACCGCAATGGGTGGACCCCAACATCCTGCGCTACACCCTGATAGTCCACACGCCGCGCTCGACGCTGAACGACGAAGAGTACGTGCTTCGCGTTATCGTCAACGGCGCCCATCGTGAATGGCTCTTGGCAGATGTCTTGCCCTATTCAACGCGGCGAAGCGACAATACGGCCTGCATGCGCACTTCCTGTCACTGCGATTTGGGCAGCCCGCGAATCCCGTGCCGCTGTTCACGCTCCCTCCGCGCCTGCCGCTCGCGGGCGCCGCGTCTCTACCCGACGCGCCTGAAGTACACGAGCTGCGCATGTCGCCCGAGGATCTGCAACAGACCGGCAAGTTTGTTCGCGAGTTTGTCGTCATGAGCCTCATCCCGTGGATGGAGCGCTGCGTGCTGGACTGGAACGAGAATGTGTGTACCTTCCCGTGTCAACTGATGCACATACTGAAGCAGTGACAGTTTTCTGCCAACCGGCGTCTGCCTACGCGCATATTCTCGTCCACACGGCGGTTCTTTGGCTCGTCTTCCTCAGGGTCCATATCGTCCGCGTCTGCAGTGACAAGCCCGACCACTGCGAACGGACAGCAACCTCCACCTGCTTCTGCGCCTCCACAGCAGCGCCGGCTTGCGGAATTTACGACCATATTGGGCGACTATAAGCTTGCGATCCCAGTCTGGGAGGCATGGCGGAAAGAGGGGCGTGGTGGTTCCGTACGTGCACACCGTGTGCCCAGCATATGCGAATTGACACTGGCGCAGGAAATCTTGCCGCTGCTCCTCGCCCCTTCACCCGCAGTCGGCGCGCACGTCGCTTACGCGTTGCAGCCGTTTCAGGCGCCCGAGACCACGGCTCAGATGCAGTATCGGGCGTTGCTGTTTGCCGTTCGCTGGGAAGTGGGCGTGCAGGACTTTCATATTCAAGGTGGCGACCGGTGGCTATCGTGGGCGTCTAGCTCGGTATGTCTCTCCGCGTGCACAACTCCTAAAGCTGACATTCTTTCATAGGCGGAAGAACCTTATGCTGCTGTACTCCTGGCACACGCCGCACTGATAGCTGCTCGTCAAGGCGGTTTGCGCCGTGCGTCTATGTGGTATGCGGATGCGGCTCGTCGCATGGAAAAGTCCGGCATAGTACGATTCGTCTTCTATGTGGCATGCTATATCTTCTCACCACGGTCACAGAAACCCTTGGCCATATATTTCCTACGTCAAGCAGACGATCTTCTTCGCGTCAAGAGCCCTCGCATGTTGTCCGAGTCGTTTGAACAGGTGGCTGGCCACGAAGTACAGGGTTTCCCGGCATTGGGCCTTCGTGTGGAACACAGTCTCGGTACGTTTCCATGATTTCTCGCTCTTGCCATGGGCACACCCTGAGGGAACCCCAGCGAGATTATTGTATGCAACTGGCGACATCGAGGCATCTGTCCGCCTGTTTGCCAGCCTCTTTCGCCCATATACGGACAAGAAGGCAACCCATCTCTTCGAAGAAGGCACTGGGCACGCGCAACGCATAATCGATGATTTCAGGGTGGCGTTCGAGGTGATTCGCGCGGTGTCCCGCTCTTGCTCGCACGTCTAATCCTCGGCGTGCTAGCATGTCCATTCCACGGGAACCGTGCATCTGCTCGAGGCACTGAAGCCCGCTATATCTTTCGCCCTTCCAAAGGCGACGAAGCTTCGCTTTGAGCGAGCGGCGCGGCCTGGGGATGGCACGCAAGAGCAATGGGACCAGCTGGATAATATCTGGAGTAGACACTCTCAAGTACACGCGCTGGGCCGTATAAACAACCGCAGCCAAGTCGACGTTGATGGTATGCCCGTCGTCAACGATGGTGGACATCTGACTTAGCTATGTGCAGAGAACTTTTGGGTGGATTTAGCACTGCAGAATCCACTGGCTGTAGAAGTCACTCTCTCGAGCGTGACAGTCGCTGTAGAGCAGCGCGTTGACGAAGGGAAGCCGCCGACGGTCGAAATTATCGACGAGATTATTCTTGAACCAAAAGAACGCCGCACTGTAAGCTTTACACCCCCGGGTACCTGCACCGTCAGTCGAGCTTTGACACCCATCTCCGCAAATAGGTGTCGCTGCGTATAACCGCTCATCACTCTTCGCCCCTCAAGATTACGCGCCTAAATTATTCTTTTCTTTCGCTTCTCCCGATGAGCGAGTCGCTGGCCCGACGCGGGCGTAGGCTGCACGACACACCAGCGCAACGGCTTCAGCCGACGTACGCCCAAGACGTTCTTCTTACCGTTGACGTCGGCGGCGAACTCCCGCGGCTCGAGGCGACATGGGGCGACCGCGATGCGTGGCAGCTCCTTGCTAAGGGCGAGTTGCGCAAGAGCGTACTACACCTCCGCAATTCTGGTACACGCGATATCTCCGACATATGGCTCACGCGGAGCGCGGACTGCCCGGTCATCAGTGCGGGTCAGGACAAGGGTCCGCAGATATTTGGTTCAGTGTTACTTCCTGCTGACCGGTTTGCAGTGATGGACGATGCGGATATTGTACACAGCGAGAATACCCTGTCTCCTCCATCACCCGTCCGAATACCGCTGGACATACTGCACGGCTCGGAGTCCCTCGCGCCTGGGGAGACGTGCGAAGTCCCGTTGGTCGTCTTAGCCCCCGACCTGGGCCGCCAGGCCGTTTGCCTCCTGATCACCTTTCGCGAGGTGCGTGCAGTCTGGCGGCACCTTCAGCTTGTCTGATTGTCTTGCCAGGGGTCGTCTGCGCCAATTTGCCTGACTCGTGTACACCGCCGCTTCGATGTGCTGCCCATACTAGATGCACAAGTATCTTCCCATCCGCGACCTAATGGCGACGGATCCTTCCTTATTGGCCTCGACGTGAGCACACATTTCTCACTTGGTTCCCGCCTCTCAATACCTGTGCAGCTGGAGAATCAGGGCATGGATGCAGTCGACATTACGCGCATCACCCTCCTCAGCCCATCCTGGTCGTGCTCGCTCCTTTCAGATCATGCCTTGTATGTTTCGCTCTGCTATCGAGGCTGAGAATAGTGCTTATATCTCTGCAGCCCCGATGAGCCTCTTGCAGTGTGCCAAACGGCCCGTGTAACGTTCGAGGCACGACCTTGGACAGAAGGCAAGGGCGCGCCGGAGACCCTTGCCTACGTTACGCAAGCAATTGACGGCGTTCTCAATGGTCAACCTGCCGGGAAGCAACCGCCCCCGCCTTTGGACATCAGGCTGAGCCAAATCCATAAGGTCCGTTCGCGTTCGCTCTTAGATTCCTTATACTTAACTTGCACAGCGCGAGCCAGCACTGCAAGCGGCGTCCGTGCAGACAGTCGCCGAAGCCGTGCGGCGCCGAGTGTCAGAACGGCTACTCTCAACAGAATTTGCCCACATTCCATTGGACACGCACCCCTCCGTCTTTCCATTATACAATCCTCGAGCAGTCGATGTGGTCGTCCATTGGTCATTACCGGCGGAACAGCGTAATGGGATGCTGGTGCTGTCCAACCAGCTCGCGCTCGGTGCGGCCCATGGCATGTTGAATGCGACGATCGAGCGCGCGGAGAGTGGCAAAGCGAAGCGCACGATGTACGCCGAGACGCAGCGCGCGCAGGTCGAGCTCATCAGCGCCGTCCGCACGTGCGAGTGGAACGCGGAGATGAACCCACTGTTCGTCAATGTGGCTGCAGAATCCACAGTGCATGATTTTGCGCAAGGGTATGTTCGAAATACGATATGGAATGCATGCTGACATTTGCCTCTAGTGCTTGCGTCCTGCCCGTCACCTTCACGGTTCATAATTACTCGTCAACTAATCCCGTGCGGTTTGTGTTACGTCTGAACGCCGCTCAAATTTCCGCGTGAGTGCGTTCTCCTGCGGCATGTCTTGGTCATTGACAATGAGGCAGCACGAGAAAACCGGCGCTATTCGTCGGGCAACTCGCTCATCGGAGCACACTTCAACCTCATGAACGAAGGGTCATTTCAGCCAAGGTATGGCTACCTAATCCCGGCCAATACAGCATTGCGGGCTGGCGGCTGGAGACCGAGGTTGGCGCTGCGGGCAGTGAGCCGTGGGACACTCTCTATCGCTATTTGTCCTTCGCGGAAGGCGAGACGCTGGTCGCTGCGAGCGCTGCTGTGTAAATGGGTACATTTCTCCATGCTCGTCGTCGGTTGCTGTGATATTTTGCCTCCTTGCCTCCTTGGCACTACGTGGATAGAATACAACATGTGTATTGCTGGAACGAGAATGTGTCATGTGGAAAGGGTCAGATGCGTGTTTCCTAGATGCAACTGCAGGCCGATGTTTTCTGCGTCACGGTGCTCAGACTTGGAGGGACTTGGGGTCCTTGGGATCCTTCTTCGCGCGCGCGGCAGCGAGCCTGGCTTGCTTCACGCGTGCATTCATGTACGTGCCGATGACGAAGCCGACGGCGTTGAAGAAGAGCGGCCAGAGCTGCATATATGCGCTCAGCCATTGGGCAGAGGCGAACCAGTTCAAGAACGCACCTCCGGCGGGAGCGTCTTCTGCGCGACCACCATTGCTGCGGGGCTGACCATCCATGTCACCTGCAGCCCAGTCAGCCATGCGCCCGGACGGCCAGGACACACGAATAGTGACCCTGATCATCCCAAAGAAGCCACGCTGGATGAGCGCGAGGACGCCGTCCACCGAACGTGCGCCATTGATGACGGCCACCGTCGCGAGGTATGCTGCAGCGACCGTTCAGTCACAGGAGGTGGGAATGGTGATGGAGGACCGTTCGCACCCACGGTGTTGATCGGCGCGGCAATGAGCTGGTTGGCGAGGATGGCCTCGACTTTGGCGCGCGTGCCCGCCTTGCCGCGCGCTGCGAGCAACTTCGCAAGGAACAGCCCGAGCGCGTGGTTGAGCGGGGCGAAGACGAGCGCGCCGGCGACCGCCATCTTGACCGAGATCATGTCTGCGCTGAGCTGTTCGCCGTGAGCACGCATGCATGCAGTCACGTTGGCGCCGGCAGACCTTGGCCAGCGCCTTCTGGTGCGGCGGCGCAGCCTTGCCGGGCCGTGGGCGTGCGCCCGCAATGTACGACGCGAGCGCATCCTGGGTGAATTGCAGGCTCGCAGCGGTCGCGGCCTGCGTGCCCGAATAATGAGTCCGAGTCGCGCGCGAACGGCCGACTAGGTGCTCACCTTCGTCAGCAGCGGCCGCGTGGCGAGGTTGCGCAGGTACGCCTCGAGAAGCGCGTTGCGTTTCGAGACCGCGCTCATACTCTGTTCTGAGTGGTGAGAGGAGGTAGCGAAGTGTGTGAGAAAGCAGCACGTTCAACGAGCATCGCCGCAGACAGTTCCACGACCCCACGGGCGCCACGTGAGCACGACAGTGTGCCTATTTACCGGTACAAATGCAAAGTACCCGTCTCGTCCCAAAAAATCACGGACTGGAATTCAACAACGGCTCTACAATAAAGTCTACGTAAATTATATAGGGGCGCGACTGGTTCACAGCGAGAGTATCTATTTCTGAGGGCCCTTGACCCTGGAGAACGGTCGTCAGGCGCGGTGCTCCCAGGGATAGATGTGTACTTACCAGTCCTTCACGTAGTCCGCAAAGGAGACCATGCAAATCGTCTGCCAGATGCCCAACCCGATACGGGGGGTGACACCGCGGTATAGTCCCTTGAGGCCGTTCTCGCGGTAGATGTACGCGAGCGTGTTGGCTATCGTGGGCTTGGCCGGACGGTTCGCCGACTTGTCCTTGAGCATGGACTGCATCTGTGGCGTAACCGTAAATACACGCGAGGTCGGCGCCAATCCATCGTGCGAGCGCGTACCTCGACACGAACGACCTCAATGGGCTGATTCCATGTCGCAAGCGCACCGCCTGACATGACAATGGGTAAGAGATACGCGCAGGACACCAATCGTACGACGCACCGATGGTCGAGCTTGCGATTTTCTCAAACGCGCCGAGCTGCTCCTTCTCCGTCTTGCCCTGGAATTTCCGGATCGAGCTCTCCGCTAAGCGCGCAAGACCAATGCTGGCCAAAAGTTCAGGACGCCCGGCCCAGCAAATGCGCGTCTGAGCACGCACCGGGCGCCCCAGTTCGTGCACTGCCGGATGGCCACTGCGTTGACGCCCTTGTTGATGCCCGCAATACCCTCGCGCCTATAGATGTCGGCGAAAACTTGCCAGGTCGACGGGGGCTTGATACCGGACTCGGCCTGCTTGTGGCGCGTAATTTCTGCGGTCTTCATGCACGTGCAGAAGCCTGGATACAGCGTCAATTTCGCCGTAGGAAAGCTCGGCACAGCGGTCAGGACACACCGACTGTAAGGTACGCCTGGGCGATACCGCCGCCCATGCCGCCAATCAGACCAGCAGTCGCGGGACTCAGGCCCAATGCGATCGTCCGCGTCTCGATTTCCGAGGCCGTGAAGAGCAGAACGGCGCCCTTCGTGGACGCTTCGATCCACGCCTGTCGGGATCCGCGTCAAAAGCTAGGACATCAATGGTGCACATGAATGCCCACCCAGGGAATGAGGCCCTGGTAGAAGCCCGCGACGCCGCCACGGCTCCAGACCGTGCGGAGCGACTGCAGCATCGACTCCTTGCGGTTCGCGGCCATTTGCGTCTTGATAACCTCAAGCGGCTGGCCCAACGTCGTCACCTAGAGACGTTCAATACGGCCTGTTCGGACGGGAAACATGATTGCGCGTGCCTCCTGCATATCTGACGCGTCAGCGCGGTCACCGGCCACTCTGGTGGGCACTCACAAACTACAGCCAACGCAGGACAGAAAGACAGCTCTAAGGTCAGCGTATGACGCGCCCAGAGCACGCGACAGACCATGTTCATGATAGCGCCTGCAACATTGGCACCCAGTGAGCCCGCCGCACGCGTCACCGAGGAGGACGGGCGACGCACCTACGGCGATGTTGGACCAGTTGACGCCCTTCTGTCCCGGTTCCTTTTGGATGGCCATGGCGGTTGCGGGCTAACGGTAGAGTACAGGGGTTTGGGAGACGGGGACGGGAGGGGGTCAAGAGCAAGGAGCAAATGACAGTCGGACGATTTTGAGTGTGAGCAGACAAACGCGCTCGCTCGCTTAGCGTTCCAATGGGGCGGCAGTGGGCGCAAATGCTCCCGCGCTGAGCGTCTCTTTATTGCTCCTGCGCTCGCGCCACGTGAATGCGCGCCCGCCATGTGAAAGGCGTCGACATATCCGGATACTCGTGCGATGTGTCGCTCGAGACGGTATGAGACGATGAGCGCGACCGCCTACTTCAAATACTACTCACACGACTGATATGGTGCATGTATGCGCACGTCGCCGCCCCAGCGTTTCGAAGAAGACCTGCTCCAAGTCCGGGAATCGGCTAGCTACCCATAAACGACGGTGGATACGCCCAAAAGCTCGTCGCAGCGAGTCAGCAGGCAGCGACAAGCCAATCATGGTCACTTGTATTCGGTACAGCCGGGATCCGTCGTGCACTATGCTTTTACTTCCTCTTGGGCATAATTTTGGCCGCCTCCAGCTCGTCGAACACACCTTCGAATGCCTCCCAGGTGTCCTGATAACCCGTCCACCCGGCCTTGCGCGCCTTGCTCATGCTGATGATGAGGTCGAAGTTCCTGCCCAAGACGAAACTCGCAAACGACCAAGTTGCCTTCTCCACCGCGTCCTTCTGCAGGCCCTCGCGCTCGGCAATCGTGCTCCACGCACCCTTCACCTCCTCGCGCTGCGCCCACTTGGCGAGGTCGATGCGCTGCTCTACGCGCGACTGCTCGATCGTGCCCTCGAGACCCGCCTCGCGTGCGGTGAGCGCAATCGGCGGCTGCGGCGCCAAGGGCACGACCGTCTCGTGCGCGCTGCCCGCGGCGGGCTGGTCCGCGGGGACGCGTAGCCCAAAGCGCGCCGCGACCTTCGGCCAGAGGTGCTGCCACGACTCGACGTCGCCGTTCACGACATTGAACGCCTCATTCTTCGCGCCCGGCGCCGTGGCAGCCCACACGCAGAACCGCGCGTGCAGCTTCGCGCACGTGAAGGAGTCGAAGCGCGAATAGAACGTCGTGCCTCCGGGCCACGGAAGCGCCCCGGCGTCCGAGGTGTTCTGCCCGAGCTCGGCGTGCACCGCGGCGTAGAGCGCGATGCACGACGCGAGGTTCATGAAGTTGCCGCTCGCGAACCCAATCACGTCGTTTGGGTACGTCACCGTCCACTCGACGCCGTGCGCCGCACAGAACTCGTGCAGGATGCGCTGCTGGCGGTAGTAAAAGTTGGGCGGGTATGGCGGCTCGGGCAGCCACGCATCCGACTCGCACATCGGGTTCTTGACGCGCCCAAGATGCACGCCGTATTGCTTCGCACCTGTGACCAGGACGATGCGCTTTACTTTCGAGGCCGTGTTGTTCTGCACGAGCGCCTTCAGGAAGTTGTCGAGCATATCACCTACTGCGAGTGAGCCTAAATACGAGTGCATTCCCAGGACGAACCGTTCACGCGGGTGCTGTCTTCCTCGGTTTCCTGCTGCAGGTATGCTGCGAAGAATACATAATCCGCTTCCACCCCCTTGAGCTGCTTGGCCATTTCCTCAGCCGAGCCCGTCAAGTCGATGTGGTTGTGGACCACGTTCTTGGGGCACTCGTCCTTCTTGGAGCGCGAGAGCGCATGGATGGTCGACCATTGCTCGGGATATTTCGCCAATTCTTTGACGATTTCCCGCCCAAGGATGCCTGTGGCGCCGGTGACGATGGCCGTGTGCGCGCGTTGTCCCGAGCCTTTGGAGGAGGTGCGCCTGTGTATTTTGGAGAGCACTGACTGCATGCTGGGTCGTCGTTCGAGTTCAAGAGAGGCTATTGCTTCCCGGCAGTGAGAAGACGTCATGAGCCACTTCGCCCGTGCCTTCGACTTCGCATGGAAAAGACTTTTGGCAACAGTAACAAGAAAGAATAGCGGCACGTGACCGTGTGAAATTCTCGAGCAAGTAGCCGAGGACAAAGACAGGTGCTCGCGCAGGCGTCTGCGAATGGTGCTACCAGTTGAAGAGCAAGAGCCCGTAGCAGAGCCGCAGCTGCACGATCATCCGACGGTCCAGTGTAAAGCGAAGTTGCTTGCTAGTCTATCGTGGGCATACCACAGACAGCAGCCGCGCATCCACTGGCAGAAGCTCATGCAACATGCCGAATACCTCAATTGAAGGACGCACAGGACCGGGATGCAGATGCAGAAAGGAGCCTGGAATAGAGACGGCGACATCATGCGCAACAGAGCCCTAGCATAGAGGGCCGGCCAGGCGAATCGGACGGGACGAGTTGCTCGATGTGGAAATACGAGGGCAGGGAACGACGAGCGAATGCAGTTCCGACCGAGCGGATGTCTGCCTCTTCCGCCACCAGCGAGCCCGGCGCGACCCCATCTAATGGCAGACAATTACGCATCGTCGGGGCCTTTGCTGGCATGGGAAGCGGTATGCCTATCTACGCCCTGTACTAGGATATATGCGATGACTAACAGCAGGTATTCAGGGATTGCGAAGGTGCGAGATTCGTCGCTACTATCCTACCGTTCTTCACGGTCTGACGCGCTCGCAGGTCACCGTAGGGCATGGGTAGGTGTAATATCTGCTCGCGAACGCGAGATGACACGTCCAATGCAGTTTCGACACGGTCAAGACGCGTCTGCAGTGCAGCCCTCCGGGCACATATAAAGGTGCCATAGACTGCCTCGTCCGCACCGTTCGCAATGAAGTACGTTTTCAACACGCTCGTCGTCTGCGTCATGTGCTTACTGCAGGCCCCAGTCTTTCTTCGCGCTCTACAAGGTGGCCATATCGCGGAAGCGCCGGTGTGAAGTCTGCTTACAGACCGTAGGGTGTGACCCCGCCGGCCGTAGGCTGGGCAGCCATCGACTCCGTGCTGCTGGGCTCGCTGCATAACTACCGCTTATGGATGATGCGCGCGGGAATGGTGGAACCGGCACCAGCACCGGCGTCGGGCGACGGCAAGCGGCTCACGCTCCTCGGGCATGGCGTTGCAGGGCTTTTCGCCGGCCTGACCAGGTGCGCATCGTTGCATAATCCGCGCACAAACCAGGCCACTCAACCACACACAGTGCATTGGTTGCGACGCCGATCGAAATGCTGAAAGGTGAGTGTATGCGCCAATGCTCGACCTCGACTAACCGTGATAGTGCGCCTGCAAATGCAACTCCAGCGCGACGTCGCAGCGCGCGAGTTCAAGGGCCCGCTGCACTGCGCCGCGCGCGTCATCCGCGCGCAGGGCGTGCTCGGGTTGTGGCGCGGCTACGTCGCGAGCAGCTGGTTCCGCTCGTCGTTCTTCTGGATGTTCCTCTCCATCGAGGCGCTCATGCGCGGCTTCGCGCGCCTCGACGGCACGCCTTACGAGGTACGCTACCGTCCCAACCCCAGCCCTAGCTCTTCCGTACGCTGAAGGTGAGGCACGTTGCAGATGAGCAGGGGCGCGGCAAACTTCTGGGCCGGGGGCCTCGCGAGCTTCTCGTTCTGGGCGTTCGCCGTCCCCGCGGACAACATCAAGAAGTGCGTTCCTCATCGCAGCCCGCCCAACCCTATTAACCGACTCACGGCGACCTGGGCAGTCGGATAATGGGAGCACCGCTTGACGCGCCGCGCATAGCGCCCTGGACGCTGTCGCGCCAGGTCTGGTACGCGGAAGGCCCGCGCGGGTTCTACAAGGGCTTCGCGCCGTGCGTCCTGCGCGCGTTCCCCGCCAACGCCTGCGCCTATTTCACGTTCAACTGGATCATGACGACGCTCGGCGCCGAGGACGTCCGCGGCCAATGAAGCTAGATTTTCTTGACGTTCACCACTCAGCTTGTTCCCCCATGCTCATAGACGCATTCAACAGCAACGTATATTATTGCCTCAAGACCAGATAGACCTACTGTAGATACAGTGATTGAGATGTTCAAGCACTCACCCAGAAATTACTTGAACGCTTCGATAATCTGAAATTAAGTCAGCTCTGCGACGTGCGAGGATGAGACGGAGGTGAGGGCGAGGGTGAGGTCAGTATTAGCATGGAAAATCATCAATACCCAGTCCGTAGACGGGTTTAGGGCTTGACTTCTATTTTGGTCATCGTGTAGGAGGGAGGGGGGAGGAAGGGGTTGTGTGGGTGAAATAAAACTCACCGCTTGAATACGATTGCCTGTATTTGACAACGATGTTCGTGGGGATGTGTACCTGCTTTCAGACGTCAGTACCGACGAACACGAGACGCGGCGAAGAGGAGAGGCAAAAGCAGAAGAAAGGATCAGTATTAGCATGGAAAATCATCAACACAAGTCCTTGAGACGCGTTAAGTGCTTGACTTCTATTTGGGTCATCATAGCAAGGAAATGAAAGAAGTGGGGGTGCATCAGGGACGCAACTCACTGTGGACGGCATGGCGCAGGGTCAGCATTGCCTCGGTGCATCTGCTTTTGGTAGGTCAGCGTTGGCAATCATCAAGACGAGAGACGGGGACGAGGGGGATGGGAAGGAAGAGGTCAGTATTAGCATGGAAAATCATCAACACAAGTCCTTTGGACAAGTTTAGGGCTTGACTTCTATGTTGGTCATCACACGAGGAGGTGGGGGTATGGGCAATGACGAGACGACGAGAAGACACTCACGAGGACGAGGCATGTCCGGGGGAAGGACGCTGGCTGTACAGCGGCAGGAAGACGCGAGCTGTAGGGGACGGAGGGTAAGCACTGGGTAGACGCGTGTCGGGGAGCAGAAGAAAAAAAAGTGGGAGCTCAGAAATTTGGGTATAATAATGAAAATTCATCGACCACGAATGGACTCGAAGTAGCGATTCATATTTGTCTCGTCATAGCAGGCAATGAGGCAAAAGGGAGGTGGTGGTCTACTCACCACGATGAGGCGCCGTGGGAAAAGGCTGGGAGAGAAAAGGGAGGAAGAGACGGATTGTCGGACTTGGAAAGGTCAGCCGCACTTTGGAAATGGCGCACCTAGTCGAGCCGCAGGCGTACCACAACGACATGTTCCTGCCCCGGAACCCAAAGACATACCCCCACGGCTTCGGCGCGGGCTCGGGCATGTCGGCCAGCGCCTTCTCGCAGCCGTTCGCGCCGTCGAACCATCACCAGTCGTTGTTCTCCCACCAGCATGCGCACGCCGTGCCCGCCCGCTCCGCGATGGCGGCCGCAGGCCCGACCAGCAACAAGCGCAGACACGAGCGCGACGAGGATGACGACGACGAGAACGCCGACGCCATGGACCGCAGCCCGACGCCGGAGCAGCAGCGGCCGCGCAAGACCGCGCCTAAGCGGCTCCGCATGGCCCAGCAGCCGCCCGCGGGCAGCGATGGCGGCAAGGACAAGGGCGAGCCCAAGTCGGACGCCGGCCAGGACGTCGGCGTGTTGCTCGGTATGTGGCTGCCCGACCGCGCACGCATGTCTTTGTTCTGACCACCACGGCCCGTCCCAGCGCGCCTCCCGCCCCAGTCGTTGCTTCCGATCCTGACGTCCCTCATCACCAGCCAGCCGCACCTCAAGCCCGTCGTGCTTGCGCTCATCCCCCGCCCGACGCTTGAGACAGCGCTGCAGGCGCTGCAGGACGCCGCCCGCAAGCTGCGCGACGCATACCCGTACTCGCAAGCCCCCACTTTCGCCGCATCGACCTCCTTCGGATTCGGATTCGGCTCGCCGGCCCCCGCGCCGAAACCGTCGGGCATGCGCGACGAGTATGTGCTCTCTCGCCTGCGCCCGCCGATAGCAGAGTTTGTGTCCACCGCCTTCTCGTATCTCTCGTACTTCTCCTACACCCGCCCCGCCGATCAATCGCAGTCGCTCGCCGGCAACGACAACCCGTCCCAGGTCTACATCTACCTCGCCGCGCTCACCGACCACGTGCTCTCGCAGCCGCCGCTCGCCGTCAATGCACTGTGTGCGGACATACAGCCGCGGCTCGCGCAGGAGTGGGAAGCATGGGTCACCCGCGTTGACATGTCCGTCAACAAGGAAGGCGGCATGTTCCCCGCGGGTCTGGTGCAGGGCTGGGCCGACCAGCTCGACAAGTTTGCGACGCAGACGCAGTATCCGCTCGGCGTGCAGATGAAGACCGTGCGCGACAACTGGGTCCACCGATGCGGCTGGCTAATTGGCAGGAACTTCGTGGCCATGGATGACGACTTGTAACGACGGAATCGCTCATTGTGCTCCCGTGCTCGCTTGTGCTGTAGTTGTTAGGTGTTCCCGGTGCTCGCTCTTTCCGCCCCCTTACACTTTTCCCCTGGTGACAGTATGATCCCTCATGCATGCATGTCAGCGTCTGAATCATAGCTCTCATTGACCCATCGCGGTAAGTATAGTGTCGCTCGTTCCCCGCACTCATGTCTTTCCTGTCACGCATTCTCGTCTCTCCTCCTCCTCCTGCTCCTCCTCCTGCTCCTGATCTCTCTCCGTACCAATCAATATACATGCTATATGCAACTAGTGAGGGTCTGACTGTGAGTTTGGGTGGCTTGTTCTCCGTCGTTCTCCGAGTGGGTTGATCGGAGTTCGAGACGACCGACTTCAACTTGAAGCCGAAAATCTGCTTTGACCAGCAGTCCGCGTCGGGTCCGCACATGCATGCACCGACATGTCCTCGCGGTACCACGACTCGCACGTGGATCGCATACCACGCCACCAGTCAGCGGCAGGGCCAGGGATATAGCCAAAAAAGCGTTATACAGGTCTAAGGCTAGAGTGGACCCAGTTCCAACCAACGCGTGCGTCAATAGCCTCGTCTTCGCGTCCACACGCGTTTTTGACTGACCTAGGGCTTGCAGTGCTCAAAGGGAGGCGGCGAGTGTGGCCAACAGACATTTGCGGCAGCGTATGCCTCCTGGACGCGCTTCGACGCAAGGAACTCCCAAGCCGCGGCGTGAGCGCCAATTGATCAACGTCGAGACAGAGCCTTCTCCTAGCCTGCTGGTCAGTGCGCTCTCACAGATCCGCCCTGAAAGGAGCGACCTGCTCGAGGCCGAGGTCGCAGCTTACAGCGCCGAGGTCCGCGCTGGCTCGACGGACGACGCGCTTGTTTACCTGGCGCCGGACGAGCTTGACGAGCTCGACATCCCGCACGTCGTTCTCGACCCCGAAACGGCGCGTCCCCTCCTGCAGCCGACCCAGAGTGCGCAGTGGGCGCCGAGGACCCCTGGACAACTCTATCAGCGTCTGCTGGACCTCATCAACGGGCCCCTGCACCGGACGCATCCGCGTCCGTCGCCCGTAGTGCATACAATTGTAGACTACCATGAGAGGTACCCGGCGCTCAACTCCACCAAGACCTACAACCTGGTCATCGAATATGCCATCCGGCGCACGGACTTTCGCGCGGCGTACCGACTCATCACTCGGATGCGCAAGCACGGCGACCAGGCGCTGCCGAACCTCCAGACGGAGGTGCTGACCGTGCGCCTGCTCGTGCGCGTCGGGCGGTGGGACGAGGCATGGGCGCGCTGCTGGGAGGCCGGCGGGGCAGCGCACCGCTGGGCGCGCGCGCACCCGTTCGCCTTCTGGCTCGAGTTCTTCGCGTTCGTCAGCCCCGCCATCCCGTGGGGGCGCGCGCGGTTCTGGAAGATCGACCGGCACCCGCCCGTCGAGACCGCGCAGCTGCGCAACCTGCTAGAGCACATCCCGCGCCTCACCGGCTTCGACTTCGACTCCGCGCCGCCGCGCATCGCGGCCGCGCTCGTGTTCCGCCTGCTCAGCACGGACCGCCGCGCGACCGCGCTGGACATCGCGCGCGGCTTCCTGCGCGGCCTCCCGGCGACGCTGAGCACGGAAACGAACCGCGACGCGGTGCGCATGATCGACCTGTTCGCGTCGTTTGGGTACGAGGCCGGGCTGCCGTGGGCGCGCGTGCGCGACACGTTCAACGAGCTCATGGGCATGCACCCCGCGCTGCGGCCGGGCCCCGCGTCCATCGCCATGGTCATCCGCACGCTGCGGTACGCGGAGAACGGCGGCCGGCGCGCGCGGAACTACCTCAGGTGGGCGCGCGCGCGGTGGGGCACGCGCGTCGAGGACGCCACCGTGCGCCGCATCATCGCACAGATGGCGCTCATGAACGACCGGCGCGACATCGTCTACGCCATGTTCAAGGGCCAGGACCACTACAAGATGTACCGCCACGCCAACAACCCCAACGTCGTTTCGGAGATCCTCGGCGAGGAGGATAACCCCGATGCGCGAAATCGCGGGAGAGAGCGGCGCATGCCCGCGCCCGTACTCGACGGTGCCAGTAGGCAGGGGTTGGAGGCTACCTTGTGGGTTGCGCTTGCACGCAAAGTGGAGAGAAAATGGGGGCAGCGGTGGTACGAGATCGATCTGCGAGAGGATGGGAAGCTCAAGAGGGAGGCACTTGAAGACGCACGCAACTCATTGTAATTTATTGCAACATACTGTAGACACTGCATACGACGACTCATCGACTCTACATACAGCTATTCCTTTGGAAGTCTTAGAGGCGAGGGAGCTGTGTGAACGCATGGATTCTGGGTCCGCTGGGCGGCTCTGTTCCCACATTCATCCTTGAGACAGCACTTCTTGCTATGTGCCCCGCAGTTGTCGCATCGTGAGCGGGCTTCAACGCGTCCTCATCAGCGTGCAACCTGAACAGTCTCCGCTTGCGTTTGTCCCACTTGCTCGGGACTGCACCTTGACACCATTTCCACGCTGAGCACCGGGCAGTCGCGCCAGCCTGATCCTGGATGATGAGTACCGGGACCGCCTCGCGACCGGTGCCTGCTCGGGTCCTGCACAAAGGTTCGATTATAGTTTGCCGAGTCGAGCTAGTCCCTCGGATGTCGGTGCGCGATATAACGCGACCGCCTGAACTTTCTCGGATGCCCCAGCGCTCGCTTTCTAGTCTCTCGTTTTGTCTGCTATGCTTTTCGCGCTGCTCCTCGCGGTCGAGGCCGTCGCGGCGCTCGGCTCGAAGTGCGCCGCCCCCATGACCGGCGGGACGAAGGCGTCCAGCGCGCCGTTCTGGTTCAACAGCATCTCCAAGCGCGGTACTTCCGCGTACCACGACGCGCCGTCGTCGTACTCTGTGCGCCGCAGCGTGAAGGACTTTGGCGCAGTGGGGAATGGCGTCGCCGATGATACGGCCGCGATCAACGATGCCTTGCTCGCAGGCGGACGGTGTGGCGCAGGATGCGACGGGTCGACGCTTACGCCGCTCGCGTTGTACTTTCCCTCCGTATGCCACGTCGTCTCTCTTGCTCGTTGCGCATACATATGCTTTGCAGGGAACGTACAAAATCTCTGGCCCGATCAATGTGCCATATTACACCGTCCTGATTGGCAACCCGGGGAACCCGCCTACCATCCTGGCCAGCGCGAACTTTACTGGCCCTGCACTCATAGGTGTGTCAGGCAGTATAGTCAGGCGAGACTGCTTACTTAGAAGCTCACTTAGATGGGAATCCTGGGTGAGCGCCGGCCTGCAATGTCAGTACAGGACTTATTATGCGCAGGTGGTTTGTCCCACAGAACAACTTTTACCGAGTAAATATCTCGAAACTTCACCCTTGCACGACCGCTTACCTCGCCCGCATTCCTAGTCAATCCGGAATTTTGTGATCGACCTGCGGTCCTTACCTTCGACAAGAGCCATGAACGGAATCCACTGGTTAATCTTCCTCCTGCCCTGTTTATGCGCTCTGCTGAGGTATTTTCCAGGCAAGTCTCGCAGGCTACATCGATCTACAACGTTCGCATCGAGATGTCGCGCGACGCCAACACGAACCATGTTGGTCTTTGGATGGAGAATGGCAGCGGCGGTAGGTTATCTGCTCGATGAGCAGTCGCTCGTGCTCAACGCCACCAGGGTTCTTCGGAGACATCACCATTAATGTTGGCTCCTACCGCTCACTCGCAGTGTCCTCTGCTGATGTGCCTCGCTCCAGGGTGGTGCTATGGGTCTCAACATGGGAAACCAACAGTGCGTATTACGGCCATGGAAGTACAGAGGTCCTGAAACCTAGTTACTAAGGTTTACCGTGCGTAACGTCGTGATCAACAACGCTCAGGTTGGCGTCTACCTCCACTGGAGTTGGAGTAAGGTCCTTTTTGACCGCGCAAGCTGTATCACCTCACCCGTCTTCTAGTCTGGCTGTTCTACCGGATATCTATCAATAACTGCAAGGTTGGCTTCCGGTTGAGAACTGGGAGCGTGCAGGCTTCGCAGGCGAGTATGATATCACTCGTTCAATAATGCCCCATAACACTCTGCACGTAGGCCACAGGGGGGACCATCATCGCCGACAGCACTATCACCAACACCGGTACATTCCTCCAGACCACTACCAACCAGCCGGGGTCACTGAAGAGCGCATATGTGGTCGACAATGTCCGTCTTTCTGGCGTCTCCATTGGCATTTCCGACATGAAGGGGAACATCGCGCTGGCGGGCGGCACGAAAACCATCCCTCAGTTCATCCAGGGAACCATCTACTCCGGGAACAGCACGACTGGCAAGTACACTCGCGCCTCTGTGTCTGGCATCAGCCGCCCCTCGGTGCTGCTAGAAAGCGGCAACTTCCTCTCGCGTCCTCGCCCGCAGTACGCCAACTACGACGTCAGCCAGTTCGTGAGCGTCAAGGCGCTCGGTGCGAAGGGCGATGGTGTCACCGACGATACGGCCGCGCTGAAGGCCGTCTTCGCGCAGTACGCTGGCTGCAAGGTGATATTTTTCGACGCCGGGACGTATGTCATCACCTCGACGTTGACAATCCCCGCGGGCTCGCAAGTCATTGGCGAGGCATGGTCGACCATCATGGGCGCCGGGACGGCGTTCTCCAACCCCGCCAGCCCCCAGGTTGTCGTTCGCGTTGGAGACGTTGGCTCCTCCGGCGTGACAGAGATCAGCGACATCCTTTTCACGACGCGTGGTCCGGCTGGCGGTGCTATCGTCATGGAGTGGAATGTGCGCGATCCCAGCGGGAAGAAGGGTGTTGCGGGCATGTGGGACACCATCATCCGCGTCGGCGGCGCGAAGGGCACGAATCTGCTGCTAGGTAACTGCCCAACGAGCAGTACCAGCCCCGAATGCATGGGCGCCTTCCTGGGTCTGCGCCTCACGAGGCAGTCCACCGCCTACATCGAGGTCCGTGCTATTAGTTGGCGAGCGAGCCACACTGACGTCTTCAAGGGTCTTTGGATTTGGACTGCCGACCATGACATCGAGGACGGCCCGCAGACGAACATCTTTACGGCGCGCGGGCTGTATTCGGAAAGCCAGGGCCCTGTCTGGCTCATTGGTACGGGGTCTGAGCACAACGTTCTGTACCAGTACAACCTCGTCGGCGCAAAGAATCACTTCCTCGGTATCATCCAGGTTCGTTCGCCCATTTCTTAGTTGTCCACAGGTTGACCGCGTGCAGACCGAGTCCCCATACTATCAGCCAACCCCTGCGCCGCCAGCCCCTTTCACGGTCAACAGCGCTTACAATGACCCGACCAGCTTCAGTACTCCTGGCCACTCTTGGGCTCTGCGCATCAAGAACTCGAGTGGCATACTCGTTTACGGCGCTGGCTTGTATAGCTTCTTCAATGTTAGCGCCGCCTCCTTCCTCTCTTCTGAAGTGACGAATTGCTGATCACTGTGTCTCCGCAGAGCTACGACCAGACTTGTGTAAACCCGGCGAATTGCCAGAGCCAGGTCGTGGACGTCGATTCCGCGTCGTCCAATATCGCCATCCTCGGCCTTTCCACCGTGGGCGTTAGCAATATGCTCAGTTTCAACACCAAGCCTACGATCTCCCAGCAGCCCAACCGAAGCGGGCTGCAGTCTACGGTCATGAAATGGACCAAGTAGAGCCCACCATGTTCGTTTTGTAGTACCGACATCTCACCACACTCGTTCACCTCACGTTCGCTTGGTTCTCGGATACTGCATATCGCTCCTGTCTTTACACTGTGATATTATAATACCCTCGAACCCTAAGTTTGCAAATGAGACTGTCGGGGACAGCGTGCGCCAAGGTGTTTGTTGTGGCAGTGACCATGACGCCGGCACGAAGCGTGTTTAAGCCACTCTCATCTCAACGCTTTCCCTCAAGCAGTCACCATGGCGCAGCCTGGCGCCAACGCCTACACTCAAAAGCCCGTCAACTTTGGCTCTGACTACGACGATCCGTACTCGGACAAGGACAAGCACGCCGACTTCGACCGCGCGACGTCGTTCACGCATTATACGACTGGCACGGTTGCAGAAGACAACTCTAATTTCCTGAACGAGCGCGGCGAGACCCATGCGCAGGAGCTGGCCAACTCGTACCGCGCTACGCATGGCAAGCCCTCGCTGAGCAGCAGGTCCCGCAGCGGATCGAAGGCGCACCGGGCGAACCAGCCGAGCGTCGCGACCAGCAGGATGACAGACCTCACGTATATCGACGAAAACTTTGTGCGCCCTAGGCGGCTACGTTTCTGGCAATGCATAGCGCTAACTCGCATATAGAAATACTACTCGTCCCGCGAGGCGACCGGAGTGGACGACGCCCACGATGCCGCGCTTCTACGAAATCAGGCCGGCAACCCTCGCTCAGACACGCCGCGCTCTTACGAACACATGGGTTTGTGACCTTGCATCACTATTCAGCGCTGGAACTTATATACTGGCTCGCAGAATATGGCGATCCAACGAACATGCAGCAAGACCAGAAGCAAGGCGCAGTGCGCCGCTTCTTCATGGGAGACGGCAGTCGCTTCCCCCTCGAGCAACGCATAGAAAACAAGAAACGAGGTATAGGGAGGCAACGACATCCCTTCGTGGTATGGGTCTTAAGCGCAGCAATGATTGGCATGTGAGTACTGCTTTGCCCGGCGTCCAGACTGTCGACGCTGAACACCGCCCTCCGCAGCGTGCGTTTACCAGTGCCTACAGGGTGCATACAGCTGACGCTCGTGCAGTTTGTATACGAGCTCGCGCGCAACTGGCAAGAACAGGGAACCCCCATCTCCTTGAAGGTAAGCTCTTCCTTTGAAGCTTCTATCATTTGCCGATTGACCTATTCAGCCGACAATAAACCCGATGCTGGGGCCGTCCCAGGACGCCCTAATCAACTTTGGCGCTCGCTTTGCGCCGTGCATGAAAGCTATACCAGATGTGCCGGTCACCATCCGACTTGGATGTGAGTTCGAGGTCTCTCCCGATTCGCTGTGTTGTTCTGAGTGTGGTAATGACGTGACCAGGTCTCAACAACACCGCAAACCCACCAACGGAGGAGTGTACGTTGGAAGACATTTGCGGGTTTGGTGGCTTCCATGGCAAGCCACCCGACCAGTGGTTCCGGTACGCAGTCTCTGAATTGCCCTGGCACTGTATCCGACCTCTGCTTCCAGCTTCATCACACCCATTTTCTTGCACGCCGGTATCATACACATTGCATTGAATATGTTTGCGCAATTTGCGCTCGCTGCTCAGGTATGCCCGGCCACTCGCGCGACGACGGCCGCTGACGTTGGCTTAGATTGAACGCGAAATGGGCAGCGGCGGTTTCGTGTTGCTGTATTTCGCTGCAGGGATATTCGGGTGAGTGGCTTTGTGCAATTATCGACATAGTTGCTCATTGCGTGTAGGAATGTCGTACGCATGCCCTCCAGTATCATGCTAGAGGTAGCTAACCTACGAAGCTCGGAGCAAACTTCGCCCTAATCGGCTCACCCTCCGTTGGCGCATCCGGCGCGATCTTTGGCACTATTGCCGTTTTATGGGTCGATCTCTTCGCCCACTGGCAGTTCGAACAACAACCGAAGAAGAAGGTGTGCCATTAGTCCGCCATTTGGTTGCAACTAATCGATCGCATAAGCTCGTGTTCTTGCTCATTGACCTGATCATCGGCATCGGCCTTGGATACATTCCAGGCGTGGACAACTTCGGTCAGTACGGCATCCTCTGACGCGTACGATACCAACGCAGCGTAGCCCATCTCGGAGGGTTTTTCATGGGCCTCCTCTTCGCGATCATCTTCCTGCCCGTCATTAGCACGACACGACGACACAAGACGATATTCTGGTTCCTGCGCATAATAACGATACCCATCGCAGTGATTATGTTCGTTATCCTGATACGCAACTTCTACACTGGCGATCCTTACTCTGCATGCTCTGGCTGCCGGTGCGTACATCTTTCGTGGCACCTGGCTGGCCGCTGATACCGTCACAGATACCTTTCGTGCTTCCCGACGGCCTCTAACAACCACTGCAAAGGTCGGCAGTGCACGTAGCCCCGTCCCTAAAAGCGCTCAATATCTTGCAGGAACTGGCTTGGTTATAACTAATTCGTGAGCGGTGACATGTGACAGGAGTGGAGATCTCGAGAGGAACGGACGATGCATGTATCGTAGTGTTTGGATATTCAATGGACGTTAGCCGGCTTCTTGGATGCATTTGGTTATCGGAAACGCTGCATGCGCCTGTATAGGAAGATCTGGAGTATACCATCCCATGAGTACAGTGGGTCCGACAGGCCGTTCCTGCGCTGGCTGAGCTGCCGCCGCGGCGGCCAAATATTGACCTCACGCGCGCTCCGCTCGTTGCACTTCGGCTCGTATGGCCAACTCTCGAAAACCATCGTTCTCTCTCGACCCGCTGTGGCCGCATTATGGCTCGGCTGGTGTCATTGCTGTAACCTTTCTTCTCGGCGTGCTGAGGCTCGTCCTTCTTGGTACGCGCGACTTGAACGACCTTTACGTGTCGCGCGCGACCTAATACCTCTCCCCAGACTGGTCAGATCCACAACACTGTGGTGCATTGCTGAACACCGGCCAATGGCTTGACGATAAATTCAAGAACTGGCAGCCAGAAGGTCTGCCCTTGCGTCGCAGTGCGCGGGAACGCTGACAGTCAATCGTGTCCAGGCTGCATGGTCCACCAGTACAAGGCCGGCGACATCGAGACCTGCATGAAGTACCGTCGCGTCGTCTTCATTGGCGACAGCGTGACACGGCAACTCTTCTTCACTGTCGCCCACCTGGCAGACAAGGACGTTCCGCAGGGCCCTCCGAGCGACGACAAAAAGCACTCAGACTACCACTTCGAAACCAAGTCCCACATAGACTTCAACTTTTACTGGGACCCATTTCTGAACACCTCCACGACGCAGACCATCCTGAACGGCAATACCGACTTCACTGGTGCAGGGTCTGCACCCGACACGCAGCCACCGACGCTTCTCGTCCTCGGCTCGGGGCTCTGGTACCTGCGTCATTCAGCCGAGTCGGGCGGGCTGCCTACTTGGACGTCGAGGATAGATACGACGTTCGCGAAGATTGCGAAGGCGAATCCGCCTCTGGCGTCGCGCGTCGTCTTCCTCCCCGTCGAGGAAGTTGTCGAATCTCAGCTACGCGCCGACCGCGCCGCTTCGATCCACCCGGCGGACATCGAGGCCATGAACTCGGACCTCGCGCACCGTATCTCTCCCCCGACCGCGAGCATCTGGAACAGCGACGGTGTTCTCGCTGGCACCGCTGCCAAGTCGCAGCCGCTGCCGATCGCGCTTCCTCTTGCATTCAATCGCATGCTGGACCCCTCGCAGAGCAAGGACGGTCTGCACTTTTCAGCCGCCATCATCCAGGCGCAGGCCAACATACTGCTCAACCTGCGCTGCAACGATGAGCTCCCCAAGGTCTTCCCGCTTGACAAGACTTGCTGCAGGAGCTATCCCACGCCGTCGTCGATCCAGCTTCTCGTTCTCGCTGTGATTGTCCTATGGGGACCTATCGCACGCTTTGGTCGGCCCTACTTGGGTACGGCCAGTCCTGTCATTCCCTGAGCTTACGTATATCTGACGCTGTCACAGACCAACATCCCACATTGGCGAACTTCTTCCCGAGCGCGGAGTACGCGATGCCGATGTCAATCTTCGGTCTTGCAATGGCTTTGACATTCTTCGCCGACCGAACGAGTGTCTGGTTGAAGGAACAGAAGGCGTATGACCCCTGGGTCTTCGCCTTCCTGACCTTAGCCGCGTTGGGTGCTGGTCTCGCGACCATGAAGTCCGCGGATAAGGATCTTGGTTTCTTGAACCGCGAGCAAACCGACGAATGGAAGGGTTGGATGCAGCGTAAGCCCATCCTATGTTCATTTGAGCGCCGCCGGTCTGACGACTCGCAGTTGCTATTCTCATTTATCATTATCTCGGTGCTTCCAAGATTTCGGGCATTTACAACCCTATCCGCGCTCTCGTTGCTGGTTACCTCTTCATGACTGGCTACGGGCACACCACCTTCTACCTGAAGAAAGCCGACTTCGGTTTCCTACGCATCGCGCAGGTCTTGATCCGTATCAACCTCCTCACCATCGCTCTCGCATACACCATGAACACCGACTACATCAGCTACTACTTCGCGCCTCTCGTTTCCTGGTGGTTCGTCGTCATCTACGTCACTCTTTACCTCGGCAAAGCATACAATAATTCCGCCATATTCGTGCTCATCAAGATTATTCTCTCCATGGCTCTCATGACCTGGTTCATGAAAACGTCATGGATCCTCGAGGACTTGTTCGCGCTCCTCAAACAGTTCTTCCGAATCAACTGGTCGGCTAAGGAATGGAACTTCCGTGTGTCGCTTGACCTCTGGATCGTCTACTTCGGCATGCTGGCCGCTCTGGGATACATCAAGTTTCGCGAGTTGCGGCTCGGTGACCATCCGCGGTGGCCGATGGTCCAGCGAGTTTCGCTTGTCGTCTCCGGCCTCATCTTGCTCTGGTACTTCGGCTTCGAACTATCCCAGCCCGACAAGTTCAGGTACAACATCTGGCACCCGTACATCGCAGTTCTCCCGGTCGGCGCGTTTGTCGCACTGCGCAATGCGAATGTCAAGCTGCGCGGCGCGTCGTCTCGCGTGTTTGCCTTCATCGGCACATGCTCGCTCGAGACGTTCATTCTGCAGTACCACATCTGGCTGGCCGCAGATACGAAGGGCATCCTCCTCGTCATCCCCGGCACGCGATGGCGACCACTCAACATGGTCCTCTCCACGATCATGTTCGTCTACCTCAGCTACAAGGTCGCTAACGCCACCGGCGACCTTACCACGTGGATATGCGGGTCCAAGAAGGGCGGAAGCCTGCCGATCGCGGCCAGCGCCGCGCGCCAGCCCGCCGCGCCCGCCGCTACGGCGGAGGAAGCGATCCCGCTTGCGTCGCGCGTCGATGGCGAAGCTTCCAAGCCGGCCGGAAATGGCGAGCGGTGGGTGGACCGCCTCGCGAACTCGTCGACGTCGTCGTCGAATCCCGGCTTCCGGATGTTCAAGGAGAGCGGCGTGCTCTCGAACCTTAACCTCGGGTTACCGGTCAAAGTTGGCGGCGCGTTTGTGGTCATGTGGATCCTGAACCTGTTGTGGCCAGCTGCGTAGGCCGTACGTCGTCTCTGCTATTGTATAAGTTGTCGGACTTGGCTGTGCCCGCGCGACAAAAGGTCATGTTGGTAGTTATGTATTAATCCGCCATCTAGATTTCTCAGGTCTGTCCGTGCGACATCGGTAGACTCACCCTCTGGGTAGGGTACCCTGTTACTATCAGTAAGTGTCGTGTTACTCTCTCTTCGTTTGCCTCGAAACTTGGATTACGGGTACTCCGCCTCGCTACTGATGCAGTCGGGCGAATCACTGTATTCTGTGTATTTCTGAGAAAGACAGACGTCTGAATACATGGGTCGTTCACTTAGCACTTTTCTTGCCAGCAGTGATAGAGGAGTCGTCAGATACATATGCTTACGCTCCCGCATTACTTGAATTGGACTGGTTGTGGGCCGAAAGGTCGTGCCAGGCGGTGAGCCCTTTCCGAAATAAATCCTATAACCTAGCCACGAGCACCTCGCGAATATTTCTTGCCCGGTCCAATTGGAGCGCTGGTACGCTCCACAGGGCTGGGCATTGTCCGCTGCAGGACCGCAGATACAGACGGCGGTGTCGATAGGACTGGTGCAATGCCCAGCATGCGATGCAGCACTGCTCAGAGACACCAACGTATGAAAGGCACCGATGTGCGTCCGGGGAGGCCGCGTCCTGAGAGTCGAAGAACTCGAGCAACACGCATTCGCTATGCAGATGGATGATGCCGCTTGCTTTGGTATCCACTGTCACGGTCATGCAAGGAGCAAGGATCGCGCGTAAAGGCCGAATGATGTCGTCTTGCCAGAGACTCTCGAGATGGGCGGCCGTTCGTACTGGCTGTCTTCGCGATACCACTCCTCAACCATCTCAAAGAAAGCGGGATCCGCGAGATCCACCTCGACTGTGCGTGGGCTGGGAGGAGGAATAAAATAGATGGCAGGTTCCATGTTGAACGATAATCGATATCGGGGAATGGGCTATCTTTGCCATGATCATAGGAGCTCTCCCAAGCCAGAAGAGTCTCTGAAGATGAGTCCTGACGAGGATCTTTGCCGTTGAACTTTGTCAGCGCGCAAAGCATGTGTGTAGCGCCGCAAGCGGCAGTCACCGACTCCTAAGGATTCATGATACGCGACTGCCATTTTTCATACTACGCAGACTACAGCTGGTTTTTGGGAAGTACAGATAGTGACTACTCCTCGTTCAGACGGTCACTACAAAAGAATTGGACTACTCATCGGTCCTCGCCTTCTTGTTCGACCCGTTCACGGGATACGACTTGCGCTTTTTGCGATTTCCACTCTCTCCACCCGAGAGCGTACTTCCCCCCGCTTTTGGTGCTCTTACCATCTTCCCCTGCGCCCTCTACATCCGGCAGGTACGCCACGCCTTTCATGGAAGCAGGCGGCGCGTTGAGGACTTCCAGACGCATAGCGCAGAGCTGATGCACCTCTTTTCCGTCCTCCTTCAAGTTCCACCTGCGCAAGCCAGATATACTGCCTCAGACTGATAGTAATCAACAAGCGCAGAGCATCACGCGCCGCGTATCTGGGCCGAAAGAACGTGCTCACTCGGTCAGAACACCGGCAGCTGGCAGAAGACGAAAAGGAACTAGAAAAACTGGGTTATGTATTTGTGAGTCATGCGAGGCGCTCGAGTTTTTGAGATTCTCATAGTCGCAGGACCCGGAGAGTAACTCGTTCGTCGTGCGCCAGCAAAGCTCGGGAGACGGAATTCGTGTCGTAACGCGTGGTTGTGTAATGCAACGAACTTCTCTGAAACACGCCGCACCGCCGGGGGAGTTACGCCGTCGGCGTGGCGTTGGAGTAGTGCCTCCGACTGTAGGCCCGCGACTGACACACGATCATTCCAGGCAGGACCCCTGCTCATTCCAGGCGCGACCCCTGCGAAAATAGAACCGGTATTCAGGGACGTCTGAGCAGCCCTTGCCAGTAGATGCCGGTTAGAAGGATCAAGAGCTTGCCAGCAAGCGACGTGAGGGAGTGAGAAGCGGCCGGGGGAGCTACGCCATCGGCGTGGCATTGTAGCAGTGCCTCCGACTATAGGCCCGCGACTGACGCGCGATCAATCCAGGCGGGACCCCTGCTCATTCTAGGCATGGAACCGGTAGACGAGGACGTCTGAGCAGCCCTAGTCAGTAAATGCCGTTTATAATAGTCACGAGCTCGCCAGCATGCGACGTGAGGGAGTGAGAAGGGTGGCCTGCGGCCCGGAAACACAAACGTGCTAGAGTCGGATGTAAATCCGTTAGCGGGACTGAACGGGTGACATCGGAACGCCACACACGGAAAATGTCGGGTTCTTCAATCTGAACATCCCCCCCCCCCAGAGAGAGTCGGTGATGCTGCTACAATGGGAGAACATACATATGATCTCCGTAGTTTTTAGACAGTCGTCGGCGTTGACGCGCAGCCGTTTGCAGGTGGTTAGGAAAAGCAATGACTGGAAATCCATGAGTCTCTCGCAGTTCGGAGTCGGCTCGGCGGCTTCAGCAGTGATCGCCTCGATTTGTGTCACGATGCCGCGAAGAAAGTGACGGTCCTCATCGGAGTACGTACGAGCGCAGCCCGTGGGAGGGCACCGCATATCCGAGGAGCAATCGTGGACCAGCACACGAGACACAGCATCGACGACTTGCGCGCCGTCATCCGAACAGCGAGCAATCAAAGCGGGCAGACAATAATCGGTCAGAGCGATCCCAAACTGCGAGTGCAGCGCTAACATGCGTGGAAAGTCGCTACAGTAAGAGGCTTGCTTTGCATTGCCATGAAGTCGGGGTCATGCTGTATGGATAACATGAAGGTCCACACCCCAATAAGTTGAGCACGCGCTTCTTCTGGAACTCCACCGCCATGACTGGCCGCGATGTAGACAGTGAGCAATGAGGGCGAGACCTGCATGGCAGTGGCGAAGGCGTCACTGTCCGCGTGGACACACACAGCGGCAAGAGCATCCAGGAGGTCGCGCTGGTCATACGACGTGTCCAAGGCAAGATCCATTCGTGCTGCAATCTGGTCCTGTACGAAGTAGTCGACGCAGTACATAGCAAGTGCAGCAACGCCTGCGACCAGGGTAGGTCCCGAAGAGATGGAGGGACCATTCATGGTCGAGGATGGAGCAAGCTGCAAAACCCAGCTAGAACATCGAGGAGGTTGATCACTCGATTCGCATGCTTTAAGGACGCAAGATGCGTGTCTTACCACCAGAGTTGGCCTGGTGTCAGGTACCCGCGCGTTGAAGCAACTACACAGTTCCGAAAGCTTGTCGGGAGTTACCGTCAATCCGTTCGTCCTCCCAATCCTTGGCCGATAATGGTGCGTCGCTGCTCGACGTCTGGAGCATTGCGCTGACTGTGCCCTTGCCATTATGACTCCATTTACCTCACTGCACGCTGGCTAACGCCGCTGTGTTGCATCCACCGCTCCGTTCGGCCTCGTTATCGTACTCGCCGTCGTCGACGACCATCAAACAGCCGTCGCAAAAGTCGTTCCGCGTAAAGCAAAAGCTCGCGAAGGCGTCCCGCCAGAACCGGTGAGTGTCTTTCTGTCCGTTGCTGTGCGCTGTGGCCGCTGCGACTTGGTGCTGCATCCCGTGGTCCCGGACATGGCTCCTGCGCGAGCGGAGAGGAGACCAGCGCGCGCGCGCGCTTCATCTGCGTTGACGTCGCGGGGAGTCACCGGAATGTGGGCCATTCACGGCCATCGTCGCGGTTGCCACTGCAGAGCGAGACCATGTGCATGTGGCTGACCCGCTCTTTCGCGCAGCCCGATCCCCCAGTGGTTCCGGTTGAAGACGGGCAACAAAATCCAATACAACGCCAAGCGCCGCCACTGGCGCCGCACGAAGCTCAACTTGTAGACGCGGGAGACGAGACTTTGCGACGCCCTGCCATGCCGTCTGCGAGCTAGTGTATGCGAGCCTTTGCCATGAATTCCACCGTCCATGCGCCTTCCATGCAATCTCATTCGCGGCACACGAACTCGAAAACAACGAACGAAGACCAAAAACAACCCATATTGCAACGTGAAGACTATTACAACATTCGGACCAGTAAGGTGAACGCTCAGGCGAGCGTCAGCTCGTACGTCGTGGGCACGTTCGTCTGCGCGTAGGGGAAGTTGGGGATCGGGATGCCGATGACGCGCAGGTCGATGTCCGCACGCTGGATGTCGATCTGCGGGCGAGGGCGTGCACATGAGTTTCTCGATGATCATTCCCGACGCGTCTGCGCTGCGCACCTTGCCGAGCTCGATGAGCTCGAGCGAGTTGAGCGCGCCCTGCGTGAGCAGCACGTTCGGGATGAGCGTGCTGTTCGCCGTCTTGCCGAACGGCTGCACGGTGAATTCGCCCTTCTTGAACGTCGCGTCGAACTCGGCGTACACAGTCCCGTTGATGCCAGCCTTGGGTTCAAGGCGTCAGCGACGCGTGGTTTCTAGCCACTGCGGCTAGAGCATTACCTTGCTCGACATTTTCTCAATGTGCAGCGGGACGAGGAGATCGTTCTTGACTGCCAGTGCGTTAGTCCCCTTCGCACACACCGGCATACCCGCGTCGCCGATCACTCACCGGTCACGATCACCCTGGGAAACGCGAGCACCCGCTCGTGAGAATAGAGTTTGTCGAAGGTGTGTGACCGGGGACTCACGAGGCAATGTTCGTCGTGAGCGTGTCGAGCGTGATGAACACATAGACATGCTGGACGATGTTGAGCAGGTCCCCGATGTCGCTGAGGATGTCGCGCTTCGCGGCCTCGAGGTCCTTCTCCACGGGCGTCGGGCTGGCGAGGGCCGAGCCGAGCGCGAGAGCGAGCATGGACAGCGGTGCGAACTTCATGGTGCTACTTAGCTCGGAGGGCGACTCAACGGCTCGAGGCTGGGTGGGCGACTGCGACGACGTCCAGAGCTCGTCATCTCAGGGCGTGCTGACCTTATATACGTGCGCTGTCCGGTCAATGATGAGCTGCGAGGCACATGGCCCGGCGTGCATCTTTTTCCCCGCATTGCTATGAGGCGAATCACGCGGCGGGGCACGCGGTCTGATCAGAGCTCAGAATGGCAACTTGGTCGCCTCGTATTGCTGCCGCGCATCCTGCGCTGAGCTCTGGACACCGGCGGCGAGGGGATGGATATTACCCGACATCATTTCACGCTCCTTGCACGTCGGTCCTGGATGGTATGGAGCGTTCCAATCCGTGTTCTGACCCTTGCATTCAGGAACTGCATGTTGGGCAGACGCGACGGTCATGATGGCAATTATGAGTCCACCGACTGTACGGCGTGCGCAGACCCCGGGGTTCCAGCATGCTCACTTGTCGATGGGTAAGCCCTCGCTCTCCGCCCACTTGCTCATCAGCGTGTTGGACGGGACGCCGAACGGGTCGAGGACTTTGTCCGCCACTTCGGCACCCGCGACGGGGAGGCTGGCGCGGTCGAGCAATCCGACCTGCGTTGAATAAGTGATTCAATCCGAGGGACACGGGAAGTGGTGCCGAAAGCTGACCTGGACGAGAACGGAGGCTTGGTCCCAATAACTGGGATGGGAAGTCAGACACGCGAGTTGCCTGCGCCGCGGGTCTTTCTTACATATGCCTGGCAGACAGCGAGGTCAGCAACAAGCTCGGGTTTGGGCCCAGAGGAGGGTACCGTCACGCACTCGAATGTCAGTTTGTCCCCTCGGAACGCGACGATGCCCACCATGGGGATCTGGAGTGGTTTGCCCGTCGGGGCGACACCGGGGAGCAGCCAGTCGATTTCCTATAGCGTATGCCATGTCCGGGGTTGGCACGCATGGGTAGACGGGAGGGAGAAGGCGTTCTTACGGTCGTGTGCGTGCACTTGAAGATCATCTCGTCGATGACACGATCCGCGCCCACTATGTGCAACTGCGATAAGTAGCACATACCAAACCAGCGGCCTCGTACGCACCGGTACGTGACATGGTGATTAGCTCTGTGTCCTCCGGAGATTTCTATCGACGAATAGGTGTGGCGTTCGGTCCGGGACAGGGGGGAGGCGTACAGGAATGAAGTGGTACTGTGCATCCATGTCAACGACAACTTCAACAGTGCAAACGTCAATGCAAGCATGCCTTGTAGAAGCGCGACAGCAATGCATGCCCAATGCCGCCCGTTAGCGTGGGAATGTGGTTGACGTAGGGCTCAGCGACCTGGAAATAGCCTCAGGCGCCCTGCGCATGCGTGTGGCCAGACTCAGTGTATGTACCATCGTCGCCATCGTCTCTGTGTAATGCATGAGCGCATACTGCACTGTATTCGGCACCGCAGGGTCGCCCCGGTCCCTTACTCGGCATGTCGCGTTCTGCGAACTCGTATAGAGTGTGCTTCTCCCAGAGCGCCTCGAGGTCGAACCACGGGCCGAGCTGCTGGCGCAGGAGCGCAAGGGTGCGGCTGTACGAAAGACTAATCGCAGAGCGCACGTGCGGCGCGACGGTCTCCCTGTGGCCCGGGCGCACGCGGGCCATGGGCGTCGCGAGCAGCGGGAACGGCGGACTGGGCTGGACCAGAGGGTAGGCGAACACGCGGATGGGCGGCGGGCTCCCGCTCGGGAGAGTCGCGAGGGTCTGTGCCTCTGCGAACGGGAGGAGAGATGCATGCAACGTCTCCTGAGACGACGCCAGGTGGACGTGCGTTCTGCGGGGAATGTTAGGTCTGCGACGCAGCGATACGGGCTTCGCGCTTCGATGCTGACGGTATGAAGTGGCCGTTCGGCCGCGTGAGGACGAGGGGCGCCGCGTCGTCCACGAGGGGCGAATAGTGCACCAAGGCCTTGAGCGCCACCGCGTCTGCCAGGGGCGCCAAGAGCCCAGCGTCCGACGCCTGGAAGCCATAGGACACGAGAGCCCACGGGGCGGCGGCGCCTTCGCAAGTGGCTACGGTGCGCACGAGGGCTTCAGCTGCATCGGGCGCAGGGTAGTGCACATGCAGGACGTGGTAGCCTTCCTGGGCGAACTGCGCGCGCGAGTGCAGGCGCGAGGGGGCGGATCGGTTACGGTGCGCGGGTTGGGCGATAAGGCTAGACGCGGCGCACCTGCTCGCAGAGCCCGTCGGCGTCCGGCGGCGCGAGGAGGAGCAGGCTGCTGGGCGCGGCGACGGCGGCGACAGCGCACGCGTACGAGACCGACATAGCTCCGGGCGTGCTGACAGTCACAGTGGGTGGCACTGGCAAGGGAGCAGTTGCTGCAGTGGCATATCAGACCAGGATCGTCCGCAACGGGCGATCGGGCCCTGAAAGCGGTCGATCGCGTGGCCCGCGCGGAGGCAGCGGGAGACGGCCCCGGAACTTTATTGGACGCGTCTCAGACTCTTCCCGCTCTGTCTATAAGAACGCTTTCCAGACGCTGACCCGAACCGCTCTTTTCGTACCCTGAGACAATGGTACGTTCACCCGTCTGCTATCGCCCATTGTGCGCATCGCTGAACACGGCCCTCAGAGCATTCCCTTCCTCCAAGAATCGACGCCCAGTCAGCGTGCGTAGCCACGCGCCGGTGCAACATGCATGCACGCACAGCTCACGCGCGTCCCCCCATGTAGCCCACACTGACTCGATATGGGCCACCCACTGGGCAGCCAATGACACCGTCTTCTCCGCCGCCGCAGACGGTCAGATCGTCCAGTGGTCCGCCGACGGCAAGCCCATGCATACCCAGCCCCCGCATACCCTTGGCCTCGTCTCCCTCTCTGTCTCAGAGTCTGGCCAGCTCGCCCTGTACAACACCATAGAGGGAATCACTTGTTTATGGGACACGGCCAACGCCCATGCCGTCCACAAGCACGAGTCGTTCCTGCGCACTGGCAGCGACGCGACTGAACCCGGTCAGTACCATCACGCTCTATGCCCTTGCGCGTCTGTTCGCCGCCGTGCTTACCCCGCCGCGCCCTTGTTTACCCAGCCTGGTCCGTATCTATCCATCCCAAGGGCTCGGTATACGCTGCCACCGGCGGCTCGGGGAACGTCACCCTCCAATCCGCCTCGCCAGACTCGTTTGGTCGTGTGCAAAAGACGCTCTCGCCGGGACGCGCCAAGTTTGGCATGTTTGTCGCCTTCGTGCGTATCGCCCGTGCCTGCCAATGTCGCACGCATGCCCGCTCACACATTGCAATCAGAGCCCGGACGGCCAGCGCGTCGCGTACTCGACAGAGGCCGGCCAGATCTACATCTTCGACGCGGAGGCCGGCGCCCTCTCCGCGACATACTCCTCGCACGCCGTGTGTGTGCGTGGCTTCGCGTGGTCGCATGATTCGCAGGTTCGTGCGTGCGTCATGGCTGCTGCGCGGCTTCTCGCGCGCTGCCATCACCCTGGATCGCCGTCGTTCGTAATGTAATGCTCATTCGACCCAATCGCGCAGCTCCTGCTATCCGCCTCCGACGACAAGCGTCTCGTGCTGCACGACGTGCGCACGTCGTCCGTCGGCAAGCCCGGCTCCGGCGCCGTCGCGTCGCTCAACGGGCACACGTCCTGGGTCCTCAGCGCGAGCTTCTCGCCAGACGGCCGCCTCGCCGCATCAGGGTGCGCTCCACTCCACGCTTCGCCCCCTCTTCTCTCGTTGCTGACTTCGCGACGCATATACCTGTAGCTCGGCAGACAAGACCGTGCGCGTATGGGACATCGCCGCGCGCGCGCCCGTGTCGACTATCCAGGAGCAGGGCGAAGTGTGGAGTGTGTCCTGGCGCCCGCGCCCCGGGACGGGGCCCGGTTCTTTCGTCGCGGGCACAGAGGACGGCATGGTGAAGTGGTGGAAAGGCGCAGGTAGCGCTTAGGTACCTCCCCCTTCCCCCCTCACCATGGACGCTATCGTTGCTCTCCGTCATATTGTCCTGCCGCAGCTCTCGCGCATTTATTTATCCCGGTATAGATTGGCTTGCTCGAGGGATGTGTGGGTCAATAATGGGTGCCTTTCTTGGGACTCCTCGTGTACATCTTCTAAGCACCGCGGCAGGATTGTGTGTACCACTTGTCCCTGTCTGGCCGCCGCTTTGTCACTTGTGTATAGGTGGAAATTGAAGATTTGTTTTCTCGTTCATTGCCTGCCGGGTATCCCGTGTGCGCATATATACTGTATGCTTGCCATAAGGTACAATTGAGTGAATGTTGTGCGGAAAAAAATCGCGAAACAGCGTGCGGATGCAAACGGCAAACAGCAGAAATGGGCGACTAGTCCGCGGCTTCAGGGTGCTTGTGCGCCTTCATGCAGCTTGTAGCAGACGGGGCATCCCTGATCCATCCGTGAACGTAGCGTGACCATACTGCGACAGACGCCCCCGTCAGCCGTCCATCCCAGGGTGCAATGCACTGTATCACGCACAAAGATATCTTCGCGGCGAGACTGCGCTCGAGCGACATGCCCATGTTGAGCGCGAGCGCCGCCTCGGGGCGCTGCCCGCCGACAAGCAGCTCCGTCCCGCTGACGCAGCTCGCGTGCACGACGTGCCGGCAGAGGAACATGAGCGTCATCGTCTCCGTCCCGCGGTGCAGCGCGTGTCCACACAGCTGGCAAGTACTCGCCGCTGCAAACACAGGTATCAGCCAGGAACGGCACGGGCCTGTGGCGCGCAACTCACTCGTCAGGAAGAAGCCCGCGGTTTGGCTCTTCTGCAGGCGCCCTGAGAGGTCGGTGCTGTCGCTGTGCAGGATCGCCTGGCAGCCCTCGAGCAGCGAGATCTGGAGGTTGAAGTCGTGCAGGATCTTGATGAGCGCGTCCTTGAGCCCGGGGATCTCGAGCCCGTTCTTGATGCGCCTTATCAGCCGTATGGGGTTGATCTCCGCGCCGCCCACGTTCTCCAGCAGCCCGCGAATGAATGCTGCGGCGCTGTTATCAGACGCGCTATGAGCCCGGATAACGACGTACCAGGTCGCGTCTCCGAGTACCTCAGCAGGTCCTCCCAGAGATCGTTGTCGTTCTGCTCCTTGGCGAAGTCGATCGCGCGGTGGACGTCGCCCAGCCGCTCGATGATGAGCGTCAGCGCCTTCTTGTTGTCGCCCATCTTGCCCAACAGGAAAACCATCTCTGGCACAAGGTCCTTCTCCTTGCAGATATTATACGCCTGTCACATACTCGAGTCAAAGACTGTTGCATGCAAAGCGAACGAAACGGACCTTCTCCAGGCCGTAGTAATTACTTGTTCGGAGGAAGTCGATGAGCCGTGAAGGCGCGTACTCGGAGTATAATTGCAGCTAGTAGTCCGTGAGCCATAAGCGTATACACAATGCAGAGGCATACCTGTCTATCCGCGTAGTCGGAGGTTAAGTACGGGTCCTTGTCGTATAGCGAATCCAGGTACATGAACAAGTAGTCCGGCCGTACTTCTAGTTGCTGCACAACGCGCACGACCTACGGACCTGCAGTTCAGCATTCGAGACCGGGACCAACGGTATTGTGAACGAACAGGAATAGAATGGGTGTGGTCCACCAGCAGCTTGATAGCGGCTCCATGGTCCTTCTCCTCCATCGTCTCGCCCTCCGCTTTCCGCTTGGTGATGAGTTCTTGATCAAACTCGACGAGTAACAACGCTTGATCTTGGACAGACGTGAATAGGTTGTGTTCGCGGATGAGGTCGAAGACATTGGGCCTCCGTAATCGCAAGTAGTAAATCAGCGCCTTGCCCGGTTGGCGATTTGCCATGTATCTGCATGCCTCAAGTGAGCAAGGAAAGGAAGACAATGCAAACAACGCTTACAGCTCGGCGAGGCATTCCATGAGGACATTGACGTTTGCGGACTTGGGCTTGCTATCCAGCTCTGAATGCACGGACTCGATGACTGCAGGAATATCGTATAGATGCGATGGCCAGAGTTTGATTGTGCGCAATGCAGCCTGGATGATGGTGAGCAAATTTACGGTCAGGCAGCTTGAGACGAATGCTTACAGCATGGTCATGTGTTAAGAAATGCCCAAGGACGAGACCATAAACCTGCCGACCAAGACGCGGGTGTGCGGTCGGCACATAAGGAATAATAGTCTGAAATAGAAACAAATGAGCGTCAATCAAGGCGAGGATGGTATGCCCACGTACATGCAATTGCCTCTTGTGGGCAAAGATATACACCCAGTCTTCCCATTGCTTCGGATTCTGCGAATGCACCTTCGGGCACATCGCCGCGGCCTTCTCGAATTCGCCCTCGTCGACGAGGTGCCGCACATATTGAACTCCAATCTCCATTGCGAGCTTGCCGTCGCCCATCTTCTCGACCTCCTGTAGCGCCTCCTCATAGCGTCCCTTGTCGACAAGCCAATCCACGTGGTCGCGCTGGTCGCGCGGGCGCGCGATGACGATGTTCTTCGGACTGAGCACGACGTAGCCCCCGTCTGCCTCGACGAGCGCGTAGTCGTTGCAGCCATATAAGTGGTAATTAACGACGGGCAGCGCGTCGCTGCTGAGCTCCTCTCCCGCGCGGCTGATGATGCGCAGCTCAGGCATATTCGCAGCGCGGCGCCGCGAGTCCGCGAGGGCCTCGTCACCGAACGTCTCGTCGGGCGGGACGTAGGCCAACACGAGAAACGACGACGGCGTGGTCGCACCGGCGGAGATCGGCGACACGTGCGGGACGATGCCCGCGACCATGCAGTCCACCTGAAAGACCGCCGTCACATCCGCCGAGAGCGACGCGGCCGACGCGCCTTGCCGCACGCGCGACCGTATGCGTGCGATCTTGATGTAGTCCGCCCAGGCGATGAGCAGAGTCGTATCGTCTTGCCAGTAGAAGCTGCATTTGAACAGGTCCGCGCGCGGGCTGTTCTTCGGCCGGTCGATGAAGGCGACGCGCGACTGCGACGCGGTGTCGTAGATCTTCACTCCCTGTCACTGGAGGTTAGCATATAATGCACTGAGAAATGCGCTCTCATACGCACGAGATCGTTGGCCCACGCTATCAGGGTGCCCCGCCAGCGCGTTAGCCATATAGGGCCCTCGTCGGCGCTCAGTGTGTGCTGAGTGTGACCCAGCCAGCCCTTCTCGTGCAGGATCAGAGTACCGGCCATGCCTCCACTGACGTATGCGCGAGAGGTCCGCTTGCCAAAGTTGGGCTCGAGCGCTATGGTGCGCATAGGCCGCCGGAAATCATAACTGAACGCCTCGGGTGTCGTTATGGAGTGTATAACGACCTGACCTGGCAAAAAGGCAGCATAGTAAGTCACGAGAGGTCATGAGTATTGCGACCGACGTACCGTCCATGGAGGCCGTTGCTACGAAGTCGCCGGTAGTGTCGATGACGATGTCGAGGACAGAGCTGGAGTGTGGACGGTAGGACTTAATGCGCTTGCCAGCGAAGTCGAATATGTGCACAACGCCATTGTGGGTGCCCAACGCCTCGAGGAGGCATGAGACCAGACGTCCTGTCCAAAGCCAGGGTAACGCACTATGGTCTTGTTGTGGATTGCGATCGCCGACGCGCTGTCCTTCTCCAGGAGCTCAGCCGCTGGGCTGCCCAGCTTCTCATACTTCAGCGCTGGTTCGTCGTCGTCCGAGTCATCTTCATCTTCGGATTCGTCCGCGTCGTCATCGTCATCAGAGGCAATGGCAGAGCTTGTATGCTCAGACGTGGCTGCGGCTGCACCGTTCCGCCCGCCGTTGCGCCCGCCGTGTTCCTCTGCCTCGCTCTCTGGCTCAGGACTGGCGCTCAATGGATACTCTCCATCCAATAGCTCGCGACCGTCTGACGAACGAGAATCTGCGAGCCAATGCATGTGAGCATTGGGCCGAATGCAACGTCGAAACCAGACACCTGCGGACGATGCTCTCATGCGTGGCCGGACGGCAATAACGCAGGCGGTTCGAAGCTTGGTATTAGGAGGCGACGCAGTCACTACCAGCGACGGCAGGGATTGGCGCCTTGAGACGCGTGCCGGTGCGCGTCAAAGCTGAGCGTTGCAAGTCCGCTGGTTGACCCGCGAACACGAGGTGCGCGCGCCACAGCGCGTCGGGCACGCGGCCATGATCCCAGAAGAGTACGAACCTCATGACGACGGAAGGCGAGCCTCCAGGCACCCAGCCTTGCGTGTTGACTGACTTTCTGTATGGCAGTCTATCGCCCCGCAGCGTCCTGCTGTCTCCGGACACCGTGCGATCGTGCGCCCCCGCAACCCTTACACTCATCACACACCGCGCTGACATGGCCCTCGCAGCATCCTCGAACGACCCACCGACCCTGCCAAACGGGCGCCCGAGGCGCGCTTCTCCAACATCGAGAGCAGGCTCCAGGGCCTCCGTCAGACCACGCCCGCCACCGGCCAGCAGGTCGCCGCTGCCGCCCTCGACTTTCGCCAACTACGCAGGTTGCTGCGCGACACGTCCGACAAGCTGGAGTCGACGACCAAGCGTGCCAACAAGGCCGAGACGCATGCGCGGGATGCGCGCGCCCGCACTTTCGCCCTCGAAGTCCAGTACCAGAATGCGCGCGAACAGAACATCAGAGCTACTGAGGAGCTCAAGCTCTACAAGACTGAGCTGCAACGCGCCCAGCTGGAGGTGCAGCGCGCACAACAGGAGATCGACAACCTTGTCGCTGAACGCGATCGAGCGGAGGAAGACGCGGCGAGGTCGCGAGACATGGCGCGCAAGGCAACCGAGACTCTGAGGCTCCAACAAGCCAGAGAGGAAGGCATACGCCAGGGCATAGAACAAGGTCGACGACAGGGCTTCATGGAAGGCCGCGCGCAGGGAATGGAAGAGGCTGTTGTTTCGGCCACAGCAAGGGCAAAACGGCAGGCATTCGGTGGGTACAATCTCTCTACGTGTGAACTTGTGTGACACCATCCTTATAGCTGCAATGGAGCGTGTCCTTCGCGAAGACGATCCTATGGGCGCTGCTGCAGGCGAACTTGCGAACGGTGGCCCGTCGCGTCGCGCCAGCGTCAGCTCGGCCGAAAGCCTGGCGACACATCATCGAGCTGCAGCTGCAGCTGCAGCCACTCTCACGCCTATACAGGAAGCTTTGCTCGAGACGTCTCCAGCGCCTACGGAGGGACTGCAAATGCCTGCTCCCCATCCTGCGCAGCGCCCAGCGTCACCAGCCATCCCAACTTTCGAGACCACGCCCGCCGACGCAGCCCCGCCGCGCACAGAACCCGGATTTGTTGTACCTCCGCAACCTCAACAGCCTATTCCGCAGATGTCGTTCACGGATGCGCTTGGCGAACCCATTCAGCGCACGCAGTCTCCGCGGCCAGGCATGTTTGCACCAGCGGGAAGTCCAGCTCCCCACACATTGGGATTTAGCCCCGGAGGACTAGGTGCTGGAGGATCAGGTCTTGGGGTCGGCGGACCGCATTTCATGGCGAATGTCATCCCACCAACGCCCGTGCCATCCACGCCGTCCTCGACGCATATGATGCAACCGAACGGCATGCCTCAACCCGCGCCCGTCGCACCAGTTACCTTCCCGATGGGCGTTGCAGGACCGCCGTCCGATCCGTTCCCGCCAATGGGTGTCGCTGGCCCGTCGTCGCAGCCCTACCCAGGCGGCCCTCCCGTGGGTTTCAGCGGAGGGTTCGCTTCTCCCCGAAGTGGACCGATGCACGTTCCTTCGACGCCAGGAACAAGCGAAATTCGCGACGCATTTAGTCCTGTCATCGTTCAGCCGAAACCCAAGAAGAAGATGAGGAGGCCGCGGCAGGATTCGCAGGGCTCGGTGCCCCTCATCATCACCCCTGCAGTAAGTACAGAGTCGGAGTGGAGCTTAATATGATAGACGTTCTCATTCCCCTCGCAATCTTGTTCCCTGTAGTCCCCGCAGGACTCGATAGACACACCGCCGAGCTCGGACGACGACGCCCGGACGTCGCGCACCAGCCGCTCGACGCGTCGCGGGCCTCTGCCAGGGACGCTCAGCCCACGCCACATTCCGCGCCCGCCGTCGCGCCGCGCATCGCCGTCGCAGCCGCATAGCTCGCGGGACAGCAGCCCACACGTCGTTATCACCGACGCGGCAACGGGTGCTCCGGTTCGCGTCTCAATGCGCGAGGCCGGCGAACTGGTCGAACAGGAACTCGAGGACCGCCGGAGGGAGGAGGCTGAACGCGCCATGGCGGGACGGTCCCCTTTGCTGCCCAGGTCACCGCGCGCGGGATACAGCCCGCTTCCCGGGGGCGCGCCGCTGCCTCCCAGCGGCGGAACCGGCTTTCGCGACCTGCCCGCCGGCGGCGGGAATCGGATGTCGATGTACGGTGGTGCGCCTGGGACCGTCCGCTCAAGGGCTTCACAACTGCCATACGAAGAAGCACCGGGTAGTGTGGCATATCCTCGCCCGGTATCGCCGTTGCCACGGCGCGCATCGCCGATGGCTTTCCCTACGTCCAACGGTACGAGCATCCTCGAGGCTGTCATTCCGGGAGTGAACGTTACATCAGGCTACACGCCTGCGCCCTTGGACGGCGCGGCCTACCCCGCGCCCGTCACGCCCGGGCCTCGGGCTTTCGATGCGGCGTCGCGCGCGTCGCCAACATCTACGGTCGGGTTCGGACTCGTGGGGCCCAACCGCGCAACAAGCCCAACGCCGTCGCAGCCCGCCTTCATGCTCTCACCACGAGCCATCTCTCCGCGACCCATCATCCCTCCCGTCGTCCCGCCTATCTCGCGCGCAGGCAGCCCGAATCCTCTGTTTCCCGGACTCGGAGATCCGCCGCGCTCGCGCAGCCCGCGCCCCGGGTTGGGCATGGGCGCGAGCCCGGCACAGTCGACGCGCCACAGCCTTGCGCCCGGTGGCGTTGTCCCCTTCATTCCGTCGCGTCCAGTCAGCCGTGCAGGCAGCTTGTCGGCGAGCATGGCGCGTACGGACCGGATTCTGCCCAGGGAGCTCCCGGGGACGGCGACGTACGAGGCCGCGCCGAATGCCCCGTTCTACCCACCACCGCCCACGCCGGCGCGTGTGGCGATTCCGCCTAGCCCTGCTATCTCTCGTGTATCACGGCGAAGCAATACCACGACGCGTACACCGCGGCAACCGAGCGATGGCGCCATATTCGATATGCCCCCTGGTGGATGGTCGTCCCTTCGTTAACGGACTTTTCTCTCGCGCGTTTCACACCTGCTGGTTCGTGGATCGCCCGGAATTCCCTCGTTTCGACCTCACTATACACCACTACGCATCTTACTTTCAGGCCGACATCCCATGTACCGTAGGTTAGGATGGAATATACTCCGACATTGACCAGATTTATCTTCCAATCCATGCTGCATAGGCTCACATATTTCCATGTATATACACAGAAGCCTGCGCGCATTCTGCGCTGAGGCGCCGAATATCGGTGTATGTAGGCTCAAACTGGGGCCTAGACATCCGCATCCGCCTTGGCCTTTGCGGCGGCAGCGAGTTCCAAATCCTTGAAACTGCCGCTCTGGAGACAGAGCTGCCTGAAGTATCCGCCCTCCTTTCGGATCAGGTTGTATGGGGTATCAAACTCGACCATATTCCCTGTGATATGTATGAGTTAGCACTCGTCGCGAGGTCGCGGGAAAGCGCATGCCTTGGTCGAGAACGATAACGCGGTCGAAATCTATGATAGTGCGAAGACGGTGGGCGACCGTCAGAAGTAGCGAGTTCCTGAATTCCTCGCGGATGGTAGCCTGAATGCGGGCGTCGCTCTTGAAATCTGCAGACGGTGTTAACAGTCAACTACGTGATACAGTCTCATAGGGTTTACCGATGGAAGAGGTTGCTTCGTCGAAGATAATGATAGACGATTGTCGGAGGAGCGCACGGGCGAGAGCAAGCAGCTGCCTCTGCCCCTGCGAGAAGTTGGCACCACCCGCAGAGACCTGGTAACAAAGTCAGATTATTTCGAAGCAAGGGATAGGCGTCTGCGCACCGGGCTATCCAGCGAAAGCCGCTTGCTTGTTGTACTTTCTGAGCTAGCTTCAAGCACATGCGTGACAGACGAAGTCTCGGAATTGGGACCCTCGACGCCATCAACAATAGAGGCTGCGCGCGATGCGTGGCTTGACTGGGGCGCGCTGTCCGTGATCAGGTGAACTCTTCGCAGAGCCTCCAAACAATCCTCGTCGCTATAGTTGTTGAAGGGATCCAGGTTGTCCCTGAGAGTACCACTGAACAACGCGCTGTCCTGTGGGATCTGTCGCAAGGCAATGAGATCCGATGCATCGAATATACTGTGGGATATTCACAATTGTCTGAGCGCGCAATCAGCTGCAGTCCAGACATTTGTGGCGGAACGTACTATTCTCGACCGGAGATCCTCGACACCGATGGTACTGCGAATCTGGGTCGGCACAAGCACACCGAGACGAGAGAACAACCCACGAGATATCGATGCCGTCGATGACAATGCGACCTTCCGTTGGGTCTGTGAAGCGAAGCAGGGACATTGCCAGCGTGCTGTATGAAGAGTAAGCGCAGATTCGCTGTTAGGAGGCTTAGAATAACCTCTTCCCACTTCCAGTTCTACGACATAGTCAGGCATACATTCCACGAGCCATTAGATAGGACGTACCTGCCCAGGAGACCAATTCTCTCGCGGGCCTTCAACTTGAAGGATAGATTATGGAGAACGGGCGGAAGGTCTGGAGCGTAGCGAAGTGACTGGCGTATGTCCTGTTAACCTACGTCACGAGGAGGTGGGTACGACTTGCCATGTTCTCCACAGAAATCAAGGCTTCTGAGTTGTCGCTAGACGGCCAATACGCAGGCGGTCGGCTATTCTCGATGACTGCTGGTGGCTCCGAGGGCACGTCGAGATACTCGACAACACGTTCCACGGAGCTTGATAGGGCATGTTATGGCAGGTGTGGCGATAGTTGCACCAAACTCACTTCAAATCGAGCTCCAATTGGGTAATGAATCTGCCAATAGGTGAGGGTTGAGATTTCTGAGGCTTTACGTTCGAGTGCTTACCGGCAGCACCAGTAAATCGAGGACGTCAGTGACATAGCACTGGTAATCGTGACACCGGCCCATCCTGCATATCCGACGGATTCTACAACCGTGATGAGAATGCGCGCAACATCAAAATAGATAAATTTACCGATCGCAGCGAGACCGAACAATGTGGTGACCAGGACCGCCAAAGCGCCTAGCAAATCGAAACGCAGGAGCAGCCATCGGTTCATCATCCAGAACTACACAGAGATGGTGGTCAGACTCAACCGCTCACATTCTGCACCGATAGGCTGGTACGCACCGAATACCACATCTAAAGTGGCCAGATCAGGATACATCTCTTGCAAGGTCGGATGCTCACCTGAGTCGTGACGTCGATCTTGTGGTGAAGGTTATTCAAGAACCGGGACTCCACGGAAAATCCACGGATGGTGGTGATGCCCTCAAGCATCTACAGTGCGATTAGCAGAGCGCTGCGAGGGCCTGAGGCCATTACCTCAGCGAAACCGGCAAAAATGGGCGACCTGGCGTTGGACTCCAGTCGACGCAGGTCACGGCCCGTGTTCAAGTAGCCGATCGCCAGCTTTACCGGCGTCAGCAAACGTCGAAAACGAACCCTTGGTGGCACGTACCTTCCAATAAAGGTATGCGATCAAGGCCGCGGGAACAAGGAATCCAGGAAGAATCCAGCCGATGGTCAGAACAGCAGCGATGAAACCGGCCAATTGGCCTAGATGATGTGAGTAAGACGGTCGCGAATACGATATGATTACATACTTGTCACAGCGCGAAGGGAACCAGACAGCGAGCTGTCTACCGTTTCCATGTCCTTCGAAAACCTGCGAAGTAATTCAGATGCGCCTCAATACAGGTGAAAGCAAGAAAGTAAAACCGACCTATTCAACAATCGGCCCGAGGGCGTAGTATCGTGCCATCTGACAAGCATTAGTTGCGCTGCTGCTAGTTGAGTATCGATGTTTACCTGAACGGCGCACGAATGACGGCGACGAGGAGTTTCTGGAACAGACGCTTGCCCGCCTTGTATGAGCCAACGAGTTGGACTGCGCCGGTGAAGACGTTGACGAATGCCCCGCCCAATGTGATGGCAGCGAAGATAGCGACGTAGAACATGGGACGCTCCTGAGCCGGGGGCCACTGAATCTCCGTGGTATTTGTCTGGGGCGACGACCACGGTCCGAAGTTGTGAATGGCGTGGCTCGCGGACTGAGCCATACTCGATGGCATGAAGGACCATGAGTGGGAACGGATTGCAGACTCGGCGTCGCCGTATGCCTGCAAGTGATTAATCCCCCGACTATTTGTATTCGGAGCAACCGTAGGTCGTACCTCTCCCCAGACCTTGACCCAGAGCCTCTCGGCCACGAAAAGGAATTGACCGAGGAGGATCAGAATTAAAACAAGTACCCAAACGGTGTACGAGGACGCGGCGATGTAAGTCTGGTAGATCGACCATTTGACGCTGCCCTCGGCACGAGCTTCCTCCTTGACCAATTGCCTGGCTCGTTTCTTGTCCTTGTCCTTCGCAGCTGCGCCCTCGGGCTCGTCAACAACGTCATCAGGAGTAGAGGGAGTTTCCTGTTTGTGTGCCTCGGCCTCTGCGGCAGCGTCATGGGTAATCTCTGCAAGATGTCCGTCCGCCTTCAAGTCCTTGACCGTGCCTGCAACATCGACGCGGCCGTCGAGCATGCGGACCAGATAGTATGCACCGGGCAAAACTAGGTCGACGTGATGAGTGACAAGCACCTATGGATCGTGATTAAAACTAGCTGCGGGCAAGATATGGATCTTATACGGACGACAGTACGGTTGGCCATGAGAGGTCCGCAAAAGAGCTTCTCGAACAGGAAGCGAGCGGTATGACTGTCCTGCAGGGAGTCTCAATGCGACATGTCCGCTCCCAGAAAGCGATGCGTACCACTGCGCTCAGAGGATCATCGAGGAGAACATGCTTCGTGCGCTGGTAGACGGCACGGGCAAGCGCCACACGTGCCTTCTGTCCGCCGGAGAGCGACACGCCGCGAACACCAATCTCGGTCTGATCGCCGTCCTCGAAGATCTTGAGGTCAGGCTTCAGCGCACAGCATTCGAGCACCTGTTCGTAACGCTCTTTCTCGAACGGCGACCCGAAGAGGATGTTGTCGCGAATGCTCAGGTGCTGCAGCCACGGGCGCTGCACGCAAAGCGAGACCGCGTTGTAGTACCCCTCTTCGTCCGCGGCCGTCGCATCCTTGGGAAGGAAGACTTTCGAGTTCGGAGACGTCTCTGTCATTTCGCCGAGAAGGGCGTTCAGCAGCGCGGTCTTGCCCGCTAAAACCGTTGTCAGCGTACAACATAGATGCACTTGCACTTATTGCTCACAGGCGGTCGGCCCGGTTACCACGGTCAACTTTCCCGTCGGGAAGATGATTGAGATGTCGCGCAACTCGAATGGCACTCTGTCCTGCTGCTGAACCACCGTCGAGGCCGTAGAACCGTAATCCGTGACGCTGCTGGAACTGGCGAAGGAAGAGCGCGACCAGCGCCAGCGGGGGCGAGCCGCAGGCTCCGCCTCGTCTTTCTCGCCTCTCTTTTCAGCGAGTTCGTTCCACTTGAATGACCCACTCTGAATGCCAAGCGTGTAGTCGCCGCGCGACGCGCCATTCGCATGGCGCTTCAATGACGACGCAAGCTCAGTGACCTCGTCTTCTTCCAGGAACGTCGCGATGCGCTCAAGCGCTACGCCCGCCTCCAGCATTTGGACGATCCAGGTCGGGATAATGTTGAGCGGCGAGCTCATCATGCGGAAAAGGGCCAGTGCCTGCACGCGGGCCGCGTCAGCGGGTTCTGGCCCGCAGTTGCGCGACTGCTGCTCACCGTGAATGCGATGGGAACGGTGAGTTCACGCCCGCTGAGGATGAACGACAGGAACGAGATGATGCAAACGAGCGCCGGGGCGCTTGACCACACAAGGGAGAACCAGAGCGAGTTGATGCTCGCTGAAAAGACAATTAGCTCATGGCGCTCGAGGGCCACGCTTGCATTAATACTCACATTTGATCAACTTCCCCAGCTCGTACTGCCGGGCCTTCAGCGCGCGGTCGATCCACTGCGTTTCCCAGGCGAAGAGCTTGATGAACTTGGCCTGCACAGAGCGTTAGTGGTCGAACGGAGACCAAGTTGATAACCACTAACCTCCGCAATCAGCTCGTTGAGCACACCCATACGCTTATCACGGGCGACGAGCAACTCGCGCTGGATTCTAATGCGCCTGCGAGACAGATAGTTGTTCAGAGGCGAGACAACGAGGAGCACGGCGAAGCCGGTGAACGCGGTGATGCCCATGAGCTGGTAGAGGAACGTCGCGGCGATGATGATCTCGAACGGCGCCCCGTAGATGAAGTACATGCCGGAGATCGTGTTCCCGATGCGGTTCGCGTCGCCCGACATGAGCTGCACGATCTTGCCAATATCGGCGCCGCTCGTGCTCTTCTCTTTCTTCTTCTTGTCGGTCTTGTCGGCCTTGCCCTTCGGCTTGGACTCGCCGTTCGCCTTCGTCTGTGCAATCGCGTTGTCGACATCATCCTTCTGCGCCACGATGCCGGAGAAATCTTTGCGCTTCAACGCTGCAAATCGTTGAGTTTCTGCTACCTCGAACGCTCAACGAGAGCCTGTACCTTTTTCATAGATAGCCGCCATGAGCGCCGAGCGGATACGCGTGCATGCTCTACGTCCGTGCCATAGATGGATGAGGTCCGCTTCAGACTGCGTAGCCTGTGAATAGGTACTTTGGATGCTACGAATCCATGCAAACCTTCAAGGCAGAGGCGAGGAATGTGAGGAAGGCGTAGACATATGCCTTTGCCCGCGCTTCGGGCGTCGAGTCCGGCCCAATTGCTTGCAAGATATTTCTGCGGCCCTGGTAAGTGGATGTCGATGCTGTTCGAACCGTAGGACGATTACTTGAGGAAGTACGGGCCCATGTAGTTCAATACGACGCTCGTAATCGTCAATCCAGCATCGAGGCTAAATTTCTATGATCAGCAGGTGCCACCGAGGCATGTGTCCCGTCACACACATCATATCGAGCGAGTTCGAAGCCCACAAGCGGCGAAGGAGGGTGAGGCTGAAAGGGCGCTTTCAGTAATCCGAAGCCGGCAGGTGTCTTTGCCTACCGTTTCACAGTGCTGAATGCGAGGAACACGGGCTTGCTCTGCATTGTTGGCGATAGTCCCCAGACATCCTTTTCGTTCAAAGTCGCGTTTGTTCCCTGGCACAGTGTTCAAAAGTGCTCAAACGGGGAGGTCAGACGATATACCTTCTTGATCAACTACAGGGTCCTCGTCAGGTGGTGATCAACGGATAGGGCGGGACGTGACTCACAGGGCCAACCCAGTGGAAGGATATCCATCCCCACAAAGACGTGTAGTCTTCCGGAGAAATCTCCGTGCCCTATGAAGCGGTTAGGATGACAAGAAACGCGTGGAAAGTGAGCGCGCATACGATCTGCGAGGCGTCAATGTACTTGCTGGGGATTGCAAGCGGGAGCGATAACATGTTGACGAGCAGGAAGGCGACTGCCACGAAGTTCGCGAAGAGAAAGAACATTGAGCCATTCGAAGGCCACGGGGCGTCGAAGGCAGCTCTCTCATACAGCACGACACCGAGAGACAATGTGGCGCCGACAAACTGGAGCAGCCACAGCGTGAACAGGTCGTACGAAGGCGTAGGCTGGGGCCTTAGGACTAAGCGCAATGTGGAGTAGAGCCATGTGAAGGCCACGAGGAACGGGGACCAGGTCGTGAAAGACTTGAGGTCGTCGCTGTGGTGCGCGATTACGAGATGCGCAGCGCCGAATCCGGTCCACACGACCGCTTCCAGCAGCGAGACCGACGCGAGAACAACCGTGCGCCAAAGGGGGATGCGCGCCTTCTGTTGTAGCGCGTCTGATTCGCTGGCTGCGGACGCGTCGTGGCCGGATTCTGGAGAGGCATACAGGAGCGCCTCGGCCTCGTCGAGCGTGAGGAAGCGGTGGAACTGCGCCGCGATAGTGCCAAGGGGACCCGCTAGGGGGGCGGGGAGCGTGATGGGTAAGCGGAAGACGACCAAGAGCACAACCAGCGCGGCCGGCAGCAGCGATGTCCATGCTGCGCGAACGCACGCCGACTCGAAGTCCTGAACGCGCAGGTCTCACGTCAGACGCGTCTTTGGGCGGGTACGCGGTACGCACCAGCGGCCCAGTGGCCGGACAGAGACCCATATCGTCGCGGTTGCCGGAAGAGAGGGACAGCAATGCCGAGCGGCGCGGTCTGAGCAATCATCACGTCTTGCTGGATACGGAGATAAGGGCGTGTTCGCCGCACTGTGCCTCTGATTGATTAATAGCCCATACTGCAGTGCTTTCAGAGGAAAATAGGAGAGCCCGCTGGGCGTTGCGGAGCCCAGGGTCCGCGCAGAGCGGCGTGCTATTGTGGGATTTGTTGGACAGCGACGCGTCGGTACGCGCTTGTAAACGCCGATAGCCGTTTTTAGACACCGTCAGCTTGTGCTTCAGCTGCACTTGCTTGCGCAAATGTCGCCCAAGCCAACGCACGACCGCTTCAACCTGTAATGGCTCTCATTTTGCCCGAGAGCCGTGGTCTGAAGCAGCACGCAGCTATGCGGAGGGCAACGATGCATACACGTTTGAACCCATCGGTTCTTCCGCCGCCCGGTCGCTCACTTTCAAGCGCTCCTCTGGCGACATTATCCTCAATGGTACGCCCACTTCATGTGCTAGGCAGACTATTTACCGTATGTAGCGCCCAATGTGCGCGTCGGACAGTCGCCAGCCAGCGCGACACGCGCATACGGCATCATGGGCCTTATTTCCCTCTCTACATGTAAGCGACTGCATCTAGTCGTTAGCAACATCGACATGGCTGATGGCCTGCAGCGGACTATCTCATAATAATTACCGGTCGCGAGCTGAAGACGCGTTTCATGGGCCACGACATATACCAAGCCACCGACTTCAAGGTCCTGCCCCTCGACACCCATGGCTATGAGCATCCCGCCGAAGGCCACCTTCTTGCTCTGGTACAAACGCACCTTTCTAGCGGCCTGTTCTGGTTTTCGTACACTTGGGACATCACACGCCGACTCCAGGCGCACTGGGTCAGCGCGCAGGAAGATGGAAACAGGGCTCTCTGGGAAACAGTGCGCATCCTTTGGAGTACTATCCTGCTGTCTGACGTTGCCCAGGCAGACGACCGTTTCTTCTGGAATAAGTCAGTTGGAGTTATTTTGGCGAAATAATCCCTCACATGGCACAGGTTCTTGCAGTCCAGGTTGATAGACATTACTACCTCGAATCGTGATCAAGACGTGCGTTTCCACTTGGAGATACATCTTGAATGCTAAACTCCTGTGTAGCTGAGCCCGTTTATCCTGCCGGTCATGTACGGCAGTATGTACAGCGTGTTCCTCAGGCCGAATCTAACCTCACCTCTCCCGCTCAGCGTTCGACATCAAGCATACCGCAATCAACGGCAAGCCCTTCGTGTTCAGCTTGATAAGCCGCCGCTCGCGCTACCGCGCGGGTACGCGGTATTTCCGGCGCGGCATCGACGAGCTGGGACACGTCGCAAACTTCAACGAGACCGAGCAGATCGTGCTGTACGACCCAGACGAGGGTGCCCTGGCTAGGACGCCCGGTCCCGGCGGACAGGGCAAGATCCAGCTTAGCTTTGTGCAAATCCGTGGGAGTATCCCGCTGTTCTGGGCAGAGGTGAACACGCTGCGGTACAAGCCCGACTTGCAAATCATGCAGCTACCCAACACCGTGTGTATTCACCGCGTGCGTCATTGGATCGAGCTCACGCGCAGGAAAGATGGACGCACTGCGCACGCACTTGAGAGAGCTGGTCAGCATTTACGGCTCGCAAACGCTCGTCAACCTCGTCGATCAACATGGGCACGAGAAACCAATGAAGGAGGCCTACGACCGTGCAATGGCTGAGGCTGGCGTCCCGGAGGCACGGTACCAGTACTTCGATTTCCACAACGAATGCAAGCGCATGCGGTACGACCGTATCAATAACCTCATTCAGCTTCTGGAAGAGGACCTCGTTCGCAAGGGGTGCGAGCTTACGCTCTCTGCTCCGAGACCGCCCTGCTGATGCATATTTAGGTATTTCTACAACAACACGTCCGAGCCTCAGCCGCGGCGCATTCAGATCGGCACCGTGCGCACCAACTGCATGGACAACCTCGACCGGACAAACGTCGTGCAAACGCACCTCGCAAAATGGACGCTCAACCGGCAGCTGCGCGAAGTGGGCATCATCAGCAAGGAAGACGACGTGGAGAACCACGCGGAGTTCATGTCTGTCTTCAGAATGCGTGCGTTCGTCGCTTTTCTGGTGTAAGCGGTCTGACGAGATCTGTTGCTGCAGTCTGGTCCGACCATGCGGATACTATAGCCATGGCGTATGCCGGCTCTGGCGCAATGAAGACTGACTTCACGCGTACCGGCAAGCGCTCCCGCAAGGGTGCTTTAATGGACGGCTACAACAGTGTGACCCGTTACATCAAAAACAACTACTTCGACGGACCGCGTCAGGTAGGCTGCTGTCCAGCTTTGCATAGGGGCGGGCTGTTCATCGAGACCCTCCAGGACGCCTTCGACTTGATGACCGGTGCCTGGACACCGCGTCGCGGAACGTCCACCGCAATGGCACTGCTGGTGGATCGTCGGTCGCTACTCGTTCGTTCGGCACGTAAACCCTGCCAAAATCATTCCATACACTTCTGAACGAGCCCCCAGATGCCCTACGTTCTTTCATTTTCTCTTTTCATGATTTGTGCGGGTATGACATTGCCGCGGACCTCCGGTGAGTCTTCCCGAGCTGCTTCGCGTTCATCCAGCAGTCCTGACGGGCTACCAGACTACTCCCTTAAATATTACTTCATCTTCTGGATCCTCCTCTTCGCCGCATCACTCGCATTCGTTCGCGCGCACGGCATCGAATACGTCGCGTGGCCGCGCCTGAATCCGCCCGTGGACGTGATCTACTACGAGGGCCCCGGCTTCCGCAAGCACCGCAACGGCATGGGCTTCTCGATCCCCTGGCTGAACGGCAAGGGCGCGTCCGGGGTTCGCCTACTGCAGCAGGGTCAAGGTCGGCTGAAGGCCCTCGCCGCGCATAAGCTTGAGGAGATCGAGATGGGGACCAAGACGAAGAAGAGGGTAGATTAGGGTGACGTGCGCCGACTGTGCGCCGACCTATGATAACGCGTGTCTATAGATGGTACAAAGGTTAAGTTACACTGTCGTTGCTGATGTTCGATGCCAGGAACCTGCGAACAGTGCAACTTCATCTACGGCGGTCGGCGAGCGCTCACAATCACGAAACGTCCACCATGGGACGCCCAGTATGATGGTACAGATGTGAACGCTCGCCATAGCCCGCCGCGCCGTTTTAAGAACGCGATGAACCCGGGAAAGACGTGCTCGCTGATGTCCTGCAGTTGGACCTCGTCATACCCGATTCTCCGCAACGTTGCGACATAGTCCGTAGGCGTGACTATGTTAGCAAGGCGGATTCCTGTCAGAGCAGACAGCCCAAGACGGACGTGGAAGGCCGGCAGCGGCTCGACCACCAAGTCGGCAAGAGCAACCCACCCTCCAGGGGCGAGATGCTCGAAACAGTGTCGTAGGAATAACTCCCGCGTCTCGAAGTGGTATGCGCAATCTATGGCCAGGATCGAGGTGTAGACATTTTGCGGTGACCTGAACGGGTGGCTGTGGGAGTTGCCGTGGCCGCCGTCTTGCCTGTTGACCGCGTCGCCGTGGTGCAAGCAGACTTGCACGCTCGAATCAACATTGTTGACGCGCCGCAGAGCACGCTCGTATTGTACGCCGACCGTTGTGATGCCCGTCAACGTCGCTGGGCGAGGCAGCTTGTCCGAAGTGAGATGCAAGAGCAGCGAGTCGCCGCAACCGTGTCCACAATCTGAGGTACGCCTTTAGTGAAGTTTTTCCAATGCACCAATGACTTAGACATACCGAGAACGTGTCCTCCAGGGATGCAGTGCCCAGCCGTGGCCACCCTCAACGCGAGCGCTGGTTCATGCAGTCAGCCGTGCGCCTGGTAGCTTATGCGAGCGAGGACCTTCGCAAGCTTCAGGAAACGTCGTGCTATGCTATGATGCAATTCTTCAGAGCGCGCAAAGGGCGCGAGGACAAAAACATACCTCCCAATAACCCATGTTTAGCCATTCGGTGCGTGGCGTAGGTTCATCATGGAGCGCATTCAGCTCAATGTGGAACAACCGATAGGGATCACGGGACGCGCGATACATGACAACCAGCAGCCAGGCTCCTGTGACCAGCAGCAAGCCACAGAGCGCGACAACATAGCTGTTCTGCATGTTCGAGCAGGCTGCAAGGCGCTTAGGGGCCAGGCTCGCCGACGCCCGGGACAACAACTATAGCCGCCGTGATCTCTCATGCGCGCTTGGGTTTGGGCGCCGCGTCAACGCGTCATGCATCGTGCCGTCGGAACCACGTATTGACTTGCGGCGAGTTGCTGTGCCGTTCATCTTCGGGATAAGTACTACCAGCGCCCGTTTTGCTCTTTTGTCTGCTGCTACCCGGGCTCCAGCATCGACTATGGGCCTTCTTCAAGGTCTTTACAACCCGGAGCCAGCGCCTAGCGCATTCGCAGGTGATGAGGTCATCCCCGAAACCTCGTCGTCGTGAGTACCATACCCAGCATGCACGTGTCGCAGCGATATGCTGAAACCCCGCCCCGTACGGCAGCATATTCAGCAGAGTTACATTTGGCTGGATCTCACCCCTTCTGCGAGTTGGATTCTCGCGCCCATTGGACAAGGACGGTGAGCGATGCGTCTGAGAGCCTGCCACAGCCGAAGGATAATACATGTCCTAATCTGTGCCACGGTGCGCGCTTGCAGACTTGTGGGAGCTTCCAGAGCCGAAGCGCGCACGTCGCGTCGCAGACGCATTCGCGTTCGAGTACGACCGTGCCCGTCTCCGTTCACACCTGAAACGTGAAGCCAAAGTCAGCACGAGCGCCGAGCAGGTTGTCGAAACCGACGAGCCAAAGAGTGGCAAGAACGCGACGGAATGGTCTGATCAGCTCGACCTGCTCCGCGCTCTGCACTCCAAATACTTTTGGAGTTTCTGGGGCATTGGGATTCTGCAATTGTTGGCCGACGCACTGGCCGTCAGCGCGCCACTATTGACCGAAAAGTTCCTGACCTATCTCACCGCGGCTTACCTCGACGCAAAGTACCCGGGCTCAGTCGATCAACCTCCCCCAGTCGAATATGGGCTGGCTCTCGCTGCTTCACTGGCGTTTGTGCAATGTGCGTGCGACTTGGGAGGGAATCCATCTAGCGCCTTACGCTGCTCAGTCGTCATGACCGTTATTCGGACGCAAGAAGCGCAGATCGCGCTGAACATGACCATGTCCGCCAGCGCTGCAGTACGCACGTCTTGAATACTGGCGGTGACAGTCTTGATGACTGACCCCTGCAGTTGAACAGAAACGTGTTTGAGAAGAGTCTCCGAGTCTCTGGCCGCGCGCGCGTCGAGCACACTAAGGGCCAAATAACGAACCTCTTTTCCCAAGACACGGAGCAGGTCGTCGTTGCTGCACAAAGCATTCACACGCTTTGGGTCGCGCCGATCCAGCTCACCATCGGGATTGTCTTGCTCGTCCGCATGCTCGGCGTCGCCGCCTGGGTTGGCCTGGGGTCCATCTTCGTCAGCTTCCCTGTGCAGGCGATCATCCTCTCTTTTATGATGAAGGCGATCGTGAAGAGCATGGCGGTGACCGACAAGCGAATCCGCATCATGCAGGAAGTTCTGCAAGGCATCCGAGCTATCAAGATATATGCGTGGGAACGATTCTTCGAGGGCAAGATATGGGTGTTGCGCTCGGAGGAGCTAGCGCTCATCCGTTCGTTTTCGTAAGTCCCTGTGCAGTGCTTGCTGCCACGGCCGCTGACCGCAAGATCTTCCTCTCAGGCTCGCACTGTCGTACTTGTTTGCGCTCGTAACCGGATTGCCAGTCGTGGCAGCGACTCTGGCATTTGTGAGTTATGCACGGCTCTTACCGCTGGGGAGGCGCTCCTGAACTTCTATTAGGTCACCTATTCGCTGAAGGGGCACGTCCTGACCCCCGCAACGGTGTTTAGCGCTCTTCAGATATTCAACGTGCGTACTGCTGCGGAAGCGCGTCAGCGTTTTGCTGAATGAATTCTTAGATGCTTCGCGCACCCATTGTAGCCATCCCAGCGACCGCTGGGATGTTACTCACCGCCAAGGCCAGCCTTCAGCGTCTCGCAAAGTTCTTGAATGCCGACGAGGTCGCCGAGCCGTTCCCAATCGAGTCCGAGCTTTCAGACGCCATCCAGATTGACGCAGACTTCACATGGGAGGAACAAGCCGTGGAGCAGAAGGATGCATCAACTCCAACGCTGCACACTACGCCAAGTGAAGTCGCCGCCAGCAAAGCGAATGGATCACAGACCCCGGCCGACTCTGAAGTCGACACATCGCAAGTCGAGTCGAGTGGAACTACAACGCCGGCGTCAACGGCCACCAAGCATGCACCCTTCGCACTGTCCAACCTGAAGATGACAGTCCCACGGGGCTCATTTGTGGCGCTGGTGGGCCAAGTGGGCTCGGGCAAGACGTCGATAATGGAGGCACTCGCTGGCGGTAAGTGTAGGTTGGAATTTGCGTGCTGGCTGATGAACCGTTCCAGAAATGCGAAAAACCCGCGGCGATGTGCGACTGGGGGGCACCATCGCGTACGCACCGCAGACACCGTGGATCACCAATGGGACTGTCAAGGACAATGTTGTCTTCGGAAATGAACCCGTGGATGACGAAAGGTATCGTATACAATCGAACTTGCGCAGGCGTGCGTGTGCTCACGTCGTGGTTTTGTTAGATACGCACGCTGCCTCCGTGCCTGCGCCCTGGAACACGACATTGCGACGCTCGCTCATCAAGATCGCACTGAAATCGGTGAACGAGGAATTAACCTTAGCGGAGGTCAAAAGGTCAGTTGACCACCCGCTTTTACTGAAGGCAATACTGACCCGTGCTCGTATGTAGGCTCGCGTGAATCTAGCGCGCGTGGCTTATTCTTCCGCGGACATCGTTCTGCTGGACGATCCGCTAAGTGCAGTGGATGCACACGTCGGCCAGCACCTTCTGAACGACTGCCTTCTCGATGGGCCACTCAGCAGCCGCACGCGTCTGCTCGCAACTCATGCGTTGCATGTCCTCCCTCATGTAGATTACATCTACGTGCTCGAGCGCGGCACGGTTGCTGAACATGGCACATACGAGGTGTGCAGATCGTGGTCAACCAGGCTGACACTAATCCATGTTGTAGCATCTACGCGGCAGCGGCGGTGCCTTCTCGCGCCTGCTAGAGGAACACGGTACCGGGGCCAAGGAAATCGAAAAGCGTGCGGCGCAACTCGATGAAATGGACGACAAGAAGGCTTCAGGCGCTGACGACGACGCTACAAATACCGCGCTCATCCAGGACGAGGATCGTGCTGTCGGCCAGGTTCCGTGGTCAACATATCGCGATTTCTTCACGGCGTCGGGGAGTGCGTGGTTCCTCCCTCTGCTCCTCCTACTGGCCACCGCCTCGCGGGCCGTGCAGGTCGCCAGTCAGCTCTCCCTAGGCTGGTGGTCGTCGCAGCGATTCCCCGGGTGGACCAACAAGGATTATATCACAGTCTATACCTCCCTCGGCGCGGTCATGGCGATCTCTGTGGCCGTCACTTCATTTTCGTTCATGGCAGTAACACTCCGGTCGAGCGGGCAGTTGTTCCAACGGGCACTCGACCATGTCATGCGCTCTCCGGTCGTATTTTTCGACACGACACCCATGGGGCGTATTGTGTCCAGGCTCACCAAGGATGTCAAGACTATCGACATGGGGATCGGGATGAAGATGTCCGAACTGCTCAGCATATTGCTAACTGTCGTCAGTACCGTCGGTCTCATCTTCTACACCTTCCCAGCTGTGGGCGCTGGGGTACTGCCGCTATCCGTCGTCTACGTGGTCTACTTCCTATTCTACCGCCGAAATTCGGTCGAGATGCAACGGCTTGTCAATATTCTTCGTTCAGCGACCTACAATTCGTACAACGAAACCCTCTCTGGCCTCTCAACCGTACGGGCCACTCGACAGGGCGATAGATTCATCCGGCGCACCGAGGAAGCGATCGACCTCAAAAACAAAGCTCAGTACCTCACCGCGTCCATGTCACAGTAAGAACGTGGCTCGGTCCCTGTCGGTTGCTTATTATTTGTAGGTGGTTGCAGTTCCGTCTATCACTGCTGGGAACATTGGTTACTCTTGGCCTCACGTTCTACGCGGTCTCACGGCGCTCTGTCACAAATCCCGCAGATACTGCTGTTGTGCTAAACTATATTCTCTCGAGTGAGTAGATGCGTCCGGCCGGCAGGCAATGAGCTGACGCCCCGTTCTAGTCACTGCCGTTCTTGGTACGTTGGCGCAGACATCGTGATTCGTAGCTGACTTGCCCCTACAGCATCGACTGTACAATTCATTGCCTCTGTTGAACAAGAAATGGCTTCAGTGCAGCGCATTCTCACGTATGCGGAGCTACCTGTCGAAGGCGAGGGCATGACGCTTCATCCACCGCCCGAGTCCTGGCCAGAGGAGGGAGCGATAGAGTTCAAGAATGTCGACCTCGCATACCGTCCGGGACTCCCTGATGTTCTACGCGACGTGACCTTCTCCGTCAGACCTGGGGAAAAAGTCGGCATCTGTGGACGAACCGGCGCCGGTAAGAGCACGATCCTGCAAGGTTCGTCGCGTTGCTGTCCCAGTGTAGCACATGACCGACTGTTATCAGCCCTCCTACGCATGTTCGAGATCAAGCGCGGGACTATCATACTCGATAACCAAGATATCGGTCTTCTCGAGATCGAGGGCCTTCGAACACGCCTCGGGGTCATCCCTCAAGACTCTGTGTTGTGAGTCAGGTTTTGAAAGAGTACCTTGGTCGCTAATGAAACTTTGAGCCTTGGAACTGTACGCGAAAGCATGTACGTGCCTCCCGTGCTAAGGCCCGTCTCCCAATCTCACCGCCTGCAGCGACCCGCTCAACACGCGCACGGACGCCGAGCTGTTGGAGATACTCCAGCACGCCCGCCTGATCTCGACGGCTGGCGAAATCCCCGTTGGAGGGGATAAATTCTCGCTCGACGCCTCCGTAGGACAAGAGGGTTCGGGCCTTAGCGCGGGTGAGAAGCAGCAGCTGGCTTTGTGCCGCGTGCTCGTCAAGCGCTGTAAGGTTGTCATCTTGGTATGCGTAAGATACAAGCTGCGGGGCCTCTCTTTGATCTTTCCTCGAAGGACGAAGCGACATCGTCTGTGGACGTCGATACGGACGCAAAGCTTCAGCAGACCATTCGCGCGGAATTGGCTTCCTCAACCCTCCTGTGCATCGCCCACCGCCTCAACACGATTCGTATGTCGTAGTTTTCTTTCGGTAACCTCCACACTGCTCACGCAGGGCGCTTCGCAGTGGCGTTCGACAGAGTGCTGGTCATGGACAAGGGCCAAGTGCGTTGAACCTCGATGGGATGACGCGACATCGCATTGACTGTTTTCAGGTTGCTGAGTTCGATACTCCACTGTCGCTTTATGACAAAGGTGGTTTGTTTTCTGCGCTGTGTAAGGAGGCATCGATCGGGCGGGACGACATCACCAGATTCACACGCACAGGGCAACCTGAGGCTGACCTCCTTGGTCTTTCCTCTGAGTCTTGATATGCTAGAAAGTCGGGCTACGGTATACCTCCACTCATAATAAAACCACTGCTCACTCTACTATAAATCCGCTCCTGGACTTAGACGGACTGGAGCTTGTTCCGACGATCGTTGGTACACTATCCCAGGAAGTCGATGAAATTGCAAGGAGGGGAGTGGAACAACTCGAACCGTCACGCCGGAGTAGGGAGTATAGGGTATGATTATACGAGTGCGGGAGCCGTATTTACTCGTACGGTCAGTGTTTGTGGGTCAGTGTTCGGGCTCTGGCGCTGGATTCGACGTGCGTTTTTCGAGGAGCGCAGACATCGCCTCCAAAAGCTGAGCATGCGATCTAGTAGCCGGGGAGACGTTAGCAGGCTCGAAGGATAAGGTTGCACTATATCTTCCTGACGTTTTCAGTTGCCCTTCCACATATCCAATGAGAAAGACGGAGCAATTCACTGTCGCTTCTTCGGAGACCTCGACCTTGCCCCCGTCCACCTCCCTTGCTCGCCACTTGTTCGATATGGCCACGCCCGCCGCGGAGGACTGCGCGGATGTTGGCAAACCTGAGTACGCTCCATGCCAGCGACGACGTACTTCGGAATCCACGCCGTCTTCGACGGGCGTAAAGCGCACGGTATATTTTGTCGTTGTAGTTATGCAAGCGAAGTTCAGGCGATCGATTATGTGCCATACAGACTTGTCCGTGTCGTCTTGGGTGCAGTCGATCACGAGCGGGTTAAGGCGGATGAGCGTTTGCGGATCGTGTAGAGTATGCACCACCTCTGGCAGCGCGGCCTGCAGCATTCGGGAGGTTGTGACCAGACGTGTAGCGGTCAGGAAGCCCATGGTCGAAGCAGGAGGGGCGGGGCCGGAAGGGTGTGCTGGTCAGGATCAAGAGAGGCGCTGAGGCTGGGTGGAGGGATCAGCACAAGTCAGCGCAACAGTCACAGACTGATACTGACGTAGCCACCGCTACCTGGCCGCTACCGTCAGTCCGAGCAGATGCAGGATGTGGTACACAGTGCCCGCAACTTGACGAAGAAACCCTGGAAGGCATGCTGGTATTAAATATTGAGGATGCAATGTTGAACGCAAGGCTGTTGCGGCTGACGTGCTCACATGCAAATCACATCACAGGCTGGCCGCTGCGCGGAAATCTCAGGCATGCGTGGCCATGACATTATGTAAGCGAATTCCAGGGTTCCCCAACGTGCCAAGGCCCAGCCTGAGGCTCGTCGTGCTCAGCGTAATACCCCTCGAGCGTGTCTCCGCAGTTGTTCAAGGATCGGCAAGCGCGGGTATCAAGCGCATTGCGGACAGCGCCTATCGACACGCGACACTGACAGGTGGCAATGTCAGGATTTACCCGGCGCAACCGGGAATCCGGCGGCGCTGATACCATAAAATACCAAGTCTGCTACATTCCCTTTGGACGCGCCGTACCGGCAGCGCGCCCACTAGCAGATATTATAGCCACAGAATGAATGAGTGTGACGGCGTTCGCTACGCCTTGAGTATGTCAATCTTGGTCTCCGGGGGAGCTTTCTCCTCCAGCAACTTGGAGATGGCTTTGAGCATCGTTGCGTGCGATCTGCGCAGGTGTGAGATGCGGAAGTAGTTAGAGACGACGGACGCACGCTTTCAGCTTGCCCTTCACGAACGCGAGGAGGAAGATGGACGTCTCGAGAATGGCCTCCTCGACGACCTCGACCTCCCCATCGCCCCTCGCCTTCACGCGCCACCTGTTCGCAATGCGCACCCCGGAGGCATGGGTCTACCCTCTTGTCACCCGCCGATTCTACGCTGACAAGACGCGCGGGGCTCACCTCGAAGTCGATCCCATCCTGCACGAGGGTGAGGCGCGCGGTGTACGTCGTCGTCGCGGGGACGCACGCGACCATGAACCGGTCGGTGATGTGCCACAGCGCGTTATCGCGCTCGTCCTGGCGGCTATTGATGACGAGCGGATTGAGATGGATGATCTTGAGCGGGTCCTGCAGTACGCGCAGCGCGTGCGGCACGGACGTCTTCGCCGTGCACGAGCTGGTCACCGTGCGCGTCGCCGTCAGGAAGCCCATCGCGGTCGCGGTGAGAGGGGCCTAGAACTGCGTTCTGACTCCTGCGTCCGCGTCGAAGCATCCTGATGATGCCTAAATTTCGCGCTTGGACAATTTGGGACAGCACGGATGAGCATGACGACCGGCAGCGCGACTTGGCGGCGCGCAGAGCGACTTAGTCTGTGAAACGGCGAGACGATATCGATAGCAAGACTGCAAGATAAGTACTAGTACATAAAAACGCGCTACTCTTACGACATGCCCGACTCGGTGTAACCCGTCCGTCGGCCAGTGTACTGGTCCTGACACTCTAGCGTGATTGCCGCAAGGAAGCACGGTATGCTACCTCGAGTGATCAGGTAGTTCTGCACGACGGACTCCATGTTGAGCCCCGCAACGTGCGCGCCATCGACGAGCTCGAGCTGCTTTGGATTATCGGGAGATGGGCCGAACGTGAACTTGGCCGAGACGTCGTAGATGGACGTGACTTTGCATTGCCCGTTCTGATAGAAGGAGAACTTGAAGCCAAGTAGCATCGAGACCGCGTCCTTGAACTCCTGGGACTTGGATGTGTACACCTGTACATGTTGTCAGCGAGAGCAGGTCGGTCTAGCACGCACGCACCTCCTTGAGCCGATCAAACCGCTTCTGCTTCTGCGCGACGGTCTCCAACAGCTGCTGGTTCTCGTGCTCGAGGCGCTCAAGGCTCTCTCGCGGCACAAGGTCACCTGCGCCGGTTGAGGGGCCGCGGCCGTCCAGTTCGGCCAGTCGTTGCAGAAGCGCAAGGTTCTCCGCCTTGAGGCGGTCAAGGTTAGCTTGCTGCAGATCTGCCCACTCTTGCAGCGGATTCTCCGCAAGGCAAAGCACGCGCTTTCCCGGTGGGACGTGGTTGCCCTGCGCAATGGTGCCGCGCAGCTCGAACAGCGTCTGTTCGAGCTCCTCTATCTTATTCTCCTGTCGCCGCACGACCTGCTGCGCGTCCTCCAGCGCTACTTAGCGTTAGCGACCAGAAAGAAGACGCAAAGCTGGGAGTGGGTGTACCTTGTTTCGTTTCTTCATCAACGTGGCCTATCGACGGCTTCACGTCTACGGGAGGGGCCACGGCCTTCGCCTGCCGCAGAACGCGTATTTGTTGTTCGAGTTCGCGGCACTCCGTCTTGTAGCCCTCCACCAGACCTTCAAGTTGTTTGATGCGCGCGGGCTGCGCTTCGTCTTCGTCGCCTTCTTCGGCCTTCGTGCCGTCCTCTTCGGTGTTGTATGTTGCCTTTGAGAAGCGTGAGCAGCAATCCAGTGTATCATAAAGCATTACACACGAGTAGGGCATTCAAGAAGCTGACTTCGCGTTCCGCCAACGCGACGCGACGTTCACGCTTAGCGGCTGCCGCTTGCAGCTCGCCAACCTGTGTGAACAGCGTCGAGACCTGGTCCTCGGCTTGCTTGATCGTCGTGTCGGCGTCGCTAAGGTCGGCCTCTCGTTGCCGGAGCTCAACTTTGAGAGCACCTTGGGCCTCCAACAAAGAGGCATATTGTAATCGTAATTCGGAAAGCTCGCTGATGAGGGATGTCGGCGTTGTAGCCTGTTGTTCAGCCCTACAATAAGGAGTCATTCAGTGATCGATATCGGCGAATAGACACTGTAACAAACCACTTTGCCCTCTCCGTGCGGGCGGCGTCCACTTCGGCCTGCAAACGGGCGACCTGATCTCGGTACTGCTCTGCGTTTCGCAGCTTCTTCTCGAGGGAAAGCTTCTCTTCTCGCAAGACCTCTGCAGCATCTGCGCGAGTGCGAAGGATGCGGATGTCGGAGATCATGCGCGCGTTCTCGGACTCGAGTTTGCGCGTATGTTGGGCCTGCCGATGCAGCTCTTCGCGGATGACGGTCCAGTTTTGCTCTTCTTGCATTCGGCGGTTCTCCTCTGCGCGCTTGGCGAGCGCATCGTCGAGCTGGCCTTGCAGCCGGTTGACCTCCACGGCGTTCTTCTCGGCCGCCGCGGTCGCCGCGCGCAGTTGGGCCTCAAGCATTTCCGTCTTGCGCGAGACGAGCGACATCTGCGACTCGTATTTGCCTTGCAGACTGCTGTACTTGCGCTGTAGCGCGATGTGCGCATCCTGCAGCTCCTCGAGCTCGTCGCGCGCCGCGTCACCGGCTGACCGGTGTTCGCGTAGTTGTTCTTCGAGAGTCGCCTGAGGACATACTTATGTCTCAATTGATAGCTCGCTGGAGGTGTGTGACGCGTGACGGACCTTGTCCTCGCGCCATTGGACGCGTTCGCGCTCCTTTGTCTCGCGCTCTTCCTTCTCGCGGTCGGCGAGCCAGCGACGGTCGCTCTCGAGGGCGTCGATCTGCGCGTCCTTCTTGCGCAGCTCGTCCTCGAGCTTGCGTGTGCTCTCCTCTGCGGCGAGGACGCGCTTCTCGAGCGACTGCACGGCCATGTCTCGGCTGAACGCCTGCACCTTCTCCTGCCTGCGCGCGGCTGCCCGCACGGGGTCTGGCGGCGCGTGAGCGGGCTGGGGGATTAACGGGGGTGGAAGGAGCGCGAACCTTGATCGAGCTGGGCCTTTGCCGCCGTCCGCTTCGACATTGGGCGGCGGGGAGACTCTGAGTGGCAAGCGGCAGTCGGCAGCTCCGCCGATGCGTCCGAAACCGAACTTTCATGCCGTGCAAATTACGCCTTTGCGGCGCCCAAGCCTTAATACGCTCTCCCTCTCCCCCCACCTCCCCCTCCCCACCCCCGTAGCACACAGAACAGCCAGCAATGGCGACTAACTCGATCCCCATCCCGCGCTCGTCCGGCTCGCCCTATCACGCCGGCGTGTCTCTGTCGCCGCAGACGGGCTCGTTCTCGAACCCGCTCCATGGCCGCCGTGACTCGATCCACGCCAACGCCGTGCGCCAGCCCAAGGTGCTGCACCCGGTCGCGCAGGAGGAGATCAAGCTGCTCCTGCTCGAGAACATCAGCCAGGAGGCCGTCCGCTCCTTCAAGAACCAGGGCTTCCAGGTCGACCACTTCACCAAGGCCTGGAGCGAGGACGAGCTGGTCGCTAAGATCGGCCAGTACCACGCTATCGGCATCCGCAGCAAGACTAAGATCACGGAGCCCGTGCTCAAGGCCGCGTCCAAGGTGTGCATGCGCTGACTCGACGCTGTTGTATGCACCCAGGCGCTCACCGGCTTCCCCTCCCCAGCTGCTTGCGATTGGCTGCTTCTGCATCGGCACGAACCAGGTCGACCTCATCACGGCTGCACGCGCTGGCATCCCCGTGTTCAACTCGCCGTTCTCCAACTCGCGCTCCGTCGCGGAGCTCGTCATGGCGGAGATCATCGCGCTCTCGCGCCAGCTCTTTGACCGCGCACGCGAGATGCGCGACGGCGTCTGGAATAAGGTCTCGCGCGACTGCTGGGAGGTGCGCGGCAAGACGTTGGGCATCGTCGGCTACGGCCACATCGGCTCGCAACTCTCCGTGCTCGCCGAGTCGTTCGGCGTCCGTGTGCTCTTCTACGACGTCCTCAACCTCATGCCGCTCGGCTCCGCACGCCAGGTCGAGACGCTGCCGGACCTTCTCGCCCAGGCCGACTTTGTCACGCTCCACGTCCCTGAGCTGCCCGAGACGACAAACATGATCGGTCCGAACGAGCTCGCGCAGATGAAGAAGGGCGCCTTCCTCATCAACAACGCGCGCGGCCGCGTCGTCGACATCCCTGCGCTCGTGGCCGCTATCGAGTCTAAGCACCTGGCCGGCGCCGCGTTGGACGTCTTCCCCTCGGAGCCGGGCGCCAACGGCCAGCCGTTCGACGACAAGCTAAACTCGTTTTCCACGTCCCTACGGGCTCTCCCCAACGTCATCCTGACGCCGCACATTGGCGGCTCCACGGAGGAGGCGCAGCGCATGATCGGGGAGGAGGTGTCGAGCGCGCTGTCGCGCTACCTCAACTACGGCTCGACCATCGGCGCGGTCAACTTCCCCGAGGTCGACCTGCGCGCGATCCCCGCAGAAGTGCCGAACCAGGTGCGCGTGTGCCATGTGCACGTGAACCAGCCCGGTGTGCTGCGCGAGGTCAACGATATTCTCTCGCCGTTCAACGTCGAGAAGCAGTACACCGACTCGAAGGGCGGCGTCGCGTACCTCATGGCGGACATCGCCGATGTCTCGCAGCAGGACATCCAGAGCATCCACGACCGCATCAGCCAGACGCGCGCCAACATCCTCACGCGCCTGCTCGCGTGAGCGACTGGATGCGTGTATTACCACACAAAATGCTACTGGACCCCCGGCGACGGATGCGGTGCAGTGGCGTGTAGCATTTCAACATGCGGCAGGGCCAAGGACATTCAACATGTAGCGGATTATGTTGCACAGTGACCAGACAGGATAGACGTTCAGCTAGCTAGAAAGCAATGCGAGTGCTCAAACCAATCATTTCACGACAGCTGTTCAGCGTGAGAGGACTACTGCTCCTCCTCTGCATCCCCAATGCCACCGGCGAGGATCGCGAACTGGCCCTCGCTCTCGGGCAGGCAAGGCGAGTCGTAGACCCGGCATATACGCGTGTTGCCACGTCCCTTCTTCAATTGCAGTCTGCGCACGCCATCCTGAGCACGCCGTCGGCCGAAAGCGCAGCGCCCGCTTACCTCGTCGTGGACGCGTGAGCAAGGATGTTGCCGCCGATGGGCTTCTTATCGTTGCCCGCGAACATGCCTGCGCCCGCGGCGTCCGGCGAGGACATGACCTGGTTCGTGATAACGACCGCAATGCCGTACTGCGGAACCTGTCGTCAGCGCCCGCCACACCCATGCTCGCGTTAATTGCTGCGGCCGCGCACCTCATCCGCAAGCCGCATAAGCGTGCGCAGGAATTTGCCCAGGTGGTTCTGCCTCGCGGACAGCTCGCCGCGGCCGCTGAAATCGGTGCGGTATAGTGCCGTCGCGGAGTCCACGATGAGCAGCGCGAATCTGCAGCGAGGTCACGTGACTGACGTGTTCCAAGGGCGAACGGCTCGCACCGCGACTCGGACATGAGCGCGCTCGCGGCGATGAGAAGCTGGCTCTGATGGTCCGCATTGTACGCACGCGCGTACGCAATATTATCCATCACCTCCTGGCCGCTGAGGCCGTAACGCTCGGCGACGGCGAGCAGGCGGACAGGACGGAAGGTGCCCTCCGTGTCAATATACATGCATTTGCCTTCACCGCCGCCCATCGACACGGGGAGCTAACATTGAAAGTCAAAACCAATTCAGAGAATATGGGCGGAGCGACGGTGCGCACCTGGCAGGTCACCGCCAACGTATGACAGATTTGCGACTTGCCCGTTCTGAATTCGCCGAACAGCTCCGTAATCGAGCCGGTCTCTATGCCACCTTTGAAAAGACGCGTCAGCGCGCACGGCAAGGCGAACGCGGCGGCGCGCACCGCCAAGGAGAGTGTCGAGCTGCTTAGAGCCCGTGGTGAGGCACACGAGCTCAGAACGTCTAGCATGAACCTCGGTCGCGCTCTGGAATCCAAGAGGAATAATCTTCTGGGCTGTGAACGCGCCGTCAGTCGCACGTGAGTCAATGTTAGCGCCGCTGGCTCACCTTCGGCCAGGATCTTGTCGGCCTTGGCCTCAGAAATGCCCTTGATAGCGGTCAAGACTTTCTTGGGCGTGTAGGCCACGGCTTCGACTGTGTGCATGCCGGCTTCAACGAGCTTCCTGATGTCCTGCTGCGTGATGCCGGCCTCCTACGCGCTCTGTCAGCACATCACCACCGCCTCAGGGACGTGCACGACGCGCCTGGAGCTTGTGAATGCTCATAGGGCCCTGAATAAAGGTCTCCTCGCCCTCCATTTGCTGCTCTTCGACTTGCGACATGATGCCTGTGCTGAAATGTGGCGGGACGCGTGAGGGAAAGAAGGAGAGAGCCGGGCGGTGCTTGAAATCGCGACTCGGCCCGCTCCAACACGTGCACCCCAACGAGACCAGCCCTGCCCACCGATGAAACGTCCCTCCGCCTCAAGCATTCCTATCTAGAATGCGGCGAATTCAGCGCTCTTTCTACCATCATTCCGTTCAGGATCAGATTACTACCCACAGGACCACTGCTCCAGGAACATCCACTGACCAAGGCAGTATTGAGTATTCTCGACGCTCTTGCCGCAATCTGCGTCCGAGGATCTAGTGATACGTACGCGACTACTAGGTAGGAGTTAGCCCAGGCGCCACCGTTTATGCCGCGACCAACGACGTCCAGGGTGTTGCTACGGTTTTGGAAGTACTGGAATGTTTGCAGGGGGTGGACTTTCATGTCATCTTAGCAGCAACGCCCTGTCTCGAGCTCCCTCAGAACGAGGCGGCGATTGATCGCGCTGTGCTTCAAGATTTTCATGCATTGAGTGTAAATTCAGTGAATCTATTATATAGACGCGGTGCCGGCAGAAGATGGTGTGGTGGCCTCAAGCCCAAGTGGTGCAGACAGTTGCCCGAAGGGAGGTGGCTTCTTGAAGAAGGCGGACGGATGGTACTTGTTCTCCAGCCACTCGGCAGCCTCGATATCCACCACCAGGCGATCCCAGCGCAGGATGTCATGGATGTTGAGATCCTCGACCTTGACAACGTCGAGGCCCGGCACGTTGCCCGACACCCGCTCGAGGCGCGCCGCGACCTCGTCCCCGCCACCAGTCACGAATAGACACTTCCCCCAAGCGAGCTCCTTCAGGCGCGCGACGAACTCAGCCACTTTAACGCCGGGCCACCGCAGCGTGTCCGCGACGATGAAGCTGTGCTCTTTGACGCGCGCGGACAGCGCAACACGCATACCCATCGCGCGCACCTTGCGCGGCAGCTTCGTCGAGAAATCGCGCGGCTTTGGCCCGAACGCAATACCGCCGCCCACCAGCATGGGCGATTGTCCGTCGCCGAGACGCGCGCGGCCCGTGCCCTTCTGTGGGCGTACCTTGCGCCCGGAGCCGCGCACCTCGCCGCGCGTCTTCGTGTTCGCCGAGCCCTGCCGCAGACTGTCGCGGTACTGCACTAGGCATAGATGCAGGATGTCGCGTCGGATCGGCTGGCGGAAGACGTCGGGCGATAGAGCGACAATCTGCGCGTCGGACTGTGCACTCGCAGGTGCCGGTATGAGATGCGAGAGCTCGATGTAAACGGGCTCGCGAGGCAAGGGCACAGCTACAAATGGTGAAACTCACACCCAACAGATGGCTAACGAGTGACTCACCCTTAAGTACAACCCTGGGAGCCTTGGGCGGCTTCGGTTTTGAGCTGCTGGGCGCAGGCTTGGGCGCAAGCTTCGCGCTCTTCGCGCTCTTCAGCGTCTTTGCTTTCGGCACAGCGCGCGTTCGCAGGCCTCGCGCGAAGTTCTGACTAGCTAACTGAGCCAGACATGGTTTTGTCTAGAGATATATGTGAGCGCCGACATCAAATGTCAAGGAATAGGGCTGACTGTCGCGCAAGTGGCGAGTCGGAACATGAGGAAGTCGCGACCTGGCAACTCCGCTTGCGCGCTTTCTGTGTTCACGGGTATGGAGATGGCAGAGTCGTACAACAGAGACCACATTTCCAGCGTTATTTTAGTTGATCCAGGCCATAAGCCAGGGTCTGGGGGATGGCAGGCATAAACTGATGGACCATCCTTATATGCAAGTCTGCTCCGGATTTCATCGTTCTACAAGTAGAGTCTTGTGCAGAAACATACAGCATCCGTGTGCCAGTAGCCTTAGAAACCCATCTGAGCCCCAGCGCCGCGTCTGTGAGTGAGTTTGAGAACGACGAGATTCAACTATACAGCGAAACCTAATGTCGGTTGATTCCGCTGAGTTAGAAACCGCACTTCCCTCCTCCTCAAGACCTTCCGCCCTCCCCGTAGTCCTCGCCAGCACGCCGAGGCAAAATGTCGTCGAACGCCGTACAGACATTCGGTAAGAAGAAGGTGCGCCCGTCCTGCCTGCCAAATCTGCGCGCTCGTTGCTCAATCAATATTTTCTCTGCCGCCCGCAGACCGCGACTGCCGTCGCGCACGCCACCGCCGGCCGCGGGCTCATCCGCATCAACGGCTCGCCCATCGGTCTTGTGCAGCCGGAGATCCTCCGCTACAAGGTGTACGAGCCGGTGCTCGTCGTCGGCGAGGACAAGTTCTCGACGATCGACATCCGCGTGCGCGTCAAGGGCGGTGGCCACACGTCGCAGGTCTACGCCATCCGCCAGGCCATCGCGCGCGCGCTCGTTGCGTACTTTGCCAAGTTCTACGACGCCTACAACGCGCTCGAGATCAAGAAGCAGCTCGTCGCGTACGACCGGACACTCCTCATCGCCGACCCGAGACGCATGGAGCCCAAGAAGTTCGGTGGTGGTGGTGCCCGTGCCCGCCGGCAAAAGAGGTGCGCTCGTTTGCTCTTTCCGCTCATATCACCGTGTTTACGCAAACCTTCCCAGTTACCGTTAAGGGCTGCCGTTTGGTTGCTCTGGCTTCGCTGGCTTGGAGGACTGACGTGCACGACGCTTTCCACAAAATATGTAACATGGTCGCTTATGCAAATGCCATCCATGCATCCGCTCCCGTGTGCACACCCTCCTCGTCGTCTGAGCCTATTGCCGTCCCGGTTACAGCTATTAGAGTACAGTGTCGACTACAATAGTGTCAGCCGACGACATCCGCCGTTGCTTCTCATCCCGCCCCTCCAAGTCGCCCACTGTCTCCGCCGTCCGCTTTAATGGTGTCGTCGCAGAAGGGGCCTCAAGACCCAATATCCGACGATTAACGGCCTCGCGGTGCATTTCGTAGAATGCGCCCCATGTAGGTGCTAGGTCGCATGGATCCTGCAGATGTTATTGCCTATGAGCGTCCGCGCTCGACCGAAGTATGCGCCACTCACTGCGTCCAGCGCCTCCAGAGCAACATCATCCGCAAGTCCCTGTTTCCGTGCCTTGTCAAGATAAATAGCGATACGCATCACCCGTTGCTCGAGGTCCGCAGGCTCCTTGCGAGCTGGTGTGGTGCTCGATCCAGCGCCCTTAGTGGTAGAGGCAGGGGCTTTGGACATGCTCATGCCGCTGATGTTCTGCGCCCGCTCTTTCAGGATCGCCGTGCGAACATTGTCGTAGTGGTTCTTGCAGGATCTGAATTCATGAGGATGGAACATCTCTGGGAACAAGATGACGACGAACCGAGCGATGTACGTTGAATACGACATCTCGCTATGATGAGGCGCCTAGACCGCCAAAGGCATTAATGCCACAAGACGCCGGCGGTATGCCTTCCGTACATACCTTGTGGTGCAAGTACTTTGCGATCTGCCACGGGAGGGCATCTAGATTGCGGCGGAGGACAACGTAATGCATCTGTAGGATCCACTTGCGGTCGGCGGGCGTGAACGCGACCCGGCCCTGTGTTGTCCTCTCGTCGTGCGTAGGCGGCGGCGGCGTGCGTGTGAGGTTCCGGTATAGCGCCGGGTCGTCGTCCGCAATCTCATCCTGGTGGGCACCAGAACCTGACGCGGACGGCTTGGACACCGACTTGAGCGCGACGCCGACGTAGCCGCTCTTTGTCTTGCCCACGCTGCCGCTGGGGGCGTGTTTACGCGCCTTGTCTCGGATGGCGTCGAATTCGGCACTGTGTCTCCTACGAATGGTTCATGTATAGTGTAAGCACCCCGGCAATTCGGACAACTTACTGCCTAATATAAGCCATCCATGAGTGCTGCGAGTGCTGGGGGGCCTGCCCGCACGTGTCAATTGCAGTTAAATCGGGGCAGCAGGTTGCACAGACCTTCTCGCTGAGGCGTGTCGCAAGCAGGGTATACGTGACGGCGGTATCCTCCTGCACCATCTTTCTCCACAGGTTCATAGCGTATTGGTGCTCCTCTTTCGTGAATGCATTACCGCCGCCTTTAGTCGAAATAGCCTTGCTCGGGGGTGTGGGAGAGCGCGCGCCGCGATTGTGCGTTGCCTGGGTCCTTCGCGGCTCCTCGGCCTTCGGGCGGAGGCGCGGTGTGCCCATGGTAGTCCCCGTCGCCTTGGCCTCCTGGCGGAGCTTTCTGCACTCCGCACTGAGCCTGCTGTTGGACCGTGAATTATCGATGACATGAGAACGCGGTTAGACGTTGGCATACCGGTTCATATGCGAAGCCCAGGACAACGCAGTGTGGTGTGGCGCCTGGGGAACGATAAGCAGGGGACTAAATCGCCGGTACAAAAGGAAAAACTCACTTTACGCGCAAGATATACATCGCGCGCATTGTCAGTGGTCATTGGGTCGTGATGAAGAAGCCATTTGAATGCCTGCAGCGCGAATCGATTGTCGTCCGGCGTAAACAAGTTTCCTCTTGGAGCCGCTACGATCTCTGTCGATGGCTCCGGTTCGCAAGTGAGGTCTTGGTCAATAGTATAAGTAAAAGCGACGTTCAAATCGGATGGCGGATTAGACTTGGGAGTGAGCGGAGCGCCGATAGACAACCGGGTTGGCCTAGGAGTGCTGGGTCCAGCACTGGACGAAGCGATGGACGCTCTAAGACCAGGCTTGCTTGGCGCAGCGGTTGATGCTTTGGGGGTAGCTTTACTCGCAGAAGCAGCTGATGCTTTGGGCGCAGGTTTGCTCGCAGAAGCGGACGGCTTGGGCTTTTTGGCCGGGGACGGTGGCGCGGCGCCGGCCAGCGACGACCTACGCGGCGCCGGAATGGCAGACGCGGGGGCTGTCGCAGACTCAACATAGGGTTTCCAATCGAGCAGCCGGTTCGCCCCATCACATGCGTCGAGCCACTCTGACTGAATCGCAGGCTTGCCCCGCGGAAGCTGCGCGGTCAATATGTCGAAGTCGGCAATGCTGCGCGACAGGATGCAGTAGTCCGCCTCGACCATGTCGCTTGTGGGCTGCCCGCCGTGTTTCTAACATGGGACATCAAGCCTCGGGCGATCGCCATTAACCCTGGGAGTCCCACGCACCTTTACAAGGCGGATAAGCGCCATGCGGTTGGCGAAGCGCATTTGGATGAAGAACTTCAATGGCGACCCGTCGTCGTGCTGGAAGATGGGCCCTCCGCGTTGCGGGGCTGGCGAGGGCGAGAGCGAAAGGCTGCTGTCGCGGTCGAATATGATGGGAATAGGAGAGGATGACAGAGTTCTGCTCGAAAGACGCATCGAGACCACGCGTGAGCATCGCGCAAGACCAAAGGCGCCGTCGGCACTCGCCTCGTAGGTGGATCCTCTTCCTCTCCCGGCGCTCGCACCGGCTCCGAGGCATTGTCTTCAACGAAGTGCACGTCGTCTTCGTTCTCCAGGTCCATGCTATTGATCTTGTCGTTCCACAGATACTGGTCCATTGGCTGCGCAAATCCCTCGCGCACGGCCTCGCGCGCCCATGCGCTGTCGACGAGGCCCTTTTTCGAGCCCCACTCGTCCGCAAGCAACTTGATCTGGGCGGGGTTGGCGGGGCTGACAAGCACAATACGCGCATCCAGAATGCGTGTCACAATATTCGCGCCGCGGTCCTGAGTTCGTTCGCGCTCGTGAGCACGCGCACAAGGGGCAACAGCTGCGGTGGCAGGCTCGCCTTCATCGCGACGCGCAGACGGGGCAAGTCCTCGACGGTCGGGTCGATGTATATCGCCAGTGGCGTGTCTTCGCCGTCATCCTCGATGAAGATCTGCGGGTTGCTCGACATGGCGCCGGCAGAGACGCGATGTGCCAACCGGTGGCAGCGGAATCTCCCGGTGCCATGGACGACCGTGACCACGGCCACGTGCAAGGACCCCTTCTGGCAGCGATTTCGAGTGTCAAGGGCTGTCAACGGAACCCTCACTCATGGAACCACTTTCTCTGCCTCGAACTCGTCGCTGAATCGCGTCCCCGCCGTGTTGAATGGATATGTATCATCATCAACGGGCCTTTAGTTTCCAGGAAAGAGACAGGCTGTTGTTCCTTTCCTCGAACTTCGGAAGGATGGCAAGAAAGCAATAGAGTTACGCTGTTGCGTCTATGGACAATTACGAAGACTCTGCACGCTCCACGGGGAACGACGATTTCGGCTTGAAGAACTGCTGTCGCCGTGCCTCCTTCAGGATCTCGGACTCTGCGTTTCGCCCGTCTCCAGAAAGAGATCCACCGGTGGCATCGAACGTGCCGACGAGTGCGGCGATTGCAATGCACGACATGCAGGCCATTGGTATCGAGCGTGCTGTGTGCGCCGGCGTAAGCAATGAAGAGTGTCGTCGGACGAACGCTGGAACCGCGCACCCCGAACACCAGCAGCCAGGCCAACAGCGCAGCCAGCTGCCGCGCCATTTATGGGGTCGTTCTTCTCGCGAATGTTGGCAACGATGGCGTCCGTGAAGCCAAAAGCCGCGCCGAGCGAGGCTAGCAGCGGCGAACACCAACACAGAACATGCGGTCAGTTGCACGGCTTTCGGGCCAGCACATAGCTGACGCGCGCGCACCAAAGAAAGCAATGGTGCCGCCAGTGCGCGTGAAGACGCCCCAGGCGCCGCGGTTGTGGGTCTCGAGGGCGTTCGTCACGGCGCTGACGAGCACGCCGGCAGCGCCGAGCTGCGCGCCCGCGACGCCGGTGTTGGTGAGCACGGGCTTGGGCTCGTACATGCCCTCGTCGGTCTTCTTCTCGACGGGCGAGCCAGACGCCGCCGCCGGTTTTGAGCTCATGACGCGGTCAGGATGAAGGACTTTGAATTCGCTCCCATTGGACGCTCGCCGCCGCCATGACCCGCCTCGAGAGGATTTATATTGCCCGCCATGGTCTGCCCTGGTCTCCTGGATGGGCTGATATCTGACGATTATTTCTAGGATTTCGCATGAACTGGAATACGCCCCATTGGTGTGTGGATCGCGACCGCATTCGGTGATGATAAATACCCTGAGCTGATCATCCACAGGACATCGCCCACTGGAGTCGGCCGCGATTCTCCTTTATCTGCGCTGGGACATGTACGCTTGCATGTTTACTGGTTATCCAAAGTGGTTGGTTGAGCGAATGACTGCAGGAACAAGCAGAGGAGCTCGCCCGCCACTTCGAATCGATGCCAGTGGACGAGCGGCCCACGGCCATATTCTCGTCGCCGTACTGCACGTCTCATCGCCCACAACCTCTTCCAGATCATGACCCTTGTCTTGCAGATAGATGCCTCCAAACGGCAACCCCGGTCGCAACACGGCTCAACATTCCTCTGTACGCCGAGCCCGGTGCGCGCCCAATCCCAGCCACATCCGGCCTAGGCGTTCTCATAGTACGCTCCCAGGCCTGGCAGAGTGGTACACCCCCGTCACGCCGCACACGGGGCTACACCCACGACCGCCGCCGGCAGAAGCTCTCAAAGAGTTCGTGCCGAGCGTAGATGCGTCGTGGGCGCCGACCTGGCAGGCGACCCGGGCCGGCGAGACGGTGGACGAGCTGTACGCTCGCGTCGGCGGCTTCCTCTCCGTCTTCATCCCGCGCTTGGAGAGCCAGGACAAGCACACGCGCATCCTCTTCATGAGCCACGCCGCCACCGTCATCGCGCTGCTGCACGAGCTCCTCGAGACGCGGGTGCCCGCGCGCATCGGGTGCGCGACGCTGTCCACCCTTCAGCGTGCTTCCGGCGACGTGCTACGCGCCTGGGAGCCCGTCGGCAAGCTCGCCCATGCAGACTTTCTGTCAGGCGGCGTCCAGCGTGACTGGGGTATGGAGGATGTCGAAATCGCGGATGGCCAAGTAAGCGCTTTCTCAGCGCGTCCCTGGTACAGGCCATGGCTTATTCGATGCGCAGGTGGTTTCCGAGCCGGGAGATCCTGCTTCAGAGCACGACACGGACGTCGCGCATGGGTTGGTCTGGCATGGGCAGTCAAAGATGTAAACGTACAGTACATATAGTATACATTGGACGGATGAGTGTCCGGGTTGGAGGCTAGCGTCCCCATCGAGAGTCGCTCGGCCGTTCGCGGCGCTCGTTTTCCTCCCATAGCTTCCTGTTGCGGCTGGCATCGCGGTCCATGGCGGCGGCGTCATACGGCTCGTCGTAACGACGGTAGGTGGGCGTTTTGTCGCGTCGCAAACGGACAGGCGAGCGCGACCGGTCGCGATCCCTCCGTGGGGGCGGGGAACGAGAGCGCGACCGCGGACGCGCTTTATCTCTGTCTCCACCTCTGTGCCTGCCGCTGTCTCTGTGCGACCGGTCGCGCCCGGGCGAGCGGGAACGCGACCGCGAGTGCCGGCGCTGCCGCTCCTTCTCGGCGCGCCGGAGCTCCTTGCGCTCGCGTTTCTCTTCCTTGCGGGCTCGTTTTTCCTCCTTTCGGCGCGCCTTCTCCTCGCGCGCGAGCCGCTGCTCCTCGCTCGCCTCGTCCGACACGGGCGGAAGAATGGCTGCTGCCGCCGCAGACGACGATGACTCGGGCAGCGGAATGGACGTCACCGGCACATTCGACATTTCGCCGGGCTTCGGAGCAGGCTTGAACCCTCTGTAATGAGCGTATGAGTTTCTGGCCCAACAACGCGGAATGGGCAACGCACAGTTGGATCGCAAGGATGTCCGCCTCGGCCTCCTTAATGCGCCGAATCTCCTCGAGCCGATCGAGCTCGGACTGCTGCTGGTCGCGGTTGTACCAATGGATGTCCTTGTTCTTCTGCCAGCGCCCGGTCGGCGCGTTGATCGAGTGCCCGAGGTAATTCTGTAATGCGAGCGCGCGTTAGGAAAGTGGGCGTTTCGCGCGAGGCGGAGCAGCGCACCTCGCGGTCCTTGTCCGCTGAAACGTCTGTCCACTTGAACTCGGCTGCACCGCCGCGCGTGCCGCCGCGGATGGGTCCGTCGAAGACGTCCATGACGGCAAGAGACGAGGAAGAGGAACAACGGCGGTTATTCAAGCCCCGCCGCGACGCGTCTTGCCCTTCTGGTCCTCACCCGCGTTTGCTACGTGCCTCCGTGTTCACTTTTGTTTTACCTTCTTGGAACGGCTGTGCCTGGATATTGGCCATGTGTTCTACGTGGGCTTTGGTAACTGGACTCTCGTCTGACACGAGCGCTGAGCTCTACTCCTTCATGCGATGTTCCATGCCATCTCAGGGCGAACTGCTGGAGCCTCAGAGTGCCGCGCTCAGAAAAGCAACGCCTCCCGCCTCATTTGAATCTCTTCCCAACACTGCGCAGATGGTTCACAAAGCCCCGTGGGTTGCAGCACTTCACAATGCACCACGGCTCTACTGCTTTGGATACGTTTTCCCGCTACTTGTAAAATTGGCCTTCGCCTTGCGACATTTTTCGGCGGGTCGTGATGCGTGGGCATCAACAAGCTTTGGTTGGCCTGTGCAGCGTCTGTCCATTGTGCATCTTCATCGCCCCGGCCGCCGACTCGTTTTACCTGCGAGCGGCACTCGGCGCAGTCACGCGGCCGCTTCGAGATGAAGTGCGGCAGACCTCGTCACGGCTAGAGCGTCCGTCCTCGATCCCTATAGCCATGTATACCACTCCGTGAATCACGCCAACCTGGTGTCAGCGCAGGAGCGTCGAGTGTGGGGCAAGTTGGAGTCCCTGACGTCGACGGCGTGTATGGTACTCCTGCTGATGTGCAAGCTGACCCCGAAAAAAAGCAACTGCATGCCGTGCGCGGCACGACGGTGTTCCGACAGGGACGCCAAATAGCGAACGCGAGCTTGAACACCCATGCCGTCCCGCGACTGCAGGGTCAGGCAGAGTGGCCTATGCGTCATTGGCGTGTCACCGTGGCGGGTTCGCACCAAGGCATGAATTCAGGCGCTAACGTCCCCGCCCGATTGCGCGACTAGGCCCGTGTCGAGGAGCCTCCTCGCGTCACGCGTGCCTGGTCCGATCTGAGACTCCACTGCAAAGACGCACGTTGTGCGCTGCACCTGACGCGCCATGCAGATCGGTGGTGAGCGATGCATACTGTCCGGCGTGCAAATGCAAGAAACGCGGCGCAGAGGCTTCCTTGTAGCGAGCCCGGAGGCCCCTAAGCGGCAATCCGCGCGATTCTCAGCGGTTGCGGTAGCGCAAGCAGACAAGTCAGATGAGGGATTTGTTGTTCCCCGGACGGCACGCGCTTGGGCCGATGGACAAGCTTTGGCGGGCAGAGCTGACGCGGGGGCAATTGGCTGACAGATGGTGGCGCGGCTGGATTTCCGACTCCCGAGTACAAAAGGGCGTCCTGCACCTGACTCCCCTTGTCTCCCGCACTGACCGCCCGCCGCCCGGCCTGTCCGCCCTGCGCGCCGCCCTGAGAGCCCTGTCGTCGCCGCCGCCCGCGCCGCCGCAACCATGTCGTTCTGCCTCTACTACGGCGGACGCTTGGTCCTCACGATCTCGCACACCGCAGTCACAGTCATTCTGCTCATCATTTGCCTGCTGAGCCTGGGCGCGCTCTTCCTGACCGCGTCGGCCAGCACGGGGCCCGTGCACCTCGACGAGGAAGAGACCGACGACGAGGAGCTCGAGATTGCGCAGCACAGTGAGCGAGCATGCTTGCTTGCCGCCCGAACCCCTGTCCTGATCTATCCTCCTTCCTATCGCAGTGACCAGAACGAGCATGAGCAGCCCAGTCTCCGCGGCACTCAAGATTCGCACGCCCCCACGCTCGCCCACGTCCGACCAGACACGGTTCCCGCTGCTCGATCCAGGCACCATGGTGTGATCGCTTGTCGGCGCACGGCTCTTGCCTCCCCCCGCAACGCAGTGCCGCATCGGCCTCCGACACTCTTCCCAACTACCCGCTCTCACAGCTCTCTCTGCATCTATCTTCTACCTTAAAATCTGTCCGTCCGCCGACGGTCGTAATCTGCTCCTATCGGGCGGCAGGCGGGTCTGCCGAGGCCACCTTTACCAATCAACGGGGAACATCTCCCTGCGGCAGAGGTCATCTGCTTCGCCGTTCACACTCCTGGACGCCCTGCGACGCGTCTGTTGTACGCTTACCACTTCCGGCCGATACAGGCCTTGTACCACGTTACCACGACCACGACCTCGCAACGCAACGCAACGCCGGTCCGGCTCCCAACTCATCTCATGCTTTCCATGACTCCTCTCACTGTCAGGCTTTCTTCGGCGGCTTGTACGAATATTTTGCGGGCGCGCATGTATGTACCTTGTACTGCCTCGTTGTCCATGTATTGTACGTTTCACGGGAAATCAAAGGCTGCGCGTGCTGGAGACGCGTCGCTGAGCGCGCGTCTCGGGACCTGGGTCATGTGTAGATTTTAACAAGTGCCCTCTTAACCAATGAATCAGCCTGGTGACAACGAATGCGCTGGCTTTCGGCGGCCGACCGAAATTGTCTTCGCCGGCGTGCAAACTCGTTGTCCAGACCCATCTGGGGAAGATTAGATAACGCGGAGTGCGATGAGATTCGAAGAGAAGCTGCATCTCCGTCGGAAGCTCCGATCTCCCTCGCCGGGGTTTGAACTCGCGCGTCTCCGAGTCGAGACGTCACGGTGTCCCTCGCTGTTCGCCAACTTCACCCACAACTATGCACAGCGCGTGGCAGCGGCTGAGCAATGTCTCGGCATTCCTGACGTCGTGCGCGATGGTCTTGGTCGCGCTCATCTCCATCGTTTCGCTTCCTGCGCCGCCGGATGTCAGCGCTGCCTCGAAACTGACGGTCGCGCCTCAGAAAGTGTGCGTCGCAGCAGACTGGATGGGCCGGTTTCCCATAGCTTTGCTTACCTTGGCACAGATTACAAGGCCGCAAGAGTAACTACGGACGCGAGCAGGACTTTGCTTTCTTCAAGTTCAACTACGATGCAGGTCAGTTGTCGGCCACCGTTCCCGCTCTGGATGTGGCAGTCTCTAATGCGCCCCGCCAAGACCTCGCGCCTCTATTCGACTGGAATACAAAGCAGCTGTTCCTCTACCTCGTCGCCGACTACACCAACGCCCAAGGCGTACGTGTCATGTCGAAACCATGTTATGCCAGTCTCACCCCAGGCCCTCCAGATACACAACGAAGTTGTGATTTGGGACCGCATCGTGCGCCGCAAGGAGGATGCGCGGTTGCGCATCGCAGACCAGAACAACAAGTACCCGTTCAAAGACTACTCGCGCAGTTTCCAGTACGCCTCACAGCACCGTCGCCGTCGAATCGATACTGACCGCCGCCCGCATCTCTTGTAGGAATGCGAGCGACGTCGGATTCACGATGCACTACAACCTGATGCCGCACATGGGCCTGCTCAAGTACGGCCAGGCCGGCGCCATCCCACAAAGACTGCTCTTCCCCCCGCGCGAGAAGAAGACATAGGTCTTTGCTTGACAAATCATAATCTGGGTTTTCCGCTAGAACCTGCACAGGCGCCCTATTCCCGCGGTCGTTCGATGTCCCGCCCTTGAAATCATGTGCGGTACTGCACGCGCCGCGTGCATGCCACCGCATTTGCAATACCCCCAAACGCATTGAGAGCGCGCTCGACCTGCTGCCCGCCCAGCGTTCTTGTGCATCAACACGGGACGCTGCTGCGGGAAGTTCGACGTCCCGTCCAACTGTTGCGCCAGCATAGCGCAATGAACTTAGAACTGAACACGACGAAGGGTACTCAACAGGTGAAGATCCTGCATCCATGGAATAATACTACAAGTGGCGCAATGATTCCTGGGAGACGCCGCTGTGTGCTGAATTGCCAGCCAGCGCCTCGGGTTGTACGCCGCGTTAGATGCCGCAGGGGTCGCGATTCTCATTGCGCGCTCGTTGTCTAAGAAGGCTGGACGTGGCAAGTTGGCCCTGAAATAGACAAATGTGGGCATGAGGAGGCCGGGGAACACGAGAAGGACGCGGGCGGGGGCCGCTGAAGGCCGGAATCATGCACATGTACAGGCCCTGGCTTATATATCATCAGATAGTCCGGGGATGCAGCGCAAGTCAAATTAGGATTGCAAATCGCGAGAATCGCGCGCCGAGAAGGGCAGGGAGCAGGGAGAATCCTCGTGCAACGGTCTCGGAAATGTCTAATAAGTTGCGTGGGGGCTGGCCTGCCGTTCCCGCGCCGAGACAGCGTTCCAACTGCTCTGGAGTCAGCGAGAGCTCGAGTCCGGGGTGTCAATGATGGTTGATGTATATGATGCTCGGTCACGTTGACAGATGAAATGACGCGGGGAGCGGAGATTCGCGCGCTTTCGCACCCCCGGCGCGTATGTGCCCAGCGGATCGAACGTGAGTGGGATGTATAAGAAGCACGTCGCGCCCAGCATCATGATGCCTCCTGCCACTGCGTCCTTGTCTCTTTGGCACTTGCACTCCTTCCTCGGCGGCGGTGAACGCGATGGTGCTCACCCGGCTCAGCTTCCTCGCCCTTCTCCAGGTCTGCGCGCTCGCGACGAGCAATCTCCAGCTCTCGCAGCGCGCAGCCACCCCGGACGCGTGCCCCGGCTACAACGCGCGTAATGTGCGCAAGACGCTGCACTCGCTGACGGCGGACCTCGTGCTGGCGGGTCCCTGCGGCGTGTACGGCGAGGACATCCCGAAGCTCACTCTCACGGTCGAATATGAGGATGGTACGCGTCTTGCTGCGACCCGGCCTCTATTCGCCCGCTCACGCGCACGTCAGCCTCTCGTCTGCACGTCAAGATCGCCGACGCAGCGGGCAAGCGCTACGAGGTGCCCGCGTCCGTGTTCCAGCGCCCCAGGTCCAAGAAGGTCCCCGCGGCGCTGGCTGAGCTCGACTTCAAGTACACCACGACGCCGTTCTCGTTCCAGGTCATCCGCAAGTCCAACCGCGAGGTGCTCTTCGACACTACGGGCCACGCTCTCGTCTTCGAGCAGCAGTACCTGCGGCTCCAGACGTCGCTGCCCCCGCACGCAAACATCTACGGTCTCGGTCCGTCCTCCGTCTAATGCGATGACGTCCCACGCATTAATTGTATTGCAGGAGAGCACACCAACACGTTCCGTCTGCCAGACAACAATCTCACGCGCACGCTCTGGAACCGCGACGCGTACGGTGTTGGCGAGGTATGTACTCGTTTGCCCTTCCGCTCCGTTCATTGACATCCTCTAGAACACCAACCTCTACGGCACGCACCCGATCTACTACGAGCACCGTACCACCGGGACCCACGGCGTCTTCCTCCTCAACTCCAACGGCATTGACATCAAGATCAACCAGGTTGGCGGCAAGACGGCGCTTGAGTACAACGCGATTGGTACGGAGGGTGGCTTCGCCGCGGAGTTCTTTGGGAATTTATTCCGATACAGGTGGCATTTTCGACTTTTACTTCCTTTCTGGCAGCACCAAGGACCCGGCTGAGGTAGCTCGCCAGTACTCGAAGATCGTCGGCCTCCCAGCAGAGGTTCCGTACTGGTCTTTCGGCCTGCACCAGTGCCGCTACGGATACCAGAGTGCGTCGCAGCGACGACGTTTCCTCAAGGGTTGCTTACATCTACGCAGACTTTGTCGAGGTTGCGGATGTTGTCGCCAACTGTACGTTCTGTCAAGGTTCATTGCTCGTGGCCAGAATCTGACAACGCGATAGACTCGAAGGCGGGCATCCCGCTCGAGACGATGTGGACCGACATGTAAGCCCTTACAGATTTTGGGACGCAGAAAGCTTACCGCCATGCATAGCGACTACATGAAGGACCGCTGGGTATTCACTAACGACGAGGAGTACTTCCCCAACAACCGCGTGCAAGAGATCATTCGCTACCTTCATGCTCACGATCAACGCTACAGTGAATACAACATGCTCCTCGCCCACGTACATTGTGTTGACGCGCATTGCAGTCGTCATGGTGGACCCCGCGGTCGCTGCGGAGCCAAATCAGGGTTACGGCGCATATGATCGTGGCATCGAGGACGGTATTTTCCTCAAGGGCGAGGATGGCGAGCTCTTCAAGGGTGTCGTGTGGCCCGGCGTTACGGTCTACCCGGATTGGTTCAACCCGAAGGTTTGTTATCATTGATACTGAGATTTCGAGGCTCATGTCCTTGCAGACCCAGCCGTACTGGACCAATGAGATCAAGAAGTGGGTGCCACTTGGTTTCTCAGCGCGTAATCACTGCCTGAATGCGATTCCAGGTTCTTCGACCCTAAGTCTGGCTGGGATGTCGACGGCCTCTGGATCGACATGTGCGTTTCCATATTATCAATTCTCTATTAGGAATCCTGACCCCTGCAGGAACGAGGCCGCTTCGTTCTGCCCGTACCCCTGCGATGACCCCGAGGCTTACGCTGCTGCGAACGGCTTCCCGCCCAAGCGCTCGACTCCGGCGCCCGACCCCAACGCGCCCATTTTCTCCGGCGCTGCGAAGCGTGAGGCCCTTCCTGACCCCGCGGTCCTCGATGCGGCTGCGATCCTCCAGAGCGTCACACCCGTCCTGGAAGCCCGCGCACCTGCTGCCAACGCCAGCCTCGACTACCAGAACCCGCCGTACAAGATCAACAACGCCGCCGGGGCCCTGTCGGCCAGCACAATCTACACCACCGCTGTGCACTCGAACGGCCTCCTCGAATACGATACTCACAACCTCTTCGGAGAGATGATGTCTACCGCGACCCAGAAGGCGCTTGAGGCGCGCCGCCCCGGTCTGCGCACGGTGAGCTTTGGGACATTACATAAGTACTTTTCGTCGGTCTTATAGAACCTCCCCAGCTTGTAATCACGCGCTCGACGTTCGCCGGTGCCGGTGCGAGGGTTGGCAAGTGGCTCGGTGACAACCTCAGCACCTGGTGGCACTACCGCAACTCGATCGCCGGAGTGCTCGGGTTCAGCAGCATCTACCAGGTGCCCGAGGTCGGACCCGATGTTTGCGGTTTCGGCTTGGACACTACGGAGGAGCTCTGCTCTCGTTGGGTGACGCTTGGCGCTTTCTACCCCTTCTTCCGCAACGTGAGCCGCTACAGGACCGTCCTTCCGTTCGACGCACTGACCGGCTTTTCTAGCACAACCAGGATGGCCAGAAGCCCCAGGAGTTCTACCGCTGGCCGCTCGTTACTGAGGCTGCGAAGAAGGCCATCGACATGCGGTGAGAATCTTTGAAGGACGAGGTGGGTGTGTAAAGCTGAACCTGCGCAGCTATCGCCTGCTCGACTACTTCTACACGGCATTCCACCAACAATCGGTTGATGGTACCCCGTCGTGGAGCCCGCTGTGGTACAAGTACCCGTCCGACAAGAACACTTGGGGTATCGACATGCAGTTCTTCTTCGGTGATTCAATCCTCGTCGCGCCGGTCATCGAGGAGGGCTCGAAGTCGGTGACATTCTATCTGCCGAAGGACACCTTCTACGACTTCGCCACCTTTGAGCGCATCGAAGGCAAGGGCGCAAACGTCACCCTCAACGACGTGCCGTTCACCGACATCCCGGTCTACATCCGTGGTGGCTCCATCCTGCCCCTCCGCGCGAAGAGCGCCATGACGACCACCGCCCTGCGCAAGAATGACTTCAACCTCATCATTGCGCCGGACGCGAAGGGCTACGCCTCGGGTAAGCTCTACGTCGACGACGGCGTGTCGATCAAGCAGAAGGCGACCACCGAGGTCGAGTTCAAGTACTACAAGGGCCTGTTGACCGTGTGGGGCAAGTTCTCGTTCAAGCTCGGAGTCAAGATCGACACGGTCACCGTGCTTGGGCAGAAGACCCGGCCGAAGGTCAAGGTCGACGACAAGGTGTCGACCGCCGGCGTCGAGCTCAGCCAGAGCAGCCAGTCCGTCGACATCAAGCTTGGCATGCCCTTCACGAAGGGTTTCACGCTGTCCATCGCATAACAGGGCTCTGACTGCTCGCCCCCGTCGCTTCTTTGGGTGCATAACTTACCATACCACCATCTCTGCTCTCATTTAGCTCTCTTGTAAGTTATATCTCTGAAGCTGTAATCCACGCAGTATACGTAGGAATGGGAATGCTTCTTCAAGCGATAATCTCGCACAGATTTGCGCAGGCGAGAGACCTGTGCGACCTACAGTATAACAAGGTGTGACACAGCCCGGCGTGCGTGCCAGTTGCAGGGAACCGCGGCGATCACGCCGAGGCTCGGGATTCCGCCGTGCAGATCCTCCTGTCACTCTGCTTCGTTGCCATGCCTCGAGCAAAGCGTCTACCCAAGACTGCAGTGCATAGCTCGCCGTACTCGCAATCGACATTGAACTCGTCCCCTCCTCGTGGCGTTGATACCAAAGTACAAGAGGATGCCAAAGTGCCGGTCAAAGCCACCTCGGAGTCCTTGATCAGACTCGCCGGAAAGCGACTCCCCACATTCAATGACTGGCAGGGGTCTGTCGTTGATGACAAGGGACGCTATCTATATATCTTTGGCGGCTGTGCTCCTAAGGAGATGTTCCCTACATCGCATTTCTTTCGACTTGATCTGCAGGGCGAACCTATGGCCTGGGTTGACTTGACGGTCCGTGGATAAGCTTCGACTATTCTTCTGTCTTTCTCATATCACCGTCCAGTGGAAGACCCGGAGGCTTGGTCATTACAGGCCGTCGCGCGAACCTATTCCTGCGCGTTCCGGGGCTGGTGTAACGTTCTATCAGTGCAACGACAAACCATACCTGCTCATTTATGGAGGGTGCGTCTGGTGTCGGAAACTCGCACATCCTGACGTTGCTGCAGTATCGACGCAACCGGTATTCCGAGGGCCGACCTGATTTCAGTCGATCTCACAGACCTGACCTGGGTTCTGCAGACCTCGGATGTTCTACCTCGCGTCGAACCCGCGCTTGCTCTACGAGGCGACTATCTCTGTATATTCGGCGGGTACTGCAGCACGCTCCCCGGCAAAGGGATGGCAGAGAAGAGCTACAGCGTTCTGCATTTTGACTCCCAGGCGCTCCAGTGGGAGTGGCAGCTCCAAGACGCTACTGTGCCAGAATACATTGGCCCAATAGGCTCCCGACTGGGCGCTGTACCCTGGATCCTCGGTGTACTTGTCGTACGCGGCAAGCTTGATGGACAAGAGGTGCGTGCCGTTTTACTGCATTACAGCGCTTGACTCATACATTGGTTTACAGGATGATATCGAGTTGAGCGCGAAGGCATTCCACAATTACAACCCCATCACTGACTGTTGGTCGCGCCTCTCTCCACGGGGCGACCTGCCTCCTGATTCGGTGTGGTTCGAGCTCCGGAGCCGCTCCCCAGAGGCAACGAGCGCACACATGTGTGTGTGGTACGAGTCGGTGAAGAAGGATGAGCAGGGCAATGAGTACATCGTCTGTGACGTCTGGTCGTACGAGCCCGGGGCGGTGCACGATAAACTCACCAAGCTCGATGTCGACGGTCCCATCTGGCGCCAGAAGACCGTTGATCTCGAGCTGTTCCATCATCTGCCCGACGGACGGATGCTCATGTTCGGCGCGCAGAAGCAGACAGCTGAAGGCGAAAAGCAGCGCTGGGATGTGTCCCTGGACATAACGGAGGCAGCTCGCGCTCGCATGACCAGTTGTGAGTGATTCCATGCTATCTAGTGCCTTGTTACTTCGCTATCCTCTCCCCTGCATTTAATCGTCTCTCTTGGTCCTGCTCTGGTGCTTTCGATCGGAAATTTGTATTCGTCCAGTCTATGGAACTTCTGTCCCCAGACATTCTCGCAGATGTTGTATTCCGGTGTACCTATCATGACGACGTACCGAATAACTCAGGCTTGGCTTGACATCGCAAATGACCATTTGGTACGCAGCTCACATTGTTACAAGCAAGACGAAAGCATTCGTATTCGGATGGTGGTCGGCGCCGTTCGTCCCTACACATCTCAAACCTGTTCCGAGCCCTCCTTCACTATATGAGTCGCCACATCCGGTGAACAAGCTCGCCCGTCGACACTCTGACCCAGTGTAGATGCGGTTGCCCCCGTGGTGCTGTCCTGAAGCCACTGTCGCATTAGAGACGCACCAAATGGAATCGCACTGCGCGATATTAATGCCCACCTCGCGGCTCTGAGGGAGCCCCTTCATCAACTCGTTGAATTTCCCCTCGAGGTATTGCCCCGCCGTGGTGACGGGGCTGTTCTTGCCGTTGAACTTGAGACAGTTCGCGAAGATCAGACGGATATCGGCGACGAACTCGTTCACGGTCGTGTAATGGCCCACGACCGAATTCAGATCGGGCTTCCCCGGGGTGGACGCCTTCGCCTTGCGCTGGACAGTGCCGAGGTCCATGGGGTGCGTGATGATTATAGGATATTGGGGAAGCATGAGCATGACGTGGTCGACGGGCTTGCGGAACGGGGTGGCCTGATACTCGCCCTTGAGCTTGCGGACGACCGAGAGGATGAAGCGGTGTTGCGCGGCGGACAGGGGGGTCTCAGCCAACGCGGTGGGCGGGATGGCCGTCGGCGCCGTATTCGTCTGAGATACACGTCAATGATAGGAGCAGGGTCACCAGGACATACCTCGCCACGCCGCGTAGCCTCCTGGTCGTTGATGTTGAGCGCCTGCAATGCCTTGTCGAGAGACTCGGAGTCGGATGTCTCGGACTCTTCAGACTCATCCGACTCGAGGTCTTCAGAGTCGGAGGCCTGTATGGGCACATCATTCAGCGTCAATGATAGTAGCAGGGTCACCAGACATACCTCGCTAGGCCGCGTATCGTCTTGGTCGTGGTCGTCGATGGTGAGCGCCTGCAATGCATTGTCGAGAGACTCGGAGTCGGATGTGTCGGTCCAATCTTCAGACTTGTCCGACTCTGCCTGTACGGGCAGGTCATCGAGCGTCAATGATAAAGCAGTATCACCAGGCGTACCTCGTCAAGCCGCGTATCGTCTTGGTCGTTGATGCTGAGCGCCTGCAAGGCAGTGTCGAGAGACTCAGAGTCGGATGTGGCTGAAGGTTTCGATTTGGATGCCTGTACGGGCACATCATCGAGTGCTGTATTGACGGGGACGTCGGCCCCAGGCGCTGGTATAGAGGTCGCAGATGTCGGCATTTCCGGCACCGCGTCCTTAGCGGGCTCGTTTTCAGGCAAAGACATGTTGCAAGTGACAACGAGTTCTTCCCACTGTCCACAGAATCTGGCTTAAGTATATCGCGCCGCATCTGATACCAGCACGCGCAGGCCGGCCAAACTCGTCGACTGCGCCCGCAGCACGGTGGTACGCACACTACAGCTCCAGGAAGCGGCGACGAGCATCAACGACGAGAGATAGGAGCAGACGCGGGCGCCTTGAGCCGATTGTACACAACGGACTATTTCGTGCAGAAGGTTGCGCACAGCGGCGAGGCCGAGGCCGCTGGGGGCGCAATATTTGCAAACTACTAATCATTAATCAGTGTCAGGTGACAGTCCAGTGGCAATTGTGGGCAGTCCTCTTGCTCGCATGCAGAGTCGGCGCGTGATTCATGGCGGAGGCAAGCAAGAATGGATCATCTATGCGGGTGAATGTAGTGTAGGTTTGAGGAGTCTGTCGCGTGTTCAATGTCCGCCAGGCTCTCCGAGAGGCTGCCAGGAGTCGCTGAAGAGCCATAACCTCATCCCCGGCGCAGCTTCGCTCCTCCAGCACTCACCGCCAACGTGCCGCTGAACCCACCTGGCACTAGAGGTCAGGGCTCTCAGCTCCCCGACGCAGGTGACTAGAGCGACGGATTCGCGATCAGAAACGGTGTTACTTGAGTTCTATGCTGGCCCAACTGTGACGGTGTCGCAGAACTATCCTGTTCGCCTACCTATCCTCCGAAGGGAGGGCATGGAAACTAGGACGAAGGTTGGGACGAACTGGCCGGCGGATAACACCCAACTCTCTAAAAACATTACATCTCTGCAAGAGGCGTTCGCATTCAGCTTGCGGGTAGCACGCTCTCTTTCTGACAGAATTCTGGTCCCTCGGCTGACTGGGGGCGGGAGGACGTCTTCGGCGGCGATCAAATGTCACTAGGCTAGCATGGGGTCGACTCGTGTCGCAAACTCAATCGCCTTGTTTGTACGCGTTGACGATCCCTCACCGAATCTTGCATTCTCATGTTCCCCCTGGGCCCGTCCCCGGCTCAGAATGCGCCGTCTCAGCATGGCCGTCCGTCGTCGAGCCCCGCAACCGCTCCTTTGACCCCACGTCCAAAACCAAATCTGCTGAAACTCGACGGCACGCCATTGCCCTCATTCAACGATTGGCAATGTTGTGTGCTGGACGATGTGGGGAGGTTCATGTACATTTTCGGCGGCTGCGAGCCTGGGGCGCACGCACCCACGTCGCATTTCTTTCGATTGGATCTGCACAAGGACCCTATGACATGGGTTGAATTGACGGTCGGTCGCCCAAGACGTATCTAGCTGTTCACGCACATCGATTGAATATGTCTGCACAGCACAAGACGCGAAGGGCTGCACAGTTCAGCCGCCTCGAGCCGATCCCTGCGCGGACTGGCGCCGCCGCCACATTCTATAGACGAGCGAATCGCCCCTACTTGCTGATCTACGGAGGGTAAGAGATCGCAGACAGTTATTCTGGGGCATATTCTGACATCGGGATGCAGCTGGAATACGGCGGGGATTCCCACGGCCGATTTCATCTCGATCTCACCAACGACTACGATCCGACCTGGGAGGTGCAACAGGCTGTCTCGGACGGTACACCGCGCGTGGACGCCGCTTTAGTCGTCATCGCAGACAGGGTATACGTTTTCGGTGGTCATTCACAAGTGAGAGGCCGCCCAGGGTCCGAGTCGCCTGAGAGTACGCAGAGCAGCTTCTGTGTTCTGGAGTTCAACGTGACGCTGTGCCAGTGGCAGTGGCCGCGCACGCACGGTACTCGCGACTTACGAGCGCCATTCCTCGGCTATGGGCTGAGCGCGGCGCCGTGGCGCGGCAGGATCCTCGTCGTGCGAGGCAGAAAAGTAGAGGACGTGCGCACCGACAGGCAGTTCCACCCTTGCAAGAGGCTGACGATGCTCAGGACATTGACTTGGACGAGAAATCCTTCCACCACTACGACCCGCAATGGGACCGCTGGTCGCTGCTCTCAGTCACAGGCGACCTCCCACCGTCCGCCGCCTGGTACAACCTGCGGACGGGTTCTGCCAGCGCGTCGGGGGCGCTACTGTGCGTTTGGTACGAGACCGAGCGGAACGACGAGGCAAGCGGCCAGCCGCTCATTGCGTGCGACGTCTGGGCGTACCAAATGGGAGTGACGGACGAGCTAATGTGCCTGCGGCTCGCGACGCCCATCTGGCGCAAGAAAAGTGCCGACTTTGACCTATTCCAGCTGCTGCCCAACGGACGGATGCTCATGTTCGGCGCGCGAAGCAAGCGCCGCATGCCGCAGTGGGACGTATGCCTTGATCTTACAGAGGTGGCAACCGCGCAATGGAACGCACGACTCTGCGCCGTACAGCCTCCTGAGTCGTAATGCCAAAGATTTGTGGTCATGCACCTGTTGTATGTAGGTTGATCTGTACGTTGCTATCCAGAGCTTTGCTAAGCTCCTGAGTTAACAGGTTGTCGAGGGTCTGCTCATCACGCGAATAGAACCACACGCCGTGCTGAGTGTCGTAATCGTACCGTTTTGGGCCGCTACGTGAAGGATGATTTGAGCCATAGTGTATAGAAAGTCCCATATATATGCGCACCTGAAAGGCGAACTGAGCCATATCTGCTTGTTCGGAGGCTGCTTGTTTATCACGTAGACGCCCTTGTCGGCCAGATTAAGCGTTAATACGCCACTCTGCCGTGGTCTGGCGTCAGCGCGCCGGCAACGACGGTGAAACACCCCGCACTGACAGAATATTCGACCTCGTACTTGGGGTTATCGAGGGAGTCCACGAGCACTTCCAGTTGGTCCAGCAAAGTGTCCATGGTGTCGTCCGCAAGCGAATGGTAGTCCCCGACCGAGAGCTCACTGTGTGCGGAAAGACGTTTCAGGGGACGCATATGGAGTTACGGCCTCCATATCCCACTGGGTTGGGGAAGGCATGCTAAAGGACCGACCTGATTTTGTACTCCTGCGTCGCAGCCACCGCGAGCTGTATTCGCGCCGAACTGTTGAAAGCACGGCCTTTGCTCAACCGGGGATTCCGGTAAATAGAGCGCGCGGGCACATTCGAGCGGTTGAGCACCGCAGACAGCGCACGGGTAAGCGGTAACCGCGTTCGGGACAACATTTGGAGACAACGAGGGAGCGCGTTTTGTTTCTCCGACCTCGCACTCGGAAATTTCTGCGTTGCTCATGCACAGGCTCGCGTTGCGAGCTGCGGCGGCACCGCGCATCCTTGTTCAACGGCGCGTCTGCATAGTAGCGTCCGTAACGCGCTTTGCAGCGCGTGGATACGCTGCAGACCGCCAGCCGCCGCCTTCGCAGGGCGCAGCCCCTCCGTCGAATGCATCGGCCTCGCGTTTGGACACGCGTCCTCAGCAGCCTTCTCCGGTTAGCGACGTATGCTGTCATGTGCGGCGGGCTGTCTGACCTCTGAATTAGGTAGAGAGCGCCGCGGAAACCTCTGAAGGCGCGGACGCCGAGGCACGAATATACGACAAGGACGGCAATGCCATCGATCTGGATTCTCTACCAGAGGGCTGGAGACGCGCCGTAGAAACGCATGACATTGACCACTTGTCTCCCGCCGAACAGAAACGCTTCCTCGAATGGGTCAATGAGCACGGCGACGGCTCCGCCATCGTTCCTTTCGATGAACTGCCGGAGAACTGGCAACAGGCTGTCCGCAGTAACGATACTTCCCACCTCTCAGGCGAGGAGCTGGCGGACTTCGAGGCGTACAGAGAGGCGCAACGAAACCTCGGTCGGGTCTCCGTCTCCGACTTGCCTTCCGTCTGGCGTCACGCGCTCGAGACTGGCGACATGAGCCAACTTTCTGAAGAGGGTCAAAAGGAACTGTCTACCTTCTTAGAGACGACGGAGATCGTCACGGAGGAGCAGGACGACCTCGACATTGAAAGTCTGCCCGAGTCCTGGCGCAGGGCCATCGAGACCGGCGAAACCGACCACCTGACAGACGCGGAGGCGGAGGAGCTCGCCTATTTCCTCGAGTCTCAAAGCCTCGACGGCGCAGAGCCCGCCCAGGGGTCGAGCGGCCTTCCCGCAGGCCTGCCCAGCGGCTGGATGCAGGCTCTGGAAACGGGTGACACCAGCGGCCTCTCGAACCAGGAGAAGAAGGAGTTCTTCGCGTTCTTGCAGGAACAGGCAGTCGATGATGCGGATCCGGGGCACATTCCGGACGATGTGCCTCCACACGAACTGGCTCTCGCAGCCCTGCCGGAACGTCTCCAGAGGGCCCGCGAGGCCGACGAGGTTGACAAACTCGACGAGGACGACATCGGTCGTGTCTACGCTGCCGAGGACGAGTGGAGGCCCGACGAGATCCCAGCACACTGGCTCAAGGCTCTCGCGACAGGCGACGAGAGTGAGATCAAGGGCGAGGAGCTCCTTGCGTTCCGCCTCGCCTCGCACAACATTGCACAGGACACTGGCGGATACTCGTCGACCCACGACGTTGACCCCGGTAACGTCAGGGTGCCGGCAGGTATTGTCAAGGCACTGCAGACCGGCGACGCGAGCGGGCTGTCAACTCGCGATGCGAAGCGGTTACAGAATGCTGTTCACGAGATCGACAACGGTAGCCTCGACCAGGCCGCCTCGAAGGCGCTCAGCGAGGGCTTCGGCGGCGGCAACCTCGACCCCAAGGGCGGTCCTTTCAACACGATGGGGCGCCGCGTGGGCCCGGACGACATCTTCAAGCCCTCCGAGATCAAATTCCTCTCGGATATGAGGCGTCTCGAAGCAATGTACGTCTCCCTGCTTCCCGCCCTTCGCGGAAATAATTGTCGCGATCTGACACCTCACACCCTAGTGAACGCCAAACGCGCGAGCAGCCGCGCTGGATGTCCGAGCCCGAGTTCATCCCCAAGAGCCACGGCATCCCGGTGGCGGTCGTGCACTTCCGCTCGCACCACCTCCCGCTGCTGGAGCTATACATCCACTTCGCGACGCACGCGGCGGCCGCGCTGGGCATCCCGTGCGGCCGGCCCGCGAAGCTGCCGAACCAGCGCAGCCTGTGGACGGTGCCGCGCTCGCCGTTCATCTACAAAAAGTCGCAGCAGAACTTCCACCGCATCACGCACAAGCGCGCGATCAAGCTCTGGGACGCCAACTCGGAGGTTGTCTCGTTCTTTGCGGACTACATCGTCCGCCACTCGCTCGGCGGCGTCGGCATCCGCATCGTCCGCTGGGACCGCGCGCCGCTGGGCGTCGGCGAGGAGATCTTCTTCAACGCCATGAAGCACCCGCGCTCGCACCGCGAGCAGCTCGCCCAGACCTCCAAGAAGGTCATCAAGGCAGAGCGCCGTGCGGCCGAACGTCTCGAGGAGCTGGAGTTGCTCTACGCCGAGAAGAAGAGGTTGGCGAAGAAGGGCTCCTATCCGGCGAAGGTCGCGCTCTCGCACGCCCGTCGTGCGGCCGAGGAGAAGGGATACGGGCGGAAACCAGCAGAGGAAGCATTGGTCGAGTAACATTTATCAAGTGGTTACACAATATTATCCCCTCTATAGTCGCACACAGAGCTTGTCAAACCCAGCAGCGAGGACGTCGCCGCAAACATCGGACCTGCTTCTGCGCAGCACCACGATTGCCGACATATTAGGCAGAGTCGACACGATCGTATCCAACACAGGCCAGCTTCACGCTCAATGTCACTCACGAAACCTTTCAACGGTCTTCGTCTGGTCACGACAGGGATGGCAAGACTAAGTATGCTTGACTGGAGACTCAAGAATTCGGCTATGTAGCTACACGTACTGGCTAATTTTTCACGGAGAGGAGAGACGCACGACATACCAAAAGAACAAGCGAAGAGGGTAAAACGCAAAATAATTTCATACGGAAAAGGCGAGTGGGGGGCAGGCAAAGAAGGAAGCGAAGGAGAACACGACCAAAGCGTCCGCGCAAGCTCAGTCCGAGTCGCTGGAGCTGTCAGAGTCTGACGAATCCGACGATGCCCCACTGCCCTGGCCTTGCGCGGCGGCGGGATCCTTGTCGAAGAGCCGGATGCGCTCTTCGAGCAAGCGGATCCGCTCCGCCTCGGCCTCCTCGTCCATGCTTTTGCGCTTGAGCCCGCCGGTGCCACCGTGCGATGAGTGACGCGCGGGACCGGCGGAAGGGCGCCCACTGGACTTGGCCTTGATGGGCCGCATGACGGTATTGTACAGCTTGAGCAGCACAGCGGGCGGGAGCTGATCGATGTCAAGCTCGATCTCTTCTGTGCTCTGCAGCAAGAAAACAGATCAGGATGGGATACACGCTCGTCGCACTCTGGCGCGAGGCGTACGTTGCGAATGTCGGGCACACCCTCGTGGATGATGGCGATAACCCGCTCCAGTTTCTGGCCCTCGAGCGTTTGGATCGTCTCGCTAAGCTCCTTCTTCTGGTCGAAGCTGAGGACCTCGTCGGCGTCTGTGACGCGGGGCTTCTTCTTCTTGGAGCTGCCCCCGCCGCCATTGTACGCCTTCGAGCCAGAGCCGGACGCCTTTGGTTGAGAGGGCACTTTGCGCTTCTTGTCCTCCTTCTTCCTGCTCTTCTTCTTGAGGTGCGCAGCGAGGTCAGATTTGACGCTCTCGAGTTGCGACGTCAGCGCGTTGATAGCTGGTAAACATGAGCAAGGCTTCAACGACGAGCAACGGCCACGCACTGTCATCATCCTCATCCGACTCGTCGTCATCGTCGTCGTTGTCGCTCTGCACTTCCCTCAGCGGAGGGAGCGCAGCCCATTTCTCCTCGAAGAGCGCGGCTAGCGCTTGGCCGGCGTTGTTGACGGGGGTGCCTGGCGGGTTGAACGTGAAGCAGTTCCGGATCATGAGCTTGAAGTCGGCGTAGAACTTGAGCGCATCCGAGTACTGGTGGTTGTCGAGCTTCTTCTTCATCGTCAAGAGGTCCATGGGCTTCTTGATGATCTTCGGGTACGAGGGGATGTCGAGCTTGTTCCAATCTAGCGGGGGAAGGCACACATGAGCACTGGAGCAGCGACGATGATATATTTCAAGGTACGAACCTACGGGCTCGTAGAAGGGCGCCGCGATTTGCCAGTGCTGCTTCTTGTACATCTCCTGGATAAGCCGCGAGCAGAACTTGAGCTGCTCCTGCGTGCCGTCGTCCTTCTTCTTGACCCGTGTCCGCTTAGGCAGCTCGGGGTAGTTGAGGTCTTTCGGCGCAGGCGGGTGGATCTCGCGCTTGGGTCGGGAAGCAGCAGCGAGGTCGGGGTCGGAACGTCGCGGGGCAGGAAGCGCCGGCTGCGCCGCAGATGGTCGCCGTACGGGCGCCTTCTTCGGCGGGACGGGCGCGGGTGCAGGAGGGAGGGGCGAGGTTTGCTTCTTGACGATGGGCTTAATCTGGGTGTGACGGGTCAGCTACCAAAGGACAATGCACCGCGAACAAAGAAAATATTCTCACGTCTTCACTCGCCGGCAGCTGCCTGATTTGCTTGTCGAACACCTGCTCGACCCGCTTGCCCATGAGCGTCACAGCGTGCTCCGGCCCGTTGAACTTTTCACAATTCGCGAAGATAAGCCGTATGTCGGCGGTGAATTCATCGACGGTCGAGTACCGGCCTACAACAGAATTCGCATCGGGCTTCGTAGGATTAGACGCCTGCAGCTTGCGCTCGACAGTGCCCAGGTCCATAGGATGCGTGATGATGGTAGGATAATGGGGGATGCCGAGGGCATTAGGGTCGACGGGCTGGAGGAAGGGCCCAGCCTCCTTCATCCGCTTGAGCGTCCGTACGGTCGCGAGCATGAAACGGTGCTGGGGAATGGAAAGAGGAGGAGAGTGCGCGGCCCATGCCGTAGACGACGAAGGTGGTGCGGATGCGCCATTAGTCTTTGAGATGCCAGTCAGATACGCTCTCGCATTAAAAACGATGGGGAGCATACGCACGTGGCTCAGCGATGCGCTATCCGGGTCAGAAAGTTTGCGTGCGCGTTTAGCAGGCGGCGCGCCGTCGTCAGAGTCGGGGTGCGGGCGCACGTTGCCGTTGCCGTTCGTGTTCCCGTTCGTCAGGTTGTGGAACGTGGCGGCGTCGATGGTGGAGGACGTGGCGCCGGGGAAGGACACGGACGTCTGCATGGGCTGCTCGTCGGCCTCCGTCTTGACTGTTGCGTGCATTACGGGTTCTGAGACAGACGTCGTGACCTCCGACATTTCGTGGTCGCCGTTGACGTCGCCGTTGACGGGCGCGGCCGCGTCGAAGTAGGGATTATGCGACGCGTCCTCGCCGTCAACGGGGGCCTCTGCCATCTCGACCTCGGGCAGGAGGTGGCCAGGTTCGGGCGGCGGAGTTTGCCCTGTCGGCGCGTGGACAGGGAGGGACGCGGGGTCCGGGGGCGTGTCGATGACGGCCTGCGTCGACGGCAGGGGCTCTTCGCGCGCCTCGCTGGTCGCCTGGGGGAGCGAGTCGAGCGAGAGTCCAAGAGTGTCGGCGGCCATGGAGGTTTGGGAGAGAAAAGCGGAGTTTGAAAGAACCGGTGTTTGCCGGACACCAGATGGGGCTCAACTTCACAAATTTTCAGGAGCGTGCGCCGAACCTTTTGGGCTTTAAGGACACGGGAGCTCCGTAAACTTCCGACAAACTCCGCTCCCGGCACCCTCCCACCTCCCCCCTGCTACCCTCGTTCCTCGTCGCTGTCCTTCTCTTCCACATCCTCATGCTGGAAAATCGGGTTGGGCTGGGTCGCTCGCCACGCTGTACAAATTATTTTCAATAAATATGCATTTTTCGCCGTTCTGCGCCATCCGTACCTTTCGTCCACTTGGGGTCTTTATCAGCAAGATCCGCGTACTTGAGCAACGCCTCCCGTGGCTGAAAGCAGGCAGCGGTCAGCCCCCAGCCCATCGATGAGCCCAATCCGCGCGCGGCGCCACTCACGTCTTCGTCGCGGGTCGTGTCCCGCACCAGGTTCTGGACCACGTGTTGCGTCGCACTCGCTCCCACGCGGCCGCCGCGTCCTGGCCCTGATACTGGCAGCTCCGGCCTGCGCAGCTTGCGGGGGTCGATCTTGCCCCGCTCGCGCTTGCGCTTGCCCGTGAGCACGCTCTCGTCGCCGTCCGCCAGCGCGCTCTGGGCCCCCGGAGTCAAAATTGGCACGCCGAGCAGCGTTTGCATCGCGTCCTCAATCGTAACCTTCTTCCGCGGCCCCCTAGCCACAACCATCTTAGCGCCGTTCACGCTCGTCAGCGGTGAGTACAGCATCGACATCTGCCCGTTGGACAGGCCCGCGACGATCTGCACCCGGACACGGACGCAAAACGCATGGGTAAGCACGAACAGAACAGAACAGAAGCCTCAACGATAGGCGCACCTGGTTGATCTTCGAGTGCCAGTACACCTTGACGACCGAGGTGTCCATGTCGAGCTCCTGCTGGACCTCCAGCGTGTCGCGCTTGAGGAAGTGCAGCTTGCCCTTGCCGCCCTTGACCGTCGCGCCCGAGCCGGTGACGACGTACTTCTCGTCCGGGCTAAAGATGGCATTCGTGCCAGGGTACAGCGTCGCAAGTCCCGAGCGGGTTGCCACCGGCTTTTTGAACGCGCGTAGGTCCCATGCTGCCGAGGGAAGGGGGCGGCGTCAGAACGAATGCACAGCACCAGGACGAGCCCGCACAGGAAAGGCCATGGACTGCGCGCATAACGCGATAGGCAAGCACTTACTCTTAAGAGTATCGTCTCCGCCCCGGGTGACTACGGTGCGTCCATCCATGGAAAACGCTATTGAGCCGGTCTCCGTGCCCTTGGTGTGCGCGCCCTCGATCGAGAGGTTCGGCCGAACGAAGTTGGACGACGAATTCCACATGTGCAGCGCCCCGTCGAGACAGGCTGCATGTTGCCCACGTCAGACCACGTTCACACACAGTGACACGCAAACACGCTGCGGCGCACCTCCCCCAATAATACCGCCGTCATACGAGTAGGCACAATGCGTCACCTTTGTCCGCGCGCCGCGTTCCTTGGATTTGACAACGATGACAGTCTTCTGCTTGCGTCTATTCTCGACGTCCCAAATGCTGCAAGAAAAAGACAAAAAGCACGGGCTAAGCAGAGGCTAAATATGAGAGAGTTTTTGTTTCACGAACCGTATGGTCGAATCGGCTGAAGAGGTAATGAACTGCTGCGTTTCGTACGGGTGCCAGGCGCAAGACGTCATTTCCGCGACATGTCCCCTGCGTTGCAGGTCAGCTTGAACAGCGTGAGACCGGGCGTTGGACGGGCGCGGAACTGGACACTCACGCGGTATGGTGCATGTCGCGCAGGTAGGGGTCACCCTTCATGAACATGCCCTTCTCCTCGCCCTCGCGGTCGTACAGCTTAGCCTGCATGGTGGCCGAGACAACGAGATACATGTCTGCGGCCAGCGAGTACTTGATGTCGTTGACCTGTGCGTCACCGATGAGCATGGCTGCCGCACGAAAGGAGCACGGACGCGTACGTAGTAGCTGCCTGCGGGCTCGAAGCTCTTGAAGGGCTTCGCGCGCTCGTCCATGCCGCCAAAGTCCCACATCTTGACTTCGTAGTCGTGCCCGCCGGAGACCATACGCGCGCCAGAAGGCTCCATTGCAATGGCCGAGAGCACCTTGCTGTGGTCCTTCAATACGAGCTCGTGGGTGATAGGGAATAGCGGCGCGTCGTCGTCCTCCGCATCGCCGTTATCGTCCGGGTCGAATTCAGGCTCAACGAAGGGTTCGGGTTGGGTCGACTTGGATAGGTTCGACGGCCCCGCAGCCGCCTGAGGGGGCGGCGGAGGGGGCCCTGGGGCGGCTTCATCGTCGCTGTCCTCCTCGGGCACGAACGGCGGCGTTGGTGCCCTCGGCGGTGGGGCGGGGCCGGGAGCCTGGCAGGCGGGACAATAATGAGGACGCGCAGGCGGACAATAGCGGGACAGGGACAGGGACGCACGCCACGCCTGGTTTTGTCGAATGTATGCACGCTGAGCTGCTTCTGCTGCTTTGCCTTGCCGAAGCCGGAAATGCCCATCATGCGCATCATTTCGTCGTCGTCGGCCATCGTGCGCAGGCGGCTCCGGGCGTGGTGGACGAGTCGCGGTTGCGCGTTCGCGGCTGAACCCGGTCCCGTGTCCCAGCTCGCCCTCTGTCCGCCACCGCGCACGCACCCGCCCGCGCCGTGCCCGCCATGCTCAAGCGCCGCCGCGAACCATCCCCGCCGCCCGCCAACGCCTATGGCGCGCCGCTGAACCCCCACCAGCCGTACGCGCCTGGCGCCGCGGAGGACCGAGACGCAGACGAACGCGCCATGCCGCCCATGCCGCGCGCGAAGCGCCAGCGCACGACGGCGCCCGTGCTCGACGGCTCCCAGCGCGGCTGGGCCACTCCTCCGATGCCCGCAGAGGACGATGGCGAGGAGGACTGGACCGAGAGCGACGATGACGCGAGCGCCGCCCAGGCACACGCCCACGCCCACGCCCAGCCAGCGTCCGACTACCACTCCGTCAACAGCTTCCTGCACAACCTGCACCAGCAGCGCAGAACGACCCACCCCGCCGCGCCGCCCCCCGCCACTCTCCCCAACCACGCCGCCCGCTGGTCGCCATGCGCCACATCCCATCACCACGCCGCCGCGGGCAAGATACTGCCGCAGATGGCTGCGGCGCCGAGTGCGCGTGCCTATCCGTACCACGATGTCGCGCCCAAGCACGCTGGGCCCGACTTCGCCGGCCATGTTCCGGGCCGTAGCGATACCGCCGACGAAATGGAGCATGTCAGGGGCCGATATGAAGAAATGAACAGGCGCGCTCTTCCATTCGTCCCCGTGCTTCCTCTCGCTGACCGTGTGTTTTCCACGATAGGTTACTGGGCTCCTTGGCACTGCGGCGGAGACAGCCAGATTCGGGCGGTGACGGGAACGGGCAGGGTTACTGACACCAGCCCCCTCGTTTACTCGCCGCAGTCTCACGCACGGGGTCCCGCACACCGGTCATAGGTACAATAGGGTTTATCGTACGGCATGGCATGTATTCCTCCCTTTCCTGCATCTGAATCAACGGGTTTCACAACGAGAAGCGTGGCTAAAAGACACACAACGTCTGTCGCATTCTGAACTATCCTACAACATCGGAGTCTTGTTCACGACAAGCAAGAAAACGTGCACCCATTACATAGTGTGTTAGAGGACAGAGAGCGGTGCGGGAGAGCACGAGAGCATGACCTATTTGGAGCCTTGACGCCTTCATTCATCGACGACCGTATCCAGAAGATCCGTAGCGGGCGTCATCGCGACCCCGCCTGCCACGGTCGTCCCAGCGGTCATCGCGGCCTCGCTCCCGGTCGTCGTTCCACCGGTCGTCGCGACCACGCTCGGGTCCTCGGTCATCGTACGCACGCGACCCCGGCAGACGGTGGCGGCGAGGCGGCGAACGAGAGCGAGATCTCGAACGTGAACGAGAACGCGAGTACGACCTGCGCCGCCGCGGGGGGGACCGACTCCTGGAGCGCGACCGACTGCGCGAGCGTGAGCGCGAGAGCTTCCGCTTCGTTCCGGTCGGCAGGGGCTGGCGCTGAGGCACCAACGCGGTTGGTGCTGGTGCTGGTGCTGGCGGCGGCTGCACCGGCACGCCGCGCTGGAAGCTGGCCCAGTTCGCGCGCTTCACCTCGGCGTTCTTCCGCGGCGCCGGTTTGGCCTGCGGCTGCGGGGCCACAGCGGGCTCAGGGACAGGTGCGAGCTCAGTTTGTGTGTCCGCGGCAGTCGCGGGGGACGCCGCATTGGGCGCCGCTGCTGGAGCCGCGATGGCAGACGAAAAGCCGATCTTCTTGAAGCCGGTGGGGGCGCGCTGCGCGCCAGGCAGTGCGCTGGGTGCTGTAGGTGCGGATGTGACCGGCGATGAAGCAGGCGCGGGTATGATGGTTGCGGACGAAGCACCCCCAACGCTTGCCCATGCAGCTTTCTTGAATCCGGACGGAGCGACCTCCGCTTCAGGAGGCGCGGCCACCGGGGCACCAATGGTTGCCCATCCCGACTTCTTGAACCCAGACGGTGCGCTCTCCGGTGCGATTTCGACAGCTGGAGACGACGCTGGCGGTGCGACGGCCGACCAGCCTGCCTTCTTGAAGCCGCCGCCAGAGGGACCGGGTTCATTGTTGCCAGAGACTGTTGCCCACCCGCTCTTCTTGAACCCACTCGGTTTGTCCGACGACTCAGTCGTCGGCGCCAGGGGCGCCACGGGAAGCGGCGTAGCAGATGTAGCGGGCATCTTTATGCCCGCTGCTTTAGCAATCTTGCGCAGCTCCTTCTCTTCGCGCTTGCGCTCCTTTTCCTTCCGCGCATCGACCTCGCCAGCCTGCGCCTTCTTCATGCGCTCTGCAGTCTACAATTTCCTAAACTTAGACAAGCCGCGAGGAGGAAACAGGTGGCGCACCTGCAGGTCTTTGAAACGCTGCTTGTGCGCATGTGCGTACGAGTTGCAGTGTTCATCGAACTGTGCAACGTTGCTATACTGCTTGTCGCACAGTTCGCCTGACGCACGCCAGTCAGATGCGTCTGTTCGCGGGTCAAGGAGTGTGAACGCACAGTAGAACGGACGGAGTGTTTGGGCAAGCTCGCTCTTGATATTCTGCTTCTGCACGACGTTGCTCTGGGCGGCGGAGCCAGCATAAAGCCATCGCGCAAGCGAGGCGGTAGCTACTAACCTCGCGCTTCTTGCGTTGCTCTTCAGACTCCTTCATTTGCTTCTCGGAATCCAAATCACGCCGCTGCGACACAGTCGCCTCAATGACGCGCGCGTCCATGGCGGCCTTTCCAATGCCAGTGCTGTCCGCCTTGAGCACGAACGGTATGGGGTCGACACGCGCTGCGCACACAATTAGCAAGTCCGGCGTCAGTGGGAGCTGCCAGCTGCGTACCATCTTCGGAGAGACCGAGCCCAGTGCCCTCCTTCCAGCCCATCTTAGCCAGCAGCGCAAAGCCCTTGTTGGTGCTCGAAATGCGCGTGTTGACAGTGACGACCTGGCGCTCGTAGCGGCCAGGCAAATGCTCGTCGAAGGTGCCGATGTCCATGGGGTCCACGGGCTTGGGCGACGGCGTGCGCGAGACGATGCTCACGTTGTCGTCCGACTCTTCGCCCTCGAGGTCACGCAGATACTGCGGCTTCTCGGAGCCGCCATTGTCGTCGCTGTCGTCACCGCCGTCGTCGTCCTGCTGGAGCGCGCGAAGCGAGAAATGCGGGAGTGAAGGGCCAGCGGCGCAAGACGGAGAGGGGCAGCTACCTTTGCGTTGGGGCGCTCGAGCGGGATCGCGTTCCAGCGAGCAATGGTCGAAGCCGACATGACGAGCTCGGAAAGAAGGGGACGCGAAATTCAGACCCCGCGATGCATGTCCCTTGTTCCACACCGAGATAATTTTCACCGAAAGCCTAAAGGTCTCGTGCATTTCCAGAGAGAGACTATGTAGTATACAGATTTACGAGGCACCAGCCCCCGGGGTTCCCTGCCGCGCGGTCCAGTCGAGCCACGAGCCTTCGTAGTTCAGCACACTGCGAATCATCAGCCTGACAGCCAAGATGCACCAAGCAGCCGACTATGCTCACTTGGTGTATCCGTTCCTGCGCGCAATGTCAGACGCGGACGCGCTGCGCTTGCCGCTGCGGCAGTAGAAGATGACCTCGCTGTCGGGCTTGGGCTTATTGAACCCATGCTTCTCCAGGAACTCCTGCTCGCCGAGCCTGATGGAGTGCACGAAGCCTGACAGTGGGATGGAGACAGCAGAGGGAATGGCCCCCTGTGCCACTTCGTCCGGCTCACGCACGTCGATCAAGTAGACGTTCTGGGCGGCAGAATGAGGGACTGCGTATGCATACAGTCAGGCGGCGCGCACTGGGCTGGGCTGCTCAGTGAGCTTCTTGATACGGTCATAGGGCACCACGGGCGCTGTCCAGTCCGCCTGCAGGTCCGCGCGCTCCTTGCTTTGCTCCGAGGTATGTTCGAACCGTCTCAAAGCAGGGACGCGTGTTGCCAGGGCACGCGGACGCGCTTGAACGTGCAGGGACCGCGTCAGCGCGGGTCTCGAGGCCACGGCTACACGGCGGAAAGCGAGGGAGAACATGGCTGCAGGCTGAGGTCTGTGACGCCGAGCGCTGAGCAAGAAATTCGCAATCCGGAAGCAGAGTGGCCGCATCGGGAGCGGGAGCAAATCCGCGGATTCCACTTTCTATCTATTGTCCAGCAAGGTTGCACGCTTCGTGCCCTTGGCTGACCACCCGCAACGAGTCGCAGAAGAGGTCATACATGAGCTGCATCAGGACTGAAGAGGGTCCACTGCGGACGTAGCATCGGACACGTTCCGAGCGCAATGTGCGCATGCGCGATTTTCGCCATGCGGCATTTTCGCGAGAAACCGAGACCCAGCTTGCCCAGCTCTCCCCGCCATCGCACGCAGCACCCGCCCTGCTTTCGCCCTTTCGACCGTTTCCGCTCGCTATGCTACGTTTCCTGTGTCGTGGGCCGCCCTGGCTACTATGCACCACGCCTTACAGCTCGCCTGCTCGTGTGCCACCACGCACGCGCGTCGCTTGCAGCGTCTCCAGCTGCGGGCAAGCGCATCGTCTTCGACGCGATCGGTGCGAGCGTAGCCTCCAGAAACCCTCGCTGTCCAAGACGGCGCGCTTGTAGCAGCTCCAACGCCGCGTGCGCGCGTCTGGTGCCTTAAACCGTCTCCGTCGTTTAGTGGATCTCGCTGTCTGGCTTCGACCGCCCACCCACCCATCTTTGAGGCCCATTCCTGGCACTTCAAAGCCGCTTCGCTGAACATATCGTGTGCCCGTGGTCCCCTGCCTCAACCGTCGACAATGCAGCATCAACGGTGAGAGCGCAGCCTCTTGAAACCCGAGATGTCCTGCTATCCACTCGAACCTACATTTCCATCGCGTGACTTGGGCTTGAGGGTATCGTTTTCCTGATAATTGAACGCTGGCAGGTTGTCGGTCTATTCTCTCCCTTCTCTCGGACGCTTCGCCTGGGGCTCGGGGTCATCTTCCTTGTCGCTCGTTTTCTTGCCTCCATCCCATGACCGCCTACTCGCTATGGCCCACCCGGTGTATTGGTTCAAGGCCTTGTCAACGCATATTACTCGAACCCCCCCCCCCCCCCCCCAAGCCGTCTAGGCACCGGCTTATTCTTCCCTACTCAATAGGTTGATCTAAGGTAGAACCAGTCCCCATGTGTTCACACTCACACACGAGTAAGGTGTGCTGCAGGCTAGCTGCCTCTCAGCTCTCACGAGTGCATTAATAACTTGGCCAAGTCTGTTCTCGCATGCAGTTGATATGTAAACCAGATGCAGCTTCCTTCCTGTACCTCCCTGTACGCATTTCTAACCCTTCTCTTCTACATAGCGACCAAGGTAAGGCACAAGAGCAGCCGTCGCTGCCAGCGTGGCTGTAGTGGTGTTCGGGGTCCTGCCTTTCTGCCTCCGTCTAATCGGCCCGTGCCGAGCCCCTCTGGCTTGACCTTGACGACTTCTCTCAGAGACTCACTCTCACTGCACAACTCTAACGACGCTCACGATGGTCCTCCCTCAGTTCAAGGACCTGCATAGTCACGGCGGGATGTCTATGGACGGCAATGCCACAGGTGGCATGTCGGCTTGGATGCACGTCGTCGGTGGTGACACGATTTGGTTCGAGGGTTGGGCGCCGAGCTCGCCAGGCGCCATCGCCGCAGCGACGATCGGGCTTTTCCTCCTTGCCATCGTTGAGCGCTGGCTGTCCGCAATGCGCACCGTCATGGAAGCTTGGTGGAAGCAGAAGTGAGTTCTAGCGATCGCCGCTGGACCGTGGCTGACATGGCGCGACGTAGAGCGGAGGCGGTCGTAGCTGCACGGCTGGTCGGCTTACGCCCACCCGCGTCGGAGAAGTCGGTCGAATGTGGCGGCTCTGAGGCGTCGCTGGCAGCCGTGGCGTCGCCGCCAGTCAGCGGTGCAGCGGCCCTCCGACTCGCTTCCATCCGTACCTCGGCGCCTTTCATCCTGTCCCACGACCTGTCACGCGGAGTCCTACATGCCATGCAGTCGGCCATCTCATACGCGCTCATGTTGGCAGTCATGTGCGTGTGCACGCGCACTTGCTCTTCTGGTCGCTCATAGTATCACTAGGACCTTCCAGGTTGCGTATTTCATCGGCATCGTGGTGGGTTTGGGCGTCGGGGAGTTCTTGTTTGGCCGGTATGGCCGTGGTGCTGGTATGCACTAACTTTGCTCTCTGTCACCCCTGTATCATCCATGCGCACGAATCTGTACCATCGCCCTCTTAGAGAAACATCGTCCACTAAAAACACCTCGGTCCGCCGGCAGGAGTCCCTACTTGCATGTGTTCAATCTGTCGTTTTCCGCGCTGGATCCCCTGTGGGCTGCGCGTGCTGTCAGAGGCTGTCAGAAGCTGACGGCATGTGGGCCTGAACGTTCGTACCCAGGTCCAACACGCCAAGACTTTGATCGTGGGGATCAAGCTAGTGTATTGAAAAACTTTTTATTCGGCTTGCTCGTCGGCGGAGTCTCGAGTGCCTGTATAAAACGAGGCTCAATTTGGTCAATTTGTTCGTTGCCCATCTGCTCCCAGACGTTCTGCAAGCACTATGCGCACCTTCGTCTCGTCGTCTCTGGTCGCCCTCGCAATTGCTTCCAGCGCAGCCGCGCACTTCGAGCTGAAATACCCGACCGGTCGTGGGTTTGTCGCGGACAAGGAGCCCGAGCCTATTTGTGGCGGTTTCCCGGACGTATCGGCCAACCGCACAGAGTTCCCGCTCAAGGACGGCGTGGTGTTCGTTTCGAGCCATCACCCGCACGCAAACCGTCTGTTTATAGCTCTCGGTGCTCTGTGCACGACCCGCTGACCCCGCGCACCAGTCTATGTCGCCATCACCCTGGCGGAGGCGCCGACCAAGTTCGACGAATTCAACGCGACGACCAACCCTGGCCAGGGCGGAACCGTGACGCCCTTCTTCCGCGTAACGAACGAGGGCGATCTCTGCTGGAAGACGGACATCTCGGCTCTGAAAATCGAGGGCGCCGTGGACGGCGCTAAGGCCACCCTCCAGGTCATATACGACGGCGGCGACGGCCAGCTGTACCAGGTATATCATGTACATCTAACAGCGTGACGGGGGCTAACCCAGCGCAGTGCGCGGACATCATCCTCTCTGCGAATGCCACGTCCCCGGAGCAGCCTGGCTGCCAGAACGTCGACACCTCCCTCGCTCCTACCACCGGCGATGACCACGACCACGACCACGACGACGGCGACGACAGCGGCGACGACGGCGCCTCGGAGCCTCCGAACGCTGGCGTCAAGACCTCGGCGTCTCACTTTGTTGCCGCCGCCGTTGCTCTGGCAGGCATTGCTCTCGCTCTCTAAGTAGTTATGCGAAGATTGCGAATAGCATTTTAGTACCTTTTTGTGTCGAGTTTTGCGTTGGAAAATAACTATTCGCGTGGGGATCGAATATTTGCGTCGCGAGAAAAAGAATTTGCACCAAGCGATGCAAAGGGCCTCCGGAGTTGAATGTGATGGCAGCACTTGGCTCCGCTCACGACATAACGCACATATAAAGGCGCCGCGAGGCACGTTCGGGCTGCGCTCCTGTTCACCCCCGTATCATAATGGCTGGCACACCGCCCCAGGCGCCGCCTGAGCTTCAGATCTACAAGTGCGCCGGTGGCCCGTGTCCTGCAAGCCTCGGTCTGACGCTGCGTCCAGCTCTTATGCCATTGACCCACGATATGCTCGCGGCTTCACTGCACTCTGGGCGTCTGCGCTGGGCGTAGCCATCTTGGTCTCGTTGCCGAGTCTCGTGCGATCCGTACGGAACGGGCGTGCATACCAAGGTTTGGGCCTCTGGGAGGACCTGCACGGCACAACATATGCGCCCATCTCCGACTCTGAGCAGGAGCCACCGCCCAAACCTCGCCCGCGACGAACTGTGCGACCATTAATCGACTGGCTGAGGACGAAAGGAAACGTACTGCCGCCGGGCTTAAACCTCGATGTTACCCAAGGTGCCGTCCTTGCCCCTTCAGCAGCCGAACAGCGTCGCTGACAACGCCATGCAGTGTTCATTGTCGCGGTATATCTGGGCGCGTTGCTATACTGCACGTTCCACAAGCTGCAAATAAGAGAGTATCCGAACCGCCCTGGTATGTGCCCGGCCGGTCGAGCCGGCAGGGCCGTGTGCTGACAGAGACTTGTCCAGGTTTCATGAGCGTCGCTCAGCTTCCGGTCATATTCTTATTCGCGTCCAAGAATGGCATTCTGTCCCTGCTCCTTGGCCGTGGGTACGAGAAGCTCAACTTTCTGCACCGCTGGGCGGGGCGGGCCATCCTGGTGACCACGACGATTCATGGCTCGCTCTGGATACGCAACCATCTGACGCAGGCCCCCGAATTGATGAATGGGAGTAAGGAGCGCTATGGGATGGCCGCGTACGGCACGCTCTGCCTCATCATCCTGTCTTCCCTCGGGCCCGTTCGGCGAGCCGCGTATCAATTATTTTTCTTCTGCCAGTACGTCCGCCGTTTCCCGCCCCAGGACTGGTCTCACGCGCAACCCTCAGCGTTGTTGGATATGTTGCTTTCTTCGTTATTGTTTGCTACCACACTCCGTATGCTGTCCCCTGGATATTCCCTGCTATCGCCTTCTATGCGGCCGACCTGCTCGTGCGGATGGTCCGCTTCCGGTTCAAGGATGCGACCGTCGTCGCAGTTGGCAACCAGCTGACTTTGGTACGCCTTCATTCCTTCCCGATTCATGGCCACTACTCAACCGCCACGCCAGCTCCACGTCCACGACGTCGACGGCGGGTGGATCGCCGGGCAGCATGTGCGGGTCCGTGCGCTATTCGGAGGGCGCGTCTTCGAGTCGCACCCCCTGACGATAGTCACCGCACCGCCGTCCACCTCCTGCTCCGAGCAGCGCGGTCTACTCCTCGGCGCGCGCGTGCAGGGCCCATGGACGCGCTCGTTGAACGCCCTGGCTGCGCAACACGAGAAGGGCGCTCGCTTGCTCGTCATGCTCGACGGCCCATACGGCGGTAGCTCAGTCGACCTCGGCGAGTGCGAGAACGTGCTACTTGTCGCCGGCGGGTCGGGCGTGACCTTCACGCTTGGCCTGCTGGATGACCTTGTCGGCCGTGTTGTACGACACGGCAGAAGGAACGGCGAGGTCACGCGTCGCGTAGAGTTCGCGTGGTGCATTCGCTCGTTTGGTGCGCTCCAACTCTCTTGGTCTCGCATGGGTATCTGTTACTGACGGCGGCCACACAGGCGCGATCGCATGGTTTGAGCCCTTGCTGCGTGACATCGCGCGCAAGGCGAAGGGCAGCTCTCTCGACGTGCACATCTCGGTCTACGTAACGTGCCTTTGCGACCCCGAGGCCGTACCGGACATCTATAATATGGACGTGACGTTGGACAAGCCGTCGATGAAGAGTCACCTTTCGCTCTTCCTCACAGCCAGTGGCGACAAGGAGACTGCGACTCTCCCATCCGGCGGCGGCCTTGGCATGGCCGTGTGCGGGCCCGCGGACCTTACGCGTGAGGCGCAGAACACCGTGGCAAGGTTGACGCCGGCCCAGATGCTGCTGCTAGGCGGCGTGTCGTTGCACACTGAGCAGTTCTCCTTGTAAGAGATCTACACTAGAGCATTGTCCTGATTTTGTATACATTGTCACGGCCGCGCGGCTGCGTTGAAGGAACGGGAAGTGTAATACTAGTACTGTGGTAACTGTACATCCTGGAAGCTGCGAGCCAGAGAGAGTCATCATTGTCGTGAAGGTCTTCTATGTAATCCCAAATCTAGCGCAGCCGGCCCAGTTGCGCCTTCGCGCCCTGTAGCTTGTTGCTCGTGTTGTCGACCTCCTCGGAGAATTGGTCGAGTATCTCGATCTGCTCCGCGATTTCTTGCCCAATGGCAATGCCGAGGTTCTTCTGTCGCTCGAGGATTGCGGAGAGCCTGTGAAGGTGCTGGTCCTGCTGCTCAATCTGCAGTTGTTGCAGTTGTACGAGACCGCGATTGTCGAGGGGGCGCGTCTGCTCGGTCTCCTGTGGTTGTTGCCTTTGACCGAAGACGCGCGTCGGGGGCTTTGCAGCCGCAGCTCCGAGTAGCTCGCCGCGTTCCGCGCGAGCCTGCGAGCTTGTCGGGGCTTGTGACGTCGCGATAGCGCGTGCGGTCTTTGCTGCGATGACGATGCGGCTGAGCTTCTCGCAGTCGTCGTTTAGGCGGGCGACCATGTCCGTCCTGCGCTGTACCTCCCCCTCGCTCATCCCCGCCGCGGCCAATGCGCCGAGCGACGTTGCGAGGACGCCGACGCGCGTAACGAGCGCGGCAAGCTTCTTCTTGGCCTGGACATTCGCGGTATGCGCACCCGCGACGTCTCCGCGCTGAGCCAGAGCGTCGCGCTTGAGTGTGTCAGCACGGATGTCGCGCGAGACGGCCTGCAGGTCGAGCTGCTCGTCGAGCCAGGAAGACGCGGTAAATTGCGCGCCGCCGTCAGGGGCGGTGGTGCCCTTGCCGATGGGGACTGCCAGGAAGTCCTTGAAGGCGAATGTGTCGCGCCACCGCGGATCGCGTGCGCTCAGGATGGCGCGCAGGTAACGCTCCAGCCCCTGCCGCCGCTCTTCGAGGATGGCAGGGTCGTGCATCGTGCGCCGCAGCGAGAAGGTGTGCTTGGGCGGGAGCTCGGCGGGCGGCGGCGCGCCCGTGCCCTGGGTGAGCTCGTTGTGCAGGTCGACGAACTCGGAGTAGCGGCGCCAGGTGTCCCAGGAGCGCACGGACGCGACGACGGCGATCTTGAATGCCGTGTGCGTCTTGGGCTCGGCGACCTCCTTGTGCTCGGGCACCGTTATGGACTGGACCGTGGTCATGCAGGATGATGTCAGGGTGTGCTGCTCGGCTGCGAGCGGTGCGACCGGCGAGCCAAGCGCTTAGCGGCGACTACGACCGACCCTGCTGCAACTGCAACGCTCCTGAACGGGAAAATGCGGCCGTAATATGCCGCGAAAAATTACGGACGATCGGGAAGATTGGGATTGTATTGGGAAATGATGGAGTGATATGATGCTGGATCAAACAGACCCCAACAGCCGTCCTCTGTCCTGATACTCACAAGTCCCTGTCCCGCTCGACGACGGCGCGCTGGCTGCTGCGAATGTAGAGATAGAGCGTGTGGGCGACGGCACAACCGGCGCCACGCTCGCTCCGCGCCCGCCGTCGCCCGCGCACTCGACCACCTCCAGCGTCTCCAAGTTTCACGAGGAGCTGGACGACGACCGCGTCTCCGTTGTCCCGCCGTCGCCGCCCGACGATGAGCCACCTTCGCGTCCGCGCAGTCCGCAGACGGAGCAAGGCGCGGGCTTCTTCGGCTCCGGAGAGCGCAGTGCCGACGGCCTTCGTCTGCTCGCAAAGCGTTTCCGCTCGAGGACCCATTCGGGCGGCGGCGCGCGACCCTCGAACGCTGGCGGAGAGCGACGTACGAGGGTCCTCAGCGTTGAGCGGCCGTCGTTCGAGGTCTCCGTGACGCCGCCGACGCCGAGCACGGCGCTGGGGCTGGGCCTGCCGCCGAAGGAAGAGAGCAAGGCCGATGGCAAGCGCAAGGCCAGCGACCCCGATAGCAGCATGGACAGCTCAGAGCCCACTGAGGGTGGTGCGTTTCTGACCGTCGCCATCATGTCTTGCCAATCTCACGCTCACCGTCCTCACAGGCCGGCGCGTGCACACCAAAAGCTCGGCGTCTAATGCGCCGTCGGCGTACCGCACCGCCAAGCGCATACGACTCTCAACGCCACACGAGGAGGCAGGCTCGTCGACACTGCGCGGCGTCCCGCACGGCCTGGAGCAGCTGCATCCACCGCCGCGTCCGTCGTCGCGCGCGAGCACCGCCTACACCGTCCGCACAAACCGCAGTATCCCCGTCCGCGCCATCGTCTCCCCGCGCCCGCCCAGCATCGCAGGTTCCAACAGGACATTCCACATGCGCGACCCGACGGCACGCCCGCCGCCGCCTGTGGGCTGGCGCCCGTTGTCCGCTGTGCTGGACGAGGAGATCCAGGTTCCCGTGCTGCCTTCTGCGCGCATTCCCCCGCCGCGGAAACGCTCGGTGCCCTGGACGGCGTGGGCGTTCTATCTCGGTTTTGTGCTCTTCCCTCTCTGGTGGATCGCCGCCTTCAGCAGCGTCTCTCCCTGGCCTGGACGGGAAAAACCAAACTGGGCAGGCTGGCTTCGTGCGCGAGGTAGGGTTCATCGTCTACGCCTTTCGGCTGTGTTCTCATTGCGTATCCGCAGACGAACGCGCATGGAGAAAGCGGAACAGGTGGATGAGCATTGTCGGGCTCATCGTCTACATCCCCATCATCGTCCTCGCCGCCGTCTTTGGCGGCAATGCGACCGTGACCGAGTAGCAGCCAGTGCTCTCGGCGCCGTTATTGCCATTCGCATCTTGTCTAGGTTCGAATCTTTTTGGCCATCTTCCCCCGCCCACACCCACCATCACCATCCCTCGCACATATTATTCCTCATCCCGACGCTCACCCATCTCATACTCCTTCGTGTCACTCACTCACTTGCCCCTGCCATTTGTTGTCTTGCCTCGCCGTAGCACGGACACTCACACTCACTTAAACTATCCTAATTGCTTGTCAGATTGTCTAGCTTGCCCGGGTTCCCTTCGCGCACGCGGCTCGTAGCCCATTCTCCCGGTGCCTTCTTGCGTCGGATGTCAACGTTGATCTTAAGAGCTGGATGTTGTTGGATTCGGGATTGGGGTTGGATGGACTCGGATATCGAAGATATGGAGTGAGAGTAGCTCCAGTATATAGCTGCTGCCCTTAGACCTGTTTGTCCAAACTGAAAATTTGCACGACTATCATAACCGCAAACGCGAGCAGTCCTTTTGCATTTGCGCGGGGAGAGCGGGATATAAGATACAGGGTTCGCATGGGAATAGTCAAATGGAATGGAATAAGTATACAGGTTGCGGCTACTTGAATTTCAGGGTTCGCTTGAATCGGGGATGATGGGATCGTCGTCGCGCACGACGAAACTGTCCATCTCGTAGTCGGACATCGTGTGGTCCTGCACGGGCGAGCTCGACACGCCCGGTGCGCGCCGTCGCATGCGATTCTCGTGTTCGCGCGCATTGAGGTGTCCGTTCTTGCGCGCGGGTCCAGACGCGAAGCGGGGTCCGTGCGCGCCAGGCGGCGCCTGCGTGAAGAGACTTGTGCGGTACGCTGCGTCTTGGTCGTAGGACGAGTCCGCCTGAGTCGCGGACAGCTCGGTGACGAAGAGGCGATCCGACTCGGACTCCCCCGCGTCGCTATCGGACGTGTCACCGGCGTCTGGGTCGCCCTCATCCCCGGAGTGGACGGCGACCGTGTCGAGGAGCTCGTTGCGTTGAGCACGCCGCGCCGGGTCAGCGCGCACGCGGGTCCGCTTGCGGCGTACTGGCGGCGGCTGGATGGGCGAGGAGGATGGGAGATCGGTGCTGCGCTTTAGGCGCGATATAGGCCCGGCGTCGGGCGAGTCGAAGGAGATGTCGGGAATGTGGAGCACGCGACGACGTGCCTGGCCGGCGGGGCGGATGGCCTGTGTGAGTAGTTCAGGTGATTCTGGAATGGCGGTAGGCGGCGCAGGCTTGACAAAGGTAAAGGAGCTGGAGGGAGGCGGAGATGCTGGCCTGCTATTGGCTACTGTCGATGAAGACAAGGGCCGTGTGGCCTTCGCAGGCGTGGATTCAACCATCTCGACGTCACTGCCGAAGGTTGGCTCGGGCGCACGACTGAGAGTCCTCGCAGATTGGAAGGCGGCAGAGGGCTGGGCGGATGTAGACTTCGTGGTTGCTACGACTTCGACGTCGGAATCGTCGTCAGAGCTGAGAATCCACTTGTACTTGTCGGCAGGCTTCGGTGCTGGTTTGGGCGGAATGGCTGGAGAATCGCACAAGTCTACAATTGAGCGGTCGGCTGGTATGGACGCAGAGCGAGATTTGGTCGACGCAGAGCCGGCACCCTTCGACTTGGAGGTAGCGGTCGAAGATTTCGCCTTGGTTTTGGCTCTACTGGGCGGCGGCGGCAGCGCGTCGGCGTCAGACCCTGAATCCATCTCGGCCAAAACTTGACTGTACGAGAGTTCCTCAGGCGGGTTGTCGTCTTTCTTCTTCTTCGACGACGCGCGTTTCTTGGTGGCCTTCTTTGACGGCGGGTCGCCCTCGATTTCTGCCATGACCTGCTCAAAGGTGAGCACTTCGCCCGCCTTCGCCTTCTTGGACGCTCGCTTCCGCGGCCGCACATCCGCGTCGCCCTCGTCGTCCTCGTCGCTCTTCTTCCGCTTCTTGCGAAGGCTCGACGCAGTCACGAAGCCGGTCGCGGCGCCTTCGGGAATGTTCCTCGTAGGGTCCGAGTTGCGTTTCTTCTTCTGCGTCTGTGTCGCTGGCGCGGGCTCGCCAGCCTCGTCACCCCCGTCGGCATCGGCCTTGCTTTTCCGCTTCCGCTTGACTTCGCGGACGTACGGCTCGCACTCGACGGCGCGTTCGACGCAGGCGGGCGTGATGTCGTCCGGCAGCAGACGGGGGACGTCGCAGTAGAGCTCGTACTTCGCCATGCGAATCGCGTACTGCACCTCCTCGTATTTCTCCTGCGCCTTGTGCCAGTTTTGCTCCTCGCGGTTCTCCGTCATGAGCAGGACCAGCTGGCCGTCGCGTTTGCGACCCGTGCGGCCTGCGCGCTGCAGGCCGCGGATGGAGCTGCTCGGCGTCTCGTAGCAGACGATCAGGTCGACTTCGCCGATGTCCAGGCCCTCCTCGCCGATCGAAGTGCTGACGAGGACGTTGTACTCGCCGGCCTTGAAGCGCTCGATGAGCTAGGACAGAGATGACTAGCGTCAGAAATGATTGCATCGACGACGAAGCGGAAGATCATAGTACCTCAAGCTGCTCGCTCTGTGCCATGCCCTTGCCGCCCTTCTTATCCTCGCCCTGCCCGATGAACCTGGCAGCATTGATGAGCGGCGCATCTGCCTTGAGGTACTCCATGATCTCCTCGACGCATGCGCGGAAAGAGACGAATACGATGGCCTTCGAGGTTTTCCGCTCAGGATCGTCGCTCTCCATAGCTTGGACGAAGTAATCGATGAGGAGCGCGCGGAGCTTCTCCAGCTTGGGGTGGACGAGCCTCCCGCGCTCCTGCTCGGTCCGGAAGTCCTTGATGAGCTGCTTGTACTCATGCGACTGCGTGTACCCCGGCGGCTTCTTCGCCTTGCCGGTCGAGTCGACTTCGCTCATCCGCGCCTCCAGGGATTCCAAGGCAAGTTGAGGACTGTACTCGAGCTAGACAACGATAAATGGCTCTTTCTATGAGGCTGCAAACACTTACAAAGTAACTCATGGCGCCCGAGAGCGAGTGGAGGTTGCTCAAGGTCGCATAAACCCATGGTGGGGGGGATGGCTTTCCGTGCAGTGCGTCAAGAGCGCTCTTGAGCGAGTAGGGCCGGATGTACAGAGGATCGAGTGTCCCACGAATCTCGCCGTTCTTGAACTGCTTGAGCATGGGCTGGTCATTGTCAGAGGGGACAAGAACGTCGCGATAGGCAATGCTTTCCGCACCAGCATGATCTTCGCCATTGCGTCTCGCAGCTTGGCCAGATGCGGGGGCATCTGGAGAATGTATTCTTTCCGCTCCTGCGATGCGCACAGTGAGCGCTTAGGATGGCTATGTGAGCTATTTTGCTCACCTTTTTCTTGATGTACGGAGTGATGTCTGAACTCGTTTCGCTACGAATCTCGATATGGCTAATATGCAAAGCGTCGATGATGGGCTGCATCTTATCCTTGTCGGACGACGGCGTCGCAGTCAGAGCCAGAATTCGGAAGTGTGGGTTCTTTGCTGTGATGCGGCGGACAGTCGTAGCATAGGCATACTCGCCAGTCGCTTTATGCGCTTCGTCTATAAGAGAGGACGTTTTAAGACGCAAGTGAGCCATGGGCGTTCAATGTACGTACCTACGACGAGGAGAACAATGTCTCTGGCGTCCAGGTTTTCCGACTTAAGATCGTTGTCCAGCGTTTGAGGTGTCATGTAGAAAACCCGTTTCTTCTCCCACTAATGGCATATAATTCTCTCTCAGATACGCGACGATCGGAACACATAGCTGGGGTCCACGCACCAGTTTCGCGCGTTTCTCCTTCGGGATTTCACCATGTAACTCGGCGGCTTCTGTGCCCGGTATGCCGCACACTTCGTGGCAAGCGGTGATTTGCTGCGCGACCAAAGGCTTCGTAGGGCACATGAAGATAAGTTTGCCCGTCGGGAACCATCTCCAGTCTGAGATGGCATGAACACGCAGATACACGGCCAAGGTGGTGAAATCTTACAGTTCAGCATGATTACGCTGGCAATGAAGGTCTTCCCCAGACCAGTGGGCAGAGCCACCAGCGTGTTCTCTAAGAGGGCGGCTTCGACGATGGAGAATTGGTACGAGCGTTTCTCGCGGTTTAGAGGAAATATCCAGTGTCGCGCATTCAGTCGGTCAAGTTGAGGTTTCATGGGTTCGGGCTGGGGTACGTTGTCAGCAGCCAACGACTGTCGTGCGACAGCGTCTACGCACCGGTCTGTATAAAGAGGAAATGTTGTGAAGGCGGTCAGCAAGGAAAGAATGTGGCGACTGAGCACACTTGCCCAACTGCAAACGTCGTCAGCTGACGACCCTGAGTGGTAATTATGAGCGCACCTGGCACGAAGGGTGACGGAAATTGCTCGAATTCGACCTCTTCTCCGTCGCTGGGGGACTTGCCCTTGCTTCCCTTGGCCTTCGTCTTGCGTCTGCCACTTTTTGCGAACGCTGTGTGGTCCCACTTCTTTGATTTGACGAATTTGCCGGCCTTGGGCATGGGCTTGGGCCTGTTGTTGGCCGCATTCGCGTTGAAGGGTTCGCCGGTGAGCGTGGTTTGCACCGTCCCGCTGGACGTTCGCACAGGAGGCGCAGGCGGTTTAGGAGGAATATGGATTGGGCCGGTCGCATTGTCTATAAGCTCGAGCTCGCTCTCGTCGAAGTCAAACGTGTAGTCTTCAAATTCGTCGTCGTCGGGCTGGGCAGCCGATGGGGCCGGCTGCGACGCGGATGGAGGGGGTGGTTGCGCCTGCGCCCTTGCCTGCGCCTGCGTCGCGTGCTGCGATTCGAGCTCGTCAAGCTGAGCCAGAATATCGTCGTCGAAGGTGTCGTCGGAGTCCAGCAGCATCGACGCGTCCATGCTGACTGGCGCAGGTGGCGCGGAGAGAGACAGCGCGTCGGGCGGAGTTTGGTCACGTGTTGATCGCTCCTCCGATTGGCCCTGGTCATGCCGCCACACCTCCGTTCGGCGTCCTGTCTGCTGGCGCGTCGCTTCTACGCGCAGATAGCCAGCGCTGGGAATCTTACTGCCGTATCGCATTCTCTCCCCAGCGCGTACAACCGGCGCATCCGTTCCGAGCTGCAGAAACAGTCCGCCTCTTGCACGCCGTTGCGCAAATTGCTTGGCCAGCTGGACGCCCATGCCGGCCGTGTTCTGGATTGCACATTGCCCTATGAATCCACGCCGTCAAGTACCAGACGCGTCGCGTTCGATGCTGCTCACGAAGGCCTTGTCACTGTGAGCCATGTCGCCGATGACGGCGACCATCTCGAAGTCCACACGAGCTCCGGTTTTGCCATAAAACTTCCCGGCCATGAAGCTGCTGCTATTTTGACCTGCGCTCATACACTACAAGAGGTATTCCTTGGCTTGACTCGCAGGGCACAAGCGTTGATTCTGGGCGCAGATCGGGTTTGGGAACCAGGCCCAGCTGGAGAAGAATAATGTACGGTCTGCAACCCTTGTCTCGACTTCACGGGGCCAGACCGTCCCTGTAACCGGAGTGCTATCCTCCCTGCCGTGGCACGACCTCGTTTTGCTTGAGGTCGCCCAGCCCATCCCAACACTGCCCATATCACCGTATCCCGCCCCAGTGGGCAATACGACTCAACTTCCGCTGGTCAATGCAGGGCCTGATATCACACATTTGACCACAACATGGACTCCTGGGACAGTTCAGGGCTACAAGGACTCGTGTGGTCGTCCAGCAGAGGCAAGCGTAGATAATGTACTCAGAAGGGCTACGCTCACAGTCTGGTGTAGCCGGGCACATACGATGCACTCGCTCAAATCCTGTTCTCTCCATGCCCGACTCAAGGCACGAGCGGGGCGCCGCTCATTGACGAAGTATCCGGTTCTGTCATTGGTGTTGCTCTGGGCACGAAGGTCGAGACGGGGACACTGGTCGGATACGGCGTCCCCTCCGAAATAATATACGAGGTATATCGGATGTTGTCGCAAGCTATGAGCCACATTTATCGTCGCACAGATGTTCCTTTTGCCTGGTTTAGGCAAGCGGTGACGCTCCATGCCGCAGATTGTGACGGAGCCGTTGTATACGAGCCGCGAATTGCACCTACTTAGCTGTACACCAGGCAACGGGACAGTGTCACGCGAACTGCGTACTTATACCATCACTCGATATTCATCGGATACACCACCTTTCTTTGCACCGACTCTGGCCGAACGACAACATATGGATCGCTTGCAGTTTCGACGGTCGCTGTCGCACGCATACGTTGAACAGAGATTCGACTCTTTGTCTGCGTGCGGCTAATTTACAGGAGTGCATACAGCAGGCCGTTTGGGTCACGAGGGGCTCCGCAGTGACAATCAGCCCGCGATGAGCGCAAGCTCAGAGCTCTTCGTCGCCAGGGGCTCGGTGCCGACGGACTCGGCGCCGAAGATATCCGAGAACGGGTCCCACGAAGCGTCGGTGTGGCGCTCGTACTCGATCCTGTTGGCGATGGTCGTGGCAAGCTCCTCTCCGTAGACGTGCCCGATCCATGCAAAGATGCCGTCGATACCAGCAGCGACGCCGCTCGTCGTCCAGATGTTCCCGTCCACGACCCAGCGGGCCTGCGGAAGCGGCGGTGAATCACGCAGTCCGACCGACAGCGGACTCCCACACCTTGGGAACCCAATCGACATTGGGCCCGGTGGACTTGACGAACGCCCACGCGGCCTTGTTGCCCGTCGCCTTCCTCCCGTCGAGGACACCGGAGCGCGCGAGGAGCGTGACGCCAGTGCAGACGGAGATGAGGTACTTGAGCTTAGGGTAGGTCTCGCGGATCAGGTCGATCTGGGGCTTCTGCTGCTCAACGGGCGCGCGCGTGCCGATGCCGCCGGGTACGATGAGGACGTCCAGGTCCTCCGGTGGGTTGGCGAACGTGTGCGTGGGCACGATTGACTCGTTGAAGAACGAGGGCGTTTGCATCACCTGCGCACGCGTGCTGACCGGCTCGAGCGTCGGCCCGATGATGGAGAGATTCAGCGGCACCGTCGAAGAGAGCACATTCAACGGGTCCAGGGGCCCGAACACGTCGAGGGCTTGAAAGCCTGGAAAGACAATGTAGCCAATGTGCAAGGGTTCTGGTCCTGGAGCATGTGCGTGGGTGATGCGGAATCGGCATGATGACATGTGGCACGCTCGCACCAGTAACCTGCGCGGCGGCCGTGGCAAAGACTTGTGTAGCCAGAACAGGGAGGAATTGCAGACGCATCGTGAGCGATGGACAAGTTCCAACTGATCGGTATGCCAAATCCAAGGAATGGATCGACGCTCAGAAACTGTATTTTATACTGCAGTAGGACTTCCCATGCGTACACGGCGCTTGCGACCATCATGACTTACAAACCCTCTCCGGCGTTTCTTCTTTGCGAGGACAGCGCCGTTGGGAATTTCATGCCTAATTCTCCGGGAATCTTGCTTCTCCGGGGGTACAAGTCTAAGAGCTGCGAACCGTCTGATCGGCCACAAAGATACGCATACAAATTGTTGTGGTTCTCTGTTGGTCCTGCGACCTTACGGCGTTTAGCAGAGGGAGCACGCGAGTAGTCCGGCACGGGCAGCACGGTCTTACTGATCAGTGATAGATTCAAAGCGGCGGTAGCAGTCGGCAGGGAGGCAGGTAGTCCAGGAGCAGAACGAGAAGCCCGAGCACGTGCTTGGCACCGCTGTTTGCAGTTCCCGAGCAAGGGGCTGACTCGGGAACTACAAACAGAACAATTCACACGCATTGCCCAAAACGACGGGGATAGGAACAGTGTATCAGGCCGTGCCAGCGGTCCGCATGGCAGCACGGGGCCCGCTGACGCAGGCAAGGACAGTCAGCGGCGGCCGAGGAAGCCGGGAGTCGGCAACGGCGTTGTCGAGTCCCCCAAAGGAGCATACGACACTACTCGTCATCGGGACCCCACGCGCAGGTGGATAGGCGGAAGCGACGAGGAGTGCACGGACCAGCAGTATAACCGGTCACAGACCGCTGGGCGCTATGGTCGCCGTGGTGAGAAAAAGGACGCCCGTGTGCACTGTGTGGGTTGGAGTATGTGCATGGCATTGGAGTGGGTAGGTAGTATGGGGGAGGACCATATGTGCGGCAGGCGGCAAGCAGTGGAGGAGAGGAGAAAAAACGATGCAACTCAGAGAGACGCGCTGCGAGGCGCAGGCTAGGTGCGCGGGCGTGAAAGAACGGTGAAGTGGGGGCGGGGGCAGGGGCGTCCCAGATCTCCGAACCGGTGCAGGCGTTTATATGAGCAGCCAAAATGCCTCAGCCAAAATGCCGCATTATCTAGACCGGAAGCAAAGCCGCGCACATCCAGCGACGATCACATAGTACATATATCTCAGCTCTCACCCTCTTCTCTCTGTCTGCGAGTGACCGGTCGATGGCTGTGGCTCATAAAATTCCGAGAAAAACAGCGCGACAAGCAGATGTACTTCGTGCGTTACGATTCAACACCTTATATAAGCCAACCTCAACAGGGAGATAAAACTCAAGAGTTTCACAAGTCGAGTTGCAATAGCAATTTGAATACCAAGCAAACCCCCCAAAGGCCGTACGATATTACCCAAGGATACTAAGATACAATACAGCAAACGTGACAGGGAGCACTTAAGGCAAGATGCTCGAGCGAATATGCTTGTTCGCAGCGAAAATTTCGTCGTGTTTTGGCTCGGGCAAAGCGTGCGCCTTGTGTATGCCAAGGAGCGGTTGAATGAGCGTGTCGAACGTGCTGAGGCAGATACAATAATACCCGTCGGCGACGCACTTCCCGGCGCGACATGGTTCGTGCCGGATACCCTCGCGGGTGAGGCGCTCCGCGACGCAGGCATACGGCGGGAGAACGAGGCTATCTGGGAAGCAGCAGCACTGGAGGACATTCCCGGCATCAGCGACCCGTCTGCAGAGAGTGCGTGAAGGTACTTACAGAGAGAATGGTGAGCGGGCGTTCGGTGCGGAGGATGCGCGCCGCGGTGCCCGGCGTGGAGAACTCGACGTCGAGCATGATTGTGTGTGTGATGCGGATGGGCGCGCGCGTGCCAGGCAGCGTCGTTGCGCGCAGCAGGTCGTCGTCCGGCAGCCTCGCGACGTGGCTCACCTGCAGCGACTCGCCCGCGCGCAGCGCCGCCAGCAGCCCGGGTGGGCGCTCGAGGTACGACGAGGTGCGCAAGACCGTGCCGGGCCGCCGCGACGGGGACTCGTCGCCCCAGAGTGGCGTTAGATGGTCGAGGTGGAAAACCAGCCGTTTGTGCGACGGCGGTGTGCTTGCCTGTCCGGGCTTTGCGTGCGAGCGTAGGGTGTATGATTGCACGATCGTTGCGGTTATCGAGTGCAGGCAGAGATCTTGAGGGACGCAGGCGAGGTTCAATGAGAAGTGCATGCCTCCGCCAACGGTGAGGTGTTCGGAGAGCAGGCTCATCAGGTACGGCTGTTGCGCGGGTGTCAGGGACTGCTCAAGGGCGACAAGAGCGGCTGATACTGACACCCGTCTCCGCGTTGAAGCCTTCAATCTGCTCATTGAGCGCAGATGTTTCCACGTCACTAGATGGGTGTCTCGTCAAGGGAGTATTCCGCGTGCATGGAGGAAAGCGCACAGAGCTGGAACAGCGATGACCTCGGTGAATTGGTCACTCTTGATAGCACCGGCAGGACTGTCGGCGACTGCGACCAGCTTATAGTACACCCGGCCAAAGGGGCATCTTTCGTACGGCGGGCTGGAGCGGGGCACCTTCAACGACCACGCAAAGCTGGCTCAGTGCAAGCCGTCAGCTTCTGCGTGCATACCCCGCAAAGCAGTGCCGTGCAAACTCACGTATGCTCTCCCTTGTCCAGGTGTCTCGGGATTTTCGCGTCGGTTTCCCACGAGCCCAATGTGCCCTTCTCGACGCTGGTAACCAAGGGCTTATCAGCGACGTTGACCGACGCGCCGCGGGGAAAACACGCGTACGGCTGTCCGGGCAGGGTGAGGGTGTAGTGCGCGACGAGTCTGACCGTGAGGCACGTGAACTCGCGCGGCTTGGGCAGGGAGAGGACGACCTGTCCGAGGAGGGTGTCGTGCGCGTCAGGGGCGTCCGGGGTCAGATACTCGAGCTCGTTGGCGCCGGGCGGGTGCAGGTGGAAGATGCCTTGGTACGGTTGGATCTTGAGTGTCGGACGCCGCCCGCTGCCCACGCCAAGAACAGAGACCATGCTGACAGTGGAGGTCAAACTTCAAGACGCAGTTGACCCGGGGAAACTGAAAGCGACCTCCTGAGTCATGGCTGGCGATGTGCATCTCAGGCCCCGCGATGATGCTCTCAACAAGATGCCGGACCTGACAGACTTGATCGGGCCTGCCTTTACTGGCGTTGGACGCTCAAGGACGCTCATAACAACGTCTGGCGGGGCACACAGTGCTTATTTTAGGCACAGTAGACACCGGGCAAATCTCACCCCGCCAGACGCCGTTCAGGATGCTAGAGCTACCCATGCAGACTGGGCAATACGCCGATGGAGGGCCCTTCCGCAACAGACGTAGATAAGGAGCAGAAGCAGCATGGGCTGATGAGCATTGATGTTGCGATGCGGGGACAACTGAGAAGGAGGTGTTCTCCGCGGCTTCAAGGTCCGCGGCTCGATGCCGCCCTCGACCAAGTCCTCGGCGCCGCTCCCACTCGCGCGCCGTCTCCTCTTCCCAAATGGGCCCTCGCCGCCGCCGCCGCTGCTCTCGGACGTGCCGCAGGAGCTGAACGACGAGCTCTACGACTTCCTGGCGCTCGCGCTGCGCGCCTTCGTGCTGCCCTGGTGGTCCAAGATCACGAAGTACGACAAGGAATTCGTGCCCGAGATCGCGCGCGTCGTGTCGCACTCCGTCCGCGGGCTCGAGCCGCGCGCCCGGGCGGCCGACGTGCCGCGCCTGCTGCTGCGCGACGTGCCCGCGCTCCTCGCGCAGCACTATGCTGACTTCCACGCCGCGCGCCTGCGCGTGGGCACGTCGTACGCCGCGGGCGAGGGCTCGCTCGCGGAGACGTTCCACTCGCTGCAGCCGCACATCGCGCTGACGCCGCACGGCCAAATACGCGACGAGTACCTGCGCCAGGCTGTCGAGCGCGTGCTGCAGCTGCTCCTCCCGCCCGAGGACTATGACGCCCAGGCCGAGCGAGAGATCGTGCGCGAAATTCTGGTCAAGGTCCTGCTGGGCGATGTCTTCCCGCGTGTTGTGCAGCCATGGTTCATACAAAAGATCATGCTGGACATTCTTGGGCCGCCGCGGCCGCCTCCCATATCGGTGCGTCGCGCATTACTTTCGATGTGTCCGCTTCTCACAGTACGTTATAGCCTACACGATCGTCCCAAGCCTCATTCCATGCAATGGTAGTGCTCTTCCTATCGGCTGTACAAGCCGTTTCCGCGGCGTGTTTGACCGCCATTGCGGTATCGCAACGCGCATGGCATGCAGTAGCGGCCATCCACGCCGCAAGCAGACCGTCCAAGGACCCCGCACGACAAAACCTCGGTCGCGGCGTGGTCGACCTGGTCGGCGAGGTGTTGTCCATGCGCGCGCGATTCGCGTCGGCAATGATTCTCGCCTTCATGCAAATGTGCATGATTTGGCTCGCCCCCTGGTTCGACCGGTACGCCCCATACATCGCATTCATTACTGCCACTGACTGTATCACAGATATGTCCCGCACCTCGTCGAGACACACCTGTGCACGCCGGCGCTGGTTCTCAAGATCGTCGTGCAGGGCAAGCGGCTGCTCTTTCCAAACGGTTGGCCGGGTCCGCCGCCTATAGACCCCACGCCGGAGGAACAGGTTGTCATCCGCGAGTCGCTGGAGATACGCCTGGCTGGTCTGCTACCGGGTGCGTGCAGCGCGGGGGGACTGCGGTCTATGGACCACGCTGAGCATGCTTGTGCAGACGCCGTGGCGCCCGTCCTAATAGGACACGACATGCCGTCCAGACGCTTGACCATCCGGTCCGCGATCGACCCGCTCATCTCAGTGCCGTGTAACAACCACCTACTCATCCTCATCCTGGACGCGCTCCTCTTAGCCCTTTTCCCTGAGATGGGCATGGAGACCTGCGCAACGGAGTCCTCTGCGACGACGCCACGCGCGGATAGCGATGATTCGCGCTCCTAAACGAGTATTACGACGCCTGACGCCACCGCATACATGTCTATTTATTTCTCACGCTGCATTTCCCGGTGTTGTAGTACAACAAGAGACGCCAGTTCTATTCGTTCACTTTCACTTCGCGATCGCAGATCAGAGGTGTACATAAGGAGGATATAAATCTGAGCACAGAGCGGGCCGGGACGAGAGGATAAGCGGACGCCGGGCAGCGGGGGGCCCGCTACACACCGGGCTGGGTCCTCGGGTACGCCGTGAGCTGGCTCGCGGCGTCGTCGACGAACCAGGTGACGGTGCCGGGGTGCGCGGGGCGGACGCGCGAGCACGGGAGCCCGCGCTCGGGCTCGTCCAGCACGGCGTGGAGGATGTCCTTCTTGGGCTCGCCGGTGGCGACGAACGCGACGTGCGCGGCGTGGTTGATGACGCGCAGCGTGAGCGTGATGCGGCGCGGCGGCGGCTTGGGCGAGTCCTCGACGTACGCGACCCAGCGGTCGTCCTCGGTGAGGATGGAGTGCGCGGGGAAGAGCGACGCGGTGTGGCCGTCGGGGCCCATGCCGAGCAGGATGAGGTCGAAGACGGGGAAGCGCGCGGCGTCCTTGCTCGCGAACTCGTGGATCAGCTGGCCCTCGTATGCGTCTGTGATCTCCTCGATGTCGCCCAGCAGCGCCTCGTCGATGTGGTGGATCTGGCTTGCCGGCAGCGCGCCGCCGAGGTGCGCGTACAGCTCGCGCGTGCACAAGCCGTGGTTGCTCTCGGGGTCGCTGAGCGGGACGAGGCGCTCGTCGGCGTAGAAGACGTGCCTGCATCGCGATTATCTCGCATCGGCTCGCGCGCAGGCCTTATCGCGGCGCGCGCACCATTTGTCCCACTTCACGCCCGGCCGGCCGATGAGCCCCCGCAGCGTCTTGGGCAGCGAGCCGCCGGAGATGGCGATGGTGAAGCGGCCCTTCTTGTTGACTGCGTCGCGCTGTATCTTGGTAATGTACGCCGCCAGGCTGTCCATCAGCGCATCGGCGGTCGCGAACGAGTGCAGCACGGGCGCGGTTGCGGTCATGGACATGGTGCAGAAATTATATCAATAGCGAAGACAGGAAAAGCTTACAGGCAGGTAAAAAGGCGTAAACGCGGTGCGAGTGAGACAAGGACAACAACGAAGTCGGAGTGCGCAACACTTCCACAGCCGCTCATGCAATGCCTGACGTCAAGTCCGACCCAGGCGCGCGCTCTCTGACCGAGACTCTGGCCTCCTCTAGCAATTGCATCCATAGCTCTGCGAGCTCTCCGAGTCGATCTTGATGGGGTCAGGGTAGTCGGCGTAGCTGGGGGGAGACAAAGTCAATAAGGCACTCACGCGGATCGTGCTGGGCTCCTCGTACAGCTCAACCTCGGCCTCTTGTTGCAGCGCGTTCTTGGCAATCGTCTGGAACGCCTGCTCGACGTTGATGGCCTCCTTCGCCGACGTCTCAAAGTAGGGGATGTTGCCCTTGGACTGGCACCAAGTCATCGCGCGCTTCTGAGTCACCTATCCGCCGCACAAGGTGAGCGGGAGGGCAAAAGCATGCGCGTGCTCCAACGGACCTGGCGTTTGCTCTCCTCGACGTCGATCTTGTTGCCGAGGACGACAAAGGGGAAGTTGTCCGGGTCGTGCGGGCTCGCCTGGATGAGGAACTCGTCCCGCCAGCTGTCGAGCGTTTCGAACGACTTGGAGCTGTTGACGTCGTACACGAGCACGCAGCAGTCTGCGCCGCGGTAGAACGCGACGCCGAGCGACTGGAAGCGCTCTTGTCCTGCCGTGTCCCACAACTGACGCGAGATGTGAGCGTCAGCGAGCAAATGAAGCACATGCGGCAGGCACGGACCTGCATGGTGACGAGGCGGTCGTCCACCATGACCTCCTTGGTCAGGCTGTTGCAATTAACGGGATGAGTGAGGAACGGCCGATGACGACGACGCACAAGTCAGCGCCAATGGTGGCCTTGTACTGGTTGGAGAACCGCTTGTTGACGTATTGGTTCATGAGCGACGTCTTGCCGACGCTGCGGGCGGGCGTGAGCACCCGCGTGCGCTCGGGCAGCTGCGGGCCTGTGTGGCGTACCCGCTGTCGCCCAGAATGATAACCTGGTCGGCTGGGCGTGAGCGAGGACGGACCGCGGGCGGCAGCGACGGCGGCGGCGCACCTTAAGAAGAACGCGGCCCATGAGCGGCAGTCAGGACGCTGGCGGTCGTCGGCGAAGAGATGGGATTGGAAGGCGAGCGGGCAATTGGACTCCGCCGACGAGGCCGGCTGAGCGACTCCCGCGTGCGAGCGATGCAGCCCGGCCCCAGCTCGCTCTCGACGTTCCAGGACGTGATCCGCCAGCGGCTTGTCGAGCGCAACGAGCGCGAGCACGCATATGCCTCCATCATCGAGCAGTGTCCGTCCCCGCCCCCACGTGTTTCCCGCGCGCGCTCACCGTCCCGCCCGTCGCCCAGACCGCCGGCTGGCGCAGCAGACCCGCCTGCTCAAGGAGCGCAACCAGAGCCTCCTGCGCGCCGTCGGCACCGTCAAGTCCAATCCCAATGCATCCACCGTCCTCGTCAGCGCGGAGGAGTGCGTTCCGCCCTCGTTCTCGGCCCCCCGGTCCGTCGCACTCGCGCTCACCCCGGCTCTGCAGGAACCCCGTGCGCGCGGCATACACGTCCTCGCTCGAGTCGCAGATATCCAGCATGCGCGACGAGCTCGCGGCCGCCTACAAGGCCCAGAGCCAGGCGACCCAACGGCTCATCGCCGTCAACGACACCCTGCGCGCCCAGGAGGAGCAGTCGCGCCTCGACGGCGAGAACATGCGCAAGCTGCAGGACGAGCTGACCATATTGCGGCGCAAGGTCGCACAACACAACGAGATTCTCTCAGAAAAGGACAAGCAAGTGCAGGTTCGTCTCAGGCCCCCGTCCGCGTTATCGCTGGAGCTCACATGTCCCGCAATCCCGTCCAGTCCCTCACCGACGATTACAATGCCTTGAACCTCGAAGTCAATCAGCTCGAGCAGCGCAACACGGATTTGCGGCGCGACAACGCGTCGCTGCTCTCGCGCTGGATCGACAAGATGAACCTCGAAGCCGAGAAGCTGAACGAGGCCAACATGTTCTACGAGGACCTCAAGACGCGCCACGAGCTGGCCGCAGCCGCGCTGGGCGACCTCCCGACAGGATCTCTGTCGGCGGGGCCGTCGGGCTCGGGAAACGGGCTGGCGAACGGGACGTCCCGCACGACGGGGAAGAGTCCCGCGACTGGGTCGACGTCGAGCACGTTGCAGAGCCTGAGTCCGAATGGCTGATCGTGAGCGACGCCGAGGACAAGGACTGAACGATGACCGCTCCCTCCCCCAGTTTCGCGAAGAGTCGCCGCGGCCCCCCATACTTCCCCGTCAGCGCGCGTTTGTACATACATATGTCCGAGTGTCTCCCACCGCCCACTATTCGCGCTTCCCTTGTCTTGTTATTTTTGCCCCGTTGGATCATCTCTCTCGCGCTTTCTCTCTCCCTTGCACCCACACTCGCTACTAGTTCCGTCTTCTCTGCTTACAGTAACATTCTGGTTCTGGTATGCACCAATACAGATAAGGGGTTGCTTGCTTGTCGGCCGAATGACAGCTCGCCGAGTCATTTGACTTTACACTGAGAAGGATTGGTCGCGTCCTCATAAAGCCGGCGCGCGCCTGCACTGTGACTCCGGCTTCTCCTCCTCTAGTCATGGTCCTCCCCTCGCTCGCCCTGCGCTGGTCCGCGCGTCGCGCGCCGTTGATCTCGCGCGCTTCCCTCCTCTGCGCTCGCCAGAATTCCACCGCACGGCCGGCGGCGCTGCCGGATATCGACGTGCGCACGCAGCTTCTCCGCGGACACGCTGGGTGCTGACGCGCTCTGCAGCCCTCCAGATTAAAGATCTCCAAGCGCACCGACCTCAAGGCGCTGCCCGAGCTCGAGGGCCTCGCGTTCGGACGCGTCTTTGTGCGTGCGAAGCTCCGTGGCGCGCGCCGGCTCATGTGACGCCGCAGACGGACCATATGCTCACTATCCCCTGGAGCATGGACAAGGGATGGGCGGAGCCAGAGATCATTCCCTGTGCGTCGTCCCGCGTCTTCGCGCGCGGGGACGAGCTCGCTCAAGGAGAAATGCGCAGACGGGCCGCTGTGCTTGGAGCCGAGCGCGACGGTCTTCCACTATGCGCAGACGCTGTTCGAGGGCATGAAGGCGTACAAGAACGCCGAGGGCAAGATCACGCTTTTCCGCCCGGACATGAACATGAAGCGCATGAACACGAGCGCGCAGCGCATTGCCCTCCCCGTCCGTCCCCCCGTTGCCTCTGCTTGCGCACGCTCTCATTTCCCGGGGCGCGCAGAACTTCAACGGCGACGCGCTGCTGGACCTCATCAAGACGCTCATCCGCCTCGACGCGCACTGGGTCCCCGACAAGCCCGGCTACTCTCTCTACATCCGCCCGACACTCAGTTCGTCGTCTCGTCTCCTCGACAACGGCTCTCATTAACGCGATTGTGTATAGTGGGCACGCAGCGCGCGATAGGCGTCGGTGCACCCGATGAAGCGCTCCTGTTCGTCATCCTCAGCCCGGTAGGGCCGTACTACAAGTCCGGTTTCAAGCCCGTCGCGCTGCAGGCGACGACCGAGTACACGCGCGCAGCCCCGGGAGGTGCGTTCTGCATTACTCATCTGGATACCGGAGAGATGCTGAGAATGGGGTGTAGGCACCGGCGCATACAAGCTTGGTGCGAACTACGCACCGGGCGTCGTGCCGCAGCGGGAGGCGGCCGTGCACGGCTACTCGCAGAATCTCTGGTTGCATGGGCCGGAGCATTACCTGACTGAGGTGGGCCTCGTACATTTGGCCATACTCCCGTGCTAAACGCACGGTGCAGGTCGGGACGATGAACATGTTCGTCGCGCTGCGCAACGCGGACGGAGGTATGGCTGTTTCCTAGCATCTCCCTGCTGCATTGACGCCTCACCTCCCGCATCGACCAGGAGTCGAGCTCATCACCCCGCCGCTGGACGGTATGATTCTGCCGGGCGTGACGCGAGACTCGGTGCTGGCCATCGCACGCGAGCACGTGTCGGGCAAGAAGCGGCTGGCCGGCCTCCCGGACAAGCTCGTCGTCAACGAGCGGCCCATCACCATGAAGGAGGTCAAGCAGGCCGCCGCGGAGGGCCGGCTCGTCGAGATGTTCGGCGCTGGCACGGCAGCGATCATCTCGCCCGTCGACAAAATCGGGTACCAGGGCGAGGACATCATCATCCCCACCGGGCCCGAAGGCGTCGGTCCGCTCGCGGGGCCCATCCTCGCGGAGATCCAGGGTAGGCAGCGCGGCGAGATCCCGTCTGAGTGGAGCGTGGCCGTTTGAATGTAGTTGTTGGCCGAATATTTCTTGGGTAATAAGTAGCGTAGCACAGTCGAATCACACAGAGCGCAGGTTTTTGGTCCGGCAACATCGTCCCCGTGCCTCCACACCCCCAAGCATAGCATTCGGTTTGAGCAAAGCAGCAGGCAGGCGGGGTCTGACAGAATCACAGACGACAAATATAAAAAAAGCAGCAGACAGGGCGGGATAGCAATCTACAGTCCAGGCGGGGCATTATGCACAGAGCTATACATGCAGCAAGATGCGATTCGTTGTGTTGCAGGGGTCGGTGGTTGGGCGGGCTTGCAGCTCATCGTCTGCGGCGCCGGTCATCTTCGTCGTCCCAGTCGTCGTCGTGCATGCGCCGCATATCGTCGTCGTCGTCGTCTTCGCGCCGCGGGGAGCGCGAGACGGGCTCTTCCTTCATCAGCGTGTCCTCTCCAACGCCTGGTTGCGGCTCGCTTGATGCTGCCGCCGGTGCCGCGGCGCCTGGAGCGTCCGAGTGCCATGCGACCTCGATAGAGCCGATGCCAGTGACGTTGGTCGGCCGTGCGAAAGCCTGCAGCGCAGGAAATGGGTAAATCTGCGCATCCAACGATTGAGCAAAATTTACGCGCCTGTTCCGCGAAAGAACGACTGGTGAAGGAGACGACGATGTCGCCGGAGGGCAACGTGCTCGCAGACTCCACCTGGCCCATGCTATCGTAGTAGCCGCGCACGGCCTGCAGGGCGTCGTCGTCTCCGGACGTGCCCTTGATGACGAGTTTCCTCGGCCGATTGTCGAGCTTCATGTTGCGCATGGGTACTGCGCCGCGACCGCGGTAGTATCCACGGGCGCCACCTCTGCCCCGTCCGCGATATCCGCGGAAGGTGGAGCCAGGGTATGCTGGGGCAGAAGGGTCTGTGATACCCAGGCTAGCAGCCTGCAGGAACATGTGAGCAAATGATTCCCTTGAAGTGACCGTTCAGACTCGCCTCTTCCCGCAACTTGGCCAACTTCGCCTTCAGGGCCTCCGTCGTGGAGCTCGACCCCTCACTTTCAGTACCAGCGGCGACAATCTCGAGCTCCTTGTCAAGCAGCTCCTTCTTCTTCTGCTCAGCATCGGCAGCAGTCGATGGCGCAGCGGCGGGCTCGCTCTTCATCTCGTCCGTGAGCTGCCGCAGGCGCGCCATGATCTGCTGCTTATCCTCCGCGGATGTTGCAGAGGAGTACCGTGCCATGAGGGTCTTCTGCTCGGCGATTTGCCGCTCCAGGAGCTGCTGCTTCGACGCGAGGGCGGCCGTATCTACAGGCTTCTTTTTCGGCGCAGGGGGCGCAGCGGCCGGAGCAGCAGCAGAGCCATTGCTCGGCTCTTCCGTCGACGGGTTATCCTGGGCAGTGATGTTGGAGATGAGCGGCGCGGATGCAGCGAGCATCTTCTGGCCAGCTGCGCCGTGTCCCGCCATCGGTCGGTGCCAAAAGACCTTAACGAAACGGTTGCCGAAAACAGCGTCCTCGGACTTCCACGCGGTGTGCGCTTCTGTCGGAGTTGCGAAGCTGACAAGGGCCTTCGCGCCCTTGGCGTCGATGGCAACGTTCGTCACTGTCCCGAAGCGCTTGAACCAGGTGTTGACACCCTCCAAAGATAAGTGCTCGGGCGGGATCTTCTCCACAACGAGCGTTTTGTTCTCTCCCTTGCGCGGGCCGCGGGTGTTTGCGGAGCCGTCGTCGAAATTGTGCGCCCCGGCAAATGTGCCTCGTTGTGCATCGGCGGGATATTGCTGGCGGCGCGACCCGCCGTTCTGCGGCCGAGGGTGGCCCTCCGGTGCGCCTTCAGGGCGGGGAGTAAGATCCTGAATGACCTGCTCGCCGCCCGGGTGACGGCTGCCCATGCCCATCTGGGCCTGGGTGGGATCGTACGCGCCCCCGGGAGCCATCCCGAACGGCATCCCGAACTGTGCGCCCATGACGGGCACGAAAGGCATGCCCGGCGGCGCACCTGGGGGGCCGCCGAAGCCCATTTGAGGAACCACGGCGTCATTGCCGTGGCTGTAAGGGCAGAGTGCGCCTCGCGCGCAATACCCGAGATCTAAGTCACGAAGTCAGTGTCTTAGCCCGTCATATGGAGGCGCAGTGCGCACTGTGGTAGTCCCTGCAGAGTCCTCTCCGACCACGCTGGGACATGTCGTTTTGTTGGCGCCCGTTGGCGCCTCCATTCGCGTAGCCACCGCGTCCTGCACCCTGACCGCGCTGTTCGCCTCCCCTCCACGCACCGCCGTTGCTGTGCGAGGGCCCGGGGCCGTATCGCGAGAAGTTGCCGTCGGAACTGAGACGCGGGCCCTTGGGCGGGGCGCGTTCGAAGTCGTCGCCCTCTGCGGAACGCTTTTGGCCAGCAGCAGGGGGTACGAGGGCGTCGAGGGGGATGGGGATGCCAGGATCCTCTGAGCGCGCTGCGGGCGCGTCGGCGGCGTAGGGCATGTAGGACTTGGTGCGGAGGGCGGCTAGGAGCTGTTCTGTGAAGGCCGGAGCCTCTGCGTGCGCAGACCGCGCGTCAGACGCGATGTTGGGCCACGACGCGCGGGGTCAGACACGCACCCTGCTCCAGGAAGTCCGCCAGTTGCTTGGCGAACATGTTGCGCAGGTCCGCCTCCGACGCATCGTGCTTGAGCAACGCGAGCACATAATCGGCGAGCACCTGCGGATCAGCGTCGCAGCTGTCCAGAACGGGTCAGCATTCTCCTCCGCGGCGTCTAAAAAGTGGGCGCACATGGGCTCGAGCGTCCTGATGAGCCAGGGCCGAAGGTGCGAGACGTCCGCGGGTTCCAAGTGTGGCATGAAGGCAAGTGCGGCTCGCACAAATCCGACTCCGACGGCACGTCTCCATCCTCCTCAACTACTCCCGGTGATGCAGCCCGCAACCCGAGCCGCCTTGTGCTCCGCCCTCTACACGTCATTCTGGAGGCCGGAAGCGCAGCATTCACTTGCGACACAACACCATTCATATGGATTTCCGGTTCTGGTACTGCTCTTGACTCACCGTGGCCGTGGTGCAGCACTGGTGCAGCACGGCTGCTTGGGTCTTTCCACGGCTTCAATGCCACATGAACTCATATCACCAAGACCCCTCTCGCTCGATACCCGTATTGTCTGAAAGGCGGTGGTTGTCTGGCCGCGCTCCGTCGAACCTCGCTGTCTCCGCCACACAGCATGGATCATTCTTGGGCCTACAGCACTCTACCGACTGATTGCCACTATACGCCAGTCGACCCTCGATCTGTGCAGCGTCCTCTTTTAATGCAAGCTCGCGGGTTGGGGGCTTCGGCCCTTCATTCGACTTCAGGAGTCGCTCGCTACACCGCGTGTGGATGCCCTCCATTAGAGATGATTCTGGACTCCCAAACTCCCCAAACCTATTGATACGACAATATCTAGGACATGCCTTGACGAGATGGTATACGAGTAATCTCCACACAATAATTACACGTTCTTTCCGGCGGCAGCGGCCTGGTCTATGCCCTGGTTGCACCATCCAGAACAGATAGAGGCATAAAGCAAACCCGCTTTGATCAATCTTGCATTCAACTTGAATCTTTTTCATCCCTGTCTCCGAGGAAAGGAACCGTTATCATGGCGAAGACTTCCGTCCCTTTGGTCGCGTGGCCGCAGTCCTTTCCCATCTCTTCAACAAAGGCGACCCCGCTGGAGTGGGCAGATCGCTCATCGTGCCTCTGCGTAACACGGCGATCCAGACACCTTTGCACTGGCGGGCCGAAAGTCTATTCCGGATGCACCGCCGGACTTGTGCTTGTACGGTTTTATCTTTCCTTGGATCCCTGTCGCCGTCCCCTGGAGGCCGCGCGAAATCTCTCTATGGCCATACTGCACCATCTCGAAAGGTCCGGGGTCATCTTCGCGGTCCCGCGAGCGCGTGGTCGATGCTCGACAACGAGTGTTGTCACCGCGCAGCGTTGCAATTCCCGCGCCCATGGCGGCTGTCCTCCGGAACGCCCAGGGCTCCGCAGCAATAGAGCGAACCGCCTGTGTTGAGGCTGGTCGAATTGGCAGATCAGTGCAAACCTTAAGCGAAGGAATTAGGTTTCTTCCTTCATTGTGGCAGCGCCGAGATTTCTCTGGCAGCAACTTGCTCTGCGCAGCTGCAAGGGACCCTTGCGTTGCAGTTCTGCTGCGCATCCCTTGAGTTGCTCTTCCTATGCAGGGCCTGAGCAAATCTCATGCGCGCGGTGCCTTGCGGATGCACTAATCACTCGTGATTGTACGCGCGCATCTGTCAATGGGTTGCGCGAGCCGCCGTAAATAGCCCTATTGGTCGGGCGGTAGTTACTTTTGACGATAAAGTAAGAAAGTTGACTAGTTCAGGTCAATCTACTGTACAAGTGGAATTAATTGGTCATCCGAAGAACGTGTGCGCGCGCGCCGCATTTCGCCGGCAACGCTCTTTGAACTCGTTCGTCTCTGTATGCCGCCGCCCCCCGAGGGCTCGCCGACCCCGTCGTCCTCGACGCCGCGGCCCGCGCCGACGCCGCGGCCGAGCTCGTCGAGGCCGCAGTCGCAGCCACAGTCGCGGCCGACGCAGACGCGGTCTCAGACGTCGCAGACACCGTCTCCTACCACGCCCCCGGCGTCCTCCTCGACGTCGGCGAGCCAGTCGCTCTCTACACCCCCACTGCCACCCGCACCACCGGCTGAAACACCCAGCCCGAGCCCCAGCGCTCAGTCCACTCTTTCCCAGTCCCCGTTCAACGGAGCCGCCCCCACTCCCGTGAACGCCTCCTCGACCAACTCCCCGGTCTCCACGCCGGCGATAGCGGGCGCTGCTGCCGGCGGTGCGGTCGTTGTGCTTGCGCTTCTCGGCTGGTTCTGTTACCGGCGACGACAGCGCAAACGGTCCGCCGTGCCGCCGCCGCGTCCGTTCTCGACCTGGATCAACGACCGCAACGCGCGCGGGCAGACCATGTACGACGCCACCGAGGTCGATCCCTACGCCATGTCGTCGTTGTACCGCCTCCCGCCCGCGGCCGCGCAGTCGGGCTCGTCCAGCATCAAGGCTAGTCCCATCTCGGAAACTGCACCAGCAACCTACCTGTCCCTCCCCGTCCATGGTCGGTCGCCAACCGACCTAAGCGCTAGCACCGATAGCTGGGTCGGCACAGGCACTCCCAGCACCGCAACTTCTGCGCTTCCTCTCATCAGCCCGGCCTCGACTGATGCCGCTGATACACCTGGGCCCTTCGCAGCGGCGCTGCACCACCAGTCTTCTCGTCGCTCGGTGTCGTCTACCCGCGACTCGCCCGCGCCGTCGCCCTTGAGCGGCTCGCCCGCGCCGACTCCGCCGCCGACAGATGTCACACCTGTCTCGCCGTTTGCGGGCGGTTCCTCGCGCTCCCCATCTATCCATTCGTCTTCCCGAAGCAGCGTGCGCCGGGTGTCGACTGCGCCCCCGCGGCCAGTGTCTTACGCGCCCTCCATTGCGCAATCGCGACATTCCATCTATGCTGCGTCCGCGTCAACGATCCGCGGTGCGCCGCATCAACCGCACAACCGCATCGACATTGTGCTTCCTGCGCCGTTGGCTCCCGAGACATTCGTGCCCGTTGCGCCGTTCATGGCGAGCCACTCACGAACTGGATCTGACCGTTCCCGAATGAGCATGGGCGCGATGAGCACCTTCTCGTACGGCCAAGCCTGGCGCGAGGACAGCCCCAGTAGAGAAGGTTCGTTCAGCCACCTGTTGTCTATTGTAAACACTATCCTAATGACGTCCAGGTTCTATCGCCGACGATGTAATGTCCGTTAGATCGCAACGGTCTACCGCCACGATATCCGCCTCAGCGCAGGCACCGCTCTACGACCCTCGATACCCGCAATCATCTACTGCCCTTCCCCCGGTACCCCCTCTCCCTGCTTCCGTCACTCGATCATCCTCGCCTGCATCGCCGGCGAAGACTTCGGGCTATTCCACCCCGCGTCCGGGGACTAGCAACACTATTACGAGCCTCACCGACGCCCTTGGGCTCTCGGGCACAGCGACGCCCACTTCCGCTGGGCCAAGAACACCTGTGCTGCCTTCGCCTTCCGCGGCTAGCATGTCGACGGCGGAGTACGGCACCCCGCTTGGTAGCCCAGAACTTCCCGAGCTCAGGGCGCCATATGCTGCAGCGCCGGGCCGAATGTCCCTCGAAGAGCTTGCCGCAGCCGCTGTCGACACATTGCTCTCAGGGCAACAGCAGCACAATCAACAACGTACATAGTACATAGCACATTTTATCCATCCCAGGACCCTGCAGCATTTCGGCGCGTTGTGCGGGCTTCTACGCCAGGTAGAGTCGTGATTCGCCCTTTTGTTTCTTTCCCACCTCTCCTGCTTGGCCTCGATGGATGTGCGAAGCTTTGCATACTTTATCTACTGCACACTCATGTCTTTATAAGCTGTCTATCTCCTGTTCTTGCTTGCCCTTGCCAGAGACGGTCGGTTTTCTTTTACCCTTGCGTGTGCTCCTGTACAGATAGAACGTCTACTAGTGCTTAGTAGTATTAGGTACAGACAGAATGCCGCATGATAATGCTGGAAATATTGGAGCTCTTCGTGCATACCTACTCGGGCGCTCGAGCTCGGATTCGGAACATACTTGAACCAGGTCATGCGCCCGGCAGAAGCGCTCCCGACGTCAGTTACACTGTACCCTCCAGACCGTCACCATGCTGAAGCTAGCGCGTCAAGGAGTGCGTGTGGCGCGCCGTTACGCGCATACGCGCTCGCCGGCCGCGCAGGCGCTGCTGCAGAAGAACCCGGACGATGTCGTCGTGACATTCGCGAAACGCAGCGCCATGGGACGCGCCAAGAAGGGCCAGTTCAAGGATACGAGCGTGGACGAGCTGCTCTATGCCGTGTTCAAGGTTTGCAATCTCGTAACCGTGCTGTGGACGCGCGCTGAAACGCGGACAAGACGACGCTTGAGCAAACCAAGCTCGACCCGAGCGCCATTGACGATATCTGCGTAGGTTGGCACGCTCCTCGCTCCCTCGCACTGCGTTCTCAATGCGTGACTGGCAGGGACCTGCCACCCTCCCTCGCCGCTGTACGTCTCCCGCGCTGCAGCGCTTGCCGCCGGCATACCCGCCGATGTCCCCGTTTCCACGGTGAACCGCCTGTGCTCGTCTGGCCTTATGGCCATTCGGAGGTGCGGGTCCCCCTTTGATAGAGAACGCTCAAACTGACCTAATGGTGAATGTGAAGTATTGTGAACGACATTCGAGCGGGCGAGGCTAAACTTGGGCTCGCCGTCGGCGTGGAGAGCATGTCCCTGCAGTGCGTACCGTGTCAGTACTATGTTCTACTACCTTCTCATCTACGACTAGTCCGCGGCCCACCCCCCAGGTATCGGCCACTGTCGGTGCCAACACGCTTGCGGACGACTGCATTCAGGTACGGCTGTGTGTCGTAGACTGCACCCTCCCGAGCTGAAGAAGCCGTTCGCAGCCTATGGGGTGGACGAATGAGATGGTAGCGCAGCATTTCAAGATCTCTCGCGAGAAACAGGACGAGTATGCATTGCGCTCGCACGAACGCGCCATAAAGGCGTCCGCCTCGGGCGTCTTTGTAGACGAGATCCTGCCCCTGCGCATCGGCGAGGCGATCGTGGACACCGACGACACCGTCCGTCCCGGCGTGACGCTCGAGGGCCTCGCGAAGCTCAAGCCGGCATTTGCTGACTGGGGCGGCGCGTGCACCACTGCGGGAAATGCGAGCGGAATCGGCGATGGTGCTGCCATACTGGTCATCACCACGCGGGCCAATGCGGAGAAGGAGAATATGCAGGTTGTCGCAAAGTGGGGAGGATGCGTCGTGGCTGGTAGGCACACTTCCGCCGACCCGACGTCCCCGCGTTGCTGACCGTCTCCGATAGGCGTCGAGCCGCGATATATGGGCATTGCACCTATCGCGGCGATTCCGAAATTACTGAAAATGACCGGCCTTGCTAAGGAGGACATCAATGTCTGGGAGGTGCGGCCCTGCCTGGGTCGTAAGAGTGCAGTGCTCACGCTTCTCCAGATCAACGAAGCGTTTGCAGCCCAGTTCGCATATTGCGTAGAAACTCTGGATCTACCCATCGAGGACGTCAACCCCCAGTGAGTCCCGAGCAGTCTTTACTGGACAGCTGCTGATTGTTTACTCAGGGGAGGTTCCATTGCCTTATCCCATCCTCTGGGAATGAGTGAGTAGCTTCTGTCTTTTTAAACCCTCTGTGTTAACACGCTGCTTCAGCCGGTGCGCGTCTACCGGTAACAGGCCTCGCCGAGCTCAGAAGGCGCAACGAACCCATTCTATGCACTAGCATGTGCATTGGTAGCGGAATGGGCGCTGCCGCCATCTTCGTGAATGAACTGTAACATAGGAAAGCAACCTCAATGGATTCACAAGCAAGCACTCCATTCCTCTCCTGTCCAAGCCTTGTGCGCCCTTTGATCCGCGGTGACCTTCCTTCCGCGCCACGCGACCAGCATCTGAAGGTTTTGATTGCTTCGTCGCAGCGGCGTCATCGCTGCCGAACCGTGCACCAGGACGCACAGTGCTCGCAGCCAGGGCGCAGCCGGGCAGCATCCTAAAGTGAAGCGATAATATGACGTCGTTGCCCCAGGTTATTCAATTCAGTATGCTTGATTCCGGATACTTGCACGCGACTCGCACGTGCCTTGACAACGGAAAGGAAGCAAACAGTTGTCATCCGTCGGGACGGCACTTGTGGCCCCGCACTTTGTCAACGACCTATCTTCCAGACCACACGGCGCGCTGGGCTGCGCGGTGTTGTAATTCTGTCCCTCGTCATCTCCTTTCCACCTTCGTTCGCCGTCGTCCCCCGGGGCCTTGAGGCTTTTCCGCGAGCGCGAGACGCTCACTGCATATCTTTCTGAGACCATCCGATCGGCTCGACAGCAGTGCAGACCTTCATTCTGGCGGCATGCGCGGATTCAAGACAACGCGCATTGTCGTGGCAGGTGCGTCCGATTGCAGCTAACATTGCCGCCCGACACGCCCCTGAACGACCCCCGCAGCGCTGACCTTACTCGCCAACGCCGCGTTCTGTTTATTCCTGGTACTCGATTATATACGATTTTCTACGGATGTACACCCAGAGCCGATCCATGGTGAGAGAGGCCCTGCAGTCGCCATGCTGGTTCACAGTCGTCCCCAGGTCCCGCCGTGCTGTCGCTCTTGGGACCGGCCGCTTTGGTTGTGCTCCTGACCGCTTTAACGTGTGTGGCCCCTATAACTAATAAATTGCATGGCTCACGTACTTGCACCAGCGCGATCGTGGATCTCGCCCGACGACACAATCCCGCACAAGTGACCCAAGTACGCGTCGAGCTCTCGTGGCTTGGCGTGTGCATATTCCTGCAGTACTCTGCGGCGCTTGCGTTCACGACGCTTTATTTCTTTGTATTCAAATGCGAAGCAGGTACGACGGTGCCGCCAAGGCGCCGCTGTGGAAGCACTTTGCAATCTCTCACAACTTCTTTGCGCAGCTGTTCAAGCTGATACCTGCCGCACCGTTAACCTCGTCGCCTTCGTGGCGTCGTGGGCTATACCTTTCACCAGTACGCAAGAATTTCTCACCTTCTGGCACACCAATCTAACAGGTCTGGCACTGCAGCTCTGTGTTATTTTTTCTTCTTCCTCGCGGTATCGTGCCGCGCTGCAAAGCGCGACCCTTCGGTCTGGCGGACACCCGTGCTCGCCGTCGATTGGGAGGGTACCGTCTTCGACGACGCAAAATCCATTGCCAGCTTCGTGAACAGGGAGGATGCGGTCATGACGGTCAAGACGAACATGCTCTTGCCACCCAACGTCTTCTTCGACGAGAAGACCCGACGTAGCTCAATGACGAAGTCCGTTGCCCGGTCGGTGGATAGCACATACTCGACGGACACGCTTGTCGTGGGCCGCGGCTCTCCCGCGACACGCACGCCGGCGCCGCAGCAGAGTAATCTGAGCAAAGTTCGCTATTTTCAGGCGACGACTAGCGGATAACTTCATGTTGTATGTATTGATACCAAGAATTGGATTGTTTGTACTCGAGGATGAGTTGGCACGGGATGACATCGACGCTGCGACGCGGTCCTAATCGTCTGGAGAGGTCAGGTCAGCGTCTGATCTCCAACAAACGTCGTGCGTACCCCTGAGATCCGGGTCACGAAAGTACAGCTTATCCCCGGGCTCGCGTACAGGCCGATCGCCCTGCGGGTCGACCTCGTACTCGTTCCTGATCTTGCTCTCGTACCAGGACTGCTTGCTTTGCCGTTCTCGTGCCAGGAGCTGCGCCTCGCGCTCCTTGCTGGGCACCCATTTGCTCTTCAATATGCGGCGAACAGCCTCCGGACTGATCTTGAATTTCTCGGCGAGAACAGGTGTCGAGAAAAGCTCGGGGTTGTGGTTGTGCAGCGCGCGCAAGCCGTCCATAGCGTCTCGTGACAGCTTTTTCGGGGGCTGCCAGCCCTCGGGAAATCGTTTTCTCATAGTCTCCCGGTGTGCGCGATGCTCGTCGGGTGTTGGGCCCTCGTGCCGCGCGTGCTTTGGTGACCGCCATGGAGCTTTGGGCCGAACAAGCTGAGGCGCGGACGACGTCGAGGCCGCATTACTCGCGTGTCGCGCGGAGGATGGAGTTATATGGCGCGCAGCGGACGCTGCACGGGCAAGCAACCGATGGAGCAACATGGGAAAGTGCGCGCAAAACCGTGTCAAAATCTGTCGGCGGCATGGGCCGGTGGCGCGTCGCTTCTTTCCTCCGCTCACCGCCCTGGCTTTACGGAAACCCAAATACCGTACAACATAAGACCTCATACTAAGCTACAGTCTATGTCAGTCTCGATACGAATTGTACACTATTCGCGCCGTGCGCTCATGGCCAAAGGATCTAGAGGTAATAAACGCTTGCGGGCACGCATGCTGCGTGGATGGCAACTATTCCCAGGCAGACAGTCGCTGCCAGCGAAAGCCACGGCTGCATGGCGTGAGTCTGCGTCCAGGAGCATACTCCAATCACGTACTAGGGGTCCGAAGGTAGCGCTTTCTTGCTCGCGTCGCAGTTCGTCGCGCGCAGAGGCGAAAACGGCAATCATGAAGGCGAACGCCACCACAGAGGTGAGAAACGTGATCCAGACCATAAGGGTATGCATAGGTATTGGATATACCCTCCGTGGTCTGCAGAACGCTGGCAGTAATGTCAACAGCGTCAAGAAGGATAGGATGGCAGCTATCCCGCAGGTCAGTCAGTCCCTCTGGAACGGCTTTGGTATGCGTTCACTGACCCGTTGGATAGAACACCAGGGTCTTGGTCATGCCATACACGATCACAGGCGGCCACACATATCCCAGCCTCGAATATATCTGTCAATCGCAAGAATGGTCGCTTTCGGGACACTCACTTTGCCGGCGAACAGGCTGCCGTGTTGTCCGGGCAAAACCCCCACCCTCCGAACCTGACGCCGGATGCATGCAAAAAATATAGTGCGCGCGGCCCAAGCGGTAGTGAAAACGTGACCAACGTCCTAGGAGAAAATGTCAGCATCGTCTTGCGGCCAATGCTCATGAACGTACAGCAGCACGAATGCCGCCAGCACAAGAAGCGCTATCGGCACAAAGGGTCCAGAGGAGGCCATTCGAGAGCGGAATCTGGCTCTCTGGTTCGCGAATCTGCTTTATGTACGTCCGCAAGGACGCCTCGTGGTATTGACGAAATGATCCAGCAATGAGTCACAGCACGTGTGAAGCGTCGAGATCAGACGCGTCCAAGATACCCTATCGAGCCTGAAAGCCTTCAACCCGTCGAGGCAGCGGTTTTCGGTCTTCGAGCGAGCCATCCGACCTGATCAGCGTACAGCGCCTTTGGGCTGCGCCCATTAATCTTATCCACGGCGAGAAGGCTGTTCGGGAATCCAGAAGGTTCCCCGGGAATTTAGAAGCAGGGCCGTAGGAGGGTATTTGTAGCAAGCCGGGAGCATTGGTGAAGGCAATAAATAGAATGAAGCGAAGTGCGTATTACAGTTTCCCCCTCTCGTTGTGGCATATCGCCTACAGCCCCCTCGATGCCAGGGTAGAGACGCGCAGAGTGTCCCTCTTCGCCAGTTGTCCCGACTGAACAGCACGCTTCGCGGCGCGGCGGACCATTTTCGCGGTACCCGCGCAAAGGCCGTCGAATGAGGAGATGGCCTGCGACGTCTCGCTTCCCTGCGCGCAGGGTCAGCTCCCAGTGCCACACTCACTCCCGTCAACGTCGGACGCACACAGTGATCCCGAGAGCAGTTCTCAAACGCGGCCTTGAAGTTCTTGGCCTCGCACATGCACTGGACGTCGTTGGGACCACAATTCGGGGCGAGGTGGGCATGCTCCGTGATCTTGACGCCGAAGCACATGGTCGCGCACGAGGGGGCGGCTGAGAGGGGTGAGACTGTGCAATAGGAGGATACAAGAGCTGCGCACAGGTACCAGGGGCCGGGGTCGAGCCACACGAGTTACCACCGTCGTTGCCAGTCTCAGTGCCGTTTCCAGGGTTCGGAGGAGGAGGAGCGCTGCCGCCGCTGGCGAGCTCCATCACCCCAGGGCCGGGGACGCTGCCCGGGTCGATGTTGCCGTTCCCGTACGCGCCGGGGAATTTGACGGTCTTGAAGTTAGGCTGCGACGAGGCGCCGCCATTCACGAAGATCTGACCGCAGAACGGATAGTACTGGTCCTGAGAAAAGATCCTCTCGTCAGATGACTGTTTAACTGAGCTGCTAGCTATAGCATACCTGGTTGCCCTCCACGCCGCTGGATTGACCAAAAGCGATCAATTCATAACGGAGGATGTAGCTGCCAGACTTAATGTTGCCAGGGATCGAGATGTCGTACGTCTGGCCGTTCAAATCGCCACGCATATGCTTGCGCAGAGTGTTCGGGATGCCTGCGGAATATGAGATCTCCGAGGAGTAAAACTATCGGCAGAAACTTACCATCCTTCTCCGACAGGATCTTGAACCAATTGCCCTGAGAAGCGTCGAAGTCTGCGTGGCAACTTAGGAAACAAACTGGTCTCTGCGCAGGTACGCACTCTGGCAGGCATCATGAGACTCTCCACACCATGCGAGATATGTCTGAACGTGTCCACGCGGGTGTGGGAAGCCCTCTCCAGGCTACGCGTAGGTCAGCACGAGTACAGGGGCACATAAATTTGTCGCACGCACGTTGCCAGAGACGACCACGGTGATCTTGCCACCGGCCTTGACGTCGAGAGTCTGCTTGCCGGCCTGGCCGGCGTCGCTGAAAAATGTGCCTCCGGGCGCTGCGACAGTCTTGAAGGGCGTGTCGGAGGAGCCACAGACGATGGCCTTGCTATCGAGGAATTTGGAGCCGATCCAGCCCGTGTTGTTGGGCACCTCGCGGAAGGATGCGCTGTGGCCGCTCTTCTGCGCTTTCTGCCAGCCGCCGCCGTCGGCGCTGACCTTGGAGATGTACCCGTGGCCGGAGACATGCGTCGCCATAAGCGCAAACGCGGCGAGGACGTTGAAGGTGTTGAAGGATAGCATGTCGAGAGAAGGAAAGTGCGAGGAAGACGAAGGAGAACTTGAGAACGTGAGTGAGAGTGAAAGTTGAAGGATAATTTCGAAAGGCCACGGCACGCCCGCTTTTATAGGATGGGTCGTTCACCAAATTCAATGGCCACCAAACAGCCGATGGCGCCACGTCGGGATCGGCCTGATATGATCGACGGTGGATCCGGGAGAATGCCAAGTGATACCTAGGATACTGCATGTTAATCTTCGTCGATCCCTTGTGTACTGCAATGCGATAAGCTGGCTTTCGTAGGATCTACCAGGAATGGATGTTGTATATGGTCCCTATAGAGATTTGGGAGGTTTTTGCATCCGATTGAGGTGCTAACTGGGTGTTATGGGAAGCACGGCGGCCGGGAATCCAGGAGAGGCAAGTGATAACTGCATGTTTGATAGACGATCAGGACAAGCTCATATAGGCCGTGATGCGATTTGACTTGCCTGACGTAGGTATCTGCTGGGCGTCCGTTGCGTCCGCCACTGAGGCTGTGGATCTTGGATGCGTCAGGCCTCATATGCCCGGCCCATCAAGACGCGGCGTAAATCGCGCACCGAGCGGTACAATAATTCCAATGGCATGTGGCAACATCGGGGGCGCTGGCGAAGCGATGAAGGAAGCTTCGCCTCTTGGACGTGCACTTGCAATAACATGGCGAGGGGCCGCAATGTCTCCTTTCACAGCCGTTTCACACGTTCAGGAAACGGCCGAGTAGCTTGTTGTATCGGATCCACATGTGTATCAAGACGCTCATGCGCGATTCCTGGTGGTAAAGTGGCAGGGAGGCCAGCGATTTCGTGGTGCGCCGTAGGAAGACTATCCCGCGGATTTTATTACTCGACTATCGGCGCTGGCTGCGAGCAGTAGTCCTGGGATGAGACTCCGTTGGATGTAGTGTCAATGTCAGACCGCGTAATCGGGAATTTCGACAGAAGCGTCAGAGCGTCGATGTATTAACGAAACGCAGAATCATGGGAAGGTGGAATGGTTCGAACCGCAGGTTCACGTGCATCCATAAGATATCTGGCTTGTAAACGAGGACTGTCACGACCGAGCAACTCTGGCGCAGTGTCCATGTGCGACAGCAAGGCCTAGCGACGAGCACACCATCTTCAGGACCGCAGTTATGGGAGGCGAGTAGTCTGAGACGACGACGAGAGACACGGGAAGAAACGTTTGACCAAAAAGACAGATACAAGCGGCAGAGTCGATTCAACCGCCGTAGAATCACCAGCGACTGTGACTGTCCCGCGCTGCACGGTCACCAAACGGACTCCGAGTCGGACGAGACGGGCGAGCGGAGTTCGGCAAATTTCCCGGCTTCGCTCTGCTTTTTCGGGCGCCTATTCTGAGGCTCTCTGTGCTCGCGCCATGTCGGACTCATTCATCGAGGAGGAAACGCAGGACGCGTCGTCGAGCAACGCTGCGGCCGATACGCGCTTCTCGTCGCTGGACCTCTCGGAGCAGACGATGAAAGGCCTTGCAGACATGGGCTTTACGAACATGACCGCCGTCCAGGCTCGCACCATCCCCGCGCTTCTCGCAGGACGCGACGTACTTGGAGCGGCGCGTACTGGCTCGGGAAAGACGCTCGCTTTCCTGATTCCCAGCGTGGAGTTGTTGTGCCGACTGAAGTTCAAACCGCGGAATGGTAAGCCCTGCTCCGCTCGCTGGGCTACCTTCTGAACCCCATTCAGGCACGGGTATCATTATTATATCGCCTACACGCGAACTCGCGTTGCAAATATTTGGTGTCGCGAAGGAGCTCATGGCACACCATACGCAAACCTATGGAATCCTTATGGGCGGCGCGAACAAGAAAGCCGAGGCGGAGAAGCTCGAAAAGGGCGTCAATCTTGTCATCGCGACACCCGGACGACTAATGGATCACCTTCAAGTGCGTACCAGTTCAGACGCCCGTTCCATTGGGAGCTGACATTTGTGTGCAGGACACGAAGGGCTTCGTTTTCCGTAACCTAAAGGCACTCGTCATAGACGAGGCCGACAGAATATTGGAAGTTGGTTTCGAGGAGCAGATGAAGAAAATCATTGCAATCCTGCCCAACGGTGCGTGCCTGTAGCCATCCTGCAAGCATCGAACTGAGACTGAGGCTTTCTCAGAGGGCCGACAGTCCATGTTGTTCTCCGCGACGCAGACTACCAAGGTCCAGGACCTTGCGCGCATATCGTTACGACCAGGGCCCCTGCTTATCGACGTTGACGCCGAAGCTCAAACGAGCACCGTCACGACCCTTTCGCAAGGCTACGTTGTCTGCCCGTCCGAGCGGCGGTTCCTCCTCCTGTTCACCTTCCTCAAGAAAAACATGAAGAAGAAGATCGTCGTATTCTTCTCCAGTTGCAATTCTGTCAAGTACCACGCCGAGTTGCTCAACTACATCGACGTGCCGGTACTGGACTTGCATGTGCGTTCGCCTTTATTCAGTAGCGCCGTGTGGTGACCCTGTCGTAGGGCAAACAAAAACAACAAAAACGCACGACGACGTTCTTCGAGTTCTGCAACGCAGAGACTGGCACATTATTATGCACAGATGTCGCGGCGCGTGGCTTGGATATTCCTCGAGTAGATTGGATCGTACAGTTCGACCCGCCGGATGATCCGCGCGACTACATCCACCGTGTTGGACGGACAGCGCGCGCCGGGAAAGTGGGGAAGAGCTTGTTGTTCCTCTTACCAAGCGAACTGGGCTTTTTGCGATACTTGAAGGACGCCAAGGTTCCGCTGAACGAATTCGCATTCCCGGCCGATCGGATAGCGAACGTGCAGAGCCAGGTGCGTCGCCGCACGTCCGGGTGCGAACGAGTTCTCTCACGGATGACGTTGACTCTCTCCGCAGTTGGAAAAACTGCTGCAGAAGAACTACTTCCTGCATCAGTCGGCGCGCGATGGCTACCGAGCGTATCTGCAGTCATACGCGTCATACTCGCTCAAGAAGATTTTCGACATTAACGCGCTCGATCTCGCGAAGGTGGGCAAGGCGTTCGGCTTTGCCGTTCCCCCGCGCGTCAATGTCACCGTCGGCGGCGGCTCTGGCGGTTCCGGCCGAGGCACCAGCAAAAAGCGGCCCCGGGAAGAAGGGGAGGACGATGATGGCGGGGAGGACCTTTCCCTTGAAGAGGACGGTGGAGACGAGGAGACCGAGCGGGCCCCGCGACGGGAAAACAAGCAGCGCCGGGTGGAGCAATTGGGCAAGAAAAGCGTGGAGAAGGAGATGTACAAGGCACGAGACCGCAAGCGACAGTCAGACTCTGGTGTGCAGTGGAGCAGATAGCGAGCTCGTCGTCATCCGGGTTAGTGTAGCTTTTACAGATGTTATACAGCATTGCTTCCGGCGGAGTCCTGCCAACTTCAAGTTCAACTTGCTGAGCGCTTGAACTGTACCATTACGCTCGGCTCTATGAACGATCCCACGTCGCCTACCGCCGCCCCGCGCGCGTCCATCGACGCGGTGCAGACGGGGCCCATTGCCCTGTTCGACCATAACTTGAAGGCAAGCAGGCGTTCAACGCGTACTCGGTTGGCGTTGCGGGACGTGTTGACACCGGCCCCCAGCTTCTGTCCGACTCGTACATCGCCTTCTTCAGCGACAGAGTCAAGATAGAGGAGACCTAGTGAGTGTGTGCGCGCGTTGCAGCGCCGTTCCTCGTAATGCTGACGAGAGGCTGCGCAGTATTGAGAGCATGCGCCGTCTTCACGCCCGCGCCAACGCCATCGACGGATATTGGGACGATCGCGCCGAGCATCTTAGCACTGTGCGGCTGGCATGGCGCGAGCTCAGGGACAACGTCGAACGCGGTACGCCTGGCCGCATTCGCGCTGACGGCGCGCTGAACACCCGCACGTGCAGAGGCCGACTCGCGATACGCGTTCCTCGCCATGCTCAAGGCCGAAGTCCTCTCGCCCCTGGTCCACATTCGGGTATGCTAGCCTGGCCGCGCATATGCCATGCATTGCTGATGGTATGCGCAGGACGTACAAGAGCGCACCAAGAAGCGCATTCGCGAGGACCTCAAGGAGTCGATCACCGCGCACAACGACTTCGCTGAGAACACCTTACCGCGCCTCAAGAGGACCTACCTCAAACGCTGCCAGGAGGCAGACGTGCGTTACCCTTGTATGCGCCCCATGCCCGATGTTTGACGCCGCCCACAGGAGCACAAAGCCGCGGCCTCGAAAGACTCGGCCACCAGCCCCGTCCTGACAGAATCCAACAACGGCGTGCAGCGCTCGCAGACTGTGTCCGCGCCTTCCCCAACCCGTTTGGGCGGTCGTCCGACTTCGATGCAAGCCGCTCCGCGCAATCGTTCTCCGTCCACGGCTGGCGGAACATTCGCGGACCTTGCTCAGCAGGGTATGCGCTGTCCTTGGTGTATTTCTGCCTGGGCTGACAGGTACCAGGCAAGAAAGGCTTGAACCAGCTCAAGGGTTTCCTCGATGGCAGCAAATCCAACGCTACCACGACTGGCCCCGCTGCGAAGACAGAGACAGCACTCCGGGGTGTTAGAGCGAAGCGCGAGGCAGATGACGCAGGTACGTCTCTGCATTTACTCACGCGTTCATGGCCGTAACTACTTGCCACAGATAAGGAATATCGCAAGGGCGTGCACTGGCTCGAGACTCTGCGGCTCCGGCGCGTGAAGATTCTTGAGAGCGGCTACAACGTATGGGAGTCCAACACGTCTGCCTGGCACATGCTCACGTCTCTACAGAGTCTAGAGATCTTCGTCCGGGAGTCCACAGAAGCTATCAAGAAGTCCATGACAGTCTACGTCGACAATCTGCTGGCCCTCGCGAAGACGAATGTCAACTTTGCCGAACATGCGGCGCCCCTCGTGGCAAGGATATCCGCGGAGAAAGATACTGAACGCATCCATTCGATGATTCCTCGCTCTCTGGCCGCGGCGACGCCTAAGCGCGTCATCTATCACAATTACCACGTCGGGGACTGTCCGGATATCTGCTTTGGCATCTCGCTGGTAGATTACGCGACTTCGCGAAACCTTGCGGAGGGCGAGATCCCGCGCATCGTCCAATTGTGCATTGCGGACATCGAGCAACGGGGCCTGGATGCGGAAGGGATATACAGGGTAAGCATATGCGCTGTCTTGATTTGCTCGGTGTTGACACTGCTGTTAGATATCGGGCCGGCATGCAGCCGTCCAGGATCTCGTACACAAGATAGAAAGGGACGAGAGGGCATTCAAGTTTGACCCGTCTACCGATGATATCTATTGCGTGTCTTCGCTGCTCAAGGTATGTATCCCGTGACACGGCACTGACAGATTATCTGAGTCCACCTCTAGCAATACTTGCGAATCCTGCCGGAACCTTTGTTCAGATTTCCCTTGGCCGAGCGTATGCAGCATACCGAGGAGCGCGAAGGTCATGCAGCAAAGGGCTTCCCGCTGCTTCGCTCTAAGATACGGCGCCTGCCTCCTATCCATCAGGCGACTCTGAAGGCAGTTGTGGAGCACCTTACCAATGTTGCCTCGCATTCTGCCACCAACAAGATGGATGTCAAGAATCTCGCTATTGTCTTCGGTGCTGTCATCTTTGGCGAAGACGAAATCCCCAAAGGTGGTGATGTCCTCTCCTTGCAGTCCTGGAAGGTGATCGACTGGACCTCTGCGGCGTCGTTCTCGTGCACTGACAATGTGCCGAAGGATTCTGTCATGGAAGACCTTATCACCTGCTCGCGGGATCTGTTCGACCTCCAGCAGCTCCAGCAGCTCCAAGCGTCTCCTGCGCTCCCGCCGCGGCCGCTCGACGAACCTGAGCAGCCTCCGTATCCGTACGGCTCTACTCTCACGACGTTCGCGACCATACCGCCGCAGCAGAAATCTATGGACTCTGTGCTTTCTGCGACATCCACGAGCCCCACAGATGACTTCGCGCCACAGTTCAATAATCCGCCGATGAGCATTCACCCATCGCGGCGGGCGGGCCATACCAAATCGCCTTCGTCTTCTACGAACTTCGGGGGATCGGCCACAGCGCTCACAGAAGGCGACGAGAGTGTCGGATCGGACAACGCTGACGAGAACCCCCGGCCAGACGCTGCGCCGCAGACCGACCCAGCCGCCCAAGTCACCCTTCGCGTTCAACCACCGGAGAACACGTCTGTGTCGACTGAACAACGGTCCTCTGGCGGGTCGTCGCCCATACGGCCGGTCGACGAGCCGGCGGGGCACTGAACGATGTTTCAATCTCTTGGGGTTTCTGAACTATTGATCTCGCTATGGACAGATTTTTGCTTGCTTTCCTCTCAGGACGAGTGTATGTGTTCCGCTGCTGTGTGTATTATCTCGAATAATGCGTCGCGTGCTGCGTGTATGTTGTCTCGATAGTTTTTCTGCAATGACTAACGCCGTGGCATGACTGTTCTGAATGCGTAATAAGCGGGCCGTGATGCCGCGGCTGAGAAAGGTCGCGCCACACAGGGACCGGGCTCGCTCAACGCTCACTCTTTGCTTCAAACTCCATGAAGTTCAATAGCCCGCTACCAGCGCCGCTGCCCAAAGGTGCGCCGTGTCTGTTACGCGCGGGGTCGCCGCTTACAGGACTACAGAGTGCCAGAAGGGTATGTATGACACGTATAGCGGCCGTGGTCATTCGATACAGACTCGTCTGCAGCTGCAAAGATCTTCGCTAGCTTTGTCGACAACGCAAACCATGGGCTAGACGGGGTGCGCGTATCCCACCCCGCTGTCGTGCTGCCGCTCACTTCGGCGTCGTACAGATTATCCCACGCAGCGTGCTCGAGGTGTGCCGTGGCCGCCCGAAACGCGATTGCCAGCTGACATGCCCACGTAGGAAGCCAAAGGTTTTGCCATCTTCACTGTGTTCAAAGGTGAAGTGCCGTCGCGTTTCACGGGTCGCTTCTCTCAACATCTCGCAGCGGGCTTTGTGTTATCTGCGCGCGGAGGGAGTGGTGTCGTCATCGCACGGTTGGACGATGGCTGTAAGCCCCTATTCTCCGAGGCAGGATCTTCGCGTCTCGCTCAATCGATTTGAAGCATGGTCTGCACCGAGTGCAATCGGTACGGCTGGAATGGGTTTTGGTGGCCAGCTCGGCGCGGAGGTCACAGACTTCCTTCTCATCCTAAATTCCCGAGCGGTGAGCCTTGCATGCAGCCACCGTCGAGCCTCGCTGATCTGATATTTTGTAGGCGGTGGTAAGGACGTTGTGTACGCGCCTCGTGCTCGCCGCTGAGGCTCGAATCTTCGATAGATGCAGTTCATGAGCGCCGGGAGCGTCACGTTGGGAGGTAACATGTCCATCGCACTGGGTATGCCTTGGTGCAATTACCAACACTGCAAATGCTTATCATAGCAGGTCCCATGGGGCGTAATGGCGAAGCAACCGGTGCACTGAACACTAGTGGCAAGGTCGCCGCCATGTATGCATATTCGAAAACGAAAGGACTATTCGGTCAGTCCACATCGTTGACGTTGTAGGATTACTCACTCTCCGCAAAGGGGGCGTCAGTTTGGAAGGCGCGCCACTATTCAGGATTCGCTGCGGCTCAGATGATCTCATCTTGACCCAGGCTCCGTAGTTGTGGAACGGCAAGACGCCAATGCGCTTGCATATGACGCAGACGTAACGGCGAAAATGCTGCTGAGCGGGGCCATCCCGCCGCCAGCATGGGCGAGCATCTTGATAACAACACTGGAGCGTTGCACTGGCATGCCTGGTGGGAGAAAGTGGCTCATGGACGACCCGACGCGCACACCTGAGCTTGGTTCGGGTTATGCATTCGGGGGCGAAGGGAGTCCCGGCTCCAGGAAGAACAAGGGCCCCGGCGCGTGGTCCCCATTTGGTGGCAACCACAAGAAACGCGACTCGTACTTCGCCTCAGACTTCATCGCGGATTCTCCGCCACAGTCACCAGTGCACCCTTCAAGAGAGAGCACGACTGCAACATTTGAGACGTCCTTCGAAGCAGCACCTGCCCCCCGCAGCAAGAGGACCCCGAGCATCTTCTCCACATCCTCGTTCCAGTTTCGCAACCCACCACCCACGAGCAAGGCGACTAGCAATTTGATCGAGTTTGACGATTTCGACTATCCTTCAGAACCATCGCCGTTGAAGCGGTCATCCAGTAACCCGTTCGCGAAGGAACCGACTGCATCGACGAGCGCAGCAGACGCGGAGCTGTCAACGTCTCCGTCGTCACGACCATTTCTGACAGCAAGAGCCGGGCTCTCAGAGCCACTTGCGCCTTCCGAGGTCGGAAGAGCCATTGCCCTGCACGATTTCGATGCTGTGGAGGTGCGAGATCAAACGCGCCGCGCTTGCAGGTTACCCATCTTATCGTAGCCTGGGGATCTGTCCTTCATGAAAGGCGACATCATCCATATACTCTACAAAACCACTAGTACGAACGACTGGTATGAAACCCCTTGATATACTGACCGGGTTTACTAATCGAATGCTCAGGTGGAAAGGTCGTGTGGGCAAACGTGAGGGTAACTTCCCTGCCAACTAGTGAGTACACTGAGAATACACGGTGATAGGCTCATTTTCATACAGTGTCGAAGTGTGTCGGTAAACCGGGTATGATATGAATCGGACGGAGCGCGACCGACTGCCCCAGCTCAACCACTATCTGCAATGGCTGCCCAAATCAACTGCTATCCCCACAGCAGATCCTGTATAATATTGCGCTATCGAATGTATGGTGTAATGATATACTTGTTTTCTACATACACAGGGCATCTGAGAAATACTCCTGACACCATTGCGCGCATCCTACATAATGGATCGCGGGAACAAATGCGGGGATACCGTGCCGACGTGGGCGCTTGTGTATGTATTGCCACATCGGGAATCATCGCGTTTGCCGCGTCCTTTTCCCCACTCACCATGGCAGAGCTTCCCGGTAAGCAGCGCACGCTCGCGCCCCGGATAGGATTCTGATTTTTCTGACTTGCACACGGCAGAGGTCGAGCGTATGAAAGTGCAGCTCGGCCAGATCATCGAGGGCAAAGATATCATGGAGGTGCAGGTGTCCCAGGACAGATTCGACGCGGATATGTTCGTCGACATCACTGCCGAGGAATTCGTGCGTTGCGCCGTGGTACATGATGCTTTAGCTGAGGGATGGAACGGCGCATAGAGAGAAGAGGTCTGCAAGAGGCCGCTTGAAAGGCTCGACAGGCGTGGTGCGCACCGGTTCTCACACGCTCCTTCAACCCTCTCAGACATATTCTGCCGCTTCATCAATAGGCTCAACGCTATTCTTTACACTGGGTGGCGAAGGGAAGACTCCCGTGATTCAGCTCGGTCCAGATGCGATGTTCCATGCGCAAGGGCGGATACCGTTTAGCACCTATACCACTAAGAAAGGGCAGCTATACAACCTCAGGGACGTCTGGCCTACACCCCAATTTATAGTACGCGACCAGCGGTCTCCATGCGCTTTGCTAATCTGCGACGTAGTTTTCGATGCGGTTGGAATCTGCAACAGATCCCAACGAAACCGCCGAGTTTGCGTTCATGGACGCTACAAGAAAGTCGCGGATATACCTCTGTGACGACCCGCATGAGGAACCACCTATATCAGAACTTGGCGCGGATCCTTTGCTGGACATGATTCCCTTCGAAGACTTTGCGAAGCTCCTGAAGCGTAGGAAGCGCGCAACAAAAACCGTCCTCATCGACCAGCGTGTGCTTGCAGGTGTCCGAGACTGGGTAGCCGGCAAGTACAACCAGCCGTACGCAATATGGAGCTAAAGATGCGCTTGCAGAAGAAGCATTGTTCCAAGCTCGAGTGCATCCTGAAGAGCCCAGTCATCTGCTGAGCCCGGCGGATATGCGCAAGCTGTACGAGAAGATTGTCTATATCTGCCAATACGCCTCTCAATTGCCGGACTGGAGCGACTATCCACGCGACTGGCTTTTCCATTATCGGGTCGGTCGACCTCCTTCGAGCGCTGGCCCGTGCTGACTCCAGTCGTGCAGGGCAAAGGCAAGCCGCCGAAACACAAGTTGCTTCTGGTATATAGCCTGCATTCCCCGTCGCCACACACGTTAACATCCGCCAGCCGGATGGAACGGCTGCTAGCGTCCAATTTCTGAACAGTGGGGGTCGCTCTTCCGTCTACGTCAAGGAGGTGCAGCATCGCTCTGATCTCGGCGAGGAGTTCGAGGTGCGTGGCGTCCTGGCCAATCGAATCCTCCGCGTGGACTGACGGCCTCTGAACAGTATTCCGCTACCATAGTTCGGAAACGCAAGGTCAAGGTAAGGCCGTGTGCGACCATGCGCTGTGGGCGTCTACTCACATTAGCCGCCCAGGACGAAGATGAACAGAACCGATCCGCCAAGAGGAGTCGTGTACAATGAGGGAATGGCGTCTGTCTTCGTTACTCTAACTGTATTAAAAGTGCATGGGATGTGTGATGCTATGTATTTTTACTTACGTTGTGACGGGGCGAGAGATGCGCGGCACGGGTTCCTCCGAGCGTCTGCCACAGCTCTGCCTCATGCAAGCGTGAAACAGGAATCGACGACCGGAACCCTACTGCACCGTCGCTCTTTTCAACCTTTCGCGTTCCTTATTACGACCAGTTACCTCAGTCGCCATGTCCAAGCCCGCAGGTGAGCACTCATTCCTGCAGCCGGGTTCTTAGGGGTCGCTTGACCACCAGGGCTGACCCGTACCAGGGAGCGCTGGTTCCACAATGAACTACATCCAACTCGAGAAGCTCGGTGAAGGTAGGTATAACCCGTGAATCCCGGACGCTCGAGCTCACCCTGCTCAGGGACGTACGCGACGGTCTTCAAGGTTAGTAGCGCGGCGCCACCCCTCAGCCAGCCAAGCTCACGGGTCCATGTCGGCAGGGCCGTTCCCGCACGACGAATGAGCTAGTTGCTCTCAAGGAGATCCACCTCGACCCGGAGGAGGGCACGCCCTCGACGGCGATCCGCGAAATCTCGCTCATGAAGGAGCTCAAGCACATCAACATTGTCCGCCTGCACGATGTCATCCATACCGAGACGAAGCTGGTGCTCATCTTTGAGTACTGCGAGCAGGACCTCAAGCGCTACATGGACACGCACGGCGACAGGGGCGCCCTCGACGCGATGACCGTGCGGAGCTTCATGTATCAGCTCCTGAAGGGCATTGCGTTCTGCCACGAGAACCGCGTGCTGCACCGCGACCTCAAGCCGCAGAACATCCTCGTCAACCGCAAGGGCGAGCTGAAGATCGGCGACTTTGGGCTTGCGCGGGCGTTCGGCGTCCCGGTCAACACTTTCTCGAACGAGGTGCGTTCCGGCTAGACTGTTCTAGCTCCTGCGCTGACGCTGCGCCGCCAAGGTCGTCACGCTCTGGTACCGCGCGCCGGATGTCCTGCTCGGGTCGCGCACCTACAGCACCTCTATCGACGTGTGGTCCTGCGGCTGTATCTTCGCCGAAATGATTTCGGGCATCCCGCTCTTCCGCGGCAGAGACAACCAGGACCAGCTCGTGCACATTATCCGCGTCGTCGGCACGCCTCATGACTCTGTCATGCGCAAGATTGCGAACGATTCTGTGAGTCACCGACGTTGTCATTCGTGTTACTGTTAGTTGTTTGCATTCCTGACCTGCTTGCAGCCCGAAGTGCAAATCAGACAGTTCCCGAAGTACCCAAAGGTGCCGCTGCAGACTATCCTCCCGAAGGCCACTCGGGAAGGTGAGTAGCCGTCTGCTGCTTCCCGAGCTCAGCTGATATTGGCTGTAGCCATCGACCTGATCGACAGGCAGCTCCAGTTTGAGCCCTCCCTGCGCGTGACTGCGATCGACTCGCTCAAGCACCCTTATTTTACACCTGCTACGGCTCCGACACAACAGGGCTACGCGTATGCACAGCAGGCGCACTCGTCACGGACGGCCATGCACGCTGCCTATCCGCAGGCACAGGCCGCCCCGTCCGCCCAGCAATACTACCAGCCCGCAGTGGCACAGCAAATGGACCCGAACGCCGCGGCTGCCATGTATGCTGCCGCTGACCCGCGCATGCAGTACCCCGCACAGTATCAGGCGCAACTCGCCGCGGCACAACAGCAACAGCCGTACGCCCCGGCGGGCGGCGCTCAGGGCCAGTACAACGGGGCGCCGGGTTACCAGAATGCGTACCAGCCGCGCTGATAGTTGCATAATCCCGGTATCGCGTTAGACTTGCTGTCCCTCGTAGGTTCTCATGGTCCCAGGCTTCCGTTCGTGCTTGAGGTCAACCTAGCCTCGGTTACAAGTATCGTAGCATGTACCTATTTCCAGCCGCATCCCCCCGACTGTATTCCCATGTGCATCCTTCCCGCCTCTTTGTCGTATAAGTACGCCTCTTCCCATGATAGACACCCTAGAGAGTTACTTGCGCGCACGCATTCGCCATCCGACTTGTCGATCGTCGGCCAACTCCGGCGCGTTTGGTGGATCTTGCACTCGCTCCTCGGATATGTCTGAACAGCACATAGAGCAGGACTCGGTCGATTTGTACGACTCGCTGCCGTACTTTGACCGCGATCTCGAGCTCTTCCCAGACTTGCGGAAGAAGGTGGACGCGGAATTTGCGCGCGAGGTGGCGAAGGCGAAGGTCCCTGCTGGGCAGCTACATCCCAAGGTACCACCACCCGTAACGCTGTTTGAGGTACGACCTGCGCGTGCGCCACGCATGCTATGACGCGGCGCTGACGGTGCCAATGCAGAAAAAACCATTGTTGGCGGCAGAGCTCGCGCGCATCGAAGCGCACCAGCCCATTCCGCCCATGGATACCAGCCGGTACTCGCTCCCCCCGCCCGCGGCCGGAGATCGTGCGTCAGAAGAAGAATGGCGCGCAGCGGTGGACAATGCGAAAGCACAGCTAACGCACCAACGCTTGCGGTATGTCCGTCTCCCTCGGATTGTGTAGGGTTGACTCGAGCGTTGCGACAGGCAAAGCAATCTTGCGCTTCTACAGACGTATGGCGCGAATGCGTGGCGGATACACAACTATCTGCTCGAGGCAGACGCGAAGGTGTACGAGGACGCGCTGGAGAAGCTCAAGGAGGAGGCTGTTGAGCTCAACCGCGAGCGCAAAAACTACCAGGTGCGCCGTAGTCGTCTGTCTCTTTTGGCAGGCGTCTGCTGACATTGCAATAGACTCGGGCAGGCGCGCAGCTGAGCGCGCTCGAGACGCGGTGGACCGAGCTCATGAGCAACCTGCTGCAAATTGAGGTCGCTAACGCCGCCATGGAGGCCGAAATCGAGGGCCTCAAACAACGCGAGAGCGAGCTGCAACGAGACGTCGCCGCCTAGATCGTGCGCCCAACGCATACCCGCACGATCTTGTACCAACAGACTGTTCATTCGACGGTGTATACATAATCAGCTCTCGAGTCCAAACCACGGAACTGCCTCGGGCTCAGGACGAACAAGAATGCAGTCATCGTACTCGGGGCGTAAACGTACAGCAGAAGTCATAAAGGGAACGAAACAGGAGACTGGAACGAGGAAGGACTTAGGACTTCTCAACCTGCGCCTCCTCCTGCGCGGAGACGTCCACCGCGCCCTCGATCGGGGAGGCTTTCTTCGTTCCCCAACCCATGCGCTCAACCACGTATTCTTGACCGATAATCTCGGTCGAGACGCGCAGGGATTCAGCAACGAGGTCCTCGACCCAATCATACTCGTCCCACAGCTCGAGCCAGCGCTCGGGCACAGCCTGCGAGACGGTGGCGTGCTCGAGCTTGTGGTTAGGGTCCTGCAGATACAGGAGGAAGTGCAGGTGTCGCGATGGCGCCGGTGCAGGGGCCTTCTCATCCTCTAGTGCTGCTGGCGGGACGATAAGCGAGTGCGTGGCGAAGAATGGTTGGATGCGGAGGTAGACAGAGGAGTATGTGGTCGGGTTCTGCAGCGAGGACTCGGGTCTCGGGGCGTCCTTGTCGGCAGCCTTGATCTTTGCGAGCTCCTCAAGGTTTGCTTTTGCAAGCTTGAGGGCAGCGTCCTGGCCGTCCACGGTGTTCAAGTTGCGGGCTTCGTCAGAGCCCTCCTTAGGACGCGACTCGTTGCCCTTGTTGACAACAAGGTCGCCGCCTTCAACCTGCTCCATGATCTGCAAACCGAGCGCGTCAAAGGCTGTCAGAGCGCAAAAAGCGAGCGCCTTACCCTGGCCAATGCACGGTACACAAGATTCTCGACGCCATCGTAGCCGACCATGTCGTGGGAGAGCCATACCTGGATGACCTCGTGCTCCGAGATAGGCGGCGCAACGACGTTAAGAATGTCGGTGAACGTTGCGAGACCCTTGTCGCGCATCTCCTGGGCTGGAGATACGCGTGAGACAGCATCGCAGTTCCGTGTCGACACCACACACCGATCTTGTCAAGCTGGGCTTGCTTGACGTACTCCATCATACCCTCTCCCCACTTGCGCGCCTGCTCGTTGTTGGGAAGGTGCTTGACCTGCTCGTCGACGACTGTGCGCGCCTGCTGGACGGCGGCGGTAGCAGCCGTCCTTGCCGCACTCGCGGCGTTCCAGACACTACCCCACCCCCACCCACCAGAAGACTGCGACTGCTGCTGCGCTGCCACGGGGGCAGGAGACGGCGTGGCGGAAGCACGATCGCGGTCCGGGGCGGGCGAGCCAGACCGCGCGGCGGCGATGGCGGCGCGCGTCTGCTCGACTGAGCGGCGCTGGGTTGGGGCCTGCAGCGACGCGCGCGAGGAAGGACGCAGCAGCGGCGCGGACTGCTTGCGCTCGAGCGTCGCAGCCGCCGCGTTGGGGGCTGGCTTCTGGGTGGTGAGCTCGTCGAGGAAGGCGAGAGCCTCGGCCGCGTCGCCCTCAATCGGCGCCTGGCTCGAGGACTTGGGTGGTGCCGGGGCGTCGGGGACGTCGAAGCCGTCGAGAATGTGCAGCGCGTCGTCGGTGCTCTTGGCCATGCTGGTACAGGGTCGTCCGTCAGTCGGGAATTCGCCGGCGCGTGCTCTGCCAGTCTTTGCTCATGGGCAAGCGAAAGCAACGCGACGACGACGAATACCAAGTCGGTCAGTCGCACCCAGTCTCCCCTTCCTCCTGCTGTCCTGACGCCCGCAAGAATACATCATCGAGGCCCAGCTCGAAGGCAAGGGCTCCAAGAACTGGGTCAGCATCCACATATACCGTGTCGCGCTTGTGCTGATCCTCGTGTCTGCCAGCAATATCTCGTCAAGGTCTGAAAGAAACTTTGGCCCCAGTGGCCACTCACTTACGATGCACGCATTCTCTGCAGTGGTGGAGCTTTCCCGACAGCGAGAACAGGTTCGTGCGCTGCGGACGATTCTGGCCATCGCTCACCGCATGAATAGCAAAGTCCCCGAGAGCAACCTCGCAGGATGCGAACGACTCCTCAAGAGCTTCTGGGGGCAGTTTCCTGAGCATAAGAAGTGGGAATTTCCCAAGAAAGCTAAGAGCTCAAAGGAGTGGATCGGTATGTGCTATAAGCCAGCCCTGTCGTCGCTCTTCCGCTTATCTCGAATCTTGTAGAGAAGGAGAAGAAGTACTTTGCTTCAAGCGTGAAGAAACAGAAACCCCCTGCGATGAAGAAGTCAAAGACAGATGTGAGTTTGCTCCTCTATCATGTGGCATCGCCGATACTTATCGCATTGGGACAATACAAGGCGTCCCAGACTGCGGGAGGTTCCACGGATCGCCGAGCGTCGGTTGCGTCTACCAGCACAACGTCAACTAGTACCAATACCACGACGCCGACGGCGCGCCGTAGCAAACGCAACATGAAGTCGCAGGAAGAAGTCTCCCAGGCGGATTCTGCGCGCACAAGCAGATCGGCACGTCCTCCTATGCCGCTTGTCTATTCTCCAATTTACCTTACATCTGTTGTGTTCGTTTAGTCCACGCTATCGTCCGTCCCGCCCTCGCCGAAAGCCTCAAAGCCCCCCGAACCGGCGCCTGCTCCTCCCGCATCGTCAGCTCCGATGCCACCGTCATCTTCTTCCCCGGCCACCGTCAAGAAACGGCGAACCCCGCGGGACAAGTATAAAGTCAACACTACAGACGAGGAGGACGATGATGAAGAGGAAGATAGTTCGGACGAGGAGAGCGATGAGGATGACAAACCAATAAATAAGCTCAAGGGTAAGGGCAAGGCGCCTGCCGCTCGTCTGCCCGACCGTGCGAAACCCACCGCGCCGGTGAGGCGTAATGTATGTCCCGATCAGCTCACTGTGTCACCTCGAAGGCTCATCATCTCGCATACACAGACGACGCTCGCGTCATCCCAGCCCAGTGCGTTTCTCAAGGCCCGTGCGGCGTCATTCTCCACGGGGACCTCTTCAACGTCCAAATCTCTCGCGAAGACCACGGCACCATCTACTTCTGTCAAGTCGTCAACACCATCCACGTCCAAATCGACGACCACAGCCAAACCGACGGACGCGCCTCCTTCGAAGACGACAGCTAAGCTTCCAATCAAGTCAGCTGCTTCTAAATCGACGACCGTGCCCACACCCACTCCTCAGCCCACGATGGCAACCCCGGCCGACTCTGAGCCCATGGAAATCGATGACGATGAGTCGGAGAAAAACTCGCTTTTCGACGGGGACGACGGCGCTGACGAACCGGAGACTTCCACCAGCACGATGCCTCCCCCGGACTCTCCACTCACACCAATGTCCGCGCTCAGCGGCGCTGCAACGGTCATAAAGGCCGCCGACCCGCGGGCCCAAGCAGTCGCGAGCGCAGCGGCGACCGCGGCAAAGATTGCGGCAGCGACAGCGACAGCGACAAAGACCGTCGATCCGCGTTCGAAGCCCAGTGCCGCTGCGGCGAGTCCAGCGTCTGCTGGTCCGTCGAAACCTCCGCGCCCTGTAGGAGCGACGTCGACTATAGGACCAGGTCTGAAGAAACTGACGGGCGAAACGCCTGCCGTCCCGAAGGTGCCGGCGCACAGACAGAAGCGGGGACTCCAGCCGCTGCCCTTCGACCAACTCGTCGAGTTTAACGCCGCCGTGAACCCGACGAAGGCCAGGATCATTGACCGCGTGAACGCGGGTAGCCAGCGCCCCGAGCTCAGCATCAACACGTCGGCCTCGCCGCAGGAGGCTGCGGCGGTTTCGCCGTCGCCTGCCCTATCGGGTTCGCGCAACGGCTCGCTCGAGCCGTCGTCGGTCAAGCCGGGCACATCGACGGCTAAGCCGCCGGCAGCTAAGGTCCCAGAGGCGTCGTCGTCCAAGCCAGTAGCCAGCAGCCCTATTACTGCATTGCCGCCCGAGATGCAGCAGTTGATCCCGGAGTCGACGGCTCCGTCGCCGCAGGAGCCGGCCAGCAAGCCCGCGAAAGCGTCTCCAGCGCCGGCAGCCACTGCTACAGCCACTCGCTGGCTCCAGGACGATGACATGGTCATGTCTCCAGTCGCCATGAGCGATAACGGGCTTTCTGGATTAGATGCGGCAGACCACCGGGGATCTACGCCTGCGAAGTCCAAGTCGCCCGCTGTCCCCACGCCTCCACCCGCAGCTGTCCATGGATCATCACGCCTCCGGCAATCAGTTAACGCTCCTCCCTCTGGTACTTCTGTCGCCCTTTATTCATCAGTTCCTGCTGCATCGTCTCGCCTGTCGCCGCCCGCGGGGTCTGCATCCAATGTCACCGTCACCGCTTCTGCTGTGTCCCTTCCCGCCGTTCAACCCGCAGCGCAGCCCACGCTCCAGCCTACAGCTCCTCCGGTCGCAGGACCCTTCATTCCGGCCCTTAAGCAGCCCGCAAAGTTGCCCTCCAATAGTCCTCCAGCCCAAGTAGTTCCTACAACCAACACGTCCGCTACCACGACGACAACAACTTCCGCCTTCTCGAGCGCCGGTTATGGTCACGAGGGTTTGCAATGGTTGAATGCCTGGAGCGCGTGAGTCCCATGTGCGCCAACTTCCTTGCCTCCGTCTCTCATCATGGCCCATCTAGCGACTCGGGGATCCTGCCAGCCCCCGCCCAGTAAGTTGACGATGCGATTGCATGTGATGCCGGGCTGACAGTCCTTTTGTAGGCAGCAACAACCGCAGACAACAGGTGCACTAGGCAGGATTCCGAAGAAATGGCACTGGGAGGGCGACCTGGTGCTCGGGGACAGCCAGGCGTCGCTGTGTCGCCTGCGCCTTCACGAGCCTTGGCCATCCCAAGGAGCTGAGCCGCTCTTCAAGGTCCTGTTTAACAGCGAGAGGACCACCTTCAATCTGCCCAAGACCTACCCGCTGTCACAGGCGTGGGCCTTCTTCCCGCTCTTCGAGGCGAAGCAGTGGGTCAAGGTCGTACTGCCTGAGAGCGGCGCCGACGTGGTTGCCTACACAAGTTTCGCGGGATATTTGGAGTCGAATCAACTCGTGCGTCGCTCATTCCAGCGACGCGGACCATGCTAATAAAACGTAGTTCGCAATGGCGCGCGTGCCATCGCATAGCCCCAATGCCACGCATCACATCGTCGTCTTCCACAACATGCTGAAGCCGCTCGCCCACATTCTCCAGTGTCCCGAATTTCTGCAGACATCACCCCAACTGGTCGCCGCCATCGTTGTGCCTGCAGAACCGCAGGGCCCGCTGGGTGATCCGATGCGCGCTTTCTCCTGGAACGAGATGACGCGGTACGCTGAGCGCCAGACAGCCCAATTGGCGCAGAAGATTTCGTCGCAGGAGGTGCAGCCTGCGGACCTCGCCACACCGCACCGGCTCGGTGTGAAACTGCCGGACGCACTCGCCGCCCAGCTCAAAGGAAAGGATTTCATTATCTACACCGCAGACCTCGCGCGGTACCACGATAAGCGGGGTATGGTCCTCGCCCTGGGACAGGAGACAACGGACTTGCTGCGATCCTGCAGCCTCGCGGGCGGTACCTTCCGCACGATGTACGAGCGCGTTCCATTCATCTTTATCCACCGCGACAACTGGCGAATGCTGCACGTCGAGCACAAAAACTTGCCCGGCCTAAGAAGCAAGCGCGCAGAGGAGAACTACTCGAGACAGTTTTGGCTGTATGGGACATCGCCATTATGTCCGCCGCGATATCAAGGGTTGGAGCTGAAGCAAATCTTCCTCTACGGTGAGTCTACTGGTTATCATGGAGTCCCTCGAAACTAAGTTGCGTAGGTGGCGTCGTGACCTTCACGGCTCGCGCGGTCGCGGAGGATCCCAAAGGCGTGGAAGCTTTGATCAAGCGCATCGACAAGCATCCGCTCTGGGTCTGCTACGTTCTTCCTGAGGTTGTCGCGCTCGTGCGCGAGATGACTTGCGAGCCTGCCTACGAGAAGACGAAACTCGCCGAGTAAGTTTCTGCATGCACCGAATGCGTCATCGCGTGTCTGAAGGGTGTGTCTTCAGCGGCGTCTCCGCGGTCAGCGCTCTGCTCGGCCCCATCGAGAAGCGGCGTATCTCGCTGATGAGCCATCCGCCTCCTTCCTGGGACGGCGAGGCGTGCAGGAATTGGATCATGGATGTTACTGACGTGTCGGAGAAGAAGCCGCTCGAAGTACTGGATTACTGCATCGAGAAGCTCGCGGCGCACGGGCGGCCGGAGGCTAACAAGGAGAACTTCGTCAACGAACTCGTATTCGAGGACCTGCGGCAAATGGAGGGCCACCACATCGTCGGAACCACCTACCGTAGGTTTGTGGCGATCGTTGAGGACCTGCCTGACACAATTCCACCGCACGAGGGTGTAAGTAGCTCGCTACTCGACCAAGTGAACGCTGCTAATGTCTCGCAGTGGGAAAGGAAGAATCTACGCCACTTCAAGTTTGGAGACAATCTCGATGATATGCTTTTGAACGGGGACCAGTCGACTCCTGGGCCATCCGCTACGCCAGTCACTGTGGTCTAGTGCTCGCCTCACGGATGGCACAGAATTCTTATGTTGTCGCGCTGTCCCCTGCTTTGAACCTCTAACTTACCGGTATCATGAATTATGCCTCCAAGGAGAGGGTTACTTGTATTTCTAGGTCATATATACTTGTTTTCTTGAGGTGTCTTTTTCCGAGGGAAATTGTCTCTACCCGTTTCTCGTTGTTTGTTCATGTTCGTTGTCCGCGCGGGTTCGGTGCGCGTGATAATCAACTCGGCTGCCGTCATAGAGCCATTGACCTCTGTCTCCTCTCCAACGTCTTGCCATTCTCCCGGCCCTGCACCGCTAGGCACTGCTACATCGGCCATGGACACGCTGAACGCGTTGATCGCCCACCCTGGACTGCACGACTACCTTGCCATCCTCAAGGGTGCGCGTAACGGCTTTGTCTACGGCGTGAAGATTCGATTCCCCCATGCCGTCGTTATGTCCATTCTATTCGGGCGCGGCGAGTGAGTGGAACACGCTCGAGGGTGCCAGGCGCTGAGTACGTGGCTCGTGCACACAGCTGGCAGGCGCGTGTCTGGCAGATATACCGTGCGACGAAGACGCATTCGATGAACCTCGCGAAATACGTCGCGCTGTACAAGACCCTGCTGCTGGTCCAGCGCAAGTCTAATGGCGGCAAGGCAAAGAACGGAGACACACTCGTCGCGGGCACAATCGCGGGCTTCCTTTGCTTTGGCAGGGACCGCTCGGCGGTGAACGAGCAGGTGTGTAGTGCCAGCCACTGCCCAAACGCCCGTCTTGCGTCTGACACCACACCACAGGTCGTCCTATATATTACAGCCCGGCTTGTTGCCGCCATGCTGCCCCGTGACGGCACGCTCAAGCCTGGCGCCCCAGTGAAGCCGCTGCCGCCCAGATACGACTCGTTCGCTGTTCTTGCTGCCGCTACATGGGGTAAGCCTGTCTCAACATCGTCACACGGGTCAGCGGCTGAATGCCGTGCAGGTATCGTGATGTGGTTGTTCCACGAATACCCAGAACGCGTCCAGCCTGGCATGTTCAACTCGATGACATACCTGTACAAGGACTCCGATGTCTTTTCGGATCTGAGGACGCTGCTCTGGCACAACAAGTAATCGCGATCCGTTTGCTTGGTGCACATTTACAGGCACAGATGGTAGATCCCCCATGTGAGCTGATTAACCTGCTGGATCCCAGTGCCTCATATACTCACACGTGGTTCGCTTCGCACGCAGGGCATTGCTGAGGCTCGGATACGCTACTACCCTTCCTCAGAACTCTCCTGGTTCATTTCCCGCTGAAGTCTCCCGGTCGTGTGCGCGATCTTGGAGCACTTGTACTTCGCACATATTTAGCACGCCGCCGATGTGTGCGCTATATACGCCACGACCTACCCTGAGCATCTCGATGGACCGAACGCACCCCATCCGGCACATCTCGCATCCCCGGATGGGATCGGCGCTGAGGACGGAGCTCATCTCCGCTGCGACGTCCGTGCCTGCGCCAAGCTGTCCCCATACGAAATGCGCTTTGCGGGTCCAGAGATCACGCGTGGCCTGGCCGTGCGCGGTGCACAGGCCGTAGTCCTTCGGGAAGAGCTCCTCCGCGAGCACGGTCTCGCGCAGCCGCGCGACGCGGTGCGCGTGCAGTACGACGAGCGCGTGGTACGCGCGCACGCTCGGAATCTGCGCGACCTCGTCCGCCGAGTGCTCGTGCAATGGCGTGGCGAGCAGATGCGCGCTTGCGGCGGACGCCAGGCGGGGGAGGCCGAGCTGGACTGCAAGCGCGTAGACGCGGAGCGGCATAGTCGGCGCGTGCGCGATTAGATGCGCCTGCAGAGCGCCCGCGAGCTGATCGCTCAGGGCGTACTTGTCCGCGAGCGTGAACAGCGCCGGCAGCAGTGGCAGCGGGATCGGGTGCGCGGCAGGGTCGTCTTGGGAGGGTGGCTCGTGGAGCAGGCGCAGTAGCACCGACAGCGCTTGCGCTGGCTCCGGCAACACCAGGCGCTGCTCCTGCGCCACATCGCACAGCGCGAACATATCACTACAAATTCACGATAAATGAAGTGATTTCATTGCTGGAAGGCGGGGGGCTCCCCGCGAGGTGCGCAGTGGCCCCTGCGCCGGGACCCACTTGCCGAAATATGTCGCTGCCCGATTCCAGTGCGGCGCGATTGACACGAAACTCAGCGCCGTCTTGTGACTGCACGATGAAATTGCCTTCAGGATGGGAGAATTGAGCTTCGGACGCGTGCGTGGTGTTGTTGTCCATCATGAGACTCAAGCGGGAGAGAGATACGGAGGCGGGGCAAAATAAATACAGACAGGGATCTAGCGCTGACGGGGAACTAACGTGAGCGGACGTGGCCATCGAGACAGTGGTCGTGGACGACACGCGTCCGACAGAGAGAGAGATTCGAGCGTTTGGTGCGGGAGATGTGGTACACTTGAGAGCATTCCGTAACCCAAGAGTAAAGAAAACGTGAGGAAAGCAGGACGGGAAGAAACAAGTTTGTCTGACAGAGGAAAGGGGTAAAAGGTGGTGTGAAGACAACATAACGGGCGGGTGTATGTGCTCAAAAGGTGAAAGGTGCGGCAGGATCTAGGAAAACTGGACGTCTCCTCCGTCGCACTCAACATATGACACAAATCTTGTTCTTCTTGGCCGGTGCGCCTTCTATCCGTGGGACCTGCCGGCCGCCAGGCGCCTGGTCTGGCGCACGCGTCATTCGCAGGAGGCGGACGAGGTCGACGAAGAGGCGGTCGACGTTCTGGGCCGTCTTTGCGCTCGTCTCGAGGAACTCGCATCCGAACGAGCGGGCGAGCGATGCGCCCTCTTCTTTGGACACCTCCCGCTCGTAACCCTTGTCGGCCTTGTTGCCCACGAGCATAAATATCGGTCGTCCGCGCTTGATGCGGAGCATGTTCTGGCGAAAAGTCTCGAGACGATCGAATGTGGATCGAGAGGCGATCGAGTAGACGAGTATGAAGCCTTGGCCCTCCCTAAACGGCGAAGCGCATGAGCACGGTGGCATGGTGCGTTGGGGGGCGCGGGTGCCATCGCGCGCGCGACGGTGCCTGGGCAGCGGCTTACCGGACCCATTGATCGCGCAATGTGGAATACTCCTCTGCGCACCAGAGTCAGCGGACGCGAACAAGAGGACTAGGGCGGGGACTAGGGCTGCGCACCTTGGCCGGCGGTGTCGATGACCTCAACGAAGCACATTTTGTTGTCGACTAAAAGCTGTTTGCGGTAGGCGTCTTCGATGGTCGGGTCGTACGTCTGGGGCGGGTCAGCGGTGTGCGGGATGCGGCGCGGCGAGGGCTCACTTCTGTGGGCGGCGGGGGCGATGGCGGCGGCGACGGTCAGCGGGGGGCCCGGGCTACGGCTGGGCGGGACGGGCACGCACCAACGAAGCAGTTCATGGTGAACTATGCAGCGGTCAGCGGCGGCGGCGGGTCTTGGGGGCGGGGGGATGGCGACGGACCTGGACGGCGAGGGCAGTCTTTCCGACGCCTCCGTCGCCGAGCACCGCAATCCTCCATTGGTCCATCTGGCGGGCGCGGTGAGCGGCGGCGCGGGCGGACGGGCTGGGCCCCGCGGGCGCGGGGCTCTGGGCGGCGGCTCACAGTTAGAAATCAGCGAGACTGGGTTCGATAGGCGTTGGAGACCAGAAAGGCGTGACGGTCGTAGCAGATCGTTAGGCGGCGGGGGGAGGAGGGGGAGGGGACACGGCGAGCGAGGCCAGTCAACGGTCCGTGCAGTACAGGTGAAAGCGTCGGAAGAAACAAATACATACGACCGCCCGAGCCGCCGCCAACCCGCCGCTTGCTACATACTGACATACAGCCCAACCCAATGCACTTTACCCCGCCGCTCGCCTCGACCTCCGTGCTTCCCGACGGGCCCGGCGTCGCGCGGTTCGCGCTGCAGGACGCGCTCGCCGACGGACACTCCACCGCACAGGCCTGGACTGACCTGCCGGACGGCGAATGGCACCCAGTCGACTTTCAGCTAGTCCCAGCCGCCGCCGCATTTTCCCTGGCCCCGCGGGGGGCCGCCAGCCAGGTCACGTACGAGGCCCGCATAACGTACCGCGCGCTGCCCCGTCCGGCGTACAGCTTTACCTACCGGATTCTCGATACGCGCGATGGCTCGGTCCGGTGGCTCGGCGACGAGCATTCCAACGGCGCGCTCGTCCGCACCGGGCCCCCCGCCCCGCTCCTGCTCGAATCAGCGGGCGGATGGGCTGCCCACCCGCATGTCCTCGGAGCCCGTGCCTGGCACGGCTCGCTGCGCGCGGATGTCGCCCGCTTCGGACACGCGTCAGATTTGCACACGGCCCACGGATTTGCCATCACGAGAGACAGGTGCGCGTCCCCCGAAACCACCCTCCGCGCACAACAACCCCACCCGCCGCTCCCTCGCGCTCCCTGCTGAGAAACAGTCCCTTACCCTGATTCTGTGATTCTGCAGCGCAGTCTTCCGATTTCGGCTGGCTCATGCCACTCTCTCACTCGCGGATGATGACAATCGTCCCTCCTCCGCTGACCAGCCCGCGCTCCCGGCCCCACTGGCTGCGCCGCTCGTGCTCCTCGCCCTGTTTCCAGCCGCCGACCGCCCGTTCTTGCTTGCCGGAGAAGATCTCGAGCTCCAACCGGACCTCGATCAGCGCGCCGGCCGCGCCTTCGTCCTTCACGCAAGCTCGCCGGTCACCCTCCGCCGCGATGTCGACGCATCCGTCATCAGAGCCTGCATAAAGCCCCTCTCAGGCGTGGAACTTTTAGAGACCGACTCGACGTCTTTTCTCGCAGTGTATTCGCGTGCTTCCCGCAGGCTCGCTCTAATCCCCACGGCGGCTCACCCTGGCCTGCACACAATCGTGCGCATACAGGGACTTTCTCGGCCCTTCCAGCATTCTCCCGTCGCCCTGCAATGCAGCGCTTCCAATCGCGCGCTATTCGTGCGGGGGGAAGACCCTGTGGAGGTGCTCATGCCCAGTGAGGGCGGGGAGTGCTTACCCGTGACCGCCCACACCGCGCCGAACGGCAGACTCGTCTCTGTTCTCGAGCCGCTCGCTTCTCCCGTGACACCACCACCGACTGCGTCTCGAGAGCCGAATGGCCGCACTTCAGCGGACGAAGGTGTAAATCCGCGGTCTATCGCTTTACGTCGCGGGATTCTGTCTCTCCCGGCACTTTGTGCGGTCGCCTGCTTCCTGCTGACCACCTTCCTGCGTCTGCTCCCTCCGCTGGCCCCTGTGCGCCTTGCCTTATCGCTGAGCGACCGCTTCGAACGCTTTCTCTATGAACACTTGTTCGGTATCCTGACGACGGCTCCGCGCAAGATTACCGCGAACGGCAAGCCTGCTGCGGCTGCAGGGCCCCTGCCGAACGAACTGGTGTTCGCGCTGCCGCAGGACGACAAGCCCGTTGTTCGCGTGATGCTACAGATGGACGAGCGCGAGCGCGAGCGAGGTCGCCGATCAGCGGATGCGCGCGCCGCCTTGCCGCGCTTCTTCTTCGGCAACGCGCCTGCTGCGCCGCGTCTTACGCCAGCGACGCCGTCGTCGGGCTCTGAGGACGACGAAGAGGCTGTCGTACTCGAACTCGACCGACCCGCTTCCGACGGCGACACCCTCCGCGTCGTTTTCTAATTCCCGGCCGCCCGGACACTCCCGCCCCCCACAAAACCCTCTTCGTGGACCCCTGCCCTTGACACTCTGTATCCGTGCTGTAAGTGTAGCCCCTTCTCCTGCCCGACGCTGTAGCAATTCTACCGCACACACGCACATGCGACATTGCGCCTCCTATTCTCCGTGGGGACACGCGGGCCACTGGGCCTGGCAGATGGGCAAAAGGCTCTGCCTGCGCCGCTCAGGCTGGCTGAGCGTGCGCACTGCGCTCCCGAGACGGGCGTCTGCGCGGAAATGAAGAGTGAGAGACCCGGGAGGACGGGCGCGCTGTCGCGCAGAAGGATCGATGCACGCTGGTCATGGGGATGCAGAACCACCCCATCCGGGGTCTCCGCGCAGAGTGCGAGACACAGCCAGATGCCCCAGATTAGCGGTCGCTGCCCAGGCCGTCCGCAACGGCACACACACACACCGCACCGTCTGGCTCTGGCAGCTGTCCAGCGTTGTTTGCATGTGCCTGATCGCCAGACTCACGCACGCCCGCTCCGAGTCTGAGTCTGCGTCTGACAGCTGACGCGGACGCTGCGCCGCTGTATCAACGGCAAAACTTTGTTCAAGCAACTGTATTTCAACTCAGGATGCTTCTCCTATCCCAGCCATCCGTCGCTCGGACATCCATCACTCACCGCTCCGGCCCCCGTCTACCGTTCCGTCGCCGAAGGCATGACCACGATGATCTCACTGCGGGGAATGGGAGGGGTCCGCCCGCAGTGCGGGGACAGACCTGGCTGCGAAAGTGCGACCCTCGAGGTCCGAGTCAGTGTTCAACAACCGTTTACAAATCCGAGCCAAAATAGAGTATGTCAGCTTCCCCAGGCTGCTTCCCCGGGTGCTGTGGGTCGACTGGGACCTTCCCGCTGTCCGTCTTGGGCCCGTCGCCGTGTTCAGCGCTGACAAGTCGGAGGTTCACCAAGTAGCATGCATGCGTCATGGCCCGCGACTTCGCGGACCCCCTGGCTGGATCTGGCGCTCTGACAGCGAAGTTCGAATGGCAAAGAGGCATGTACCAGTACAATCTGTACCGTATCTGAGTATGCACCCAAACAAAGCCACGCAGCACCCTATCTCGTGGAACAGTGTCTGGTGTCCTGGCAGTCCGCGGCATCGTGATCCCGACCTGCCACTGCCCAGTGCGTGCAAGTTTAGTATGTAACAAGCTTCCCTGCGACATGTGATACTATGCACCGGCCCGGGCACTCGCCAAAGTTGCGTCGTGAGCTCAGTGGTGACAGGGTCGCCGGGGAAAAGCATGGAACTGACAGCGGAGGAAGCACTGTCGTCGGCCGCGGACTGCATGCATGTGTGCCTGGAATCAGCACAACAAACCAACGTGGCATTAGTCAGCGGGCTTCTCAGGTACGACGGGGCGCGCGTATCATGTATGCATCATCACGATTCACCCTTTGCTGCGCACGGATCGCGTGTGTCCGAACGACACCCTGGACATACAAGTACACGGCACACACGCCGACCGCGACGTGGGGCTTCAATCGTCTTCCTGATCGTCATTGGCGTCGCCTGGTCTGCCGCCGCCGCCCCGGCTTCCGCGGTCGCGGCTCGCGCTGAACGCCTGGTCGAGCCCACCCACATACCGCCGCACGATCTCGTCCGCGATGTCGTCGCGTTTCCCGCGGTACTCTGCGCCGCGCACCACGACCGCATACACGGCTGGACACACATACATGCATGATCAGCATCGAGGGCCCAACAAGATGTGTGGCGCGGTGCGCACCATCCTCGATCTTCTGCAGAGACGCCGCGGTGACGTCCTGCTTGCGCGGCAGCTCGCGGACGTGCGGCGAGAATTTCTCCAGGTCTGGAGCATATGCGTGGGGGGAGTGTTCAGCGCCAGATCGAGGATACGCGCGCTGCAGCGTGCGCGCCGCGCCACTGACCAGCATAGCAATTCCGGACGAACGTGCACACCTAATGCAGTCAGATGCCAATTCTTGCATGAAAAGGGATCGGCGCGCGCCCGACCTGGCGAGCCTGGAAGATCCCCTCCTTGCGCGTTATGGCGACGATGGCGAAGCGCATGAGCTCGCCGGTCAGGTCTGATATGCCCAGGAGGTAGTCGGAGAGCGGCAGCGTAAAGTACTGCGTGTATTACGACGTCAACGATAAATGCAGGATGCACGCCTGGATCGCACGCACTGGGACGGCGTTCTCGTCCGATATCGCGGCCTGTACGTCATGGTAGGACGCGAGGGTGCCAAATTCCAAATAATGAGCGAAGGAGAGCGCCTCAATATATTCCTGGAGGCCTGGGTGCAGCCGGTGAGTTGGTTGGGAGGACGACGGGGAGGATAGGATGACCCGGTGATACACAGCGCCAGTGTCGCCAGAACTCCTCGCCTGCCAGGTCTGGCGCCATGCTGGCGAAGAGCGCGTTGATGTCGTGGAGCTTTCTCTTGGCTTGCTTGACTGCCTTTGCGTGTGACGTCTCGGCATCTTCTTCCTCCATGCTCACGACGCGGTGCAGCTGGGACCGAGTCAGACTGGAGGTGTACCAGGCCGTATTATGTACCAGGAATATAATCTTCTTTGCATTCGCAGTGACCTCGCGCGACGTCTGGGGCCTCCAGTGTCAATATTGAAGGTGCATACAGCAGCCAAAGCCGCATAGATTGTTACTTTAATGAGCCGCTCCCGCTTCTCCTGGGCATCGTCGAGCTCGTCCCTGAATTTCTCAAAGGTGGGCAGCATAGGGACGCGCGGGCCGAAGGACGAAATGACTACGAGGGAAGCCAGGCCGCGAATTCGCCGTCCGCCGGCGAGCCGCATCCTCTTACGCTTTCTGTCTCGCTTTGCACGATGGCACCCCAGTATGCACCGCGCCCCGGCTGCCCCATGTGCAGCATCGCAGCGTCCGCCCAGTCGAACGCCATCCCGCCCAGCCCACTGGCCACGTCGGCGTTTTTGGCGAGCTCGACGTCGAACGGGCCGGAGATTCTCTGGCGCGACGACAACTTCACCGCCTACCACGAAAAGGCCAACCCGGTGTCTTCCAAGGGCCATGTCGTCGTCCTGTTCAAGTGAGCGCCCGCGCCAGCGCCCGCCGCGGCTGCATGTCTGACGCCCGCCCCAGCCTGCACGTCCCGTCCATATACGAACTCGTATGTGGCTGCCACAGTGACCCGCCGCGCCCAGCCGCGCTAATGCCCCCGCCAGTCCACGACAGACCTGCCGCTGCTCATCGCGCTGCAGCGCATCGCCCAGCGGCTCCTCTCCCAGGTGTCGCCCTCGGCAATCCCTCAGTCCCCAGACCCGACCGGCCAGCGCACGCCGACGGCCGCCTCGTTCGCGCCCGACTACTCGCTGTTCAAAATAGGCTTCATCAGCTACCCGTTCAAGGACCCCAAGATCCCCGTCACCGACCACTTGCACGCGCATTGCTACGTCGACCAGCCCGACCTCGCCGGCTGGTGGCGGAAGGTTGCCTACGGCCCGCTCGCCTGGTATGCCATCGAAGACCTGATTGCGGAAATACGGTGCGCGCGCTGCCGTGCAGCTCCAACTTTGGCCGTAGACGCTCACCCCGTGGAACAGAGAGACGAGCACGAACAATCGGGTCAAGGTCAGACTAGACAACCAAGTGCGCCCCATCGACACCGTGCCCCTCGCTGGTGCGCGCTCGGGCAACCCGGACGGCCGCGAGACGACCGTCGCCCCGATCGGCGTGCTCGACGTCGAGGAGGGTCTCCAGGTTGCATCGCCGGTGGTCACGCCGGCGGCATCAAGGAGACAGTCGACCGCGTCAAGCGTCGCGGAATCCATCACGCGCCCGTCGTCCGTCACGCCGCTCACCGTGGTTGAGGAGCCCGAGTCGGTCGAGCTCGCGCCGCCGCCGTCGACGACGCCTGCGCTTGTCGTGCCGCCCTCTCCCATTGCGCCAACCGAAGACGAGAAGGAGAAGGCCGACTGAAGCGCTGGTCCCGTCTCGTGTGAACTTCTCTGGTCCCTTCATCGCTCTCTTTGCACTCATCTAGACCCAGCGCGTTCTTGAGCAGCATTCGTCCCGTCATTCATTCTTTCCTTCATCCATCTCTCCTCTCCTCTCTCATACCATCCTGCAACTAGGTTGTATATATAATCCCTGGCGGGTCCCACACGCAACGCCTCTTGATAACTCCATACCCGGGGTGCGGTAACCACAGGCGACGGCGCCAGGCTAGCGCGGCGCCGCGCGTCGTCGCTGAGCCCAAGACGGGCGATCGGTCTCCGCCCTCACCCTCATTCTTCTTGTCCGCACGTCACGCTCTCCTCGTCGGTTTACGGTTTACTATCGTATGTTGTGTAGCTATCAGCCATGCCCTCGGGCACGCCTCGTATCGTATTCTACAGATGCATGCTATGTGCGCGTCCGGCGATGCTGGATGGATGAAGTGTGGAGGAACAGGGAAATATGCACGATTATACGACAATGACAGCAAGGGTAATAGCAAAGCGAGACCGATCATGCTGCGAACCAGCCGGCAGCACGGAGCTCGTGAGCTAGACCGTCATAGGAGCCTGGAGGCCGCCGAGCCTTCCGGCCTGCGAGCTCAGTCGCGAACCTGGACACATTTGAGCGAGCGTTCAGACAGCAGTGAGTGAAAATGTATACTTCAGACATTCCTCAAGGCGCCAAGGGCCATCGCGGGGGTGCCAAGAGTTGGGGTTCGCGACGGGCGAGTATGGAGCGCCAGGGAGCACCTTGCGAACGATCAGAACTCACCGCTCAGCACCCAGCGGAAACAAGGGCCTGCTTACCCGTTTCGTCAGCGCATAAAGCATGCCAGCTACGAACGCGTTCTGCGCGCCGGTTTCGTCGGGCGGGAGGTCGTGCGCGGGCGCGAGGCGCATGGGCACCGGCGCGGGAGGGTGGATGCCCGTGCCGTCCTCGGTGTGCGAGTCGTCGTCGTCTTCGTCCACGACGCCATCCTGCTGGCGCATCGCCGCGCGCCACATCTCCTCGCTGCGCTTGCCCTGCGGGTCCAGGTCCCAGTCGCGCAGGCCGAGGCTCGCGGTGCCCGTGCCCGTGCCCGGCGTGCCGCGCCCGTCTGCCCAGAACTGCGAGCCGCTGCGCACGCTCTGCAGATCACGCCGCTCGCCGGCAAAGCGCGAGCCCGACGCGGGAGGCCGCGAACGCGAGCGCTGTTGCGGACGTTGGGGCGTCATGCGCGGGACCGGCGGCGGAGCGACTTTCTCGTGCAGAGGCTCAGACCACCCGCTTGATTGGAAATATTCACTTGTTGGGACGCTGAGGAGGGCGGCACCTGCGCTGCCCCAGTTCACGACCAGTAGTGCATGGGGTGCTGCCTGAGTGACCATAGAGAGTAGGAAAGGACGGGGGGCGCTGTAGCCGCGCCCGGTGGCATATGCTTTACTGCAAGTGGGATGAGCCTTCTGAATGGGAAAGACTTGTGTCACTCACGAAAAGAAGACTGCATCTGCATTGCGAATGAGAATCTCAACCCCTTGGCGGTCTGAGCGACTGAGCTCGAGGCAGATAGCTACTCGATGGCGCCATCCGCGTTCGCGCGCAAGGCCATCGAGTGCCTGCATGTTACTCAGAGTCTGCGGGACCGATCTGGCTTCGAACAGAAGGACGTCGAAGGGTGCGCTGCCAGGGCCGCGCATTGGAAGCTCAGGAATGACAGGCGCGGGAGCATCTCCCTTCTGAGACGAGAACGACGGGCGCGGCGACGCCTGGGGCGGCGGCGGAGGCAGGACGGACAGGTTGCTGTAGTTCTCTGGGATGAGCAGCGGTCCGAGCAGCTCGACGAATTCAACATGGGTGATGTCGGGGATGCTGTTGTGGTGCACGACGGTGCGCGTCTGGGTGGATTCGGACAGGAAGACCCAGGAGGTCGGCACCGGGCGGTCCAGGATCTTGGAGAACTTGGTGCTGACGCCCTCGTCGTGCAGCTCGCGGATGAGCAGCCTGCCGTCGTCGTCCCCGCCGAGCGCTGCGACCAGGTACGCCTCGATCGCGGGCTCGGCGGGCTCGGGCGCGCCGGCCCGGCCGCGCTGCTCGTACTGCCTGGGGCCCCTGGGAGCCTCCTGGCGGCCGAGCTGGGCGAGCACGGCGAGGGTGATGGGGGCCGTGCCGCCGCGGGTGCGCACGACGTTTTTGGCGCGGGCCGAGGAGCCTTCGTCGGGAAAGCCGTCTAGCGAAAGAGTGTTGACGACGAAGAGCGTGCCGGCGGCGACGACGCGGACGGCGCGGGGCTGGGCTTGGGCGTCGGGGCGGACGGCGGACGCCATGGCGCGGAAGAGACGTTGGAGGGGCGATAAAGGGGTGCGCTGGCGGTCTCCAAGTCCGACGCGACAGCACGACAGGAAGTTGAAGAAGCCGCGCTCGTGTCTGCTGCTCATGCACGGGCAGTCGACGACCTCTGCACAGGCATCCGGGACAAGCCTGGGCAAGCGATCTTCGCGCTGCCACGGCTCTGTCCGCTCGGTGGAATCATCGTCATGATCCCGCCAGTCTTCTTCGCGCTGCCACTGCAGCCTGCGATCTCCAGGCACCCCGCGCACGCCCGCGTCCTGCGCCATCCAGCCGGCGGTGCTCAGCGTTGGTGGTGCTAGTAGTGGGGGTGCTCAGCCTCTGACAGCGGAATCAACTGCTGCTGCTTGTTCAACTGCACCCTGCCATGCCCTGCTTACAGCGGGACCGACTTTGGGCGCCCCTGCGGCTTACCGTATACACGGGGTATTCTTGCAGCGTCACGCTCTGGAGCAATCGTCTTGCAGCTCAGCGACCTCAGGCAATGTTCATCGCACGAGCGCTGTTGACGACCCACACGGTCTCGGACTGAGTACTAGCCTTTTCGAGGACTCCCCGGCCTCAAATCCCAGGACAAAACTACGCCATCATCTCAGCGAGAATCACGGCGCATCTGCATGATCTACCACCTGTGACCCATTCCGGACCTGGCTACTCCATGATCCCTGTTTCTGGCGCTGGAACTGTTGCTCCAGTGCTTACTTGAGACTCCAATCTGGCAAAGCAGGCTCGTTGAAGTATAACTAGTCTACGCCTGGTAATAAATCCTGACCATATGATGCCTGTCGTGGACTAGCCAGCACCGCCAACGCGCACACATGGCCGCCATCCACGTCCTTCATCGCGCACATGCTCGAACTCAAATACGGGCTGGCGCAGCTCCCGCTTGCCATCCTTCTTCTCTTCGTCGTTCCTTCGTGTCACCATGGCGCGCCTCGCCGCCCTCACGCTCTTTTTCTTGCTTTTCGCCGTCTGCACCGTGGACGCCACCACCGCGCGAAGTCGCCGCCACAAGCAGGCAATCTCCGCCCGTGCTGCAGCTGCCAGCGCAAGCGCGCACCGCGGTATCCAACCTACGTTCGTCGTGAAAGCGGCGCCAACGACAAAGAAGGCCACGAGCAAGCCCACTCCGACCGCTAAACCCAAGACCACGAAGAAGCCTGTGAAGGCGACGTCGACGCCCAAGCCCAAGCCTAAGCCGACGTCGACGAAGCCCAAACCTAAGCCGCCGTCGACCACCAAGAAGCCGGTTGCGAAACCAACGTCGACGAAGAAACCCGCGCCCAAGCCGACTTCTACCACCAAGAAACCAGCACCGAAGCCCACGACCACCAGCAAGAAGCCAGCGCCGAAACCGACGACGACGAAGAAACCTGCACCGAAACCAACGTCGACGACCAAGAAGCCTGCACCGAAGCCTACGTCTACGACAAAGAAGCCCGCTCCCGCCCCTACGTCTCCTCCCAAACCAGCACAGAAGCCCCGTAAGGTATGCGTCTTGGTGCAATACAAATGCAGGGACGAGCGCGCTGATGACGTCTCGACCAGGTCGGCCTGTTGTGGACGCCGGACTCGGGCATCAAGCTCGACAAATGGAAGAACAACAGGACGCTCGCGATCTGGAACTGGGACCGCGTCAAGCCCGCAGAGATCGCGGCGTCGGGCATGTGCGTCATCGACGTGCTCATCCTACTGTGCCCGCCGTCTCACCGCGACGGATTGGTCCTCTAGTCCGTTCTGGCCGACGCTGTGGGGACCTGTGCGTCCTATGCGTTTGTATTGCAATGACGTCCTCTGACGGCGAGTTTGCAGGGCTCTGCGCCGGGATGGCTCGAGACGGTCAACCGTCGGGGCTACGCGGACACCGGTGCGTCGGCGTGCTGCACTGCGAAGGTGGTGGCTGCGGCTGACTGAGATGGTGCAGCGTTGGGATGCAATGAGTGTGTTTTGTTCAGGGAGACCCATTAGGCCGTACTCATTGACGCGCAGAGTGAACCAGCCCGGACAAGCGCTCATGAGCGTGCAGGAAGGCTCGTACCTCTGGCGCAATTTCATGATGCCGTTGAAGCAAAACGGCTACCGCCTGTTGTCGCACTCCGTCTCTAGTGCACCCAGCGGGCTGACCTGGCTTCTTGAGTGGAAGAAAGACTGCCCAGATTGCTGGGCGACAGGCCAGTCTCACGTCCGCGCCTACGCGCAGTCCTGTGCTAATATTACACCTAGTTGACGCGCTGTCGCTGCACTACTACTCGCCCGACGCCGATGGGTTCATCGCCTACATGGTGTGTACAGCTGTGTCGATCATCAGGCGCGTCCGGCTCACGCACCCCGACGCGCGCGCGCAGAAAAATATGCACGCGAAACTCGGGAAGCCGATCATGGTAACCGAGACGGCTTGTGAAGACTTCTCTGGAGAGGGTCGCCGTTGCAGCCCGGCGCAGGCTGAAGCCTATCTGAACAAGATTACCAAGTGGATGGACGAGACCGATTGGATTCAAGGCTACTTCTATTTCGGTGCGCCCGTGTAGCATGCAATGGTGGGCATGTGTACTGAATACCGTCCCTTCGGTAGGATTATGGGCAAACCCGCCAGGGGGCGTCAGCGCGTCCAACTCGCTCATGAACGCGGACGGCACGCCGAACCGCCTGGGTCTCAAGTACATCGGCTGAGGCGCGATTTGGTATTTACGAGTTTAAGTTTATTGCGTATACCCCCGCATTCATGAATGGACATTTTCGATTGGCGCGTTGCCGGCCTCCGAGGAGAATGCTGCAGAAAGTTCATCGCACAATGGCCTCGTTCATCACATAGGCGCTTGTGCTCCAACAAGTACTTGCACAGTAGACTGGAGGCCGAGGCTCGCAGCTCCTGAGAGGGCCGTCATAAACACGTGCCCCGCATTCAGTTGAGCTCGCGTGGGCGGCGAATCTCAGGCAGGCAGTGGAGCCGTGAGCTGTACAAGCAAGCAGTGAGGTTCTCGAACGGGGTATATGGCGGCCAGTGTTCAGTGCAGTGCAGTGCAGTTCCATGCTCGTCATGTGCACGGGAGAACACCCAGGGCTGCAGAGTCACAATGGGCGAGTACTATAGATTGCAGTAGCGCATCCGGAGGACCGAAAGCGGATCGTTCAGCCACGCAAAGAGCAGCGGCGTTTCCGCATTCCGTCATCTCCAACTTTTCCTCAACCCCCGCCGTGACGGACATGGCGCACCACAGCCCGAGGCTCGAGGAGCCGCCACCGCAGGACGCGTTCCATGCCGAGCTGCTGCAGCTCAACGGCGCCGTGCACGACATGGACAAGCTGAAGGCTTGCGCGGCCGCGCTGCCTTACTCCATCGAGCCCAACTCCAAGATGCAGCGCATGCTCGACTTTTTCATCACGCGCATTGTGCAGTGCGTGCGCGCAAAGGACTACGACCCTGGGTTCTTGCAGTGGGAGAGCATGTTGGCGTAGTGAGTACGGTCACGCGAATGGCGACCCGCGGCTGAGCGCGCGCCCGCAGCTGGCTCATGCTCAAGTACCCGATGCCCAAGGACAAACGCGTCCGGCTAGCGCGTCTCTACTTTGAGCTCTGCGTGACTCCGGGCTTGCCGACGCACATCCTCGCCACTTGCTGCGAGGGATTGTCGGTGCTCACGCGCTCCAAGAAGAAGCTCTCCGTCAAGGACCTGCGTCTCTCCTGGAAGCCCATCTATCGCATCCTGTCCAAGGACCTGTTCCTGAGCCGGCGCCAGTTTGAGATTAGGTGCGACTCTGTTTCCTAGCCGCGCGAGCCGGCCGCTGACCGCGCCACCCAACAGCCAAACGACATACTACATGGGCCAGGTCGCCGAGACCGCCCGCCGGTTCTTCCACCCCGCCACGATAGACGAGATGCTCGCGGTCTTCGTGCCGCCGCTGAACGGCTCAGATTTAAATGTAACTGCACGCTTTCCGCACGCGCCCGCAATACACGTCGAACGCCGTTCTGATGCTGCAACAGATCATCCTAGCGTCACAGTACTACTTGCTGACTTTCCTTCCCTTGTCGCACCCGCAATCCTACCTGCCCATGCTATTCCGCCTATGGGAGTCCGTCAATTCCTACATGTACGACGAACGGATGCTCGCCTTCCTCTCGCAACTCGCAGAAATGCACGTGGATCCTACCAAGAGCGATCCTCGCTTGGTAGACGAGATTCCGGACGACGCCATTGGCGACGGCGAGTCACGGGTGCGCTTCGACCAGTCCGACTTGAAGTCGTCCTATCTTTGGACTGGCATCACGAAAGACGTTGGCATTTTCACGGAAGAGGTGCTGCAGAACCCCTGCTTTCGCACGAACGTAGCTCACGAGAGCTTTAGGAGTGGAAACTCATCATGTGTAAATGCCTTGCCAGCATGGGTGAGCACGCGCCGCGGTGCAAGCGTTCACGTGACCGTGATGCTAAATACACGTGCAGAGATTCCTCTTGCGGATTCCGGCTCCCTGACCACTGGGCCGTCCGTCGACGGCCAGGCTGGCTTTGAGATCGGCCGGTTGCCCAAACCCACATGGCGCATTTGTAAGGACCAGACCGTCACGTCCGCCGATGTCTGAAATACTGCACATGCAGTCTCGTTGGCGAGAATAATCGTGTACTCAATGGCACAAGACGGACTGCCGCTCGCACCGTCTGGTGCCGCGACGCCATTCGATCCTCCTGGGACACCTGCGCGCTTCCCGCATCTAGGCGACTACCTATCGGCGCCGTTAGGGCGACCCGGTCAACGCAAAGTCAAGACCTACCTAGCTGGCTCGAAGGCGCTGGATTCGCTCGCCAAACTGATCCTGTCGACGGAGCACTTCTTCCACCCCTCGAACTCTGGCGCATGGACCGCTGATGTGCGTCCCTTCACGGCGCTTGTACTTGTCGTCTAATGGTACCCCTCAGCTCAGCGCGTTCATCAAGTATGTCACATACGAGTTCAATAAGCGGTAAGCGCCTTGATTATGGTCTCCGAGGTCGGCGACTAACGGCCTTGCAAGCTGGTACCAGGAGCAGAAGCCCGACTGCAAAACACCCAAGGTCAGCGCACCGACAATCTCCAATCGTCAGATACTGACGTCTTTTAGCATCGGCGGTTGACTGTCGAGATGCGTCGCGAGCTGGTCAAGTGTCTGCGGACGGTGGCGCTCCTCGCAATGTTTTCGCGCGATAATACGACGGTGGTTAACATCCAGAGTGCCCTGAAGTCAATGACTGTCATGGAGGTGATGCTAATCGATAGGAAATGTCGTTTCGCGCTCATATACACGCAGCCCGACCTCGTGTTGCCGCCTATCCTTGAGCGAGCGATTCCGTCGCTCGAGGCCTTGACTGAGGTGAGTGCGAGCCATTGTCGCTGTGGCGTTTACCGAGCATCCACAGACCCACCGCACTATTGCTGTCATAAAGGCGCTGGGTGCCGTCGCGCTTGCCATCGTCTCGAGGAAGAACTACTACGCCGGCGCCAAGTATCTCTTGACGATCCTCGAGTTGTTGATACCTGGAATCGATCTCGTGCGTTTTCACTGTAAGCACGCTGCGTATGCTGACGACGTACCTTCCTAAAATAGAACGACCCGGCGAAGACAGTGAGTCAAACAGTCTCTACATATGGAGAAGACTCAGCGCAGCTTAGTTGTGCACAACGGCATTCCTTGTCGAGATCTCCCAGTATATCAAGTTTGGCGACTTGTCGGAAATCCATGTCGACGGGGTCATTGACGAGACCGGCGACGGTCGTGTCGCCCCAGCGTTCAACGCAGCGGATACGCGGCCGACGATGAAGCTTAACCCCGAAGAGTCGTTCGAGTCGCAATTCTCGGCAGAAGAGGAGGACGCCCTCGTGCGCGAGTCTACTCAAGGCTTCGCCGACTGGGTCACCAGCTTCTTCCGCCGGGTCATTCTCCTTATGGAGAATCTCCCGGAGGAGGGAAACATGGGGGGCCGGGCGGGCGGGGAGGTGGAGGTCCAAGTGATAGACTCTGTTTCGGGTGCTTGCAGCCAAATATGCGTGCACCTATCGGAGCCGCTGTTTGACCTCGTGCTGAACCTAATTTACGACTACGCAAGCACGACTGTCCGCCCGAATGCGGTCCGCGCGATTCATCAGCTTGTGGAATGCGTGGCGAACGCCAATCCCGCGAAGACCCTCGCAAAGTTTGTTCCCCTCTGTACCCGCACGATACGCGTTGAGCTCGACAACGGCGCGAGCTCGCTACGGACGACGTCGACCTCGTCACCCCTCCCGTCGGATGCAACGCTGCACTGGAGTGAGTGTCTTGCCAGATGGCGCGAATTTCCCTCTCACGCTGTCCTCAGATCTCGCTGTCATGCGAGGCGCCATGTACAATGACGGCAAAGCGGTACTTGCTCCGCGCTGCTCGCTATTCAGCTTTCTGACACGCGCCCCAGATCATGAAGCACAAAGCGGAGCTTCTTCCTTTGCTACAGTACCTGCATCAGAAGACACTGTCAAAGCGCGGCTTCAGTTGGACCGGCAAGCTGCTCTGCAGCATCCTCCTGACGCTGACGCACACGTACCCCCTGGAAAATCGGTTCGTCAACCCGGACGAGTGGAACAGCGAGGAGTTCCAGTATAACCACCATCTGCACTGGGGGAAGCTGTACTCCGCGGAAGATGTCAAGGTAATTGGCGCGCGCATTCAGCCGCTGCCAGTCTCGACTGACGGGTGTAGGTTACTTGGCATGTTCCCGACGCCGATGAGATCGCGTTCGCAATCGAGATTCTCGAGACCGTTGTTGCCCCTGCGCTGGACACGCTCGAAGGTCTGCTCGACACAATCTCAACTACGCCGCCGACCGTGTGGAGGTGCGTCTACTAGCGGTGGTATCATTCGCGGATATTGATGACCCTGGTAGAAACGACTTCTGCCGTCACCTCAGCCTCGTTCGATACGGCTTTTCAGGGATTCCAACTTTCCTGAAGGAACATATTAGCGACGAGGAGTACCGCCGTTCCTTCGAGACTACCGACATCTTGTACGCCGGCAAGCAGGATCCTGCTACGAATATGCTCAATCCTGTACAGGAACGAGCTGCCCGAGTTCATCGCCACAGTCGAACCCATTGAGTCCGGCTTCATTCTTACAGACCCCGAGGACCCTCGCTACAAGACGGTGCACGCATTGAGGCAACGCTTTGGGACGTTCCTGCACCGGGCCTCGACGTGTTTACTCAGCCAAGGCGAAGAGAACACCGTCGACGCTGTGCAAATGCTGGTAGGCGGTCTTCAATACGCCCTCTTGTGGCCTTCCTGACCCCTTCAAGATTCGATCCATTCGAACGTTCATGTTCGAATACGGCGACAACAGGGACAGGTATGCATTGTTCACGATGGGGACTTCTCACTCATCGATTGCCAGTTACACTGTGCAACGCGATCAGTACTTCCAGGAACTCAGCCTTGCGCGACAATATGCCGAACAGAAAGTATGGCCTCGCGCTCTTTTCGTGAGAAAGGCTAGGTGAGAATTTGTTCGAAAGTTCACACGCGTTCCCTCACACGATAATACTTCAGACTGTATCATTCCGCACGATTACGGTGGAACTCTGTCGAGCGGCTACGATCTCAACTCGAGGATTCGCTGATCGATGATATCGCGGAGTGGTCTGTATGGCACTATGCAAGCGGTAAGCAGGATGTGCTTGTCGCAGAGACTCGATGCTCACCCTGCTCATTTTTCATAGTGCGATCGTAAGCCTCGTGCCGACCATTCGAATGCACGCCATTGACTTCTTCTACCCTCAGAGCCAGTCAGGCAGTCCTGGAGTCCTTGTGCTCGGTAGGCTCTTCCGTACCTCTGCATCTACCCCATACTCATACCGTCAGACCTTCGACGGTTGCCGCGTCCGCTGTTTGCCCAAGCTCTACCGGGCGCTCGATATCACTGTGGACGACGATCGGATGAAGGGTGCTCTGTACACCTTGAATTCGCCCTCCTTCGGTATGCTTTCGCCATGTGGAATTGTGATAGTCCTAACACTTGCTTAGCCAAGTTTGCGATGTCGGGTGGGTCTCTACACATGCTCTTGTTTGACCTTCAGCTGACCGTCGGTAGAACCTTCATTGACGAACGAATTTGTAACGCGACTTTTCGCCTGTCAACACAAGGAGAAGGTGAATTACTCTCATACTTGGTCGACTGTCGTTGATCATTCGCAGCCCTCGATACGAGACTGCATGGCTACCATTTGGGAAAATTGTGCGAAATCTCCACCACAGTTTGTGACAGGTGCTGAGGCGACTACCAGGCCTTTCCATCTTCGTGGAGCCTTCCGACCTGGTCTTTTCTGTCCCTCAAGTCCATATTAACAAAGCTATATTGGAACTTGAGGCTGTCTTGCCCGCTACCATGCAGGACCGGGACCTTGTCCAACGGCTATCTGCCAATCGCGAGAAGCGTACCGCCGCTCACAACGCCGCCCTCCTGGACCTCGTGAGCTTGTACAACTCCGGCGCACCCGACCATTCTGACCCATTCATAGACACGCTCGATTACCTCGGTTGCAAACTCTCCCAAGACGCACTGGCGGTATTCCATCGTAGCTCTGAGATTATTACGGTAGGCACGGGTCCTGTCTTATACTACGTATCTGAACTTCGCCCAGGACATTAATACGGCGCGATCGGTCGTCTGAAGCCGCGCATATCAAGTATATGGTCGAGAGCGTAGTCAACGACCATCCGTCGATGCGCTACGTATGTCCGGGGCCTTTCTTCCACTTGGAGATTACTGACAAACGTCCTGTAGTACGCGCAACGATGCGTTATGAAACTCACACGTTACATCAAGCTCCGCACATACAGCGGCAGCACGTTGAACCTTGCCTTGCAACAAAGCGTGAACCCGCTGCTAAGGCATATTCCTATCCCGAATCCTACACACGAATTTACGTCACGATACCTTGCAAGTTTCCGCGTACCCGTTGACGGTGTAAGCGCGGGGGAAGAGGTGTAAGTATGGGCTTTGTTATCGCTTCTCGCCCCTGACACCCCCGAAGACTCTTCCAAGACAAACCTGGGGCTGGTTGGATCGCTTGGCAATCAGAAATGACCTGCTTTGCGTCGCCTGCGATGGACAAATCGACGTTCCAGCCGTGGGATCCTTCAAGTGAAGTCATGCTTGCCGCTCTGAGAGAGGTCGTGTCCCGGGAACAGTTCTGGGAGCGCCTTTCCGACCATTACGCCGAGGAGAACAACCAGGAGACCACGACCCTGGACAACATTTCCTGCGTAAAGAGCATCTGTGCGTGCTAAGCATGTCATGTTCGGACCGCCGTGCTGAACTTTGCGGCAGTCCAGGTTCTCGAGGACGAGTGCTTGCCCATCGTCAAGCCCATCCTGGAGAAACTGCTTGCCAACATTGAGCAAAATAAGCAACGCGCAGGTGCCGAGCTCCTGGCGGGGATCTTGGGTGGTAATGCCCTTTCCACTTGCGTGTCGGCCACGGTTTGTATTGACGTGAGTCTAGGATCAAAGCACTGGCCGTTGTCGAAGCAAACCCAGTTGTGGGATTGGTTAACACCAATGCTGCCCAAGGTCCTGGGGTCCAATGTCAAGACGGATACGCTTGACATCTGGACTTCATTCCTGGAGTATGTGTTCGGAAACCGCGACCCGCGAAGATCACAGCCTTTAGTCGACTATGTCGTAGAACAAGGTCTCATCACGGACTACAACGGCGAATCGTCGTTCGAGGCATCGCGCAGCGCGAGCTTCTGGCGCGCACTTGCTGAGGAACTTGGATGGAGATTCGCTGCATGGACCGACCAGTACGTTGAGCGTCACTGGGCCGAACTCGCGAGCGAGCACGAGGAAGTTCGGGCCTACGTCGCCGATGCGCTGGAAATTTCTGGCAAAATCAAGGTAGCCTGTTTCCCTATCTGGTCGGACGACATCTAACGGCGACCAAGTGGCAACCCAAACCGAGTGTTCCTACTGTCGAGGTCTTCGTCAAGGAGTGTCGCACAAAGGGCCACGACGCAGACATCCTGGGAATTCGCAATGGCTACCACGTCAAGCGTATTGCAGAACTCATCGTCAAGTTCCCCGAATGGCGCGAGCAGCGTTTACCTGGGACCCGGGCCTTCCAGTCGACCTACGATCGGTGCGCACACCTCCCCTTGATAGCCCCGCTACCCCATCCTTACAGCCCTGATGCTAGCGTTGGCGTCACGGTGTGCAAGTGGCTTTTCCAAGCGTTCCACGATGTCCAGGCCGTCTGCACATTCGACTACATTCTTCCCCTCATGCCGGAGCTCTTCCGCTTCACAGAGGTGAACGACAACGACGAGTTGGCTGCGCGGGCCTCGCTCGTTCTCGTACGGATGTGCGGTGTTACGCCACCGACCGCACTCGTCAACCCCCTCATCGACGCGATGTTTGATGCCATCCGCAAGGCCTCCGTATGTGTATCGTATCCTGCGCAACCCCCACTGATATGTGGCGCCGTTCTCAGTCTTGGAAAGTGCGGATGAAGGCGTTGCCGCTCCTTCAGGGTATGCACCTTTACGGCGGGGCGGTAGTCAATCGCTGACTTCAGGCAGTCTTCTATTTCAGGCAGTTCACCCTGATCAGCGACGAAAAGGTGTCCGAAATCCTCGAGGTAAATACCTTGCGCCCTTCTTTCTAGGTCGCAACTCACACGCGGGTATATAGATCATCTGCGGATGTCTGGACAACGAGATCGTTGAAGTGCGCGAAATGGCTGCGACGTGAGTATTTGCGTTAGACATTAATGTCCATCGTGTCTGACAATGCCGGGTTTGATAGGACGTTGTCGGGCATCCTCAGGTGTAGCCCGAAGCGCTCGGTGCTCATGCTCAAGGAACGTTTCGAGCGCGTTGAGCGTGAGGTCCGCCTCCCGCCTCGCGGTGCGCCGGAGTACCTCCCTGCATTACGCAAGCTGCATTCTGCAATCCTGGGCGTCAAAGCCCTCATTGAGGCGTTCCCATACTCGGTGCCCCATTGGTGCCCTGACCTGATTATGAACGTCTTGTCGCGCCACACCTACGACCCGGTATGTCACCAGCGTAGTGCTGCAGGTGACATCCCCTAATATTCGCTTAGATACCCATCTCGACGACGGTGCGGAACTGCGCGAGCTCATTCAAGAAGACGCATCAGGATACTTGGCACGAAGACCAGCAACACTTCAACGAGGAGCAGATGCAAGCGCTTGGAACCCTGCTGAGTGGAACATCATACTGTGCGTGGAGGTCTATTCGCAGGATCCCAGCTGACTTTCTGTATCAGACGCCTAGTCAGTAGCAAGTCAGTAGGCGACGGACAGCCGACCTCGACCATCATTATCTTCTTGAATCCTCCCTTACCTCCCCTTGCTTGTATACACGTCTCACAAGGGCGGGCGAGGTTTGTAGCAGTAGTGTTACACGGAATACTCACCTAATAGTGTTACGCTCGCTCGCATCGTGCTTCCCTGTCGTTGTGCCTTGCTATCGTATTGTTCAGACCATGTAGATGCCGCACACCCAATACCATTCTTGTTTTGTCTCGAACTCCGGATTCCAGGGAAGTGAGGCCAAGCGTGTATTAGGATTCGGACGACTGTGTACTCCGCGGAGAAGAAAGAAAGCACAAGGACGGGCTATATCTTGGACTTGTCTGCTTGCTGGCCCTTGTGGTACATTAGTGTCGAGGGCGCGAAGCCAAAATCTTCGTCGGTTTTGAGGTTGAGCTCGCCGCATATGACCCTGACCTGGCAAGCACGAAGCGATGGCGTCAACATCGGCATGCGGAAGTGATTGACTCTCTGCTTTGCTCTTCTCACTCACCATCGACCAGTGATGCACGGCGTGAAGCGAGCAGAACCACAGCTGCAATCCGGGGGGGCGTCGTCAGCGGGGCTACTGCATGCGGACAGGTGGGACACGCGCCTCTCGGCCGAAGGAGGACGCGACCTGGACGCGGTGCGGCGTGTCGGCGGCCAGCTGCACAGGCTGGCCGAGCGAGAGCGCAGGCCGGACGCCATTGAGCGCCTCGAGCCGGGCGATGGTCGCCTCGTACGCCTCGCGGGCGGCCGCGCGGCTCGACTCGACGGGCGTGTTGCGCTTGCGCACGTCGTAGCTGAACGACAGCTTGTCGGACGCGCGCTCTGCGTCGAGCGCGTCTAGCAGGAGCGTGAAGTGGTCGAGCGCATGCCGCAGGTGCTGCTCGGCGTTCAGTGCTCAGGCAAGACGTATGCGTGTGGGGCGTGCCGCTCGCCTTGCCGATGGTGCTGCCCGGGATGTGCTGTGAGGACCAGACGAGCTGCTGCTCCGTCGTCACGGTGTCCTTGAGCAGACCCAGCGCCTGGCTGAGCACTGTGGTGGCCACAGTGAGCAACTGGGACAGCGTTTCTTCTTGTTGCTGCGGCATTTCGTGGGAGGACAAGGGCAAGTTGTGTGGCATGCGCGTCTGGTGTGGCCACCGCGTGCCATCCCTGGTCCGTCCGAGCTGCTCGATCGCCGACGATGACACTCGGGCAACGTCACTGTGCGCACTAAATTATGACAGAAAAGTAGGCATAGCGTATATTTGTTCGGTGGAGGGCATGTATCTCTGCATAATTTCGAATGAACCATGAACTGAGCAACCCGAACTCAAAGAGAGATGGAAGTCAATATCCCGACGCTTGTGTGCTCCAGAACCGAGGTAGTGGAGGTGCAGAGACTGGTCAGCGGACGCAATGCGAGCCTTCCGTCGTCTGCGCGTCGGTGCGATGATACATAGAAATTTTTTCAGAGGACCCGTCGCGGAGCCAGTAGGACGCGTCGACGGCGCTCCGCGGTACGTATACGCGTCGATGGAGGGCGCGAAGCCCGGTTTGCAATTGGCGGCAAGGTCGGACGCTCCTGATTTTGGAGGAACGTGTGCGGAATAGGAGAGAGGAAAAGGAGCGCTTGGGCGGACCTTGTTTCCCATCTCAGCCCTTTTCAACCCCTCGCTTCGCAGCAGCCATGCTCGGCGCATTACATAGAGCTCCCCGTTTGCTGTCCAAAGTACGGCAAGCAGCTCGTTGTACTGGTCTAGAGAACTGACATACGCGTGCAGGCTGCATCTGCTGGTCAGAGGCGTCTGCTTTCCATCCATGAGTACCAATCAGTGAAGCTGCTCAACGCTGCACGTCGCGCTCCCACATGGCTCCAATCATCAGTGCTGATACTAGTCTGCTTGCTGTAGTACGGCGTGCCGACGCCAAAGAGCGTGCCCGCGCACTCGCCCGAGGAGGCGTATGAGGTCGCGAAGAACTGGGGTGCGTCACTGACAATCACTGCGTCTGCACCCGTGCTCATTCTGGAACTGCGTATACGCAGGCTCGGACGAGATGGTCATCAAGGCTCAAGTCCTCGCTGGTGGACGTGGCAAAGGCCACTTTGACAACGGCTTCAAGGGCGGCGTGCACCTCATCAAGGGGTGCGTTCTCTTACCGCGATGCACAGCACAGTGTCTGACGCCCGGGTTGCTCTACAGCGCCGACCAGGCTAAGGACTACGCGACGAAGATGCTCGGTGCCAAACTCATCACGAAACAGACTGGCGCTGCTGGCCGTCTGTGCAATGCCGTCCGTCCCATAATTCAATTAACACGCGCGCGCGCATGCTGACGCGGGTCGGACGCCCGCAGGTCATGTTCGCCGAGAAGCGCGACGCAGCGCACGAGTACTATGCAGCAGTGCTGAACGACCGCGCGCGGCAGACGCCCGTGCTCGTCACGTCCGCGAAGGGCGGGATGAACATCGAGGAGGTCGCGCATGAGGACCCGTCCGCAATCATCACGACGCCGATCGACTTCGCCAAAGGGCTCTCGCACGCGCAGGCGCTCGAGCTCGCGGCCACGCTCGGCTTCAGCACCGACGCGACGCGCGAAAAGGCCGCGGCGATCTTCGAGAAGCTCTACACGATCTTCAAGGAGAAGGACGCGACGCAGATCGAGATCAACCCGCTCACTGAGACGCAGGACGGCGACGTGCTTTGCATGGACGCCAAGTTTGGCTTTGACGACAACGCCGAGTTCCGCCAGCAGGACGTCTTCGCACTGCGCGACGTCAGCCAGGAGGACCCGGTCGAAGTCGAGGCGCAGAAGTACGGTCTCAACTTCATCAAGCTCGACGGCAACATTGGCTGCCTCGTCAACGGCGCCGGTCTTGCCATGGCCACCATGGATGTCCTTAAGCTGCATGGTGGCGACCCAGCCAACTTCCTTGACGTCGGCGGTGGCGCTACCCCCGACACCGTGAAGAAAGCATTTGAGCTGCTGCTCTCTGACAAAAAAGTGACTGCTATTTTGCTGAACGTCTTCGGTGGTAAGTCAAGACCACTCTTACCCGACGCCCAGGTTGAGATTCATAACTTTCAGGCATCATGCGTTGCGATTACATCGCCGAGGGTGTCATCAAGGCGACGAAGGAGCTGCAGCTTCGGGTCCCGCTCGTTGTTAGATTGCAGGGCACCAAAGAACCTGAGGCCAAGGCGTACGCGCATTGGTTATCTTCTTGAATCTGTGCTGACGATTCCTCAGTCTCATCAAGGAGTCCGGTCTGAAGATCTACGCCTTCGACGGCCTGGATGAAGCAGCAGCGAAGGCGGTCGAGCTTAGCAAGGCCGGCCAGGTGTTGTAAATAGACTATAGTCTCTGATCTTCCTTCGCTCTTTCCCTGCGTATTCCCGTGCCCGTTTACTTATTCGCGAACAGTTCTTAGCACACCAGACCAGACTAGAGAGGAGAGATAATAAATTCTTGCACCGAGAAAACGTGGGAAACAAGAGCTGGTGTGAATGCAGGTGGAGAAGGGAAATTGCTATGAAAACATTGGGAGAGGAGCGGAGAGATGAGGGCTACTGCAGAGCAAATAGAACGCGCGCGCACGAGAGTTCACAGATTCTACAAACACACAGGGCCGTATAAAGACTACGCCGACCATTACGCTATAGCACCGTTAACAACACTCAACACTCGCCCGCTACCAGTTTGGCCTCGGTAGGAAGGGCGCGTGCTGCTGGGGCGGAGGCGCAGGTACGAAGCCACCGGCAGACGGATACTGTATGATGGGAGGCCGGGGCGGCCCACCCGGGTACATGCCAGGCATGGGCTGGCCAGGCGGTGCGCCGGGATGCGGATGGACCATTCCCTGCCCCGGTGCAGGAGGCATGTGGTAAATTGACGGTATCGGCCCACCCTGGTAGGGAGGCATCGCCATGTGCTGTAGTATCTGGCCGGGCGCCGGAACGGGCGATATGTGCGGCTGCGCCTGCGACGGACCAGGGCTCATCATGGGCATACCCCTGCCTCTTCCAGCACCAGGCGGCCCTGGTTGTAAGGGCTGACCCGGTTTCGGCATTTGGTGTGGAGGCTGCCCTTGCGGAGGTGCCGTCAGGTAGACACCTGGAGGAGGAGGCCCATAAGCAACCATGTATGGAGACCCCGGAGGCGGAGGCCGCATGAATTGCTGTTGTTGTGGCTGTTGACCAGCGGGTGCAACGACCCAGCCTTGGGCCATCTGCGGAGGGGCACCGTTGACCGGAGGTCGTTGCTGCTGCCCCGGTTGTGGTTGCGGGGGGAGGGCGTAGAGGTGCGAACCGTGTGGCGCCGGCGCGAGATGCGGCGAGCCTTGCGGAGGATAGGGACCGAATATACGCATCGGCATTGGCTGGGGCGGCCGATGCGGAGATGCGGACGGGTGTGTCGGCAGCGGCTGTGACGTTGGTGCGGACGGCTGTTGCTGGTTCTGCGAGGGCTGGCGTGGCGGAGGACGTGGTGAGGATGTGGCTGAGGAGGACGATGGAACTGTCTGAAACGCCCGGTGTGCGTCTTGTACCGACATGCGTGTGACAGATGTGGTACCGCTGTTCGTGGACGACATCGTCGGAGGCGGCGTGTCACCTTCGTCCGACTTCATCTCTTGCATGGAGAACGATAATCGGGTTGGCTCGTCTGCAATATCCCGCAGCGAATTGCCCGACGGCTTGCCATCCTTGTCCAGCTTCTGCGACCAGACTTGCTTGAGATGGTCGCGGTCAGGCGGTTTGCTGGAAGGAGAGTTGATGGTCGACAGGCCCAACGGTGACTGTCCCCACGGTGTTGTCAGTGTCGTCGGTGGGGTCTTCGGTGCGTCTGGATTCGCAACCTGAATGAACGCCAGTCAGTACTGAAATGTTACGCCTAATAGTATATACTCACAGAGCTCGAGGCTGGTTGCGCTACGCTGGGCCGGTCCATGTCAGGCGGCGGCGACCGACTGACCGGGTTCAGCTCGGATTGGGGTTCCTGCTCGGGCTTGGGAGCGGCAGGTTTTCGCCACGAAGGTTCGTCCACACCCTTCGAGCGTGTTCCGAATAAGGACCCACGACCGGGTTGAGGCGCTGGGTTGCTTCCCTGTCGTACTGGGGCAGGAACATGGGGTAGTCTCGGTGCCGGAGCGCTGCTCGTGCTGGCAATGGGGGCAGCCTCGATCCTCGCCAACGCACGCGAGTTGACCAACCGCTTCTTCGGCAGCGCCACGGTGTACTGCGGCGCACCTTTGCGGTTGTGCAGTCGGTCGAAAAGGCTCTCCTCCACCATGAGCGTGCGGCGCGACATGCCCTTCGGCGGCGGGTCCAGGCTGAGGATGTCGAACCGAACGTGCGTGATAGTTTGCCACAAGTGCAGCTGCTTCTTGCTCACGGCCTCGCGGGGCTCGGCCTCCGCTGCAGGTAGCCGTACGCGGTTTGTCGGTGAGCCGGGTTCGGGCAGGAACACGAGCGAGAGCTGCATGAGCCTCTCATTCGTATCGCCGCTGACCCCCTGCGACGCAATCCTCTTGGCCGTGGCGTTCGCCTCGCGCTCGCGCCACACAGAGCCGGTCGTATTGGGTTTGAACTTGGCCTGCGCGGGAGGGGCCTCAGTGGGCCGAATGGACGGCGGCGACGCCTCTTTCTCTGTCTGCATGCCGTCCAGAGCACCCTTGATTCGAGACATCGTGTCCGTGAGCGCGGACATCGGTGCTTCGCGGTAAGGTACCGAGCGCGGCGATAGTGGTTCACTCCCAGATGTTGTCCTCCCATGTTTTCGCGGGGGGGAGATCGTGGGCGACGTGGAGGCGACTGGCGACAGCGACGGCTTTGCTTGAGCATCTCCATCGGCTGGTCGTCGTGCCCATGGCGCAGGCCCACCTGAAGCAGGAGGTGCGGCAGGAGGAGAGCCTGCGGAAGTCTGGGCGGTCTCCGCCGTCGGTTTTCGCCACACATTCGTGTCGCTCTTCAGAGGCGGTCCGGGAGGTGGAGGCGCACCAGGCTTGGAGAACGTGCCTGGCGGCCGTTGTAGTAATTGGATCTGTGGCGGGGGTTTGGGGGCGGGCGGCGGCACTGGCGCGGATGGGGAAGGCTCGGGCGCGAGCTTGCTGATATCCGAGAAGTCGATGATCTCGACCTCTTCGTCCGGCTTCAGGGAGAAGTCGGTCGTAAATAGCGACGTTACGAAGCTCTGAGTTGGCTTCGGGACGGGTGTCGTTGCGCGCGGGGAGGGCGGGGGCGCAGCCTTGCTTCGCCACGAGTCGAGCTGCATGACCGGGTCTGGGGCAGGCGGCTCCTTGATGGATGGTGCACGAACGGGCGGAGCAGGCTGGAAACCAAAACCGCGTTCGGAGGGCGCGCGCGGTCGACCGAAAGAGAGTGGACGAGACGACGATGCGGCGGTGTCCAAGCGCGGTCGCTCAAAGGGCGGGGCAGCGGCGCGTGCAGCTGCAGCAGCTGCAGCTTTCCTCTCAGCCTCGGCTTGTCGCTCAGCCTCGGCTTTGGCGGCTGCCTCTTTCCTCTCTGCCTCCTGCCGCTCCCTCTCTTTCCGTTCAGCTTCTGCCTTGGCAGCAGCAGCTTCCTCCTGCAGCGCACCGGACTTGAGAATATGGATAACACGCATACTGCGAAACAACGTACCTTGGCACGTTTCTCGGCCTCCATGCGCTCCTCGAGCTCGGCCGCCTTCTTCCGCGCACGCTCCTTCTCGCGGTTCCGCTCCTCTTCCTCCTCCTGCCTCCGCTTGCGCGCCTTCTCCGCGAGCTCGAGCCGGTACTGCTTCATGAGCTCCTCCTGCTCCTCGGGGGTGGGCACGGGTACCGCAGGCGCGGCAACCGGCGGGGCGGGGACCTCGGGCGATGCCATCTTGCCGATGGACAGCGGCGCAGGCGGGACTGCGGACGACACGGAGTCGCGCCGCGAGAACCGGCTCGACGTGGCCGACATCGGGCTCTCGCGGCCGTTGGAGATCGTCGACGGCGGGCCGCGCCCGAGGTGCGGCGGCGCCTCGCGACCGAGCTGAGAGGGCGGCGGCGGTGGGCCCATGCTCCCGCGCTGCGACTGGGCGTGGAACCCACTGCCAGGACGCGAAGGTGGACCGCCTTCCGGCGCGCCTGGGCGGCCGCGCTCGTGCGGGCGGTCGAACACAGACGGCAGAGTGCGCACCGGGCCCGAGTCGCGAGTAGGACCGACGCCAGGGCGCGCTGCTTCCTGTGGAGGCGTGCGGTGTTCCCCGGGCCCATGTTTCTGCAGAAGCTGAATAGGCGAACGTTGTGCGAGATGAGGCGGAGGCTCATGTGCTGAGTCTCTCGAGTCCCTGCGGAACGGCCCGCCCCGTGCACCAGACGGCTTGCCGTTGTAAGGCTCGAAACGACCTGAGCGATCGTTGTATAGAGCTCGCGAGGGAGGCTCGTGAGGAGAGACAAGCGGCGACGGAGTCGCCAGACTCGCAGTGGTCGCCGAGCTGGTTGACGAGGGCGCGGCCCCGCCTTTCGCTGTCACGCGTGTCCAGCCACGCTCATCGTCCTGCTGTCCGGGCGGTGCGCCGTTCGCGTGAGAACCCGCACGAGCGGCCTGATCAGGTCCCGGGCGCGGTGGCGAGTGTTCCACGGGCGCCTCGACCTTGTACTGCGTGCCGTCGCCGAACTCGACGACGGCGTCGAGGAAGCCCTCGTCGTCATCCATCTGCATCACACGCGCAAAACGTAATCGCATCATCAGCACGGCCCGTCACGAAACTCGTGTGGCAACCACGCACCTCGTCCCAGTGGGACGCATTCGGGTCGAGGTGCGCGCCGCGGAAGACGGCGGCGGTCTCCGCCATCGCCTGCTTCTGGGCGTCCGAGCGGATCTGCTCGGCGGACGGCTCGGCATTCGCATTCGCGGCGGGGGCGCCCGCGCGCGGGGGTGCGCGTTCGCGCTGGGCTGAAAGGAATGCGAGAATTCAAATAAGCGCTTAATCCTGACAGGTAGCGACAGGCGTACCTCGGGTGGCGGCCTCCGCGGCGGTCGGGAAGTCACTTGTGGGAGGCGCGCCGGCGGGTGCGCGCGCCGGCGCCGCCGGTGAGCCCCATACAGGCTTTCCGGGGCTGCTGCTGCGCGTCTTCGAGCCGGATGCCGGGCGTTGCAGCTGCTGGAGCGGTTGCGCCGCGGCGGGCGTGGGTGAGTTACCGGGCGTGGTGGCGGCCGGCGGCGCGGGCGGGCGCGCCCAACCGGCCGGCGCTGAGCTACTGTTGAGCGTGGAGAGCTTCGCGGCCACAAGCTTCGACGCGCTCGGCGACGGTGTGACGGTCGGGCGCGCTGTGTTGTACGTTCAATGAGAATAGTCCATGAATGCCGCACAAGAAGAGACGCACCGGCAGGCGTCTTGCTGGCGGCGGCTGCCTGGGCGGCGGCGCCGCTTGTGGGGATCGTGTTGGCCGTCGACGCGGACGTTTTCTCGAGAAACTTGCGCGTCGCGTTCATCGGCGTGAACTTTTTCACAACCGGCGGCGCATGGGGCGCGGGGGCGGGCGCAGCGGCGGGCGCCGGGGAAGACGCAGGTGCAGGCGCCGGCGTCGGGGTGGGCGCCGCATCTGGAGTGCTGGGCGTAGCTGCAGCGGGCTGTTCCTGTGGTTGGGTTTCCTGGTGCTGGGGCTCCGCGGGCGCATCTTGCGGGGGAGCACTAGGCGCGGCTGGGGCTGGGGCCGGCTCCGCCATTCATGTGGGGGTGTCGTGCGGCGGATGCGGGGGAGCGACCGGCGCCTTGGGTTCGAGTTCGAGTGCGTGAGGTAGTGCAACGGCTGCACAACCCCGGATCGCTTGAGCCCACACACGCACACAGCCGCAGCAGATCCTGCTCACCAGATACGTTGCGCCGGGGCGGACGGGGCGGGATGCGCAGGTGGGGTGCTCGCCGTCGGGGAAGACGACCAAGGCTTGCGAAAATTCGACGTCCGAACGCCGGCCTTCCCGTCATGCGCGACGCCGACCGTCCACCGTCGCTGACTTTGCCATTCATTCAAACCACTCCCAGACGATCCCGCCGCTCGGACCCTTGCGCACATCTTTTTCTCGTTGCCAACCTCAGCCCCAGCAGGCACGATCGAGGGCAGCGCCGTCTCGCGATCGACGTTGAACTTCCCAAATCCGTACATAGATGCAAACACCCAATAGCTGTCTCTCTGTCTCTCTGCTGCATTCATTCGCGCGCGCGGCGGGTCTAGTACTATTTCTTGGGCTCCTCCACAGGCTTGGGAGGCAAAAACTCCTCCGGCTTTTCCGCGGGCACGCCAGCACCCACCATCTGTGATCATGCCAGCGCCATCAGCATTTGTACGCCCGCGTCCTCGGGAGCCACGTACCTCCCACGGGGACGCCGACTCGAAGTTGCTGTTTGGGTAGTGAGCGGTGAGAAGAAGAAACGGTGAATGGCGGGAACAGGGACAGAAGCATCACGTACCGGAATGCTTGCGTGAGCTGGAGGGGCTCGTACACAACGCGCTTCCGCTCTTCGTCGTACCGCACTTCGGTATAGCCCTGCGTACCGGAAATGAGTCTGTGTGCGGAAGCGACGCCTGGCGTTCCTGTTACTCACTGTGAGAGGGAAGTCTTTACGCAAGGGGTGTCCCTCGAAGCCTTTAAAGGCCAATCAGCACACTTGCAATTCCTCGCAGCTCCAGGCATACCGTAGTCCGTCAAAATACGCCGGCTGTTCGCACACACAAGTCAGAAACGCGAACACCAGGCCCACTGGTCGCTCACAGATCGGGATGTCCGCTGAAGTAGACGCCGTAGAGGTCCCAGACTTCGCGCTCGAACCTGGTGCGGATCGTCGTCATTGCAGTCCGCCGCTCGTTGGTCCGTTGCGTACCAGTTTGCCCCGTTGAAGAGCTGGGAGGCGCTGGGAACGGGGTCGACCTCGTCCGCGTAAGTCTTGACGCGAATGCGGGTTGCATAGCGAATGCTGAGCAGGTGGTATATGACCTCGAAGCGCTTGTCGCGCGTGGGGTAGTCCGCGGCGGTCAGGTCGGCCAGCGTCTTGAACTGGCACTGGGAGTGGTCGCGGAGGAACTGGAGCGTGGGCAGGACGGCGGACGGCGCGACGTAGAGCGTGAGCTCGTCCTTCCAGACCGAGTACTGCTGGATGAACTTGGGCAGACACTGCATTATGTATGCGCCGTAGGTGTGCAGCGCCTTGGTCGTCTCCGCGTGCCGCACGACGGTCGGGTTGGGCGACGTCGGCTCGGTGAACGGCGCGACCGATGCTGGAGGACGGCGACGTCAGCGGGCAGAGCGAAGGACAACCTACTCGACGCACGTCTGCGAGCAGCGGCCGAAGAGTGGACGAGGCGCGTGCTGGCTACGGATGCCCGGAGCGAGCGGGCCAGCGACGCGCGCAACATGGTTGTTGTTGGGTGACGGTATCGGGCTCTTCCGTCCGCTGCTCTTTGCCCCGGCCCCCCACATGTCGCGCAAACGGCGAGCCTCAGTCTCGCTCCAGAACGGGTGCGCCTGCCGCCGCTGCGCTGCCAAACGCTGACCGGGCCCGGCGCAGACACGTCAAGGACGAAAAGGCCGAGTGGCGCCTCGCCGACGCCGCCAACGGCCACGGCCCCGCGCCCGTCGCAGGCCCCAGCAGCAACTGGGGCGCCAAGCCCGCGTCGAGTGCCACGGGCTCCGAGTGGGCGCGCAAGGGCAAGATCGCTCCCTGGGGCCCCGGTCACGAGGACTTCGAGGTGCGCTGCCCGCCCACGCACGCCGCCCAACCGCACATGCTCACGCTCGCCCTGCAGCTACAAGAACGCGCGCGCAAGCGCATCAGAGGCCTCCTCCCGCCCACATCGCGCTCGCCGTCGCCGCCGATCCCGACGCTGGCGCACATGCGCCCGCCGAGCCCGCCGGCCGTGGCGCCGTACGCGCCGCCGGCGACGCAGCACGCCAACTTCATGGCCTTCGTGCTAGACGAATCCGTCCAGCACGCCTTCCGCTCGCGCCTGCTGCCCGACCTCCAGCGCGCGACGTGCAACCTCATCGAGGGCGAGTCCGACCTCAAGCGTGCCCTCGGCCGCTTCTGGGCCGTCCTCGCCGACCCCCCAAAACCCCCGCCTCCGCCCCCGCAGCAGCACCAGCATACAAACGGTATCACCACAAACGGCGACGTGAGCACGAAGCAGGAGGATCCGGACGACGACGATATCGACGACGACGAGCGTGCCGCGCTGCGCGACGACGCCATGTATCCGCAGCTCGACAAGATCTTCGTCTCCTCCCACGACGTTACCATCATGGGCCACACGCTCGACCCACGCCAGCAACACGAGCACCTTTTCAAGGCGCTCGGTTGCCTCCGCGACATGCAGGACGATGGCCGCGAGTATGTCGAGCGTCTCGCCGAACTGCGCGAAGGCCTAGGCGAGATCTGCTACCAACGCCAATCCATCTGGAACACCGTACGCGAGCGCGCCCTCAAGGAGATGGGCTCAGAGGGCGACAGATGACCTCCTTGACTCCTATTCACATTCTGTTGTGTTGTGCGTTTTGTACTTATCTGCCCCAGGTGTAATGTACGCAATACGGTCTATAGGCTCCTGGTGTTTCCTGACAAACCCACCTCCCACATTGGCTTGTACCGCAGTAACGACGTATTGTACTATTACGATCGAACTTACACTTCTCTCTATATATTTACTATGACTGAAGATATGCACGCCGTCACTGTTCAAAGCCTCGCGCGCTCGACTTCGTCTGCCTCTTTGTTCGGTATCGTGCTCTTGCTTGGTCGGATGAGGCCTTCTTGTGTGACCACCGCAATAAGGTCCCCATTCCGCGTGTAAATCTGTTTGACCGTCAGCCCTGCAGCATGGGCGCCAGTCCAAGTGGCGTACACGTCCGAACGATACGCCGCGCCCTGCGCCGGCCCTGACGGCCTCCATCTAGGATAGGGCATCAGCATCTAGGCGGTGGTCACACGGCGAAGGGCGTACGACGTAAAGGACCCAATCCGCGGTGTCGAAATCGTCGCTGTAGTACCAGATAGCGTGATCGAGCGACGACTATGACTGGAAGTCAACCGCCAGCGCAAATCGACGAAAGTAAGACTCGTTGGCGCACAGACATGCCCAGTTTCTGCTGGCCCTGATCTATCGAGTTGTACCCTCGGAGCCCAGACGCCTCGATGACGACGGACAAGCTGTCAGCCAGCGTCAGCTGCCTCCCAGCCAGCGCTTTAGGGATACTGACAACCGCAAATCGGACAAGTATGCAATGATGCACTGTTCCCGCATTCAGCATACAGTACGGCCGGCAGCATTGGCAGATTCACCTTCTGGAACGACACGTCCAACTTTGGGATGCTTTTCGCCTTCATCCAGAACATCCTCTGGACGGTGCCGTCCGCGGCGGTGGCCCGCTCGTACGGGACGATGCCCGCGAGCTTGATGTCGATGGGGCTGCGCCGGCGGTCGCCCAGCGCGACCTCGACGTGTGCGCGCTGCACCGGCGAGAGCGTGTTTCCGGCGAGGAGGCGCAGGTAGTAGTCTTCCTCGTTGACGCACGCCTCCGGCGCCGGCACCGCGGGCATGGGCTGCGCGAAGGGCCGCGCACCGGGCTCGGGGACCTTGTAGGACGCGAGTAGGACGAAGACGACGCGGCCGGCTTGCACGGCCTTGACGCTGCATGTCGAGTACGTCCGGCCCTCGCGCAGGCGCTCGACATAGAAGAGTAGCGGTATGGCATCAGACGCGCTCAGCAGGAAGTAGCACTGCGCCGCCGGGTGGTCAGCTTGGCTCCGTCGTGCGAGCGCGCTGTCCGCTCGTACGTACATGGAAAGACTATGGACAAGTGCGAGGTGAGCCAGGCTCTGCGTGGAGATGCGGGCACGCACATGCAATGCAAACTTCTTCGCGACGCTCTCAGTCGCAGCGACAAGCGCAAGGCTGATGACCTGGCCGCCAAAGACGCCTCGCGCGCCGGTCGGGATGCGCAGAGTCTTGCTGCGGTACAGGTTCGTGTCGAGCCGCTCAACGCTCAACGCCGTCGTGATTAGCTGGTGCTTCGCGTCCTCTGCTGCCATCGGTAGTCGTGTACCTCGGCCTTTCAGTTCTGGTACTGCGGGTAACGCTGGGATAGCTGGCTAATGGAGCCCGCAATATATAGCCTTTCGCAGGATTCACGGGCGCGTGTGGATGGCGGATGACAAGAGCCTTTTGAATTGCCGAAGGCGCCCGACGCCCGGCGCATACTTTCTATCACGTGCGTGTGGCGTATTGAAGCAACCGAATCCATACGATGTTCCACAGCACTCCCTGGGCTCTCATTAGAATAGTTAGAACACATATAAGCCGGAGGTGCAGGAGCAACAGGAATGACGTGGTCGCCAAGTACTGTGGCAGAGTTGAATCAAAGCACCTGCAAGAAGGAAAAAATGCCAGGGGCGGCAGCCCGCTTGTGCCGGACTCCCTCAGGCTTTTTCCTTGGCCACTGCGGCATAGACTGTGGTCGAGCTGACGGCGTCAGACGCGATTGCGGCCTGCGCTTTCCGTCATATTCCCCAGCCGTCGCCGGTCAATGACATTAGAGGTCCTTTTTGCCCCTCCCGTCACTCGCCTTCATCTCCTCCAAGATCGCGTCGCCCAACACGCGCCCCTGAACGCCCTCCGGTAGGCACTCGAGCAGCCACATTTGGACCGCGTGTGCCCAGTAGCCGCAAACGGCCAGTTTGCCGCAGCCCACCCTGTCCAGCGAGTGCCTTGCGAAATCCCTGCTCTGCGGGACGAACAGCGAGCCGGAGTCCTTGAACAGCGCGGTCTCCGTGACCTTGCCGACATGGATGCCGAGTACTTCGACGCGTCGATTCTCGAATGCCATCTCGCGCGCCAGCGACTTGGTCAAAACCATGCTGTGCCCCTTCCCCGCACCGTAAACGCTCATGTACGGCATCGGGAATGGCGCCGCATGCCCCAGGACGTTGACCACCAATGCGCGAGCCCCCGGGTCCGGAGAGAGCACCGGAAACAGCGCGTGCGTCAAGTACAGCGCGAAGTTGACGTTCACATTGGTGACGGCCTCGACTTCGGCTGTCGAAAGGCCGGAAAAGGTAGAGAATGGTCGCGCCTGCATCTGTGCGCCTCCCACGTTGTTGACCAGCACAGTCAGCGGGCCTGGCAGCGAGGTCACGCAGTGCAGTATCGCCGCGGTGTCGGGAGTGACGGACGCGTCGAGGCACAGCGTGCGCACCTGCGCACCCGGGTACTCCTTCTCCAGCGCCGCCTTGGTGCGCTGCAGCTTGTCGGCGCTGCGGCCGTGCATGACAACGTTGAAGCCGCGAGCGGCAAGCTCGAAGGCAAATCCCCGTCCAATGCCCTCGGTGGCTCCAGTCACGAGCGCCCACGCATTGTTGCGCCGGTACTTGTGCAGCGACGACGAACGCAGGTAGAGGTGAAGAAAGCGCGAAAAACGATATGTGAGAGGTACAGAGTAAATGACGCCGAGTAGGGTGAGAAGTGACCGGATAGCCGTAAGAATAGAAGCCGTCATCGCGTCACGGTGTTCACGGTGCGAGAAGAATGCTGGAGGATGCTGGGCTCGGGGGTCGCGGATCGCGGGATAGTCCGATCAGAAGCTGCGGATCCCGATGCAAACTCGGAAGCATCCACCATTCGTAAGGGGCCACGGAGGGGCATTGAGGTTGGCGATATGTACCTGACATACACAGCTGACTGGTGCAGAGACATTCAATCACAAAAGATACGCGGAGCGCTGCATTAATGGACGAGACAATATTCAGGACTCCTTCGAAGTTCAGTCAGTCGCGTCGGTCTCATTACGCTTTTCCTATGCAGTGTCGCTTCCGTACCAGAAAGATCCTTGATACAAGTATAGCGTATTTGCTGTACAATTAAGGGCGTGAGGTTCGTCGCACTCGTTACGGCATGTTCAATCATGGGGAGCACGAGCACATCCCTTCGCAGCAGCCTTGCCGCCTGCATCCCTGAGCTCGCCGACCTCCTGCAAAGTCGGGTTCCGGAAGAGCTTCCCAGCTACCTGTAATAAACACATCAGCACATTTCAGAATACATAGACCAAGCCGGAGACGTGCCTTCTGTAATTTCCCCACGAGATGGTCCCGGGCGGTGGGTACACCAATGGGGAGACCCTGCCGACCGTCAATGGCGACACCGCCTAGAGCACCGTGAGTTGCCCGGCTCCAACTATTCAGATGTAAGACAGCGTACCCTCCGGCACATACTGCACGTTGAGCGGTGCAGGAGGCGGGGAAGGACTCTCTCGCGCGTCGGGATGCCTCCCGTGGCGCTTCGTTGACCTGCGTCGCACGTTCTGTCCTGCCGGCGTGAAAGCTTTCCCGCCCGTCAACCTCGCTCCGTTCGCAGGTAACAATTCTGCTGCAGCTGCGATACAATTCAGCACACTCCAACCGCGAAGCCCGCAGTGTCCTGCACCACGATACATCCGGAAGCTCACCTTCTGATCCCGCGAGCCGCGGCGGGGGCGGTGGATGCACGACCGGGGTTTCCTGATCATCGTCTTGGTATCCGAGTACCATAGTGCACTTGATCAATGGGTCGTCGTCCATTCAAGGGAGGGTATAAAGTGTCTGAGCGGCGTCCTGCAGGAGACCACGTTTTATGTGGCTTCGTTTGACGTCAGCGAAATACGAGGATCCACTCAGACTGCATCCCGATTTCAACACCAGCTGACGGTGCCAGAAATACTTTTCTGGCGAGGTCGCATGATTAACACGTGACTGACGGTCTTGGAAGCCGAACTATCAGGCGGGCAAAGGAGGGCGGATTGCATTACGCGGTGGGAGAGCAATGACAGAGCATGTGATGGGTAGGAACCGAGAGTATGCGCGATGGCCCGCATTGACAACGAAGGGACCGTTCACTGAGATTCCGACCAGTCTCTCCAAGCGGCCCACATCTATAAATGATCAGTTCCTATGCTCACATTGGCGCCCGTGACAGCACTCACCTGCAAGGCGAACGCCTGGGCCTCCGTGCTGAGAATACCCTGGTTATCCCACGAGAGCGGGTCTACGACCGGGCGCAGGACCCCCAGCTCCGTGTCGACGCGGGACGTAACGGCCGCTCGGATCTTGGCTACGGAGACGGAGGACGGTTCGGTTACGCGCCGCGTAGACGCAAAAGGAACTCACAGGCCAGAGACGCGTAGTTATCCCCGAATTTGCCTGGCCAGTTCGTGGCAGCACGATACGCGACACCAGCGAGAGCTGCGGAAGCCGACGCGTCGCCAAATGTGTTCGATCCTCTCGCATCAATGTAATTCGGGATTAGATCGTCCGAGTTGAGTGCCGCGAACGTGCCATCGAGGATCTCCTTGACCCATGCGAGCAGGTCTTCCTTCTGGTGCAACATCGACTCGTCGAACTCAGATAGTTGAATGACTAGAAAAATTTGAGCAACCCAGGGCTATAATTGAGGCATGAAATCATGCGCACTCATCGCGACGTCAAGCATTCCCTTGGCTGCCCAACCATTTCCTGCAAGCCATGAGCATATAACTTCATCATAATTGAATACACACGCACCGGTGGCCCACAGGCCCCCGTCGGGGAATTTCCTCGAGTCGTCCGAGTAGATGTGTCTCCATAGCTTGCCGGTAGGGGAGGCGGTGATTAGAGCATTACGATACAGGCGGCACTGGTTGTAGGCGAACTGGATCACGGTCTGAGCTAATGATATGAAAGGATCGAGAAAATTAAATACCTGTAATTGAGATTGGTTGCGATAAACAGCGCCATCGTAGGCGATGAACGGAAATGCTATAGGACGTGAGTGAGAAAATGCGATACGTGGACGAAGATATAGTGCTTGCCCATGTAGACGCCGTCGGCCCTAAATAAATTTAAGAGACAACTATGGCAGACTGTGTCGCTGAGGCCTCACCAGTACTGCCTTGTCTTCGTCCTGTGGGAGAGCGCCCCCGTCGACGTACGCGGTGCCTTGTGCAGCAGCTGACCGAGATAATGTTAAGAATACATCGAGGGCGTAGCTAGGGGTTGCGCACGTAGTTGAGCTGCTTGTCCGAGGCTCTGCGCCAGAACATCTCGCGTGAAGGCTGGGTAAGTTGCCCTTGCCCGCGCATCAGCTCGTCGCACTGTGTACGCCGGGGGTAAGGGGCCGGCTCACCAAGGAGGACCGCGCGACCGTTCGACGCGCCATCGAGCGCTGCGCCGTCGCCGTTGGACTGGGCCAGGCGACCTTGCGATCCCTGGTGGGCGACGGCGCTTAGCGCAAGTTGCAGGGCAGAGTCGGGAACGGGGTCCGCGCGGCCGCCAGGGGGACCGAAAGGCTGCGACCCCCAGAGACTGTACATCGGCGTGTCCCACTCGAGGAGCGCAAGCGCGGCGGTGCCCTGCTCCCAGGACTCGCGCGCCGCGCCTAGCATCTGGTCCTTGACGCGTTCCATCAGATCGGTGTGCTCGTAGAACTCTGCGCCGTGCGCGAGATGCAGGTAAGGGATGAGGGAGAGGGAGGCGGTGAGGAGGGCAAACGAAGGTGCAGTCGTGACACGCATTGTGAGCGTCAGAGACGTTGGATGTATAGGGGAGGAGGCGGGGTCAAGGGGAGTTCGGGGGACGGGGAAGTCTGAGGACAACCTGGGAGAGAGGGTGTACGGAGTGCGAATACTGTCTTCTGGTCGCGATCGAGTTGAGGACCCTGGGTTTACCGATCGTTTCACTGGCCGTTTATACTTGCAGATTGGGATATTCTCGGGTAACTCCCGACCATTGGCATTGTATCGGAATTGCGTGGGTCAGGTGCGTATATACACTGCTGCGAGTGAGCGTGCGAACGGTTCATAAAGGGCTTTTCGTACGATCAATTTCATTGCAGGCGCTCAGGGCATTTTCGCTCGCGGCAGTTCAAGAGCTTTGTCTGCTTTTGGTCTTGACACACATCTTCTTGTGATACTTCCAATGAGCACGCTGATGGTCCTGGCAGCTCGCGAGTCAGCGGAAACAACGCAACGAGCTACGGAACGCACCTCGCTGCAATACGCGACAACACCGCAGCCAGTGCACTTGCGCACGCCCTCAGTTTTATGGCAGACTGGACATGGCAGCACCTCGAGCGGCGGGGTGTCCTGCAATGGCCCATTGGGAGCCGCGCCGACCAAAGGAAAGTTGGCCGCCGCCGCAAGAGTCGACTGCATTCCCAGACGTATCTCACGTTCGCACGCCTTGCTGTTACAGGCTGGGTTGACGTTGACGAAGATTCGGGGCGGAGAGAGGTGGAGGTAGTAATTTGCCGTCATGAGTGGGGTGACGGCTGCGCCGTTGCAATTGACGCAGATTTTTGTGCTGTGCTCGAAGCATTCGTCGCCGTACGAGGCAAGGATTGTACTCGTTGAATTCCAGAGTTGTTGTTGATAGGCAGCGTCCGATCGAGGATCGCCGCCGGTGTGCACTAGCGTCGCGGGCAACGGGTGAGTGTACCTGAGCGATCTGTCGGCGCACAGGAAGTTGAACTCGACGTCAGCGATGGCCATGTCGCGGCGAGGTGCAGGTAGAAGAGAGCGGAGAAGTGCAGAGTGGAGCAAGAGGCTATTGTCCGTCCGGGAGAATGCGAGACATCGAGGTCGACGGTCTCTTGATCGACGCGAGGACTTCCAGAAGCAAAACTTGAAAGCCACAACAGCCCCATCGTTCCTGATCAGATAGCAAGTAAAATATGTAGATACACTGAACCAACTCAGGATTTACCTACGGCAAGTCTGCGGGCTACAAGGAACGCGGCAGGCGATAGGTTGGTCGACAATTTCAAGTGGCCGGTGCTTGTTTCTTTACACGGCATATAGGCTTGTGAATCTTCCAATGCGCGCGTTGGTGCCCCTGCGATATGCGATGAGCAACCGCGGAACCACACAAGTGCCACTTACCTTGCTACAATAAGTCACGGCTTTACAACCTCCACATAGAAGGGTCTTCTCGCGGCTGCCACAGAACGCGCAGGGCAAAGGATCGCTCCCAGTTAGCGGGTTTGCATCTGTCGGAGATGCAGGAGTCTCATTCGCATTTTCAATCATCGCCAGGTGCGTTTCTGCTCGCACGGCCCCGTCGCAGAAGGCACCCCGGCAAGTCGGTGATACAAAAACAGCGATTTTCGGCGGGGAAAGATGCAGGTAGGATGTAGGCGTCAGCATAGCATGCGTTGCGACGCCCCCACAGCCCGTGCAGACTCTGGGACTCGCCGCGAAGCATTCGTCGTGGTGCTCTTCGATAATCGGAAATAATGTCCGAGCAAAGAGCTGCCGCCACTCGGTGTTGTCTTTGGCCGTCTCCGCGCCGTCAATGAGAGAAACGGGAATGGGATGCGCAACTTTGAGAGTGTAGCTGGGGCAGAGGAAGTGGAAGTCAACGTCGACGGTGGCCATGGTGGTGGGAGAGCAGACACACGAGTCGAACGAGAGCGAGGACCACCGCCCTTTATATCACCAGTACGAGATGACCACCGCACCATGTTCGAAATACGCAGCGAATCCCGGCAAGCGCGTCGTGGTACAGCACATTTCGAAACGGACTGTCGTGAACGGAGGACAAGAGCCGGCCCGACTCCGCACTCGCAGGCATCTTCCGCCACACCATCTCTGTCCTGACAATGAGCACCGCTGGACCCTCGACACCTCCCCCAGCTGCGCAGCTGGGAAGCGCAATTGAGTTGACAGCTGAAGAAAAACGACGCATAGAGCTCAACCGCCTCAAGGGTGCGTCGCCGTGACTCGCTTGCGCAGACGCTGACCGAGCATCGCAGCCAAGGCCAAGCAACGCGAATGGCAGGCAAAACAGGCCGCTGCGGGCGCGTCGACGCCGAACGCGAACAATAAACGGCCACTCGCAGTCGTGCCCGTGACATCGAACTCCCCCACAGCGCCGAAACCGCTCGCACGCGACAACCGGCTCATGGGCAAATACATTGAATACGATCTATCTAAGATGGTCAACCGTAAGGGTGGCTTTCTTGTGGAGGATGGCAAGGAGATAGACGAGGAGACCCGGCGCAAGGAGATCCTACGCGAGCAGCAACGCGCCGCGCAGAATGTCGAGCCTCGTACGTCGCCATTCCCAGTCCTAAGTGGGCCAAGGGCTGATTTTCGCGTATATTTAGCGGTATACATGGATCCGTCAGTAGCTCCCAGATGTAGGGAGTGTAACGGCGTCGAAATCGACCACACCTTCAAGAAGGTCTTCGGCTGTCTCGTCTGTAATAAGTGCAAAAACGAGAAACCGGAACTCTACAGTTTGCTCACAAAGACGGAATGTAAAGAGGTCTGTGGTGAGGCTATAGATGCAGCTTCTTGCACTGACCGTGTGTCTAGGATTATCTTCTCACAGATTGTATGCTGGCTCCACTTCCGACTGTCAGTGTGCTAACGACACCACTCCTCAGCTGAGCTGCGCGACCACGAACTTCTGCCACATCTCCTCAAAGCCAATCCACATTCCGCAACCTGGAACAACATGATGCTCTTCCTCCGATACCAGGTCGAGGACTACGCCTTCAACAAGAAATGGGGTACCGCGGAGGCCATGGACGCGGCGTACCAAAAGCGCGTGGCAGACAAGAAGAAGCAGCGGCAAAAGAAGTTTGAAAAGGGCCTCGCGGAGCTGCGGCGACGCACGAAGGAGAGTCTGTGGCAACAGCGCAAGGACGAGGAGCACCACCACGAGTTTGGCGAGATCGACCGAGCGGAGGGGGTGCAGCGCTGCACAACATGTGGGTTTGAGATTGAGGTCGAGGAGCTCTGATCAAGCATATCAATACATTGTAGTTTATATTGCACCACACCAAATTTCAGCACAGATATGTAAAACAGACAACGGGGGCCGGACAGCAAAAACATAACTACTAGGGACCAGAGGTAGCGGTGGTCGTGGTGTCAGGAGGAATTGTGTTCGACGTTGGAATAGACGCGTTCGTGACAGATCCTGCGGTCGTTGCGGGCTCGTCTGTCATCTCGATGTCTTCGTCGTCCACGACGGTCGGAGGCATTTGAGGGTGTCCAAACCTGTTGAACGCCATGCCCTGACCAGTCGGCTCCGATTGCACGGTGGCTGCAGACCCAGCCGCAGGAGCAGCCGACGAGGCGGCAGCGGCCGACTGGCCGTTTGTGGCCCTATTCGCAGGCGGCGGAGGCACGGAAGACGCAGCAGAGGTCGACGCGGAGGCGGAGGCGGTAGTCGACGGGCCAGGTGCAAACGCCTTTTTTGACGATTCGTCTTTGCGATCGCGCTTGTTGCGCCGCTTGCCGTCATCCTCATCTTCCGAATCAGACAGCTCGCCAGTCTTGCGCACCCGCTTGTCGCGCATCTTTTCTGTGTATCGGCCGCTTGGTTAATAAGCAGCCCTCAGTGGCGGATTGCGGCAGAACGCACCAGTTATCCGGACGTCAGCATCCTCCATATCCTCGTCCTCATTCTCATCCTCATCATCGTGTGCGAGCTTGGGCACGGCTGGGAGACAGTCACTCTTCTTGCACCGAGAATTAACACGCGTAGGAGCGCACCTTGCATCTGCACACTTGGCGGTCCTCCAATCTTCCGGAGGTTCTCGAGGACGATGCTGCGCACGCGCTCGAGGTACTCGCGCGAGTTCATGTCCTCCATGTTGCTCGAGCGCACGTCGAGCTTGTGGTCCGGTCCAAAGTACTCGTAGTACTCGTTCACCGGGATGTCCTCGGCGAGCTCGACGCCGGCCGCGAGCCCTGTCTCGTACGCCCAGGCACGCGACACGTTGCGCATCGTGTAGCCTCCGCCGCCCAGCAGCAGCAGTGGGCGTCCGAACGACTTGACGAACGCGACGCACTCCGCATGACCTTGCATACGCGAAATGAGTATGTATGCTCGGCTGATGGGGATGGATGGAGCGTACCGCGCATCGAGAGGTTGAGGCAGCCGAGCTTGTCACCCGACAACGAGTCTGTGCCGCACTGCAATACGATCGCTCCCGGATTATAGTTCTCCATGACCCCGCGGATGACCTGCGCAGAGGTGAGCAATGATCAAGTGCTGATTGACTGGGGCCGGTACCGGTTGGAAGACACTTCTGTAGTTTTCGTCTGTAACGCCATCCCGCAGGGGGAAGTTGCACGAGTAATACTTCCCTTTCCCGAATCCGACATCCTACATCATGGTCAGACAGCAAAACAAAATGTCAATGGAACAACGGCGTACACGGAGTTCTCCTGTGCCGGGGAAGAACTCTCCGTACTTGTGGAAGCTGACCGTCATCACACGGTCTGTAGTGTAGAATGCTTCTTCCACGCCGTCACCATGGTGTACATCGATGTCGATGTACAGAACGCGCTGGTGGTACCGCAGCAACTCCAGAATGCCGAGCACAATATCTGCGGTACGACCTCGTCAGTCGATGACACTGCAGGGCGTCGAGGCGTTACATGCCATTCACGTAGCAGAAGCCGCTAGCTTCGCCCTTCTTGGCATGGTGCAGACCTCCAGACCAGTTGATAGCAATGTCACACTTGTCCCGGCTAAGACGAGCAGCACCCTCTGGGGAAAGTGAGCCGGGGATTCGCCAGACAGTAGAGACCTACATACCCATGGAGCCACCCGCTGAGATGGAGCAAAATTCAAAGAGGCCGTCGAATACCGGACAGTCATCTCCAACGTTGTCTATGAGGCGTTAGCGAAGTTCGGTCTCCCGGAGCGGGGGACGATGACTGACATTTGGATTGTTCGCGCACAAATTGGCTCATGTTGTTCGGGGTGATCTTGTTCAAGAAGTCGACATAGTCGTCCGAATGGAATTGTGTCATCTCGCGCTTCGTGGCAGGCTTTGCGCGCTGTTCGTCCCGCCCAGTCAACAGCCGCGTAGTGGCGCAGGTTGGACACGCACGAATATCTCCATCTGCTTGTAGAGGCCGTAGTTCATCACGAGAGAATGGCACATCCGAATGCGCGTGGGCTTCATCCTGCATGTGGCATGGACATGTGAGGCAGTGGACATGCAGGGCGCGCATAGAACGCGTACGGATGGCCCGGGCCATAATGGAACCCGCCGATGTCCGAGTCGAAGAAATAGCACTGGCAGCGCGCGTGCGATGAGCTGGGAGTGACTGGCAGAAGAAGATTAAAGGCGTACGACGCGTTTCTTCTGCTCGCCGGGCAGCGGGTGCAGCAGCTCGCTCATGGCGCGGGGAGAGCTCAACTTGCCGAGCCTTGTTCGGAGAAATCCTCAGCGCGGTCACGTCCGACTGCCTTTCCCGCTTGCACTCGCTCGCCCACCACGCCGGCCCGTCGCGCTCGCCCGTCCCGCCCGCCTGGCCACCGCACTTACCGGCCCATCGACGCGTAATCACCCCGTCTGGCTCAGGCCCGCCCCGATCGCCCAGCGCCCGTCCATGCACCCGCTCAAGAGATCAGCGCCGCAGGAGCACTACAACTCGCCCACCAAGCGTGCAAAACGCGCTGTATATACCATGTCGCTCGACTCGACCCCAACCCAGACCCCGAAGCCCGTGCACACCGTGCCGCTACCACCGGTCCCGCCGGAGGGAGGCCTGTTCGCGCGCTTTCTCACAGGCGTACAGGATTTCGCGAACGACTTCTGGACAGGCATGTAACCGCTCCGAACGCGCGACCGTCTATGACAGCTGTTTTGCAGCATTCAGAAATCCTTCTGAAGCTGATCCAGTCTTCAACTTCGACCGTCCGGCACCACCACCAGCCGCTGTCTCAAAGCCCAACGGAGCCAGACACCCATCGCCTCCGCGTTCTTTATCAACGCAGTACACATACGCTTCGTCCGTTCCGTCGACGTCCGCAAGTCAATTGGACATTGCGGGCTCGTTGGCTCTGCACGACCAGCACTTGCGCTTGACCCGGCGCTTGAGCGGCGTCTCTACTGGAATTCAGAAACCACGAGTGCAGCGCCATCAACACATCTTTGCAGCACAGGTGACGCGTCAACACGCATTGCTTGCCTCAGGGTCGACAGCTCATCTCCACACATGACAGCACAAACGCGACGTGCGCAAGAGCATTGAGGAAGAAATATTCGCGCTTAAGCGTCAACATGGTAGGTCGTCGGGCACCCGAGCCAGCAGCTGTGCTAATACTGTAGTAGGATATAGACAAGACTTCCAGACGTTCAAAGGTGCATCCCGGCGCAATGCATGCGTCCGCTCTGATGCAATTATTGTAGGCTGGACATGGTACCAAGCGTTATTGCTTCAGCAGGAGGCACAGGGAGGTACGCCATTCAAACCAACGCATTCTCTGCCTGCGTTGAGCGCGTCCGCAGCCAAACATGTCAGCCCAGAAATTCTCAAGACGGTGCGGACATTATGACCTTTGTGCAGGGAAGTCGTCTCATGTGCTCCGTCTAGGGCCCTGCACCCCAATTCCTGGAAATGGCCTTGCGGAAAGCCAGGGAGACCCTCAAAGCGTGCGTCCAACAACACTCTCCGCGGCATAGAATCTACGTTAAACAACGATCCTTGCGCGCCCAGTCCTCGACCGCCGCTGCCTTTCCACCCGTCCTATGATGAGCTTCTGCTCAAAGATAGGCGTAGGGACGGTGAGATTGACGACCGCATACGACCTAAAAAGGTCTGCAACAACACCCGCACCCCTCTGCGAGCGCTCACGTGCCACGCGTAGCGACCTCTCCCGAGCAAGCTCCCGCCAGCCGCAGAGAAGGAGGTCGATGAACTCTTCGCCAAGCGCGGGCAGATCGCGAAATGCGCGCGCGAGAACGTGAGCGACAAGGACATCAGCCGTCTGCGCCCTGGACAATGGCTCAACGACGAGATCATCAACTTCTACGGCGCCATGCTGCTCGAGCGCGCGCAGAAGGCTGGTGCCGACAAGGAGAATAACTCCAAGGCCAACGGCGCCCCGCGCGTGAACGGCAGTAAGGCGAAAGGCCCTATGAAGATACACTATTTCAGCACGTTCTTCTGGTCCAAGTTGAACGAGGGCTACGAGAAGTCGCGGCTGGGCAAGTGGACGAAAAAGGTGCGCTGCAGTGGCTTGCCGGCGGCATGCTCACCGACGGCTTCAAGATCGATATCTTCTCGAAAGATGTCATTCTTATACCCATCAACCACAATAACTCGCACTGGACTGCTGCCGCTATCAACTTCAGACGAAAACGAATAGAGTCGTACGACAGCATGGGCATGAAGCGCGACAACGTTCTTCAGGTATATCCTCTTGGTCTTCACGAGCATATGGCTAAAGCATGCTGCCGCACAGCTGTTGAGACAGTATGTGGAGAAGGAGCATCAAGACAAACGCAAGAAAACATTCGACTTCACGGGATGGGTCGACTATGCGCCGGAGGTACGTGTCGCGACGTGTGATTTACCTCGTATCCTGACTCTTCGACCCTCAGGACACGCCGCAACAGGAGAACTGCTACGACTGCGGCGTCTTCACGTGCCAATTTCTGGAGACCCTGTCGCGCGGCGAAGAGGAATTTGCCTTCAAGCAGAAGGACATGCCGTATCTGCGCCGCAAGATGGTCTGGGAGATCGGTCGTGCGACCCTCGACGACGGGACGAGCTGAACGCTTTCTTGTTAGCCTGTGCCTGACGATGCGCCCGCCGTTCGTGTTCTGCTATGTCCGTGCTCATCTAGAAGTACTGTGCTGTGTATGTGTAATATGCCAGGGATGCCGTGCCGTTTCGCGCGCGAGAATAAGCATTATAGACGGAACCACCAGACGACGATGAAGAACCAGAACACGAAGACGAGAAAGACGATGTACCAGAGCCAGCGGCACCCCTGTCGCGCCGCCATGTTGTTGAGCCGTCGAAAAGTGCCAGAAAGGATGCCGCTCGTCTCTGCGAACGCGTCGTTCTGCGCGCAGGCCTCCTCAGGCATTGCGAAACCCGTAAAGCACTCAACAGGCGCACCATTTGCGATAGTTGTACGGTCGACTCGCGAATCTCCGTGCCAATGCCCACCGTAATCTGCGCAGTGTCGCGTCAGTCGGGGGAGCATGCAGACGCGAACACCAGAGTCAGCCCACGTCTTTCAGAATCTTGACTTTGGCAGCCAGGCCATCAATGTGCTCGTCATTCTGCCCCTCGAGGTCGTCGACGAACCGCTGGCCTGACGGCACTTGCGGGTAGGGTGACGAGCGCCCGGACGGCGTAGGGGTTGGGCCAGCGCCGTAAGGATGAGACCTCTCGCGGTGCGAGAGCGTGTTTGGCGCAGAGAACCTAAGAGGAAGCCAAAAACACAACGCTTAGAGTCTTTGCCAATGGTGGCTGGCGTGCTCGTACCGGCTCATGTCGTGGCAGTTGGAGTGCAAGAATCATTGGCGCGCGAGGGATCATGTACGGGTGCCGTTTTCCTTTATGTGGTATGGTATTAGCATTATTAATAGGAGTATCAAGGCCTGCTGGCGCAATTGGTTAGCGCGTCGAGCTAATAGATTACGTAATCAATAACTCGAAGGTTCTCGGTTCAAGCCCGAGGTGGGCCATCTTTTTTCGTCGAGCCCTCCGTGTCCTTTAATCTCAGCGCAATATCCCCGATGAAATCTTGAGTGGTTGGTAATCTCCCGGCGGGCGAAGGGTACGGATCTGAGAATCTGCGGGTGGGCGAAGGGTGCGGACTTGACCTTGGGTTTCCCGCCCATCTTCAACGGGAGTCATCGCTGAGCTTTCGTCCCCATTTGGTATACTCCCTGTTGATGCTGACTGATGGAGACTAGATGTCGGGAAATACTGCGGGATGCCGTTGTTGACGCGTACTTAGCCAACATATGGCCGACATAGTACCTGCTGCGCGCTGACCAATCAACAACCGATACCCCCCTCGAGCGAGCTGTACAAAAGAACTGTCTGCGATGGAGAAGAGTGACATCCCACTCCTGCAGCTGTCTCCTCAATGTCGTCTCTCACATACACATCGTTCGCCGTCGCCGGGACTGGCGCTCTCGGTTCCGCGATCGCCACCGAACTCGTCAAGCAAGGCGCGAATGTCGTCTTCCTCACCCGCGGACTCGGAGGCAACAGCGCGTCTCCCGACGGCATCCCCGCGAAGACGGTGGATTACGCCGATGTTGACGCTCTGGCCGAGGCTCTTAAGGGCACGGAGGTCGTCGTTTCGACTCTCAGTGGCCATGGCTTCGCTGTCCAGCCCAAGCTCGCAGAAGCGTCGAAGAAGGCGGGAGTCAAGCTCTTTGTGCCGTCGTAAGTTGGAGAGGGCGTTGTCTTTCCGAAGTCACATCTTTCTCACGTTTGGGGGCCGTCAGGGAGTTCGGTTGTCGCACTCAGGACCTGCCGGCGGACAGTCCTCTCGCGGGAAAGGTTCGATTCCAGCAGTATCTCAAGTCCCTCGGCTTGCCGTTCACGACGTATAACGTCGGCCTGTTCGCCGATTTCCCCCTTAGCGCGTACGTGCCGCCTCTTTCAACCCATCGTGTCTCCGACTCATGTGCGCTTCTTCCTCCGCTACCAGATGGCCCGGAGTGCTTGACCTCTCTGCCAAGAAGGTGCATATCGTCGGGAAAGGCGAGACGAAGATCTCGCTCGCAACGCGTCCCGACGTCGGGCACTTCGTGGCGTACACCCTTACCCATCTCCCGGCGTCTCGCCTGGAGGGCGGCGCCTTCGGCTTCGAGGGCGCAAAGCTCACATTCAAGGAGATGGTCTACGTCTGGGAGAAGAGATACGGAGCGACGATCGAAATCGTCCATCGCGACCCGGGCGCTGTCCTCGAGGCGGCGAAAGCCAAGGGCCCAGCCGGCATCCCGGACTATATTCTTTGGGTGTTCGAGAAGGGCTACGCCGATCTCACATACGACAGCACCCTGGTGCCTGGCTGGAAGCCTTTGTCGTACGAGGAGGCTGTGGCGAAGTTTTATCCGGTCGCATGATGTCCTCGATTATATAGCCCTTGCTGAATCTCGGGTACACGGGATGAGCCTAGGATGAGCTGATAAACTCTGCAATCTCACATGTATTCGAGATCTGATCTCCGAGACGTATCCCTCCCGCCATTTTGTCTCGTCGGTCCATGCGATCGACACCAAGGAAAGAAACGCGAGGTATTGTATCACCTTGAACTGCGAACGTGTTCAATACATACTATCCGGTGTCACAGTGACTGCCCGCGAGCCCTGATATAAGTACGAAGTTTCAGTTGATTTCCTCGGATTTGTCTACTGCTCCAACTACCGTACACTGCATTACCGCCGAACATGACACTATAAGGGGGCGGCCAGCGCCGCGAGGCTGGTGGCGTGCCTCAACAAGGGGGCCTGCGACCTTGGCAGCACAAAACAAAGGAGAGGGTCAGGTCGTGAACAAATGAGTCGTTGGTTTAAATACGCTCGACAAGCGGACGCGGGAATAGAGGTCGGAGGCGGGGGCCAGATGCGGAGGACGTTGGACAATGCACTAAATATACAATGTGAGATGAGCGAGCGCCTAGGGCGGGGGGTGGTTGTCACACAGCTATTCTATCAGTCAATACTCAAGCGATGGGGGTGTGTTGCCATCTCGAAGTGGGAGGCACGCCGCGTCCGGCCAGTGCGGCTGGACGCAGCCATGCTGGGTTGCCCCTTCTTGTGCTTGGCCACTGCGCGGGCGTCGCAGTCAGCAGCGAACATCACCGGCAAATGATGAGCCGGAAGGTGCATACCTCGAGCTTTGAGTCCGCGGCCGAAATTGTGCATAACCAGACACGCCCAGGCAAACGTCGTGAACAACAAAAGGATGGCCAGAACGGCTGTGACGGATGTTAGCCATGGCTGCGAAGCGGAGCTGCCGACGTACAGAAAATCATCAAACTCTTGAACACGGCCGCAAGGTCGGCGTCATCCTTGAACCGCAAGATTTTGTAGAACTGGTTAAACGAAGGTCAGACGAGGTCACGACATGTGCGATAGTTAGACGCACCTTGTAAATGAAGTAGACGGATGCTGCGGTCATGCCAGCAATGAAGCACCCCATTAACCACTTGCTCTCGCGGTGTACGGCAACATGGCCCGCGATGAGTACCACCACCGAGAGTGGAAGGGCGATGATTGTAACATAATACTCGGCATCAGGCTCGTTGCGACTTAAGACCAGGAAAATCCACTGCGCATGTAGTCAGCACAGGTGTTGCGAGGGGCGGCGCCACAATTTGCAACACGCACCTGCACGGTGAAGCCCACAAAGAAGAACACGTCGAATTTGATCAGGCACAGGAAAACCTGGAGGTGCATGTACATGCGCTTGATACTCCGGTCTGCACCCAGCAGCTTGTACACCTTCCAGCCGAATTCCGTGTAGATTTTGTACCCCAGCGCGATGTAGCCTATCTCAGAAAGCCCGATGACGACCGCGATGATGCTGGTCATTGCCTGGACCGGGATATGCGAGATGCCAGACGAGTTTCTTGGTACGAATTCGATGATTTCGCTTCGTTGAACAATGGCGTAGGCAAGAAGAAGCACGTTGAACACACTGCGCAGAGAGTCAACACCACGGAGGCTGATGGGAAAACGCTGGCATACGCAAGGAAGAGGAATTGCAACGTGTTCTGCGCATGAACAGCGTCCAGTGCGAGCACCAGCTGGAACAAACTGTGAACGATGTCAGTTATGATGACCTGGTAGCCGTGGAGGAGCGAAGCGCACTGAGCGAGACCAAATACCACAAGGTATACAGGTAGACGGTCGAACTCCAGCTTCGCTGCAGCATCCGTTGGTGCGTTCTGGTTGATGAGGACCCTAAACATAGATCAGGAATCCGAACACAGCGTTCCAGCGCTCCGCGACACTGCACGTACAGGAGGTCAACCTCTATGACAATGTCGACGACGGTCTCGATGAGGACGACGAGCAGATAGAGGCGGCAGGCCATCGAATTGGGCAATATCTGCGCTCGCCATGTGTCAGTCGCATGGCCCCCCTGGGACGGCGACACGGGGCGCACCTTTACCCAGAAGCCCTTGGAATCGCCATCCGACTGCTGCTGTGGGTGGTGCGGCAGGCTGGGCTGGGTCGGATGCTCGACCGCGGTGTGGTCTGAGAGGCCGGACGCAAAGGATGGGTCCTTGTGGAACATGGGGTATACGGGCCGCTGGGGCGGGGAAAGGTCGAACTGCTGCTTGGTGGAGTAAGAATCGTAGTCCTGCTCGTCTTGCTCGTGCTGGTAAGGAGCGTAGTGCGGCGCGAAGTCTGGCTGGCTGCGGGCCGCGGGCAGCTCGACCTGGTCGGTGCGGTAAGGACCGTATTGGTGGGCGTAATCGGCATGGCTTCGCGACATGGCGGGCGGCGACGGCCAGTGGTTGGCGGTCTAGAGAAAGGGCGTCGCTGGAGTTCGGAGTTCGCACTGCCCCTCCCTGGTCACCAGCCTCCGAATAACCACGTTTGGTCCCGCTGGATACCATACAAACGGCTGCCCAGCCTACTGCTTGCGGAACTTCCTCAGACGAACGATCCCCTCAGTGTCCAGCCGCATGCCCTGCCACTCGCTCATCACCTCCGCCTGCAGCGCCTTCTCATAAAAGTCGATGCTTGGCTGGTTCCACTTGAGTACCGACCAGTCGATGCGGCTGCAGTCCTGCCAGTTCTCTCAGCAACCCATAGACACCGTGCACGACCCGCGGATGCTCTCACCCTGGCCTCGGCCTCCCTTCCAAGTTCCCCGAATAGCGCCTTGCCGATCCCCCAACCGCGCGCCTCTGGCTGCACAAATAGGTCCTCCAGCTGCAAAGTCGCTCAGACCTTCCTCCCGCGAAGGTGGGCAATATCAGCGTACGTATATGCCCGGCTTGCCCTAGCCAGCATGTCAGCCTACATAGCAATCTGCGACGCGAGATTCGTCCGCACCGTCCAGGTGCTAAAGTTAAAGAACCACAGTGCTAATCCGAGGGCGCGCCCGGGACTCTCGGGTGTACCGGCAAACGCAAGGAATGCGTGAGCATACTCCTTTTCGAATAGGTTGCGTCGTAGCTAGGGCAGAGACGAGCGCCGTTCAGTAGAGAACCCCGAGGAGGAGACTGCATTCACAAGTTCCGGAGTCGCCTTGGCGGAATCGCGCGCGTGCTCGTACTCGGCCTGGATGGTGGTCACGAGCGCGTCGAGCGCAGAGGGCGCGACATACGAGGTCGATGATCAACTGCACGATTGCGTCCTGCCAGTGCAAGTCTCTGTCAAGACTGCGCCGCGTCACGCGAACGGGACACACACCACGTCGTCAGCAGTCGCTTTACGGATGTGCCAGGGCTGTTTTTCTTCTGCCATGGTGAGCGTGGGTAGGCACTTTCGCGATGCTTAATCGATCCGAGATTTACAGTGCGCAAGCGCCACACCACAGGCTTTTGTAATAATAGGGGCGAGCGCCTATGTGGCGGTCCGGGACCCCGCATCGGCCGAGCCAACACGGGGCCGACGTTCAATATTCAATTACCAAGTCCTCCCCCATGAGACTCAGAGTCAGCTTCTTACTTGATGCGCAGATGGGGATACTTGCGGAAATCTCATATAGGTACCGCTATCCACGAGCACTCCCTAGTCCTGGAGGTGCTTACAATCACCAGCCTTTGAACGCAACCTGAGGGACCACTTCGCGCACCTGCGAAACCATCTCCTGGTCGGCACCACTGCACCACATGAACGCAAGTCGGGTAATAGACGCGGCGTCCTGCGCCGCGCGGCGGGCACGTGCGAACGTGATGAACTCTCCGAGGGAGAGACCGTCGCAGTGTTTGAGTGATATCTCGCGAAGGCGGGGGGCAAGCCACGACGCGCCGCCATTGCCATCGGCGATACGCACCGCCAGGGTGCCGAACAGCTGAGAGTCGATGGAGGAGTATGCGATCTGCAGGTTCGCGAGCAGCGGCATGCTCTGCATGGCCTGCAATAGCGACAGCACCGCGGTGCCCATCAGGGTGTACGACGCGATGCTGAGCAGCGTGATCGACCCGTTAAAGTTGCGCAGGAAGGGCGGCAGCACAGGGACGCCGGTGGGCCCGCCTTCCCCCGAGCACACACAAAGATGTGACAGCCGGGGAAAGGAGACAGCGTCGAGCAACGGCAAGAGGTGATGGTGCTGGCTGCCGTGCACGAGCGCGAGCTTCTTCAAGTTGACCTCGAGATGCGGCGCTCTCTCCGGCAGCGAATTGGAGCAGAGAGCCTCCATAACGGGTACGGTAAATCCCCAAGAATCTATCTCTAGAGAGTCGAGCCGATGCAGAGAGCGCAGCAACTGCAGGAATGAAGCGCAATCCGTGTCGTCGCGTCGGCGTCTCCCGGACGACCGATGAGCGGTGCGGAATCGCAGGGTGCGCAGGGACGGCAGCGAGACCTGCACACTAGATGGCCGAAAACCGTCTAGACTAAGAGTGTGAAGGTGGGGCATGGATCCGTGATTCGGAAGAGGGCTGGTGAGCGCGTTCGACATCGGGAAGTGGCTACTCGCGCACAGGGACAATTCTCGAAGCCGAGCGCCTGGCCCGAGCATTTTTGCGCAAAGGCCACGGACGACGTCGAACCCAGGCTCGTCGATACCCCAGACGGAGAACGATCGGCAGCGCCAGATGTGAGGCTCGAGCCGTTGCACCAGGGTCGCAAAATCCGGATATCTATCCCGTTTGCTGATGTCGATCTTCAGAACGAGGTCTGCGAAGCGAGACCGGTCCAAGAATGTCTGGACGCGGTAAGGGAGCAGCGGATTATACGGCCAAGATGTCTCGAGTCTGCCTAAGGGAAGGATGTGGCCTATCGAAATATTGGACCAGAGTGAGGGCGTTGCCAGGGCTACCTCCCGCCATGAGCGACAGACGAGTGAGATGCGCCAGGGGAGGTTCTGGTGCTCTCGCGCTGCAAGTTCGAACATGCGAGACAGCAGCTCCGGTGGCAAGCGTTTGATGGGCGCTGAGGCTTGCAAAGCCCGTTTACGATCCTGCAGCAGCCTCTCGGTCATGATGCGCAGGACTGAGAGCTTCGCATCGATGCCCCGCACCCCAACTGGAAGGGGCGCTTCGAGTCTGGGCAACCGGTCAGCAAGGATAGGGTCGCGATGTCAAGTATGGGATAATTGTGCCACATACATTACGACCGGGTCTGGCGACGAGGCCCTGGAGTAGGGCTCCCAGGTGTCCCAAATGTCCGTCGGGGCCGCTGCCAGAGCCGACATCGAGTGAGCGGCGTCGCGGAGGATTCAGAAAATGCATCGTGACGCCGGAGACTTAAGTAATTCTGACGAGCTGGAGGCTCGTTTTCACCATGCTTTCGCCTCAAGGCACGGACTTCGCGCCGTATCTCACTGCTTCGCGTTCGAGGGGGCTGAAGCGGTGACTATAGGGCGTGAAGATTTCAACTTGATCACTGTAGTTCGGACGGACCCAATCTGCATGTTCAGTCAGAGCGGTGATACTTGTGGAGAACGTGCTGTCAGGGTATAGAGGCAACCCTGGCAGCTGGAATTTGCCTCCGGAAGCAAGTCCGCCATCGGGGAAAGCCCGATTTGACCGGAACGCCATCGCAATCCAGCTCAATCCATTGCAATCCATTGCAATGCCCTCAATCCCTTGCAAACCATTTATCCATTGCAGGGGGATAACGTGGTTTCCAATCTAGTCCCAATGTTGCATTAGGGATTGCAATGGCCCTTCCAACAACGCTTCACGACGTGTTGAACCCCAATTCACGGTCCTTTCATGCTGGGCTGGTTCGACGACGCCGTTCATAGCATAGAAATAGTAACGATAGATAGCATTGCTACTAATCCTACTACTACTAATCCTACTACTCTACTGCTAAATTTACAAGCTCGAGGAGGGAGACGCCGGACGTGCAGGAAAGACGACAGTGGACGTTGGCGGGCCGTTCACTGGTGACGGAGGACAGGTTGCATAGCGCAAGAATGAGGGTCAATGGGCAGCAATGGGACAAGGGGGCAATGGGGAAGGGATGCGAGGGGCGGAAAGTGTGCGGGTGAGAGGTCGACCGTCGACCAGTCAGGTTAACTAGAGTACGAGCGGAGCGCCGTGAGCGAGGGCGAGCGGGAAACCACGAGCCGGGACAGGCGATGGCGCACAAGGATGTTGCAGGGGGGCGACGTGCAGGGGACAGAGAGTTCGCGAGGGAGGGGAGGCAGGTGGAGGGAAGAGGAAAAGACATGTTCGGCTGTCTCCGTTTGACAGCAACGGTTTCCAAGCTACGCGGCCGGCATTTCGGCCGAGTCCAACCGCGCTCGAGACTTCGAAGTCGTCGACCACTGCTTGACCCCATCCACCGCCTATCCACTTTCCCGTGGCAGGGCTAGCATAATCTATTTCTATGAGCATTATTGACAAGCCGGCTTAGCATCCCTTCTACTTGACATCGGAGACACGGTGACTTCTGCTTCCTGTGGCAAGGCTGGGCACTGTGTGAAAGGTCGTAGCAGCATTGAGCGCATGTTCCATGGTACAAGGAAGATTGAAGGCTACTTGCACGGCGTGGCGAATATCGAGCAGCGTTGCATGGGATACTGAAGCTTGAGAGCTCATTCCACACGGAGTGGAACCTTGAGGCAGGTCGCAAGGTGATTGGGAGCGGGACGCAAGATTGCGGCCCATTGCAATGACCTCAATCCATCACAAACACAGCAATCCATTGCGAGGGGATACGGCTCTCCCCGATGCGCCGCCGACTCCTTTCTTTTTCTCGCTCGATGACCCAACCGGCGTCCGTTGGAATAACGATTGCACCGCTCGCACATTACGGCTGCTAAACCTGTTCAAAGTTTTCTGCAATTTCTGCCTATCCATCCGAGAGGACCGAGGCCGCAAATCACAAAACATGCAAGACCGACGCTTCACCGCTGCTCCCAGACCAGTCCGAGACCATGAGCCTTCGCTCTGTCCGCTAGTTTTTGCATTTTCCTGGACATTCATTGCGCTAGATTCATCTTGCAAGACTCCACGGTTCCCGCAGAGGCTGTCGCACGATGATACTTCGCCTGGCACATCAGCAATACCTGGAACGCCACTCGTCGGAAATGCACTCATGCTGCCATCGTGAGTAGTATCAGCTGCGCCAAGGGACGCCTTGGCTTGCGCGGGCCGCGCGCGTGTTCAGAGAACAACACCTCTATCGCGGTTCGCGGCGGTCCGTCCACAGTGTCGACCCACGGCCATTGGGTCATTGATGCCAATGCCCCCTGCCACGGCCCACGAACAAGATCTGATTCCTCTCTTTCTGCTCTGCCGTTCGATGACAGCGGTCGATGTTGGATGCGGCAGAACTACTCTGGCAGGTCTTTGTTCCCAAAAAGGCAGGCCTTGTACTTTCGTCGGTCCTGACCGGCAGGAATCCTCCACGCGACGGCCGTGGGACCACTAGCCGGCCAAACATGGCAACTGTGGCAGATATTATTGTTCTCGATTTGGCAGTACCACTGTACAAATCCTCGGCTGCCCTGATGCAGCGTGGTTGACCATGCGTAGCAACCACACAACCCCGCGTATAAAAGGCGAGCAGGCGCTCCTCCGCTCCTCGTGCTCCATCTCAGGATACCGTGCTTTCGACTTCGACTTACCACCCCTTCGATTACTCAAACAATGCTCGCCATCGTCCCCATCGTCATCGCATGCATCGCCGCGTCCGTCGCCGGTATGTTGCACGACTCACAGACAAGTCTCCTGCTCACGCGCTCTCAGCCCCCATCGCCGTCGACGAGACTAGCGTGGCACGGGAACTCACGTCGGATCCCGCCACGCAAGTCGCGACCCCTGAACTCGTTGAAGAGGATCTTGTGCGTCTTCTGGCGTATATCTCACGCGACCCTTGTGCTCATACTCGTTCAGGAGAAGCGCACAGTTCGCAATTACGAAAAGTTCCTCAAGCGCGAGCGCGAGCCCGCCCGCTACTCCGCCTACAAGCGCGAGCCCGAACCCGAGCCCATCCGCTACTCTGCCTACAAGCGCGAGCCAGAGGCCAGCCCCGAACCCGGCGTTATGCGGTACTCTGCGTACAAGCGCGAGCCGGAGGCCAACCCGGAGCCCATCCGGTACTCTGCTTACAAGCGCGAGCCTGAGCCCGAGCCCGAGCCACTTCGCTACTCCGCGTACAAACGCGAGGCGTCGCCGGAGCCTGAGCCCGAGCCCCTTCGCTACTCGGCTTACAAGCGCGAGCCCGAACCCGAGCCCATTCGCTACTCGGCCTACAAGCGCGGGATCATGCGCTACTCCGCGTACAAACGCGAGCCCGAGCCTGCTCCCGGCCCCATCCGCTACTCGGCGTACAAGCGTGAGCCCGAGGCGAGCCCGGAGCCCATTCGCTACTCGGCATACAAGCGTGAGCCCGAACCCGTCCGCTATTCGGCGTACAAGCGCGACGACGGCGCGCTCGAGGAGCGTGGCATCATGCGCTACTCCGCCTACAAGCGCGAGCCTGAGCCTGAGCCCGAGCCTCTCCGCTACTCGGCGTACAAGCGCGAACCCGAGCCCATCCGGTACTCTGCCTACTAAGGGTACGTCTAGAGCCGCAGATCTTTCTTTCACGTCCACTGACCTACATTCCAGCGCTCCGCTCGTAGGGTCTCCCTTCGCGCGTCCACCCGGGAACCGACTATGGATTAGTCTCCTTCCCTCATACTCCATAGGCTCCAACTTAATTCACGTTCTTTACACGGCCCGATGTTTATCTCTATCTCTGCTCTCTCGGATTCTCGACGCGTCGCCTCTCGTTGTCTCTCTGTCTCCCTCGGCTCTCATCCTTCATCTCTCACCCTCTCTCCTCTCGACCCTCCTTTCCCACATCCTCCGCAAATGTGAATGACTGCGCACTCAGGCAGTGCACCGCGTCATCTCACACCGACGCCCGGGCAGGGGGCAGGCCTTGTTCCTCGCCGACCTAGTTCGGTCCGCGGGGCGGGCGGCCAGCCTGGGCAACGGCTATTGGGTTCTCCTCGCCGCGATTCTCGCCCGTCTCTTGTTCTCTCCAGTTTCGTGTTGTCACACTGTATCGTTGCAGTCTCGTGTGCCCATTAGGATAGGTCTTCGAATACAACCCATTCCGTTGTTCGGAAAAGACAGCTGGAGTGATTGTCTGGCACCGCAACGAGGGCTCGTGCCGCAAATACCGGACGCTTGCCTGGCCGCAGGAAGCCTCTACTACACTGTGCAACCTACGGTTTCTCAGGTAGTATAAGTACAGACATAGTTGGCCCATTACAAGAAAAATTGTGCGTATGCCGCGGGCGGGAGGGCACAGGGCCAGTAGCCAGATCTTATGAAAGTTTCCCACTCATCCTCGTGCGAGCGGAACAAGTCGACTGGCAAATGCGGGCATTCGTCACTGGTCGCGAGGAGACGAAGGAGTCTACGCACTAGACGCTCGGGCGTTTTCAAGCTGTGCGCCCACCCGGAGAGTAGCAAGAAGCGTGATAAAACTGATTAGAGGAGATCTCTACCTTCCAGCAGAAGAGACAACGCACTGGATGTTGGTAGCCGGCAGTAATTCGCCGTCGCATGAGACGCCAGACAAGCGTGGGGAGGGGGAGGAGCTCGTCTGACTGCGCTCCGAGGGACTGCCTGAAGGGGAGGAACAACGCGCAGTCTCGCGTGTCGATGGCGAGGTGAGAGATGTTGAGGACCTGTCGACGCGCGCTCGGTCAGCTCGGGGCCGCGAAGTCTCTGGGATCGACTCACCGCGAAGTCGAACCAGAGCTGATGTCCGACAACAATTTTCCCTCGCAAGAGGCTGGCAACGCGTTGCTGCACCTCTTGGAACGGCAACCCTGCACGCCATTATGTTGAAAACGAATAACCTAGCCACTGTATAGCGGCAAACCTGTCTGGAGATGATGGAGCTCGAGACCCGTCAACGGCGTGCGGTAGTCCGTCACCGGATGTCTAGATTCGCGCGTGAACTGAGAGACCACAAAGTGCTCCCCTGACGTCGTGGCTCACGTAGGTTGCACGAATGTATCGTATAGGCTATTTCCGTGGAAGTCTATACGGGGGCGCGGGCGCTCAGCTGACCTGCGGCGAGTGGAGGAAGATCTGTTCACGTACCGCATACGCTGACCCGCGCAACCATCGGCATGCTGGCGTCATTTCCAATAAAAACGTGTTGCGTGCTGAGGGCGACGTATTCAGTGCGCTGAGGAGGCGGGCCCGCGGGCGGTGGGGCGTGCGTGGGCTGTTGCGGCGCTCCGGTGGCATGGTACATGTTGCGGAGGGACTGAAAGGGTACTGCAGCTGCACCCAGTGTTGCGAGCATTGTGTCCAGCAAGTTTTCCCTCAAGGATCGCCTCTGCGAAGGGCGCTACTTGAGTCTTTCATGTGGGATGCCAGAGCGGTAATCCGCCACCGGAAGTCCGAATCGGGAACTTCGAACTGCTCGATGAGACGTCAAAACTCTACTTATCAAGGAGCTAAATTACAGCGACTCGTTTCAGGGAGCTGCCCCATCGGCGGTGACGCTCTTGCGTGCGCTATCGTTCTCAGCTTGATCGTGTCCACGTTCTCGTTCAAAGCTTCTCATGCCCATTAGACCCCAGCGAGTCATCATCGCCTTGTCCTGTTGATGCAGTGGTTGAGCGTTGCAAATGCACTGCACGAAGCCAACGAACCTCGTCCCACGGCGAACCTAAGAAAGAGTGTTTTAGTCTTCTTAGACCGCGTAACAGATCGTGGGAAACTTACACGGCGTTGTTAGCATCTGCTCGCCCGTGAAGACTGCGTTCGCCCCCGCGAGGAAACACATCGCCTGTTCTGCCTCGCTGAGTGTTTGTCTGCCTGCGGCAAGGCGAATGATGGTGGAAGGCATCACGATGCGCGCTGTCGCGATCGTTCTGAGGACGGCGTGGAAGGGAACAGGCTGCCGGATGTGGAAGCGCGTTAGAGTCGACGGAAGGCTTAAAGGAGTATGGCGCGTGAAACGGACCGGATTATTCTCCATGGGCGTGCCGGGAATTGGCACTATGTGTGGGCGCCGTCAGAACGGCCTGCTGCAGAGCCTGCTTCCCCGAATCACCTAGCGCATTTACAGGGAAGCTCTCGGGATGTTGCTCGAAGCTGCAAAAGGGATCCGCAGGTGTCAGAGGCCACATGGGGGCGTCGCTGTTTGGTCCTCACTTGCCACACTCCCAGATGAGGCCGATCCTGTCCTCGTCTTCTTCTCCGAGGCCGAGGATGCCGCCGCTGCAGACGTGAATTCCGGCGTCGCGGACGTTGGCAATCGTTTGCAGGCGATCGTCGTACGTCCGCGTCGTGATTACCTGTCCGTACGTAAATTAGAACGCACTTGCAGCTGACAATCCCAGGTACCTGGGGGTAGAACTCGCGCGACGTGTCAAGGTTGTGGTTAATGGCTGTACACCCGCTGCATGAACGTCAGACGCAGCGTAAACAAGGACGGGAGAAGGCGCACGCCGCCTTAAGGGCTTTGGCCTGTTCCGGAGTGAGCATGCCCAGTGTCGTGCAGACTTCCATGTCCATTGCTCTGACTGCATAGATGAGATCCAAGCACCGGTTGGCGCGGGTGGGGCACACCTTGTCGAACCATCTCAAGAATGCGTTCGAAGCTACGCTTCCGGCCGTTCATGTCGCGCCAGGCAGCGCCCATGCAGAAGCGCGTGCTGCCGTTCTCCTTTGCCTTCCGGGCCGCCTCAATGACCGGTTCGATGTCTACCAGACGCGACGCTGTCGTGGGAGTGCTGTAGCGGGAGGACTGGGAACAGTATGAACCTGAAACGGCGCCCTTAGACGCGTCGATTGGGTGCTATAGCACGCGTGCTTACAGTCTTCTGAGCAGCCACCGGCTTTGTGCGGCGTGAGGATGGCAGGGTCTCTTAAGGGTACGAGATTTGCGCTTACTCTTGATGTTCATAAGCGTGCAGAGCTGTATCTTAGTGGGGTCGTGACTCTGCCTGTGCACGGTGCCCGCGCGGAAGACCAATTCCATGAGCGGCGAGTGGTAGATGTCGCGCACGGCCGCACGGGACCACTGCTGTCCTGGGAGGGCGGCATCGACCTGGGTCGCGTGCCCTCTGGCACTGCGCGGGATGGCGAGGCGCAGGGCGCGAAGCATGGCGAGCAGAGGCAGGATGGGGTCGCCCAGCTTTCGGAATCGATTCGCTTTGGGCCATTGGGGTGAATGCGCCCGATACCGGTCAACTTTGTCTCTGATTGGCCGGGGGCATGCCGTCCGGATGCCCGGCGAGGTCTCCGCATGATTCCACGGTCGCTTCCAAAAAATCCAACTGGACGCTGGACGCGTCGAGAGACTCGAAGCAGCGCCGTGTCACTGCCAGCGGGCAGAAACACATGTGTAAGGCTCCAGTCAGTGCGTCCGCGGAGGAGGTCCGGGAGGGTCCTCGTTCGGCTCCGGCGGAACATGCTAGGCAGTCTTGACTCCGCCTTGAACTTTAACAACTAGCTCCGGGCCAGGCTATCATCAAAGCCTTCAAAAGCACACCGACCTGCACGTTCGCAGCACCCGCACAAGAAAATGGTGCGCCCGACGACGCCGCCCGCCGCTGCCGGCGCTGACGCTGCCGCAGACTCTCGCCGTCGACCTCCTCAACCCGTCCGCCGCGCACGAGAAGAAGTCGCACAAGCTCAAGCGGCTCGTGCAGTCGCCCAACTCGTTCTTCATGGACGTTAAGTGCTCCGGTGCGCACGGCTCCACCGCTCCAGCGAGGCCACAGACTGACAACGCGGGCAGGCTGCTTCACCATCACGACCGTCTTCTCGCATGCGCAGACGGTCGTCATCTGTGCGTCCTGCACGCAGGTCCTGTGCCAGCCCACCGGTGGCAAGGCGCGTCTGACGGAGGGTCAGTGGGCTCTGGTTGCGTGGACCTCTGCTGGCATGCTGAACCTGCGCTTCAGGCTGCTCGTACCGCCGCAAGGCATAAGCGTCGCGTATGTCTGGTCTCCTCATGCTCTTGTGCTTCCCCGGTTTTACTGCACTATGTCTTCGCACGTCGCAAAATTGAAGCATCTTGGCCCGCCGCTGTCCTCCCGCGTGTATCCATCGTATGCCATAATGACATGCCACGGGTGCTTGCCCTACCAATCCGTACTCCTCTCCCTGAGCCGCGAATTTATTCATAAGGCAGGCGACGAGCCAAGTGTATGCATCAGTAAAGCGCAACCGCTTCACGCCTGCTTCACGCCGCCACAATGCCGCCAAGGCTTCGACCCATATGTCCTCCAGGGTACCATGCCCGTCAAGCTGCACAGCAGTAATTGTGACCTACCAACGCCGTAAGAACAACCATGCTGTCAGCTCTAAATCCACATCTGCTTACATGCTCCGTGATTAGGAGGCCTGTGTTCGTACCTGTCGGACACAATGGCACGATTGTACTTCGTTTCTATTCGGAAGCAACGACCAAAAAAACAATAGGGCGCACGCCGACGGGCCGGACGGGCGGACCCCTCCGGTTGTTGTTCTTTCGGGTGCTCATGTGAAGAACAATGGCCGGTGCACAATGGGCTCGGCTCCGCATGAGCGCTTCGGATCGGCTGGGCGAGATTATAAGAAGGCCATGGCCAGCGTCGACTAACCCCATCTCCTCTCAGAGGAACAGCGACCCTCATTGACCAGCTCTCGACCTGCCTCTCTCGTGTCTCTAATTTCATTCCGGTGCGTCTCCTCGCCCTGACCTGCTCGTTGTCGTCGTGACTGACTTGTGCATTTGCTATTGTACACGCAGTCTCTGCAATCAGGTTAGTCGTCCCGCCTCATAACCTCAAGCTTATAAGCTGACATCCTCCCTCGTAGTCCTTTCCCTTCTGACGTCCTCGTCTCGCATCTTCACGAACTCGATTGCTCTACGTCGCCCGACCCAAGTCGTCGCCGGATTCTCAGCCTAGACTGAGAAAGTACTTCGCTCTCACACTCCGCATTCAACGTTCTCTTGTCGCCGGGCGACTCGACTCAAGCAAACGACTTCACGAGCACTATCAGAATCTCGCACCGTCGCATATATCACCTTCGCTTCTTACGCATTAACGCTCAGTACCAATGGCCCACTTCACCCTCACCATCGCGCTCTCGCACGTCGTCGCGTTCCTGACCAGCCCGCTCGTCAACTCCGTCGCCAGCCAGACCGTAGAGCGCCTCCGCGCCAGCCTGGAGGCGAATCTGGTCAAGGAGTTCGAGAACAACTGGTACCCCGCCGAGCCCCAACGCGGCTCTGAGGCGCGCGCCCTTTCGCTTTCGCCCACGCGTCTTCCTCCGCGCCCTCTTCTCGCCGCCGCGTTCGCTGCTCGCCTTCCCTGGTCGCAGTGGATCCAGGCCCTGGGCGGTAAGGAATTCGACCTCTTCGTTGATCCCGGCTCCGTCTCCGTTCGCAAGGCAGGCTCGACCCAGCACCACGTCATCTGGGCCGCGTCTGCCCAGGCTCCCCGCATCGTTCGCCCGCTCGCTGACTCGGACATCGACGACGTCCTCAAGCTCATCAACAACCGCGAGGCCAACCCGTCCTGGATGTCGCCGCTCCTGCACCAGTTCCCGAAGGTCCCGCAGCCCAAGGCCGGCGCCCCCACGCTCCGCGTCGATGCCGCCTTCCTCCAGAGCCGCTGCGCCTCGCGCCTGTCCAACGTCTCCGACGCCGACAGCGAGGGCTCGCTCTGCGGCCCGCCGTCGCTCGTCGAGAGCGACTCCCTCTCGTCGGTCTCCTCGCTCGACACTGACATGTCGCGCTCGCGCTCCAAGGCCTCCGTCTCTGGTGTCTACGTCCCGCCGGCGCGCCGCGGTCTGAGCTCGCGCTTCTCGTCCTCTTCGTCTTCCTCTGACGAGAGCGAGAGCTCCTTCCGCTCCTCGCCGCGCTCGGCCAAGGACACGCGCGTCCTCGTCGACACCACCAAGGTCGACCCCACCATCTACGACGCCGGCAAGACGGCCGTCCTCACCGGCGGCGTCATGCTCGGCATGGGCGCGCCCGTCAAGCGCCGCCCGCTCCTCTGCTGAACGCACTCTACACGCCCTTCGCATCCGCAAAACCCGCCACATCTCGCCCCGCCGCTGGTGCCGACGTCCTCATGTTCGCCCCGCGCGCCCCCGCCCGCATACGCACACTCACGATGCCCTTGTGCAAGAAAACCCACAAACATGGTATCTTATTCTGTCTATAGCTCCCTCTCCGTCTCGGACACTCACCCGCTGTATCCATCACCCAACCTGCCTGACTGACTGTGTCTCCGCTCTGTTTCTGCTGTGTCTTCTGTTTTGATTACCCTTTGGTTCGAGCACTGTCGCGCGCATGGGCGCCGACCCCCCGGTCCCGCATAGATTATTACCGTCTAACTCCTGTTCGTCACGACTTCTGTTGGGCTTGTAGGTCGCCTCACGAGAGCTGGATACGTCTCGAATGCATTGTCTGCTGTTCCTCGAACTTTTTACCTTGTGTGATCTTGAGCCTTCCGACGTCGAATTCGTGCCACGTGCACAAGAACGTTCAACTTGAAGTCCTCGTCTATGAGTTTGCGCTTAACTTGAGCCTTATGAGCGGCTGAACAAGGACGGATTGTCACTGGACGCGCTTGCTGGCACTTGACTTCGCCTCTTGTCCGTGTCCGCAGTGCTCATGTCGACTCACCGATGCTCGGCACCGCCGCTGGGCGATAAAACGGACAGACAAGACCGTGACAAGGCTAAGCGCACTCATCATCTCGAACCCGCATCTGCTTGCAACAGACAATGGACGAAATTCTGCCTGGATTATTCCTCGGGCCATGGGAGGCTGCATTCGAGGAAGACGACCTGCGGCGTGCTGGCGTAACACACATCCTGAGCGTCATGCGTCTCGGGCGGCTCGCTACCCCGGCGGTACGCCTTTTATATACACATGTCCGTGGCGAAGGAAAGAACTTACCGAGGACTTTGCAGGGTATCGAACAGCTCGAGATTCCCGCCGTGGACTCGCCCAAGTTTGACCTGCTGTCGCACTTCTCAGACGGCATTCGGTTCATTCGTAGGGCCCTCGAGGCGGACGGCAAGGTGCTCGTGCACTGCCAGGCCGGCATAAGTGCGCCTGGCAACGCGGGCGGCTGTCAGGGCCAGTTGACTGACTGACGGGCTATGGCAGGCAGGAGCGCGACAATCGTCGCTGCTTATCTGATGTCGACGCAGCGCCTCGCGCCGGGCGGCGCACTGGCAATCATTCGGACGCGTCGGTCGTGCATACAGTGAGTGGTCATTCAATTGTGCATCTGGAACGTGGAAGAGAGAGGCTGACCGGGTGAAACGCGATTTCGAAGACCGAACGTTGGTTTCCTTCGCCAGCTCGAGTTGTTCTACAAGGCAGGCTATAACGTGCCATCTGGCTACGAGGCGACCCCCTTACACTACACCAAGAAGGCTGGCATCGGAAGAGGTGTGTAGTGGCCGGGATGAACTGTTCGACCGCACAGCTCACTGTAGTAGCCAAAAACGCGCGGACACCTACAGACATGAACACATTGCCGCAGGCTCCGATTGGGAATAGGATACGGTGTAGGATGTGCAGGTGCGCTTGCACGCGAACTAGTCTTGCTTTAAGCTCATGCATGGTTCAGGCGAGAGCTCGCGACAAGAGACCACATGTTCCCGCACGGTCCTCAGACTGCTCCTTCGCCACCCACGCGGCCACCTCTCTCTATTGAGGCGGACGAGGAACCTACTGCTACTGTATCGGCGATCGTGACTGCCAGTGAACCTGCACAGTCACATTTACCTACAGGCGATGCACCTCCTGCACCAACGGCTCCTCTTATACACCCCACCTGCTCAGGCTATTTCTTGGAACCAGTACGTACTGCGACGCGTCACCGTCGCGCTCAGCGTCGATGCCGTCACAGAAGGTGGCGTTGGCTCGAGCTACATGCGTACTGACGAAACTTCTAGTTGGATTGGATGCGGAGCTTCCTGGACGAAGGCATGGTCGAGGGCAAGATCGTGTGTCCCAACGCAAAGTGCGCCGCCAAGCTCGGCAACTACGCGTGGGCAGGCGTGAAGTGCGCGTGTGGCGAGTGGGTGACTCCAGTGAGCGTCGCGCAAGGGTCCCGTCACTGTTACTTGCTGCATGTCTGACTGATGCATTTACCAGGGCTTCTGCATCCATCGTTCCAAAGTCGATGAAATGCGCTAATTCTGGCGGCCGCCCTTCCTCTGGATCCACGCTGCCCGCCCTACCCGCCCTACCCTACTGGACCCGAGGGGCGGTCTCGCCTCGAAGCGCTGCCGAGTCGTGCACCTGTGACTTGACGCCGTCGACTGCCCTTCGCATCTCGATGTCGAGCTGTGTGTTGCGATCTGCTATCGGATATCGATTCCTCGTGTACACCACCCCCCCCCAGCGTTATTCCTAGCGCGAGACGAGCCGCGGCCTCGGTCGCCGGGTTTGCTGAGCCTCTCCCACCGCCAGGAAAAGCCGGGTGCACAAAATAGCACTGTTCGAGCGCGATATGCCAAAAATGGAACCGAAGCCTATCGGCTACGATTGGCGCCGTCTACCTATTTCCCTCGGCCCGTGCGCGGCGGCCCGATCGCAGGTGCCCAGCCGTCCGAGCCTGGCGCGCGTTCCCAGGCGTGCGCTGGAGGGCGGCATGTGCAGCGTGGGGACGAATGGCGCGCAGATAGGCTTAGCAGCGTGAGCTATACTTGGCACGGCATTCGAGCCATCCGGCGCCGCGAGTGCAAAAGCGGGCCCGGGGCCTGTCGCGGCGATCTTGGCGCACCCTGATCTCTTGGATTCGGGCTCGGGAGGGCTGCGCCTGGGCGACACGGCCCCAGCACCTGCGGCACGGTGCAGAAGCGCGGAGGATTCGGCGCTGGCGCGCTGCGTCACCGTTGCGCAAGCGATGAGCTGTTTGCACCCAGGCGAGACGAGGGATGCGCGCTCTTGGGATTAAGATAGAACACACGCCGCGCGCTTGGCGCCCAGAGGGACGAAAGATGCAGCGCAAGCGCATCGCAGACTCGCGAATGCGGGCATCGTGTCCACCTCTGTTGGAGAGCCGCTCGCGCTCCTGTGTGCGGCCGGGGGGAGCTTCGAGCGTGGCTAAATCTGGGCCTTGCACTCCCGGATTCGATGAGGCGCAAAATGTCATGACGTTGCTAAAATTGTCGCTCTTGGGTCTTGGCGCCCAGTTTTATCCTGGGCAAGGATAGAGCGGGCGTGCGAGAGTGCTGCGAACGAGCCGGGCACTCTGCTGGCGGCGAAGCCTGGGAGGTGGCCGTTGCAGCCCCCGATGCAGGCACGGTGCAAGGTGGATCAGAGGATGTGCAGAACGGGGCAGGAGGACGATGAGCCAAGTCTCTATATATAGTGGCATTGTCTTGGCATGGCCAAGAAACAGTTGGCAGTACGATATAAGTGCGCTCAGCAAGGGCAGGGCAGAGCCAACAACCCCCCGACCTGTTCCCGCCCCCAGCGCCATGAACCACCACCTGCCCACGCCCCCGCTCTCCGACTGGACGCGCGACGCGTCGTTTTCGTCGGAGATCAAATCGCTCCTCGCCTCGACATGGGCTGTCCTCCAGCAGGTGCGTGTCCCTGGCCCCCACAACCCCAGCGCCGAGCCTTTCCCTGACGCCGCCTGCAGCCGCCGCCGCCTTCGATCCGCGAAGTCCTCACGGCATACAACGCCAAGGGCACCGGCGACCGCGAGATGCTTCTCGCGATGCTCAATGCAAAGAGCGCCGAAGACAACGTAAGTCCGCTGCCGCCCGCGCTATCGCCGACGCCGCCGGCTGACGGACGTGTGCACAGCGCATTGCGGCCATGGCGACTCTCCAGAACTCGATGCTGCAGTTCTACACCTCGACCGCCGGGAGCAGCCAGCCGTTCGCGGCACCATTGTCGCCGGACTCGCTTTCCCGCTCCGCCAGCGGGCACGGACACGACCCGGGAATGCCGCACCAGTACGTCGCCGGCCACGCCCACCACCACGGCCACCACCTGCCGCCGTCGCCGTCGTCGCGCGTCAACCTGCCCCCGGTCCGCACCGAGCCGCCCCGTAAGCGCGCCCGCTCGTCCCGCTCGCCAGGGCGCGAGAGCCCGCGCTCCTCGCGCTCGCCTGGCCCGTACCCCCTCCACCGCCGCCCGTCGTCGCACTCGTCCATGGAGCCGCCGCCGTCGCGCGCTGCGATGGCCATCGGCAGCCTGCTCTCGTCGTCATACGCCGCAGCAAGCACGTCAGACGATCGGGACCGCGACGCGGCCTGGGCGCCGGGCGCACGCACGAGCGCCGAGCGCAGCACAAACGTGCCTGTCGTGGCTGACGCGCGCTCCTAGGCCCGTGTCTCCTCCTGCTTGTCGTTTCCCTGCTGTCGGTTGCTTTGGGTCGTCCAGCCTGCGTGTACATTTTTGTCTGTACTTCTACTACGTACGTCTACGGTGTAATGGGGCATCCGTGCCTGCAATGCAATCGCGCTCTGCTCTTGGCAATCTTGCATGTGTGATGAGCCATCGCCAATCCCCAAGCCCCTGCACGTGCCCAGGGCACGCAAATGCGGCGCTCGATGATGCAAACTCCGACTCCGCCACTCCGCAGCCGCCGCACGCAATGAGTGCGACACACGCCAAGTCGGACGACGATTTCGACGACGCCTTTGAGCTCGACGCCGACGCTTTCGACGCCATCGAGGCACTGGCGCTTACTCAGAAGCCGCTGCAACTGCCTGCTGCAAGTGCAACCGGTCAACCTGCACCGACGTCGCTGCCAGCGGGTGCCCCTCCTAGCGACGATACCTTCTCGGACGACTCGTTTCTGCTTGACGACGAAACTCTTGATGCCTTCGACGCTATCGACGCAGCTTTCGAGGCCGCCCAGCAGCAGCAGCAGCAGCGGCAGCAGCAACAGCAGCCTGGGCAAGCGACACCGCCCACAAATACTACTCTTCCTACCGTCCTGGCTTCTGCCCCAGCACCCGCGCCCATGCTACCTCCATCTTCTCCCCCCGCAGCCTCGTCGCCGACCCTCGCGCAGCACACCACCGTCAAATCTTCGCTCAAGCGCCAACACAGCGCCATGACTCCGAGCGACGCAGCGCCGCCCCGGAAGCGCGCACGGGCGACGAGTCGCGCCAACGCCCAGGCCGATGCGCGCGAGGCCACGCTGCGCAAGCTCATAGATGAGCTGCAATGCGTTGTGTGCGTGTCTACTATCCCAGCTCGCCCCTATCCGTCAGCTGACCCGGCCCACAAACGCGGTGCAGTTGCCTGCAGCACATGTACGTCCATTTAACGAACACTCGCAGTATGAAGATGGAGAGCTGAGCCCCCTTGCAATAGCGTTCACCCCCACAATCTGCCGGCCTGCGGCCATTGCGCGTGCGCGCCATGCATTGATGGGTGGTTTCTCGCGCGCGTGCGTCCTGCCTGCGTCGTGAACCGTGTTGTAGCTGACCGCGTTTCTGCAGGTGAAGGCAGGCGAGCCGATCACCTGCCCCGTGTGCCGCGACGGCCTGCCGCGGTCCATGCTGCCCATGCCCGCGTACATGTTGAGGGATTGCGCTGCAGCGCTGGTCCCGCATCTCAGCCCGGATGAGAGCAAGGCGTGGCACGAGCGGACTGCGTGAGTCTCCGTATTTCAAGCCGTATCGGTGCTGATGCATACCTCTTTTCCTCGCCAGCGAATGGAAGCAGGGCGACTGGACGTGGAAGGCCGAGCCGGTCGTGCTCCAGCAGGTCGTATACGAGGTCAACGACAGCGACGTCGGCAACAATGACGAAGATCACAGCGGCGAGGATGACTACGACGACGATGACGAGGACGATGACGATGACGATGACGATCGTTTGGCGGACGACGACGACATCCAGATCGAGGTCCCCGCGGCACGCCGTGGGACTGTGATCAGGCTCACCGCTCTCGTAGACCTCACGTAGCCGCCAGTCGTATTCATGCTTCACTCGTCGCCGGTCGCGCATTGCTTGTATTGCTGATGATGCTTGTATCACTGTCTGGATGGGCTGGGGTTCTTGTTCGCTATTCTACCTGTACTGATTCTTACTATGTATTACCAACTGATAAAACAAATTGCTGGACGCGAAGCAGAAAGGCGTATGATACCTGGTCAGGTCGGTCACAGCACGAACAGTGGCTGAAAGGGCATTGGAGACTTCGCAGAGGTTCAACTACATCACATGCCTACTATCGTCAAATCACTCGTGTGTACAGTACAGTACAGTACATGAACATTCATTCATTCCGGGACAAGATTCCGAACATATAACCGGAGGCGCACGTCGTACTGTCTATCAGTCAGACCAGTCGTGTGGGGGTCCCCGCATAAATCTCGACGAAAACTGAGTGATGCCGACAGGCTTTCCCGATGGACACTGAGGGATAGCAAGAAAATCCGCGAATCTCAAGCTTCCAGGGCTATCGTCGAGAAGAAGAGAGCCCATGTTCGGGTGAGGACGCGCTGGCGAGGAGGAACTCGCGGGTTCGACAAGCTCGCTGTCCCGGGACTGCGTGTGCCGGATAATGGAAGGCAGTTCCTCGAGCAGAGGGAACATTGCGAGCAGCTGCTCGCCGATCTCTGGCCATTCCGGGCTGCGCTCGACCTCGCCGTCTATGATGATCCGCCTGACGGACGGCGGGAATGTGAGGAGGGTCGTCAGCTCGTCGAGGAGCGTACTCCGCGGGCGCGCCCAACCGACGAATACGAAGTGTAGCTCTTCAAGCTGAGTGCACAATCGAAGACGCGCAGAAAGGTCGTTCCAGGCGGCGTGCGCTGGAAGGAGTCACTGGCAGCTCCGGTCCATGACGCAGAGATGGGACATACCGTTCGGGAAGTTGGAGTCGAAGTTGAACGTGAGGGACTTGATACGGGGCAGGACTTCGGGATGGTGGTCAGCGATCGGGTTGAGAATCTCGTACGAGTGCTCCTCCAGCGACGCCCAGATCTCGCCAAAGCGCGGGATGCCCAAGGCAAGCCAGTCGGACAGCACGCAGCGCGTGGTGGGCGACTCGAGGTGGACGGCACACGGGCGTGCGAACGACGGTGGCACGACGGCGCCCACGTAGTGGCGCGGGACGAGACAGCGGAGCGTCAGTTCGCGCAGCTGTTTGTAGTCTGACACGACCTCTGAGAGCTCGACGACGTCGCGGAACGCCCAGTCCAGATCGAGGCTCGTCACATTGGAGAACGCGCGCTTGCAGGTGCCCAGCAGGCGCGTGGGTATCCAGGTGCCGCTGCAATATCGCAGGGTGAGCGCGTTCACCTTCGCGCCGTAGAAGAGCTCGAGCGTGTCGAGCAGGCCGAGAAAAGCCTTGGTGACCTTCGGTACGTCGCCGATGTCGAGAGCGCGCACGAAGGTGCGCGCCTGCGCGTCCTCGGCGAAGAATGCGTTGAACTGCTTCATGGACATGGAGACGCGGTCCCGGCGGCGCTTGACTACATCTACTACGATGTTCCTCAGCAGATTGTGGCGCGCGCGCGGGGACCAGGCGCGACAGACGAGCGCGCAGACGTAGAGCGTGCGCGGGTCGGTGATGTAGTCGAGCGTGGCATCCCAGAGCTCCGCTGGGAGGGGCTTGAGACGCGTCGGCGCCGTCCTAGACGGCGGGCTCAACCCAATCTCCAGGCGTCGTCGCGAACGCTGCATTCAAGCAAGTGCGAACTCTACCGGGGATTCCCGTCTGGCAAGCGCGCAAGTAACGTGACATCTGCTGTTGGCTGCATGATTGCATGCGCCAAAGACGCACCGGAGCGCAGGAATGCCTCCATGCGACTGCATGAACATCCCCGGCGCGCGTTAGGAGGATTCTCAGGGGCGTCGTGGCGCGTGAGATCGCGGGCGCCTTTTTAGGGGACCTCAGGGGTCCCGACCCGGGCAGAATGCCTGATCACATTCAAGGTCCGCTGCAACGCATCTTGCACCTCCCGCGCCCTTGCAGACACCGCGACCGGACGCGCAGTATGGAGGGGACTGTGGAAGCAGCCAAGCTCGCGTACACGCTCGAAATGCGCGCGTACATCCAGACGCTGCTCGAGGCCGAGCTGCGCAAAATCCGCGAGGTGCGCCCGCGCCACATGCCCGTTCCCCCCGCTGACGGCGCCCCTCAAGGCCGGCGGTGAGGTCAACTTCGACTTCAAGGCCATCCTGCAGGCCGCCTCGACCAAGCAGGTGCCACCCGTGGACGAGCACCAGCTCATTGGCGAGCAGCTGGACGAGTGAGCCTTGAACAGAATAGACGGCCGTGCTGCCGCCGGCCAGTGCGTGCATTCCCCCGGCTCGCTGCCTTCCCGCCCGTGTGTGCTGAGCATGGAGGCTGCAGAACGAACGGACGCCGCGTACAGCCCCTATCGCATCCTAGGGGGGACGCGCGCCGTGCGTTATCGCATACCCACAGGCCAAGATACCATCTCGATGCCGCCTGTGCCCTCCAACTGTAGCTATGCAAACTCTCATACTCTCTGGTCGTGTACAATATAACCTCTCCCAGTTTCCGAGGACGGACCCCACGCGGCGCCCCAACATGGACCCGCCTCGACCTCGATCACAGCCAAGTGGTGCCTGTCTATCGCGGACCGGGCAGTCACTGCGCCCTGGAAATGCTTGTGAACCACCAGTGACCAAACACCCTGCGCTGCGGTCCCCTCCCCCGTCGCGCGGCAGACCTCGTTGCCTGCCCCTCCCTGCTGCCCGCCTCCGCACGGATCGGCCGCACGCACCGAGATCTGACTACAAACTTAACTTGGATTCTCCGATTCGATGCCTCTCGGCGCTTCAGAACGCAGACCCTCTGGATCCGCTGCACCCTGGCTTATTGCATACTCTACGTTCTGGTGGGGCCGGGCAGCCCAGCGCGCGTTTCCCCGTGTCCTGGGACTCTGACAGCCGCTTCTCCCGCCCCAGACACTTTGCTATGTGACTTCGCGCGCCGTGTTGCCATGCTCGCCTGTGGATCGCAGCCCTCGTCGTGGGCTAAATCCGACCGCCTGCTCTTCTGGCACATTGACCGAGGATCTGCAGTATCATTACCCGCATTCCCCGCTGCGGGAATGCATCGGTTATCCATGGGTAAACTCTATGTTCTATCGCCTTCTGGTACAGTTGAGTCTGTCGTTATTTCTGGACACTTCTCCCGGCCTATATATGCAATGGCATTTAGTTCCGCTCTGAGCGTCTATCCGTCGGTTGCAACAGCGCGCAAGTCGTGACAGGGCTGGACAGCGCGCGACGACTCCGCCTGCTATCGAGATAGTAGCGCACGTGTGTGGTCATCTCCAGTACGTACCGGGGGTGCACGTTACGCAGCAAGCGACACATGCAACAGTCAGATAGCGACGAGCAAGCGCCCCTGTCCCCAACGGTTCTGAACAGTCCCTTTCCGAGCATCCAGGATAAGCGCAGCGCGTCACGACTGACGCAAGGAGGTCGTATGGGGGTCTGCACATGGGGAGTTCAGGTCCTTTTTGCCCCTACAGTGTATTGCTTGTTGTACAACAGGGAGACGAGTACAGGGTCGGGTTGAAACATACACACTCCAGCTCGACGATGTAGGATGCCTCGCTGTACAAGAAGCGTTCAGAGTCATTAAAGCGAGTCGTGTAACCGTTCTGCTGCTCAAGCCCAACAACGAGAAGGCGGGAAGGCGGTATTGATGGTGTGATGCCGCGCCGTGGCTGGTCGGCACGGGGTGGTAGGGTGGTGGGGGTCGGACGGACAGCACGAAAGCGAACGGCGGAGACGGCTCGACGCTCAGTAGTCGCGTCGTGCAAAGTCGGCCTGGCTGAGGTTGAGGGTGAAGAAGACGGGCTCCTTTGAGGCCTGGATCAGCTTGACGGGGCCGCCGGCGGGCTTGCGGGGCGGCTCGGCGGCCGGGGCGCGCGCGTGCGACGGCTGGGCGGGCGCGAAGGTGGCGTTGGCGATGGACGCGAACGGGCGCAGCGGGCGGGACGTCGGGAAGGAGACGGTGCGCTGCGGCATGGGCGGGCGCGGGCTCGTCGGCGACTTCGAGCCCGGCGCGGACGCCATGGACGCGATGGAGTCCGAGGACGAGCTCGAGGACGACAGCGGCGACGGGGAGAGGGGCGCGTGGCGCGACGCAGCGACGTTCTGCAGCTTGAGCGGGGCGACGGCGGCTGCGCAGCGGGTCAGTTCTGGGCGACGGCGGCGGCGGCGGCGACGCACCCATTGTATGTGGACGGACTGGGGGCGGACGGCTGGGACACTGAGAGGGGCAGCGACGCGCGGGACGGGTGCCGGACGGCCGATTAACGGGGTGGGTTTATATAGCCAGCGCGCGGGATTCGGGATGGGGAAAAGGAGCGTGTCCCCAACGAATTTTGCTCCCGGACCGCGACGCGTTTTCTTCCACGGTCACGCTCAGCCACACCCCCACGCCGCCCGCGGTTCTGACAGGCCTCATGCCCCGCGATGATTCCTCTACGCCCGACTGACGCACCCCTGCTCATCCGATAAGCAACAGCCTTTGCTCGTCGCCCATCAGCCAGACGCAGCGCCTCCTGGGGCTTCTTGTTTGCCGCTCGCCCGTCTGAACCGCAGGACCGTCGCCGTGCCTTGCGCTCACTGCACTCGTTTCCTCTATGGGCCTGTATCCCAGGGACTCGCGCTTAAACACGGCCCTATTGGCTCTATCCTGTTTGAGCCGTCATCATCCACCGGTCACCGCCCCGCTCGCAGCCCGACACTCATACAAAATCATGTGTATTACTCAGCTCCTGGCCAGATATGCGTTTTGCCTTGATTCGCGCTCCTCTCATTCTGCGGGCTCTTTGGGAATGGCTACTATCTCGACCGGGTTTCGTTATCCCCACTGGAACCAGCGAATCTGCTTCGACGCCCAGAGCATCTTCTAGTCTTGTCGTGGTCGCCTTATCGGCGTCATTTGTAGCCCCTCCTGCGTCCATTTCAATAATGCAGCTCTCAGCCAACTTCGTCGCCCCGGGCGACTTGCGTTCCGTTCCAACCGTTGCTGCGCTCATGATTCCTTGCATTCCGACGCCTCCCGTCCCGCTTGACACTATCGGCCCCTTGTGGCGAGCCTATGTCTGATGCTTAACACATGCGTGTGAATTATCGGGTGCTGCGACGTCGCATCGACGGCTGTAGAGAGTCTACATTCGCACTTGGCAATGGCAGGATCAAGGAGCCATTTGCGCGCTTCCCCTCGGAGCGCGTATGTAATACGGTAAACGCTGACTCCCCATTCCCGGTCCCACGCCTCGGAGGTGCCCAGCGCAGAGTGATAGTTACAGTCTCCGGACAATCCTCCGTCTCCACTGCCGTAACTGGCTCATTGCAGGAGGACATAAGTAGTTTAGCCAACAGCTCAGATGGATGTACCGTACTTATGTAGTCCTCCACTTGTATGAGCCGTCGAGCTCGAACGAAGCGTCTCGACCACCTAGACCAGTGTGATGTGAGCGCCTCCTGTGCGGTGCGCCGGTTCGGCGACCTTCGGCGCGGAAGCCGTCGACGTGTTTACGCCCAGCAACGGGCCTGTGAGACAGTCAGCCACCGCCTACCACCCGTGTCCGCCTTTGTGCTTGCCCGCGCCCACCTCGCGCCCGCCGACCCTTCTATCCACTCATCTCGTAACCGTTCACGATGGGCATGACATTCCGCGAGTACCTGGCCGGGTCGCGCGTCTTCGGGTGCCAGAAGTGCCGCACGCACCTGGCCACCATCGAGCTCATGCTGTCGCGGGTGCGTCCTACCGGCGGTCCCGCCGTACTCGTGCTCAGTACGCTGGGGCACACTCTAGGCGTTCAACGGGCAGCACGGCCGCGCTTACCTCTTTGACCATGTGTGAGCCCGCCCGCCATTGTGCCGCTGACCCGCCGCGCCGGGGCTCATGGTGCCGGACAGCGTCAACGTGTACACGGGCGACCCGGTCGAGCGGCAGATGACGACGGGCAAGCACATCGTGCGCGACCTGCACTGCGTCAAGTGCCACCAGCTCCTGGGCTGGAAATACGTGCGTCGCCGGCTTGCGCGCCTTGCTTGCGGTGGCTGACGGGAGGCGGTGTGGCAGGACTACGCGTACGAGGAGACGCAGAAGTACAAGGAAGGCAAGTTCATCCTCGAGCGCAATCTGCTCGTCGATGTGCAGTAGGGGAAAACCGCACACGACCTCGGTTTCGACACGCGCCTCGGTTTCCGCACTCGCCCTGGTGCGCCTTCCCAAGCCAGACGGAGCGCGTCCCGTGCTGACGGCAGAGTGCAGCCCGCCATCCACGCCGGCGCTCGCGCCAACTATCTATTGTGCTGCGTCCCGGCACGCCGAAGCACCGCACCCCGCCCGCGCGTGCTTTGTAGAAGTCGCGCCCACTTCTCGTAGGTATCTATGCTGGTTGGCCCTCCTCGCCCATCCCGTCCCCCGCTTCTCCGAGCCGAGAAGCTGCCCGTCCATTCCCCCTTCCCGCGATCCCGGCCATGCCACCACCGCTGCTGCCCTCCTCCCTTCCCATGACACGCATGTCTGAATCTGCTCCACGCCCCATCTATCAATCGAGGTTGTAGATATGGTCCTGCTATTGACGGTTCTTCGCTCTCGTTGGGTTCCGGTCCGTTTGGCTCAGAGTCTGAGGTTCGTGGACGGTGAGCTTGAGCGTGGTGGCAGCAGCCACATGACATCATGATCTCCGCTGATCAGCCTCCGCTACTTGCATTCTGAACTCACGATGCTGCTGCTCGACACGCTGCCCTCGCAGAGCGTCTTCGCGCAGGCGCTCGCCACGTCGCAGCACGCGGGCGACATCGCGGCGCCGACGTACGCCACGCTGCGCGCGCTCGCGCCGGACGCGGGGCTCTGCTTCGCGCTCGCGCATCTGCACCTCGTCCCCGCGCACACCGCCGCGCCGGTCCCCGCGCACGCGCAGGACGCCCTGCGCAATCTGACCGCGAGCGCGCAGCAGGCCGCCGCCGCGGCGCTGTGCGGGAGCGTGCTGGCCGGCGGCGGGAGCGAGGGCGACGAGTTCGGCGACGTCGCGTTCTGGCTCGGCGGCGGCGCGCAAGGGGACTACGACGGCGCGGGCAAAGAGGAGAAGGTGCTGCAGACGCTGGGCCTGGGAAGATGGCTGGATCGCGGCGCCAAAGTGCGTGCTGCAGGCCCGCGAGCCTGGTGTTTCGCCGTCCTGACGGAACGCGCAGATCGTGCGCGAGCCCAACGCAGAGCTCGCATCAAATCTCACGGCGTCCCCCGCGCTGGACGACGTCAGGCGCGCGGTAGACGCGCTGCAGAGTCGGTTTGCGTTCCGCGTGGAGGGCGGCGGTGCGGGAGGCCAAGTCCTGTTTTTCCTAGTGGGCAGGCTGCCGGAGGGCGGATGGGCGGGACTGCTCGGCATCGGCGTGTGGTCTGACGCGTAAGGGGACGCGTTTTTGGCTATGCCCAACTGGGGCGCGCCGGGGTGAGGGGTCGTGACGCCGACAGTTTGCGCGGCGCCACTCCATGGCTTGACAGGAGCACAAGTTTCGTCAAGGACAAACAACCGTCGCATCTCACTCGCGCACTGAGATTAAATTTGTACTTGTATGACATGGGGCGAGATGAACGGCGTGATTGTAATCACTGGTGACGTTAAAGGTGCAGTCAGCTTCCAGTCAAGTTGCGGTGGAGTGTTGCTAATGAACGGGCAGAAACCGTTGTTGTCGGCGGGTTCTGAGCTTCCTGTGAGCACGCGGGAGTTCCCACCGTTGTTCGAGCGCTGGGGCACGTCGGCAGCTCAGCATGCCCAAGCCAGGCCGACGGCAACGCTGGCTGCCGTGGTGCCGCATGCAGATAAAGCGGCAGGCCATCAGGTCTCTGCGGCTCACGGGCTCACGCACACGCCTCTAGGCCCAGCAGGAGAGCTGGGGTGATTGATGTCGCCTGGCCTGGGGCGCGGGAGGAATCGAGGTGCAGCGATAGAGAGGAGATACACCGGAGGAGGCTCGCTGGAGCACTGCGGCGGGGGGCGACTGGATCAGCGCGCGTCATACAATTGCATCGATCGGGTGGGCGCGAAATGGGGAGCAAATGTTAGTTCTGGAGACGACTGTTGCTGGACGACGCTAGCCCGAGAGGAGGCTGTCGCAGGAGGATCTCTGCGCCGGCAGCTGTGGCATGATGTGCCAAGCGCCCAGGAATGGGTCTGGGTGCGGCATCGACTGGCCACGACTCTGTGAGCTGCCGCGGTCGAGGCTCTTGGTGGGAGGTTTTTTTTTTCTCTGGTCTGGCGGAGGGAGGGGCGACGGGGATTACGGAGCAACAGGCAAGGGATCGTCATCGCGACAACAGGCAGTGACGTTTTGGCGTCGCAGGGTTCGGCTGGCGCATCAGCGTTCCGCTCCACTGCGGCGCACCACCGCCCGCGGCTCGGCGGCCTGGGCGCTGGATGGAAGCTCGCTCGAGGGCGCCACGCAGGTTGCGACAGCAGCGGAGGGCCGAGGCCGTTCGGTGGCAGCTGCGTCAGATGGGCACGCCGGCAGGCACCGCCACCCGGCATCGCGTCGGGCACATATAAGGCCGCGCTTTGGCTTGGGAGGCGGCAGCCAGCCCGCGCGCCCGCCCCGTTGAGCTTGATGCCCCACGGCGCGATGGACAAGGTGCAGGTCGTCGCGAAGCAGCAGTACTCGCAGGAGCTCGCCGCATACACGCTCATGCAGTGGAACGTCGCGCGCGGCGCCGCGGAGGCCCAGGGCAAGGTGCGCGCGCCCCCGTCCGCTCTCGCCGCCCGACCGACGCGCGCCAGCCCGCCCTCGGACGCCGCCTCTCGGCCAGCGAGCTCCCGTCGCCCCAGCGCCGCCATCTCCTCGCCCGCGCCCGCTCTGCAGTGAGCCCCGCCGCCGGCGCGTCCGTCAGCGAGCCCAGCACGCCCGCGACGGGGACGGCCGCGGGCAGCTCGCCCTCAGTCAAGGCCGTCGACTACGCGCCCGTGCCCAGCGCCCAGCCGCCCGTCCCCGCGCTCACCGCGGCCCCGCAGCCGTCGCAGGCGCAACAAGCGCCGGCGCCCGCACCCGACCACTCCCGCCGACACTGACCCCACCCGCCGCTGCGCTGTCCGCCGTCCCACGCACCTAATCTTATTGTCGGCGCGCGCGCCACGTTCCCCCAGCCCCCCTGCGCCGCTCCGCTCCCGGCAAGCGCTTCCACACGCGCACGATTCGCCACCCACCGCGCGTCGACCACCGCCACTACTCTTGCTCTGGGGCCACCGTGCCCGCCCGCCCGCCTGCCTGTCTGCGCGCATCGGGGCACGCGCTGTACACCCATCTCTGCTGTCTGTCTGTCTGTCTCGCTCCTGGGTTTGTACCGTAGGTCTGTACATGGGTATTTAGTGGAATTCCGGATCGAATCGCGTCGCAGCAGCCCGTCTCCCGCACGCACGCTGCACGCGCGAGCCCGTGGCCCGGGAAACAGCTCCACAAAAGCCACGCCGTCTAATTGAGATGCTGGCCCGGACGTCCGCGAGTGACGCAGCGGTGGCGTCACTGCCCCCGCCTCAGAGTTTCCGCCCGCGCGGTCACGAGCGGCGGCCGTTTCTGTTTCTGGTGGCGCTGCGCGCGCGCAGGGGCTGCGTGCACGGATTTGCCATCGACAGGGGCCATGCGTGCACCAGGGGCACCCCGGCGTGCAAACCGTCGTGCAAATCGGGCGCCCCGGCTTGGCGCGGTGACGTCAGACACAGCCACGCCGAGTATCTAAGGGGCGATAGAGCGGCGAAGATGCCGGCGCCCGCCGAACAATGCGAGCAAACTCCCCATGGTCCATAGTCAATCTGCCTGCGTTGTCTTCCGCGCAGCCCTGGCCAGTCAAGGCGGAACGGCCCGCACCAGTCAAGCTTTCTGTTCTGACTGCCGATCGAAGTCTTCCTTTGGCCTGGAGCGGAGTTCTGAGGACAAAGACGAGCAAGCACTCTGCCGTGGTATTGTGGAATAAATAACGCTAAAAAAGGTGCGCAAATGCGCAGGGAATAAGAGAATAGGGTGTTGTGCACGATCACAGACGCCTCTTCAAGGTGCTCCTGCGTGCGTGCGGGGCAAAGCGAGCGACAGGCGTCGGCCGCACGTTGTTGTGCGGCGCGTAGCGGCCATGCGGCGTCGGGCGAGCGAACGCGGCCAGCTCGCGCTTGGATGCGCCGCACGAGCCGGCTTCCTCCCAGACGTCGCGGCCGCCCGGCTGCGCAAGGAAAGATGACTATTTTAGCACCCCACGCGACGACCCAGAGGTGAAACGGCTTCTTACAGTCTCGTTCTGCGTCCACCACTAGGAGTCGGTGTGTCAGCAAAGCCGTCAGGATGCATGCAGCCTGGGACGGGGGCTGACCTTGGCCTTGTACACCTTGCCTTCGTACGATGCAGTGTCGCCTCCGTTGTACACGGTAGCAGCATCCCATGCCTTCGCGCTGCAGGCGTTGCCTGTCGGAGCAGGAGCAGGAGCAGGGGTGTCCTCCGGGGGGCACGGGTCCTCTGTAGGGGTGGGCGGCTCGGGCGCGGGGGCTGCCGTCTCCTCCGGCGGGCACCTTCAAGTTCCCCAGGGATAAGTCAGGCGGTCCTTCTCAAAATCCGCGGGGCAGTGGGCACGTACGGGTCTTCCGTGGGCGCAGGCGCGGGAGCGGGCTCGGGAGTCTCCTCGGGAGGGCATCTGTTTTCCGCGGGGGGGGGGACATCATGATGGGCCGGACCAGTCAGTCCGTCATCGCACTCATCGTCATAGCGGGAGCACGCACGGGTCCTCAGAAGGCGCAGGCGGCTCGGGAGCAGGCGCGGGCGTGTCCTCAGGAGGGCATCTGAAAAGAACGCCTGTCAACGTGACATGTCACGCCGCGACATGCAGGCCACGCTTACGGGTCCTCCGTCGGGGACGGCTCGGGCGCGGGGGCCTCTCCTCCTCCTCCGGGCGCGGGGGCAGGCTCGGGCGTCGGCTCCGGGGCGGGGGCCGGGTCAGAGGTCGGCTGGGGCTCGGGGGCGGGGGCGGGCTCAGGCGTAGGTTCCGGGGCAGGCGCAGGCTCAGGCGTCGGCTCAGGTGCAGGAGCAGGAGCAGGCTCGGGCGCGGGGGCGGGCTCGGGCTCGGGTGACGGGGCCTCCTCGCCGGTTCCGCACGCGCTGACGGGGACCTACGCTGCCTGTCAGCCACAGGACCAAGTGCCGGTCGATTGCAGCAACCCACCCAAGCGCCGAGGTCGCTCAGCTTGGGCTCCTCGCTCGCGCTCCACCTATCGCGGACTGTCAGCGCGCGCGATGGACGTGCGAGAACATGACGCACTTTGCGCGCCAGATGCTGCCCTTGTACGTGACAGTGTCGCCGCCGTTGTAGTTGCTGCCGCTCGCCCACTCGGGTGCGTCGCACGCGGGGTACTTGAAGCCTGTGCCGCCATTTGCCTGCATGGCTACACACGTACATGAGTCTCCTGCGTTGCGCAACGCTCGCGGAACGTACTCTTCTTGAGAGCGGCGTCGAAGCTGCGAAGCGCAGCGTCAGTCTCCGCACCCTGACCGATCGGCAGACTTACCCGCCGTTCGCGCGGGCCTGCGACGCATCCCAAACTTGGCCAGGGATCAGCTTCGCTCATCGATAACATCTTCTGGCCTATAACGTACCCATGACCTAACGCGCGCCGTTAGTAACGCGTCTGAACAAGGACAAAGGTAGAGTAGTACGTACACCACCGAAAGAAGGATACTTGGCGCGCATGTCAGTCGCGACCTTGGACAGGGCAGCGGCGTCCAGGTAGCCGGAGCCAGCGGCGGTCTCAGAGGCAGGTGCACCGAGGTAGATCTTGACATCTGCGTGCGCCGTGAGCACTCCGTGGCACATACAGTAGCTTGCACCACACACCCTTGTTGGGGCTGACAGTGCGAGCCCAGTGATCCCAAGTACCTGCCAATCGATGAGACGTGAAATTCGCCAAGTATTGGTAGAATAGGGACGGCCGACAACGCAGGTCACTCGGCGAATCCGGGTATATCGAGAAATAGCGAACGAAGGCATCTCTGGGAAAATCTATCTGCGCAGAATATTGCATTCGATTGATGCCTTCGACTCTGCGCAGACAGAATTTCGAGACAAGCTCTCGTTCTCTGCCTCTCGAGATTCCGACAGTGGCCGAGTGACCTGTTCTCGCCGTTCGCATCGAACACGCACCGAAATTCCAGTTTACAGGGTCGTCCGCCTTGTTCAGACCGCAGGGGTTATTGTAGAACTACCCAGAAGTATCAGAAATCATCTTGGGAATCGCAGGAAGGATAGGATAGGATAAAAGAGCGGGATTAAGTTGAGAATCCATTCAGAACGCCCGACTTGTTACCGCGGACCAAGTCGTCGTTACAGACGGACACGGCCTTCCAGCGTGAGCCAGAGGAAGGGTGCATGCACGCCAGAGAACACGGGCAGACCTGCAGCCTTTCGTTGCCAGTCTCGAAGCGGGGCTTCGTTTCGCGCTCGAGCACGAGCCCCGCAACGTCCTGGACCGTGCAGCAGAGAACGAACCCAGACCTCTCGCAAAGCAGTCGCCCAACCGCATGGCCAAGAGTAGGCAGCCTCAGAGCATCGGCTTGCTGTGGCCAGGAGCGACGCGGTATGCGCAGTCACCCTTGCAGACGCCGGCGCATCTAGGACTCTGACATAGCAGCAGCGCTCGAGGTCGCCATCCAAGAGAGATGTTGTGGATGGGATGCCCCATCATCCCAGCACTGGTGAATGCACAGGGCTTACACCGCGCCGACCATCCGAGCCGCACCGCGGTTCGCGGCGGTGGTCGGCGACTGTCACCGAGCGTAGCCAGTGCGGCCCATCGCGCGCGCGTTGTGGATCGCCGACTTACCTGGACATAAACAGCATCGAACCTGCAAACGTGGATTGTTAGGCTCTCTCCTAGCAAATCGTGCAGATGGCGACGACGTACCAAGCCGCGTCAAGGACAGCGCCGAGGTTGTGGTCTGCGCATTTGTGCGTAAACGGCAGGATCGCACCAGCGCGCGGACTCATGCGGCGTACCGGGGAAGATGCATTGCGGGGCAGCTGTAACGTAGTATTTCTTGTCCGCGTTCTCGAAGTGGGTACGGAGCTGGGTGACGAAGGCCGCGTAGCCAGCAGGTCCACCGCCCTCAATGTCAAGGTCGACACCGTCGAGAACAGCATCTCCGAAGGGGCGCGTGTCACTCTTGCCACCAAGGAACAGGTTCCACACCTAGACGATCGCGGCTGCTTCAGCAAATACACTTATGACGACGTGCAGTCAGCGCACTTGGTCGGCGAAGCCCTTGGCCTGCTCGTCAGAGCCGAAGGTATTGGTGCCCGTCGCGCCGCCCATGGAGATGGTGATGACCTTGCCCTTGGCCTGGCACTTCTTGATCTCGTCGGCCATGAAGCCGCAGTTGAGGAGGTCGCTCCCCTGGAAGACTTCGTTGTCCTTGTCATTGCAGGTCGACGCCAGGTTGATCACCGGCAGGTCGCCCTTGCCCTGGAAGCCGCTGTCAGATGCGCCAGAACAGAACGGCAGTGCCTGCTACGTACGAAATAGGTCAAGAGGAACGACACGGGGAACACGTCGATCGCATCATCGTTACAGTACTCAGACAGAGCCTTCTGCCAGTTGGAGGGGTCGTCGCCATGAGCAGCGCCGTAGGAGTTTTGGCCCCACTGTCGAAGACGCGTATGAGCGACTGGGTCGGGGAGCTGAGGTCTGGACATACATAGGCAACAAAGTTGTCGTGCCTGTTGTTGTCGAACGCAAGCGTAGAAAGAGGAAGCGCTGAGAAAGTAGCAGCCAGAATCGCTGCGGAGAACGGCAGCGAAGCGACCATATTGAAAAGAAACAAAAAAGGGCGCGAAGAAAGAGAAAGATGAGGAACAGCGCCAGCGAGCACGTCCCGTATATATAGGCTGATGCACCGCTTTACTGGCAATCACGCATGCGCAGCGACGAGCGTCATCAAATGGCAACGGTCAACGAACGCCTGGGCGTCTCGTCAGATTTGGAGCTGGAGACAGGGCGTGCGAAGTGAGTAAGTACCAGCGACCGCTTGTGCCTGGCTCGTACATACGCGGGATGCGCCGCTGTCATTCTCTCAGCGACCACTCATGTCCAAGCAGTCGCAGTCCGCGGCCCGCACGCCCAAAGGCTGGCCGCATAGCATAGAGTACATAACTCGGCCACGCTATGCAGCCCATGTGCCTGCGGCCATCAAGAAACACCTCCAGGGCGATGGGAGGTCTGTGCCGGCAGCGCCCTGCCCGCTGGTCCAGATTCGACGTATCACGACGCAAGGGCACCCTGCGCACGGTCAAGCGGGGCTGTTTGCGACGCGCAAAATCGCTGCAAATACGTTTATCCTCGATTACATGGGCGAGGTTCATCTGGACGTGCGCGAGACGTCGGACTACGATCTAAGCCTCGTCAGACTGCCCGCTGCGCAGTTCGCGGCAGTCGCAGAAAGCGAGAGAGAGTGGATCAGCGTTGGCGTGGACGCTGCACGATGCGGCAACGAGGCGCGGTTCGTCAATGACTACCGGGGAGTTGCGCCGCGAGCGAATGCCGTCTTCAAGGAGTGGCGGGCCGGGGGAGGCGAGCTGAGGATCAGTGTCTGTTCTGGTCCGAGGGGAATCGAGAAGAACGAGGAGATCGTTGTAAGCTACGGCAAGGGCTGGTGGAGTGCCAGAACGTAGGCACCGTGACGCATCCGAGTCCCGCGTCGGAGTCAAGTCGGAGTTGACGCGTCCGGCCCAACTTGTCGTTCTCCGTGCACCATGCAGAAGCCTCCGCGTCCATTGCCCCCGAGACATCGGTTGGACCGGTGCGGCACCTGTGGGAAGCGCTCGAACCTTACCGAGTGCCCAACCTGCAGACAGGTCTGCCTGTGTCCATCCCCTCGCAGGCCCCAGCTGCTAACCACTGCCTATAGCAAGTCTATTGCTCCACTCAGTGCAAGGAACGCAACAAAGAGAAACACAAGCCGAATTGCTGTAAGCGTTGCGCGGCCATTAACTTCATACCGTTTCTGACCCTCTTCAGTCTGGATCACGAGAATGGATCTGAGCAGGCTCCACGTCTATCTCGCGTGCCTCGCAGACGCAGCCCGCATGGCTCAGGGCCAGGCTCACCCTGCTTTGCACCAAGAAGTAATCAGCCGCGCGTTCCAGTCTCACGGCGATAACCAGGGGGAGGGTGCCATGCAAGTGCTCAAGCTAGGAAGGCCATTAAAATCCCCTACACTGGCCGAGTGGTTCCCGGGTGCCTCAGAACACCTTCGTCGCCGCCTGTGGAACCGCATTGCTAGTGAAAGCGACGCTATCGGACTGCACGTTGCACTGGCTCTCTGCCTTCTCTCACAGCTTTACCCGTTGTCCACCGTTGGCATCGAGCTCGCGGGGAAACCTATCGCTGATTACGGTGTTGCCTTCGGCGCTGCCCCGGTCGTACCGCGGAACCGATTCGTCTACATAATGGATGGAGCACACATCTTGCCCGGACAGAATCCCGCCTGGCACGGCTGGCTCTACTTCACGAACACGATGGGACAGACGGCGACTTTCGACGCATGCATGAACGCGTTTGGCTGTGGCCTCATGGTCTCAACGAGTGGTTTCTGGACTGGCAGCACGGAGGAGTCCGCCCGGCCTAAGCATGTGCCAGTCGTTTGGCGCCCAGATGACAAGGGCGACTGGTACAATGAGGCGCGGCGTGTGAGCGTGCTGCACCACAAAGGCCTTCTCCGTGCCGCTGAACTCCTTGCTGCTATCAATGATCCTGGGCGCACTCATGCCGACCCCATCTCGATAATGCAGAACGAGATCAAAAGCTGCATAGAGGCCTACGTCCTTGAGCTCACTGGCATTAGACTCGGCCCCGTTGCGTTGCATCAGATCATGCAATGGGCTGGCATCGCTGCCATCCACCTGGGGGCGGTCATACGCGAGAATCGGTGGTATCGGTGGCCTGATCACGCCGAAGTTGCGTTCGATTACAACCCCGAAGACGACGACGAAGCCACGAAGCTCGCAAAGGAATTTACTGGGGGGAAGGCGCCCTCTGTCTCAAAGTCATGAACACCGCACGCCACCTTCTTGAAGTACAGCATGTATGTTACTCTCAATGTTTTTGTAGCTTTCCGTCCAAGTCTAATCCACATTGCCTAGCTACTATCCCCTCGACTTCCATGGGCTCCCAAGCAAGTGCGTTGAGTAATCGTCGACCGCGACAGGGCATATGGAATCTAGCCCGATAACCTTTGTGAGCCTGTCACGGACCGAGGAGATGAATGCTAACGGTCTGGTAGGAAACACAAAGCCGACGTCTACGCCTTCACATACGGCGACGCGGACGTCGCGCTATGGGTCGCGCCGCCGTTGGCCGTCGTGGCCGAGCCATCCTTGACGAGGCCGGCCTTGCGCTTCTCCTCGATCAGGACCTCGAACAGGTTGAGGAGGTCGTCCACCGCTTCTGGGGATGTCTGGATGTGGATGCAGAGGCGGTTACCGTAGATCTGGATGGGGTCCGGCAGCTTCTCCGCGCGGTCGACGAGCTCCGAGGCGGGAATGCCCAGATGACTCGCGTCAAAGAAAACCTGCGGTGCGAACACTGTTACTACCCTTATGCCATGTACGACCAGGAGCCGCACGAACCATGCAAGTCTCTGCGGGACTAGTGATGCTGACGCCGAGCTTCTGTAGCCCAGCCTCAAGCTGCCGCGCGAGCGTGTGCACGGCGGGCAAGCGCGGGAAGTTGTTGGTGAGCGCGTACGCGGCGGCCGCGGCGAGGAAACCCGTCTGGCGCATGCCACCGCCGAACATCTTGCGCAGCCAGCGCGCGCGGTCGATAAACGGCCGGCTGCCAACCAGAATGGAGCCGATGGGAGCTCCCAGCCCCTTGCTGAAGCACATGTTGACCGAGTCGAATGGTGCGCAGAGCTCGCGCAGCGAGGTGCCCGTCTCCGCCGCGACATGCCACAAACGCGCGCCGTCCAGATGCATGATCACGCCGACAGAGTGCGCGTACTCGGATATTGCCACGATCTCTTCTTGCGGGAAAATCGTGCCGTTCAGCGTGTTCTCGAGCGAGATGACACGAGTTACGGCGCTGTGTGGAACGCTTAGTCCGTCATGATTAACAGGCGTCGACAGCGTAGCGTACGTGTGGTATAACTCGTTGTCGAGCTTGATGTTCTCCTTGACCTCAGCGAGCGTAATGTGGTGGCCTGGATTCCGTCAGTGGTTGTCCGCCCAGAATCAGGACCCATTCACCATTCGCCGGTGTCACGGGAATAGTCGATGCACCACTGTGCGCCGCCAGGCCGCCAGCCTCATGAACATTGACATGCCCGCGGACATCCATGAGCACGCTGTGTGGTGGTTGCTTCAAGTGTGCCCGCAGGGCAAGCTGGAAACGTGTTAGGAACTGATATTCTTGCAGGAATGCCTCACTCAACGAACCTGGTTCGACATCGTGCCCGACGACACAAATATCGCTGCCTCCTTTCCAGTGATGCGCGCTAGATGCTCCTCAAGCAGCTTCGTGCATGGTTCGTCGAAAACGTCGTCTCCGAGAGACGCCCGCAGGGCGTACTGGTACATTTCCGGCGTGGGCACTGTATCCCCGTCAGCCGGCGTTGCAGATTACAGTCTTGCACTCACCGGTGACCGTGTCCGCTACATACGGTGGTGAGCTGTGCCGTGAGACTGCATATCGCGGACGCCAGGATGCGCACAGATGAAGCTGCGAGTAATCTCATGGATCTTCTTCGCGTTCTCGTCCGCCTGTGTCGCGGAGAGCAGGTCGAGCTTGGCCTCTCGGGCCACCTTCTCGCGTGACGATTCGAGGGCGCCGTCCATGGGCTGCGCCAGGTCCTTTGGGATGTACTGGGGTACCAGACTCGGGTCCATTGCAAAGCGCGTGTGGGACGTTTTGTCGTTTGACGATAAGGAGACGGTCGCTGTCGCGGAAAGCAGGCGAGCCTGAATGCGCGCAGTACGATAGCGAGCAAGCTGGGCACCGGGAACGCGCTGCCGCAGGCTGATGCTGGGGTTGCGGGCCACATTATGTATGCTCTCGGGCCGGATTCCGGAGAGGAGGTGCCGGAGCGAGAGCAGTTCTCGACATCCATGCCGGCACATATCACAGCCAGGACACCGAACAGCAGGGAGGCAAGGCAGACACGCTACACTTCTTCCGGGATCCATTTATGTACTCAGCTGGACAGGGGAGATCTACGGCAATCGCGTGCGCATCCTTGGAACAAAATTTGGAGACATCGTCGCCCCTACGATGCCCCAATTGCAATGGGACCATGCTCTAGAGATACAGAGAAGCGGGCGCTGCACCGTTCGGTGCCTTGGGCAGCTTCTCGTCTGTCACGAGGTTGACGCGACGCTGCTCGTCGATCAGCGCCTTGAACAGGGATAGGAGGTCGTCAACGGCCTGCGGGTCTGTCTGAATGTGGATGACGAGGCGATTCCCGCGCAGTCGAATGGGATCCTGCAACTTGGAAGCCCGATCCACAAGCTCCTTCACCGGGATCCCTAGATCGCTCGTGTCGAACCACACCTGCACAACGGTTCGTCAGCTGCTCGCAGATGTGGTGAAAGCACCGACCATGCACGTCTCCGCGGGCACAGTGACTTTGACGCCAAGGTCGCGCAAGCCCGTCTCGAGCTTCCGCGCGAGCGCATGCACCACAGGCAGGCGCGCGAAGTTGTGGTTGAGCGCGTACGCCGCAGCCGCGGCGAGGAAGCCCGTCTGGCGCATGCCGCCACCAAACATCTTGCGCAACCCGCGCGCGCGGTCGATGAAGGCGCGGCTGCCGACCAGAATGGAGCCGACAGGCGCTCCGAGGCCCTTGCTGAAACACATGTTGACCGAGTCGAATGGGTCACACAGCGAGCGTAGCGGGGTGCGCGTCTCCGCGGAGACGTGCCACAGCCGTGCGCCGTCTAGGTGCATCAGCACCCCGACAGAGTGCGCGTACTCGGAGATCGCGACGAGCTCGTCTTGTGGGTATATCAGGCCGCGTAGGGTGTTCTCGAGGGAGATCACGCGTGTGGGTGCACTGGGGAGTGAGGTCAAAATTGATGTCTGTTGCACGAAGACATAGTGAAATTTACGCAGTATGAAACTCGTGCTCGAGTTTTATATTCGCCTTGACCTCCGCAAGCGTGATATGGTGCCCTGTACCGCATAAGTGTGACCACGAGGAGACGAGCCCGAACGCACCGTTGGCTGGCATGATAGCAATCGTCGAGGCGCGGGAGAGGGCTGCGAGGCCGCCAGCTTCGCTGGTGGTGACATGTCCTCTGGCGTCCATCAACACGCTATGCGGCGGGTACGTCAAATGCGCATGCAGGGCAAGCTGCGCGCAGTGGCAAAGGCATTAATGGAAGGATTCCACTCCATAAACGCCGCAGATCACGAGCCTGGTTGGACATCGTGCCCGAGGAGACAAACAGTGCAGCCTCTTTGCCGGTGAGACGCGCCATGTGTTCCTCGAGACGCTGCGTGCAGGGTTCGCCGAAGACGTCGTCTCCGAGGGACGCCTGCATCGCGTACTGGAACATTTCCGGCGTTGGCACTACATCCTTGTGAGTGCATTGCCAGGATGTGCGCTCCCGTATTGACCAGTGACAGTGTCCGCTGCGTGAGATCGATCGTCAGTTCGGGCTACACGTTTTTCTAGAACGCAAAGTTGCTCACAGAAGAGGGTACGAGTCACTTCGTGTAAGCGCCGAGCGTTCTCATCGGCCTGGTTGGGAGAGAGGATGTCCAGGTTGACCTCCTGGACGATGTCGTCGAGGGATGCAGCCATCGCTTCGTCTATCGCACAGAGCTCGTATCTGGGATGTGAGGGCTAGATGAGGGAGCCCAAGATTCGCGTCCATTGAGGGATCTTTTTCAGGCCGCGGGCGGGCGATTGGTGATACGGCCCGGTATGCTGTTACGATGCGGAAAGGGTGTCCGACGGGAGGGAATGCACATGGACCGTCCCCGTGCACATTCATTGCCTAATCCTGGGATTGCAGGAAGGCGTTTTATGTACATAGGCGCACGGACGCTCGCGCCGAAGCCGGATGGTCGAGGTAGAAAACGGCAGAGCCCCGAGGCCGTTCCTGTGCATACTCCGATTCTAGATCTCTCTCCGGGTTTGTACTCTCATGGGCAACGTGAGACTTCCGTGCAAGTCCCAGACGGCTGCTCTAGTGCTCACTGAATCCAACAGGGTGCGAAGGCACAGCAGAAGCGCGAGCGCAACGCGACGAAGGGGGGGAAGGAGGGCAAGTCGAGTCTCAAGGTGAACGAGGCGGCGAAGACTATCATCTGCCAGACGTGCAGGCAGACATTCGTCAGTCCCAGCCACTTGCTGGAACGGAGCTGAACCTGACCTCTGCCGCAGCTTATGACCACAAGACGGCCTGCGTACGTTCTGGGCTTGTGCTGCTGCCACGCGCTAACGGTGGCCACAGTCTCGAAGAACACGCGCAGAATAAGCATAGCAAGACAGGTGCGAGCAAGCCCTCTCTGCCGCCTGTGCGCCCACTGACGGCCGCATCGTCGCAGTCGCCGACTGCTTCCCGGGCTTTACTGGTTAAGGATGGTGTTTATACGGAGCTGGGTTGATAGTACCGCTCGTTTCCCGCCACATAGCCTCTATTTGCCGCCCGCGAGCCTCTAGAAGCTCCTCGGGGCCCCCTGCGCCGCCCCGCCGCCCATAGACTGCATCTTCTCGCCGACCTTCTTGTTGACCTCGAAAAACTTGGCCACGCAGCGGTCGACGCACACGCTCTCGCCCTTGTTGAGGTCCGGCTCCGCGTACCGCGTGCTAATGCATTTCGTATGGCACGAGCTTCGACCGGCGTGAATACGTGCGCGCGCTAGACGTTGCCAGCCCGCTGTCGTACGTACTCGATCATGCGGTTCAGCGCGTCCGTAAGAATCTCGAGCCTGCACACATTGTTGAATGTGTGCCACGGGCAGTAAAACTGAGAGCGCACTCTGCTATGGCCATCTCTATTCTAGCAGGGTCTGCCCCGCCCGGAGGCGGCGGCGGCGCTGCACCGCGACCGAAGAACGACATTTTTGAAGGTGAGTGAAGAACGGAAGGGACGCGTGCGCGGCCGTTGCCGTTAGGCGCGCGACTCTCAGTGTCGATCCTTATGCAGAAATTCATCTCCGAGTTTCCCCGCGCAAAGCAATTGTGCTACTATATATCCGATACATATACTTTTGTCTCTTTACGAGACGCCATACTTCTGCTTGAAGTAAGCTGGCGGGAGCGTGGCGAGGATGTCGGCGAATGGACGCTCGACGACCACCATATCCCCATCCGCGAGGAAGCCCAGGTGAAGCAGCGCGCGGTAATTGTCAAACGTGACGAAGTTGCGTCTCGGCCGCGGCCCTCCTACTTTGACCCCCTCAGCACCCTCGTCGCCGCCGTTCGCGCGGCCCGCCTCCTCCTGCTCCTCCTCCTCGTGCTCCTTCTCGATGACCGTCGTCTCGCTGTCCTCTTTCTGCGCGGGCGCGTCGTTCCCCAGTCGCCGCCGCTTCTTCGGCCACGCGGCCGCAGGAGCGGGGACGGTCCCGTCGAGTTCGACGTAACAGAACCAGTCGAACGCCCAGAGGAACAGCCCGGGCCGCGTCGCGTCCTTCGTCGCCCTGCTGAAGCACGCGCCGACGAACGGGGTGCGCCGCCCGGTGATGTAGCGCGGGATCGCGTCGCAGATGGCGCGCGCCCAGACGGGGAACGCGCGCGCCTCGGCGTCGTACACCCTGAACGTGTTGTTCGACAGCACGATTACCAGCATGTGCGGCCGCGACGGGTCAAAGACGAGCGCCGCGATCGGCACGGCGAATGACGGGAGCGCGCAGTGATGCTGTATCGCGTCGAGGTTGTAGATGTGCACACGCCCGCCCACGTCGCTCGTTGCCAGCCACTGCCCGTCAGGGCTTACGACGGCGTGCGTGACCCGCGCTATTAACGGATCGTCACTCGCGTCGTTAACTTCCTGCATCTCCACATCACCAGCCGGCGCTTCGTCCACGTCCATACCATCTTCATCTGCGGGCTTGGGCGCAAAGTGCGCACTCAGCACAACGCCGCGCATGCGATGCTGGTCGAACTTCCGCAGAACGCGGATGTTATCGAAGTCGTCTTGTGCGCCACCGAGGTCCACAATGAGAATGTAGGAAGTTGCACTCATGGCGAGGATGAGCTTGGTCGAGTCGGGTGAGAACGCTACCACATTCGAACCGGTGGAGACCTCGGCGTCTGTGGCCGCTGCCGCATGCGGGAGGAGTGCAGATGTAAACGTTTTGACGCGGGATGGTTTAATGTTCTGGGACGGACCCTCAACATAAGCACTGGCTTTCAGAGGATTACCGGGAACGCTTACCTCGTCGCGGCGATCTAAATGAAAGAGCTTCGTTTCGTACATGTCCGCCACACAGAGCCACTGCCCGTCGTTGGATATGGCGCCCGCGCAGAGGTTGGTCGAGACGTTCAGCTGCATATCGAGCGCCTTCTTCCATCCGCCTTGCGGCGTGTTGGACAACTCCTCGTCCAGCAAAGCGCGGATTCCCATGTCCTCCTGCTCGGACCCAGCTTTTGCCACCTGCGCAAGCCGCCACACGGAAACGCCCTTGGGCCGCAAGAGCATCATGAGGCGAGCATCTTTGGCGAGGCTGACGAGCGAGACAACGGGATAGGGAATGGTGGCATTGTACGAATCCTCGAAGCCGCATGTCCGGGACGTTCGTATGGGGTTGACGACCTCGACATGCGCCGAACCTTCCACAACAGCGCACGGCGTAACGAAGAGCGTTATGTCCAAGCCGCCTGACAAGAGCACGGGCGAGATGATCCGGTCGGACGACCCAACCTGTCTGACAGAGGGCGGGAGAGGCGTGTAGCGAGGCCAGGTCGTCAGTGTCCGAACATCGTGGACGTGGTACCGTCGTGTGTGGGAGTGGATCCACCGCAAGTTCTTCATGCCGCTAGATCCCACCTGCACACGAGAGAACTGGCAAACCTTCTGGTCAACACCTGCAGTGTAGACGGAATTGCCTTCCTGCATAATGCTCAGTGTGCGCCGAGGTAGGCAAAGGGCAAACGTACTGGGCCAATCGTCAGACAGAGAACATCTGCACCATGAGGCAGGTAACTTTGCAGCTGTGTGCAGGTCTGCGCATCCCAGAATTTGACGCAGCCTAATGAGTCGCCGGAGACGATGGTACCATCCCTGAGGGCAGTGAATGTGGTGAGCCTTAGCAGAGGGAACGGCGCAAGGATGCGTACCCAAGCGCGCCTACAGCCCAGACGAGCGTGCGCTCGCCTTTGTTTTTGTCGACCGTCATTCGCTCGAGTATCCGTCCCGTCTTGCAGTCCCATTTGCGCAAGCTGCTGTCCGAGCAGCCAGCCACGAGCCACGAATCCGTCCACTCCTCCTCGTCGTCGTCCGAATCGGAATCCTCGGATTGTTTTCGTTGCGCGGGCGGGCGCGGCGGGCCCCAGGCTATGCTGAGCAGCCGCGCCTTGACGCGGTCGAACTTCCGCGCGTGCTCCAACGCGCCGTCCGCGACAGACACCAGTCGAATGATGCCGTCCTCGCACCCTAGCGCGAGCATCGTCGACGCCGGGTTCGCAGACAAAGACCATATTGCGCCGCCTTGCGACGAGATGGAGCGCTGAAGCCGCGCTTTCAGCAAGCAGCAGAACAGAACGGCCGACGCAGGTGCGTACGAGAATTGTGCCGCGCTCCAAATCCCATTCCAGCAGCTCGCTGCCGCCACCCGCGCTAAAGAGACGGAGATCGGCCTGCGTAGGCGCCTGTCCTGGGCGCAGCGCGTGTGGCGCTCGCAAGACAAAAGCGAGCGAGTCGATTTTCGACGGCGTCGGCGCGTAGAGGATCTTCGCCGGCTTCAGCGCGAAAAAGCGCGTCTGGGGCGCAAAACACGCACCTTCTGCACGACCCAGCCCTGAGGAGAACTCTCCGCGGCCGCTCCTACGCCCGTCCACTCGTACAGCTCGATGTTGCCGTCTGCGCGCCCGATGGCAAGCGGCGGCACGCGCGCGACGGTGCCCGAGGCCGGCGTGTCTTGCTGTTTATTCACGCGCGGCAGGGGGGTGGGCGGGACCGCTATTGCCGTCAGCGCTGCAGGTGTATAGTCGACGAAGCGACATCGGTGCACGGTATAGTGCGACGAGTTGGAGGAGGAAGCCATGAAGTTGGCGCCCGTGCCGGATACCGAACTGGCTGTGATGAAAGCTCGCTCAAATTTTCAGGCAGATATGATAGTACAAGAAAGCGTGTTTTGAGCACGATTAGGGTAGCATACAGGTGCGAAACGCGGTATGTCCGTGAATTCTAATATACTTGTCATGTCAAGTCGTGAATTTATGCTACACGGTACACAATACGGCAATTACGGGCGAACGTCTACTTCCCCGGCGGCGGGCCTGCCGGAGGAGCGTAACTGCCGTACTGGGGAGGCGGCTGTAGAAGAAAACGTCAATATTGACCAGGTGCATGCCGCCGAGACATAGTGTCAGGAACGTACCGGGGTCTGCGAACGAATGTCAGATCCTGACAGTGGGAACGCGACGATCCTCTGACGCACCTCGATGTCATAACCGCTGGGGCGGGGCTGACCCGGGTTGTACGCGGGCTGCGGCGGCTGCGGCCCAACATTGGTTGGATCGTATCCGCCCGTCGCATACTGGTGCGGGTAGGGCGAGTAGCCTGGTTGTCCGGGCCCGTAGGATGCCTGGGGTCCGTACGAGGGCTGCTGAACAAACGCGCCCTGAGGAGGACCGCCTGCCGGCTGCGCGATAAAGGCCATGTTGCGGCGATGGATCCGGCGGCGCTGGAAGGCCACCAGCGCGCAAAGCAGCAAAATGGCGCCGACCGCTGTCAAGAGGTAAATTACCCGATAAATGTGCACTATGAGACGGTGCAGCTCACAGAAGCAGACGGCGATGATGATACGCGCAACGTTCGAGAGTCCAGTGCAACGCCTGCGACCGAAACTACGCACGTCGGCTGAGCGACGGCCACGCTGACAACACGCCTTTGCGCGCACCTGTCGTAGTAGCAATATGCCTGCGCCGTGGAGGCGTAGAGCGCAAGGATGAGAAGATAGCTGTTCATGGTGGTGGTGGGTCGTGAGAGTGGGGGTCGCTCCCCGCCCGTGCGGTGCTCATAATAAGGCACTTGGCAAATGACGACAGCACAGCATCCGCGGTCCGAACCCGCCTCGGCACGGCGCGGACAGAATTCGAGGCTTGGTCCAGACGAAAATGCGCTGCAAAGTGCGCGCGTGCTCCGAATCCAATCCCGAAGATGTGCAAGCATGCGACGAACGTTGGGAGCGGTGCCCTGCACGTTACAACGTGTTCCAGGAGTCGATTCTCGGGTCACGTGAGCAAGGCACGGCCGCAGCACCCTCCTAGTCCAGGCCGGACGTTCGCGGTTGAAAGCATCCGCGGGCGGCGAATACCGCCGGCTGGCCGAGCCTTCATCCCCGGGTCTTGCGCGGGCGCTGAGGGCATTTGCGGATTGCGGGGGGTATATACCCTCTAGAAACGCGCTTTTATGACCTCTGTTGGCCCAGAGGGAACTCCGAGCGATTTTTTCTGTCGCCCGGAGCTATCACGGCTAACGCCGGACCTGCTCCTCCTCGTACCCCGGACCGTTACCACCTCAAGGATGCGTAGGATAAGCGACTTAATGGGATATATGGTGTGTTATATCGATTTAATTAACTTTCCCACGTTTTTACGAGCATATCTAGCCGTACTACTGCAGCCTAGCCAAGACAAGTGGCGGTCTAGTGTGCGCTTCCTAGGAAAGCTAAATAAGCAATATAAACTCTTATAAAGCTTCATATACTCTATCATATTGGTTTACGAAAGCAAATGCTCGTCTAAAACGGATGACGGAGGTGTACGAGGGTAGGGTACGAGGAGGAGCAGGTCCGGCGTTAGCCGTGATAGCTCCGGGCGACAGAAAAAATCGCTCGGAGTTCCCTCTGGGCCAACAGAGGTCATAAAAGCGCGTTTCTAGAGGGTATATACCCCCCGCAATCCGCAAATGCCCTCAGCGCCCGCGCAAGACCCGGGGATGAAGGCTCGGCCAGCCGGCGGTATTCGCCGCCCGCGGATGCTTTCAACCGCGAACGTCCGGCCTGGACTACCCTCCTATCCCGCCGGGTTTGCGATATCCATCAACGGCGTTTACAATACCAGTCTGCTATTACTTAAGTTGAGGCACTTCACGCTTGGAATTCTCATGATCAGTGAGTTGAGCATTTGTCCCGGATTATGTCATCAATGAAGCGCGGATTGCCCGGTAACAGCTGTCAGGGTCGCTGCTTGGTCACTGCCCAAGCCAGAAGCTCGCAGCGATTGTTCGGTCTGTCGGAACATCTACATACTTAGTGAGCCTCTGGCGAGCTTGCTCAGGCAGTAATGGCCTGGTGCGCAGCAACGCGTGCTATACGACGACTCAGCGACTGGAGTTATTCGCCAACTGGGAGGTAGCAGCCCAAGTATAACTGCTCCTCAACAGATGGCATGTGCTCGCAACGGGATTCGAATTCGTATTGCGTGACCTCCGCCTCCGCCTCTTGGCCTCCTTCCTCTGCCTTGCCCCAACATGCGCGCCGCTCAGGTCCACGACCCAGCTCCGGAGTACCACCACGACGCGCCCGCGCAGGGCTCTACCGTGCACACCTTCGATCTGCAGGACTCGCAGGTCGGGCTCCAGATAGTCGTGAATAGCCATGCTGCGACGAGCGACTCCGTCCCCGTGTTCTTCAACGAAAGCATCGTCTCTGGCACCCTCGAGGTCTCGTTCCGCAAGAAACGCAAGATCTCCAGCATTACCATCAAGGTGCGTGCGTGCGCATCCCCGCCGCCGCCGCCGCCCGGCTGACAGCGACCCGCGCAGCTGCATGGCTATCAGAAACTGGGTGCGTTCCTGGTGCACAGGGATGCCTGGGCTGTCGTGTGCACTTGCACGAAGCGCTGACCGCTTGGCTGCTTGGCCTTGGCAGACATGATGCAGTGGCTGGACCAGGAGGAGAAGGCGCACGACAGCATCTTCCTCGAGTTCAAGGAGGAGGTCTGGCGGCCGCGCGACGGCCAGAGCAGCCTGAGCCCCGGCACGCACTCCTGGCCGTTCAGCTTCCAGCTCCCGCGCGAGACGAACAGGATTGGGAAGAACAACCGCCCGTACCCGCTCCCGCCGACATTCGCGTCGCATCTCTTCGCAGACCACCTCGTCTACGAGGTTGTCGCGACCGTCAAGCGCGACGGCTTCTTCAACGAAGACGAAGCGTACGTTGTTCTCCCCCACTCTCGCTCCCGGCCTGCCGTAAGACGCAGGGTGGCCGGTCGGTCGGGAGTCGCATATTGTCTGTCTGACTGCCATCCGCAGTCTGATTGTACCCATTCGATATGTCCCGCGCACAGTGGCGGCAGCCCCGAGTCCATCCCTGACTGCATCTTGTGCGTCAGCACGCGTATATGCCGTCCGTTCGTTTGATGCTCAACAAACCCGGGGCGTGGCAATTATAGATGCAAACGGCACGCCTCTCGTCGGCCCGGACGTGGACACGGACGCCTGGACGACCCAGGAGTTCGAGATTCGCGGTTCGTTCACGAAGGGTGGCGACGCTGACAGCGTTGTAGTCCGCGGCGAGGTAGGTTCCGGCGTGGCAGCTGCACCTAGACCTCTGCTCAGTGGCGGACTCGTAGCTCTCCATACCCAAGCCCAGCGAGTTCGCCCGAGGGTACCCGATTCCATTCATCATCAACTTGCATAGCGACGAACCAAGCACTCTGGCGCGGTTCGCAGAGCCTTCCGCTCTCAGCATCTACCTGCGGCGCCAATACGTGCGGGCCAAGCGCGCAAGCGTGAAGGAAGACAAGAGCAAGCCGGTCATGAAAGGCACATACTGGACCGTAAGCGACGCGGGAGAGAGCCTCGTGCTGCAAGGCGAGTTCCCATCGATGTTGCAACTTGGGCCGTCCTTCGTTTTCCGCAGCCTGAGTCTCCTGGTGCGCACAGACATCTCAGGTATCGTGACCTTGAGTAAATTACTAATTCGGCTGCAGTACTCGGTCACCATTGAAGCGGATGCATTCAACTTTGAGAGCAAGAGGAGCGGGCCCCTCGCGACTATCCCCTGTACCATTTCGTACTTCCCCGCTCCAGGCGTGCGGCCGCGATCGTTCGCGCCCTTCGCTGCGGTCGGGCCCAACGGCGCGTCGCGTGCTAACGCGCCCCCGCCTGCCATGCCGTCGCTCATTTCTGTCGCCTAGTGCGCTGAACATATACGGGTGCTTTGCACACTACGCGCCCAAGCTGTCCTCGAATTCCCCCATTTCAAACCCATCTTGACTGCCCAATGTATGTACCAAATGTGTCCATGGAATCGTATACGCGCATGTGCCGCCAGTAAGGCACTCTTCGTGGCCGGTTCCGCGGGATCATGGCCGCCAACAAGCATTAACCTTCCATCACCGTTCACGAAAGTCAATGTCCCTGATCGGCAAGGCGTGCGCGCGCCGATGCGCGTGTGGGTGTCTCGGAGGGGAGAGGGCACGAGGCAACTGGCCCCGTTCATATTGGCAGAATGGGTTCGGAAGGTCTTGGGAGTGGGCGGCCGCCACCGGTGTCATTCATTCCCTTTCCTTCCCCCCGTTCTTCTGCTCACTCCGCGGAAGCCCCCATCCCCTGCCATGAAGCTCTCGACGCTCTCGCATCTCGTGCAGATAGCGCGCTCGGCGCGGACGCCCGCCAAGGACAAGGGCAAGCAGCGCAGCGCGTCGGACCCGGGGCTGGGCAACGGCAGCCGGCCCCTCGAGTCACCGCCCTCGCCCTCGTCGCCCAGGGCCGCGCGCAGCCCGACAATGCTCCGCTCGACGTCCGGGGACGCCCCGCTGACGCACCAGGCCCTCCGCGACGCGGCCGTGTCCGACGAGGCCATCGAGCGCCGCGCAAAGCTTGTGCACGTCGACGAGTTCATCTGCGACCCCGAGGGCGGCGTCGACGCGAAGCGGCTGCTCGTCTTCGCGCGCCGCTCGCTGCTCACCAAGGCTACGCTCGTCGGCTGCACGGCCCTCGTCGACGAAGAGTGCGTCGCGATATGCACTGCACAGCCTCGTTCGCACTGACGCTCGCCGTGGCACAGATGGACGTGCACCATTCTCAGGCCGAAGCGGCGTGGCCAAAAAATCCGTGTTATTGTGTGTGCCCCTGTCCGTCGCCTTCTCCGCTCAAAGCTCACTGCGCCCATCCCGCAGATCAACTACACGGCCGTCGCCGCAAAATGCAGCACCCCGGACCCGCAGGTCCCAGTCGCCATCCAGGAGGCACAAGGCATTCCTGGCCTGATGACTGTCATCGAACGTCTCTGAACCAGACGAGCTCTCAGCCTCAGCACCCCACCTACGCCGCGAAGAGATGCTGCGGGCGCGCGCGCTCCGCCAACGTGGCTTACTACCAGTCTCGGTCCCAGGCCCTTTTCCTCCCGCTCTCCCCCCTATCCGGTTCTCTTCTTGCTCCGTCGCCCTTGCTGTATCACTCGCGTGCATCCTCCCAGTCCCCAGTCTGCTTTGTACATCACGCCTTGGACTCCCTTTAGTGTAAACTCTCTTGCTAGCTCACGACGCCCTTTATACACTAGGCATCTCCAGACACGATTTTGCTTTCTTTGCGCATTGCGTAGCCCGTCCAGGACTGTAAGAGAGAGAAGAGAGAGCGTCACCAACGGCCGTGTGGCTAACGCTGCGCGTGGCGCACCTCGTCATAGATCGCACCGTCGACGCCATGCATCTGCAGCCCCAGCCACAGGATGCACGCCGTCATCCCGCTCCCGCATGTGGTCACGACGCCCCGGTTACCATCGAGGATGCCCTGCAACGCGTCCGGGTTGCCGCCGACCGCCTCGAGGAGCGCCGCACGCACGCCGTCCGGTGCCTTAAATACCGTGTAGGACGATCCATTTGTAGCCTTCACGCTCTCGAGGAACGATTGGAAAGGCAGCGACAGGGCGTGCGGCATGTGTCCGGAGGAGAGTCCCGGGCGCGGCTCAGGGTCGGTCCCCAGATACCTGCAGGAGCGAGCCGGCAAGTGAGATAATCGACGCGCCAGAAACAATGGGGCAGGGACGACGTACCGGCCTTTGGAGCGCGCGTCAAAGACCAGGGAGGCTGCGGTGTCCTTTGCCGGGTCCAGTTCCGCGTTGGCTACCATTTGCTCGTACGCTGCGCAATTGCGACTCAGCATCGCGACGCGGAAGGCGCGACCGGGCGGAGAGAGCCCTGACATTTGACAACACGTGCGTCCAGTTCTGGCACGGCGTATTGCGAGCGCGGGGAAGGGTCTATGGCATCGGTGGCAAGAGGATGTCCTTCGTCCTCCCACCGTGGCAAACCACCGTTCAATACACTCGAGTTTAGATGTCCAAAGGCCTGAGGCGCTCCATCAGCCTCTGAGAGACAGGGACCCGCATGTAGCTTGCCCGGAAGGTGAAAAGAGCGCGCGGGGACGAGAATACGCCGTGGGTGTCATAGCTGGCCGATGTGTCCATCAATGCGCATGTGCTTGTGGTTGAGTGAGTGAAACATACAGAACGACGTGTGTAGACGGTGAGATGCCCAGTTCCTCTGCGACGTGTGAGACCAATGGCAAGCGATCGGATGTGGGAAAGTGGACGGGTACACACCGCAGGCCGAGGCGAAGTGCGACGGAGAAGGTAGCATGTGCTTCAGCCCAAGTGGGTGCTCGCTTGCCACACCGTCCAAGTCAAAGAAACGCGAGTTTGGAATACGCTTAGAGGCCCATTCGCTGCGCGGGTTGCGTGGCGCGCCAGGCATAAACCAGGAAGCGTCGAGGAACACTCTCCCCGTGGTAGCGGCGCCGCGCACCTCGGCGGGCGCGACGAGCAGCGGGGCAGCCTTGGAGGCCAGCGTGGCCATCGCGCGTAGCATGTAAGCGGCAAGCGCGTCAGTGGCTGCCGCCCAACTCCGATCTCTCCCAGTGTCAGTGCCGTGACGACGCCCAGCGCCAGCCATGCCGTCCGACCAGAGTTCGTGGCTGATCGCCGTCCCGCTCAACGGCGATACCGAGGCACTCTACCACGACTTTGGGCCCAAGCTTGACGGCCTCGCGAAGGGCTATGCGCAGAGCGCCCTCGCCCAGATCGACATCCCTGAGTTCAAGGTGCGCCTCCGGCCTGCGTCTGCTACATGCCCAGCTGGGTTGACTCCATCCTGCAGGCTGGGACGTTGGAGGTGCTGCTGTCGCTCTCGGAAGACCTCCCGAAGATGGACGCCGTCTTCACCCAGGCGGTGGCCAAGATCGTCGACACCATCCGCAACCTGCTCAACAACGACCCCCAGAAGCTTGCGCAGCACGTCCTAGTAAACGACCGGCCCGTGGACTCCTACCTCCTCAGCGGCTGGAAGTGGAACGCAAGCCGCTACAGCCCGCAGAAGAGTGCGAGGGAGACGGTCGATACGCTCCAGAAGGTGTGCATATTCGTCGTTCTGTGATACAATGCTGACATCCCGGTTTCAGGAAATGACGAGCATCGACAATGTCATGAAGTCCAAGCTCACCAACTACAACCTTGCGAAGGGTTCGCTCGTACAGATGCAGCGCAAGAAGACGTCAGTCACTGGCTTGCTCCCCCGTGCCTATCAATTGCTCACATGGTAGATCAGAGGCAACCTGTCTGTCCGCGCCCTAGCAGATGTGGTCAAGAAGGAGGACTTCCTGGAGGACTCGGAGTACATGGAGACCGTCCTGGTCGCAGTGCCCAAGTGCGTCACCGTGCTAGCAACCCCTCTACGTCCTCATTCACAGCGCATAATACAGGAACTCCGTTAAGGATTGGAATTTGAAGTACGAGCGACTTGCGGCGATGGTAGTCCCGAGATCGTCCAAGTGCGCAGGCGTCATCTCCGGGTCGGTAGCCCCTATCCCTAACGCGGGTTCGCACACAGGAAGATCGCAGAGGACGACGAGTACACCCTCTTTTCCGCCGTCATCTTCAAGCGCGTGCACGACGAATTTGCACAGAAATGTCGAGAAAACAAGTACGTCTAGCATTGCTGTCGCACAAATCGTCGGGAGTTCACATTTCTAGGTTCACATTGCGCGATTTCGTCTACTCCGAGGAGGCGGTGGAGAGGCAGATAGCAGAGTTACAGAAAGCGGACACAGCAGAGAAGGAGCTTTGGGTATGCTCCTCGTGTGCAGTCAGGCGCTCCATCAACTAATCGTGGCTGCTTAGACTGAACTTTTGCGTCTATCACGCACCAACTTCTCCGAAGCTTTCCAGCTGCTTGTCCATCTAAAGGTCGTGAATGCCTTCGTGGAGAGCGCCTTGCGATACGGTCTCCCCGCGCGGTACACTGCGCTCATCGTCAAGGTATGCATCCTCCACGGCTTCATTCTCTTCATAGATTCTCACGGCTTTCGCAGCCACAACCGAAGCTCAGTTCAAAGACGCTGGGCCTCCTGACCGCAAACTTCGCATACCTCAAGCCCGCTTCGGAGAGGGCAAGGAAGAAGGGTGCGGCGGACACGGCGGACATTGCCGGCGAGTACCAGGCGATCATGGAGCAGGAGTACTACGACTTCGTCCTCGTCGAAATCCCATGGATCATCCTGTAGCACCACTAGTAATTGCCACCACCACCACCCATCACGCACATACCTCGCGCTGGACACTGCAGTATCATATTCTCGTCCGCTCTCACGACCAATTCATGCCTTTGAAGCCGAGCTCGCTGGTGATACTTTGGATAGCGGTGTGTTATTTATTTAGTGCAAATATGGACCCGACAGGCCGAGCAGACGGCGCGAAGAACGCGAAAAGAAAATGAAATGGCAGAAAACAGGCTGCAGCGCGGACCGGAGGCTGCTTGAAATATATATAGTGAGGAAATAATGCAACACGCGCGCCAGCAGCGTGCAGAGTCCATCAAGAGACAGGGCTCAGCCGCTGTCGGGGCCGACGTGTGGTTCAAAGTCGCATGCCTGGCTTAGAGGCGGGTGTTGTTCATGGCACGGGTCATCTCCTCCGTGCCATCGCGTGAGCTTGTGCGGAAGGTGGTCTGATTTGCTGGCGGGCTGTACACGCTGGGGAAGGAAGGCGCAGTGGCAGAGGTCGGGCTTGCGTCACCGTCGCCTTCATTGGAACCCGTTGGCGAGGGAGGTGGGAGACCGGCTTCCTGGAAGTGGTGCAGGTTGTACTGGCCCAGGTCGAGCGAGACGGCACGGTTCGACAAGAGGGACTTGCTGTTCTTCAACTTCGTCTCGAGCGTCGAGTCGGAGCCACGCTTGAGCGCGTCCTCAATGGCACGCGTTTTGCTAAGCGGCAATCCACGCTAATGGGACCAGACCATTAGTTTATGCGTCCCCCTTCTATCTGACTGGCCACGTACGCTTGGGGGGAGAGGTGCAAGCGTGTCGTGGATGCTCTCGAACAGGTCGTCGCCCTCGTCGTAGTCTTCCGTCGTAGTCGTATACGAGTACGCAGGAGTCTCGTTGTGCTGCGCGCGAAGCTCGGAGTTGGTGCGTGAGCGCGATCCCTCAGAGCCAAAGTCAGGCGAGTCTGAACGAAGATAAGTAGGCCGATCAAATTGGCAGGAATACCCATACCGGGATGAGACGACGTCGACAGCAACTTGCTCGGGAAGTGCGGGAACGCATCCGTGAACGAGTCCGTCCGCTTATGCGGAGCGGCCGCAGGGTACGTCTTGACATTGTTAAGGACCAAGAACTGCTCGAACTGCTCGCGCGCCGCCGACAGGTAGTCACTGTTGCTCTTCTGGCAGAAGAACTTGAAGGCGTGTTCACCGGGCTGCGAGGAGGGCGCCTCGTTGCCGGCTACGGCGATAATGTTGACCTGGTAGTCGCGCCGAATGCGCTCCACCACGTTACCGAAGTCAGATGTGTTGCAGAGGCCCGGCACCTCCGGATTCGGCGGGACCAACAAGAATGCCTCGAACGGAACATGTTCCTGTACATTGGCGCACGTGAGCGATAGTCAACAGGAGATGGAGGGCACGGACCAGGATCATGGCCGCCGCGATATGCACTTGGCTTTCCGGCCCAAAGATAGTAACGATATCCGAGGCAGATTCTTTGTCGGGGAAGCGGACCTTGGAGTTCGTCTTCCCCTCGATATCGTGTATGAAAATATTCTTCTCGCCGAGCAACGTCCTGTGATACCGACGAGGAATAGATAGCGGCTCGTAGACGTAGTCTTTGTCCTATTCCACGAGTCAGTACGGACTGATCGGTATGCCCGAGCCGTTGTACCTTCGGATGAACCATCTCCATAACAGATTGCTTCAGGTTGTCGAGATTCATGGAGTTCTTCATGGGCGTCCTGGCCACGACGTTGTCCTCGTTCTCGTTGTATCCGCCAAGCGTGGCAAACTCCTCGGCGTTGGAAAATTTGACATAAACGCCCCATTTCTTCATGATCTTCTGGATGCTCTTGCCGCCGACGCCGATAATGCGCTTGTGGTAGACCTCGGGAACGTGGAACGAGATCTCCGCGGGGAGCTCTTCGCGGAGCATGTAGAGCCCATGGAGCGTATTTGCGTCGTTGCCCGCGAGCTCGATGAGAAAGTTGTGGTCGTTCAAGGTCTCGAACTTGACCTTGGCGCTCGTCGTCTGCATGATCTTGTTAATCTTGCCGTTTTTCTTGCCACTAATAAAATCGCGGTGCTCGTTCGCCAGCTCCAGAGTGAACCGTATCTCGTGATGAAAATTCTGGGTGTCAGACAGTCAGCGGATAATCAGGGGGACGCGCGCGCGAATGGGTACCTTCACGATGTCAAGCTCGAAAATCAGATTGATTCCAGTGACAACCTCCGCCTCCAGACCATGCAATTCGAAGCTGCTGCTCTTGAAAACAATTTCGGCGCCCGAGACGTTGGCGATGCGCGTCAAGATGTTGGGGATCTGGTTCAGGTGGTTCGTCATGTTCTGCGGCATGAGCGGGTTGTACGTCGTAGGCAGCAACCAGAACGAAGCGACGTAGAAGCCAGCAGACTGTGCGGACCAGTGAGACTCGATGCAGCGCCTCAGTCAAGCGAAGGCCACGTACAAGGTTCATCACCTGCCTCAGAGTCCTGTTGATATGGACACGATTATCGCCATAGACCGTAATCTGGCTAGTCTGGCTGCCGACAGGCGGAAAATGGATGAAGGTACCGTTGTCGGCCATGATGGTCCTCAGCTCCTCGGACTTTTCGATGAGCATCCAATCCACCTTGCGAGGAATCATAGTGGCCTCAGCAGAAATCTTGCTCTTGGCCTGGGTTCGTAGATCAGGTTTGCAGCTGGTCTGTGCACGAGAATTGGGCGGACCTTGTGCGCAGAGACCTGGTTCAACATGTCGCGCGCGCGTTGTACACCGTAGAATTCGCCCGTGATCCAGACGACGTTGGCGTCCTGCTTCGCTGGCGTGCCTGGAGCAGATGGCGCAGCCATCCCCGTGCCCTTGGGACCGACGAGTCCATGAAGAGGGTTGGGCAAATAAATATTGGTAGAGGTTTCCTGCTGGATTGACTGGATGACGCCGCGCTTGCGGGAAGCAATGATCGGGATGAGTTTTTGGTCGATTTCGATTGCTTCAGCGTGCAGTCCATTCTGCAGAATATCGTGCGTCACGATTTGGACAAACGGGGCAGGTCAGGCACCGCGCACCATTTCATCCAGAGCGACAAGAACCCGCACGCGAGCAATGTCCGCGCAGTCGACAGGGCCGACAATCGTGACCTCGGCCATGCGCTCGGTCTCCAGACCAGCCCACCCGCCGCCCGCACCACCGCTGCCGAGGACCGGGAGAGCTCCTGGTGCCTGGGACTTGTGAACGATGATGCGAGTGTAGGTCTGATTGCCAATCTCGAGGATGCGACGCTCGAAGGCCGCGGCGGGGTTGCTGCCGTTCATCACTTCGGAATTGGCGACCCGGATGACGATGCGGGTCTGGGGACCGTGTTGGATGATTACGGGACGCGGGTCAGGGACTGTATGCGTACGTGGGCAGGTAGGTCGCGCAAGAGCGTGCCGCGTGCAGCCATGACATTCTGGTAGCCGCCGCTGAGGTAGAAGACGAGGCCCTTGCTGTGGTCGGCCTTGGTGTACGTGATGGCGCACGAGTGCGTCTTCTTCGCGGATGCGACGACCTGCGCGACGTCTGCCATCTGGGTGTCATTGCTGGAAAGGATATAGCGCTCTGGCGGCGCGTGAGTCGCTCGTTGCCCGGCTGCGCCAATCCTGCGCCCGCACCGTTGGCCGTCTGCTGCGGCAGCGCGCGCGGGAAGGAGAACGCTGTAGTGTACAGGTCCATGGAGACAAGCGAAAGAGAGACGGGTATCCCTGGGTGAACGGGGTATGGGGAGTGCGCTCAGCCGTGAGCGAGCGGTCGAGAGGGGAGAGAGATGGGCCGATCAATGTTCCCACGCGTTTGGCCCATTTATCTGCACCGACCGCCCAGCAACTGCGTCGCGCTGTTTGCCCGTCTGCAACGACTAACTACCACAAATCTCACTGCCACAGATTAACAAAACCATTATCGAACGCCTGAACGAGCATCTCATCGTTCGTCCGGATGTCAGCCTCATCGAAAAGCTTATTGTAGCACCCCTGCCCCATGGTGCTGAAGTGGAGATATGGGTTCGACGCGAGGAGCTTCTCGCTACAGAGGTAGCAGAAGTGTGTGCCGCATCGAGTGCATGTCATCTGCGGCGCGAGGATCAGCATCTGGGGCGCTGTCGCGGTGCGGGCGTGGGTATGCGATGCTTACATGGTTGCAACCCATACTCTTCTGAATCTTGGTGGAGCAGCCCGGACATCTGGGAGACCGATTAGAAAGCGCACCGGTACCCGCGTGCCGCACGGACGCACCCTCTTGTGGACATCTCGAAGTATTGCTTGTTCGCCTGTTCCTCCTTGTACGCTGCAACCAAGCGCTGCAGGATACGCCTCCCGTACTGGACTTCCATCAGTCGACGCTCTGGCGAATTCTCCGGCAGCGCCATGTACTCTGTAACGATAGCGAGGCTGGTGTTCGCCGCGCAGGCGGCAACTGGCCCGTGCCTACAGCGACCCATCACGTCAGACGGTCGAGGGCCGCACAGCCGTGACAGTGCGCGCACGCACCATGTCCGTCTACAGAATGAACAGAAGGAGAAGCCGCAGCTTTGGCACTGTCGGAAGCGAGACCACCCCGAGGCATCCTCCTCCGAGGTGTCTATGCCCTGCGTCCGGGGCACGGGGCGCTGGCACGCCTGCATGGGACACGCTATGATTGTCGGATCTGCACGCGGATTTTAGCTGTAGCAAATGAGATGGGAGTGGCGGCGCGGCGCTGACCTCGATCCGCCTCGCGCTTGAGCAGGAGCCAGTGCCAGCGATCGACGAGCTCGGCGGTGACGACGCGGCGCACTTCGTCCGCCTTGGCTTCGACGCCTTTCTTCACGCACTCCGGCTCGGCGCACCCGACCGCCGCAACGTTCCCTTCCGTGATAGAGAGGGACCAATAGTCCTTGAGGCAGGCGTGGCAAAATACATGTGAGCAGCTGAGCCGCACGCAGCGCGCGCCTTTCAGGCTTGTCATGCAAATCGAGCAGGTGTACGCCGTGTTCGCAAACTCCTCAGACGCAATGCTGGAGTCGTGCTCGATGAGACGCGGTGTGAGGAGATGCGGCGCTGGGTGTCGAATACTATATTGAGGCGATGAGATTAGATAAAGTGGACCCACTGCCAGGTGGTACGCACAAGACCTCCTCCCCGCGCTGCAGCCCCAGATCGTGCAGCATTTGCCCGCTGCGTATCCATTCCATCCACGCGTCGAGCACACCATCCTCCCCGGGCGTCCACATCGCGGACAGACGGTCTTTTGCCTCGACCACGGATTGCGCCGTGAGCCAATCATGCGTCGAGTATACGCTTTCAAGCGTCGGCGGTGATGCCACGGGATATGATGCTGGAAGCTTGAACGACAAGAGCAAGGACGGCAGGTGGGATAGCTGCACCGAAGCAGCCTCTTCATCCGCCGCGGCCGACAGGTCGACAACGTGCACCGGCAAAGCCGAGTCGAGCTCAATAGGCACCTCGAGCTTCATCTCCCCCGGCGATACAGTCGTGACAGCGTCAGGATATATGGCCTTCAGACATTTAACGGTGAGTATTCTTCAGCTTGAGCACCACAAGCAAGCGCGTCATCGCACCTGGAGAACCTCGAGCTCCTGCTCCTGCAGCGCCGCACACTGTGCAGCAACATCAGCGTCCGCGGTCATGTCGTATCGTCGCCTATAAGATCGTGGTTTCGTGGTATAGCAAAGGCCTCATTGCACGGCGAGACTGATAAAAGTGGAGGCGGAAGATGACCGACTCATGAGCTCCGGCACCGATCATAGACGGCACAGCTGCCGCACTTGGGAAATAACACTAGGACTCATGGCCAGTAACCTGCGGATTACAGAGATAGGCTTAAGGGCGTTTCACATGAGTCACAAATTGTCCACAATGGGTGGGCAAGGAGGAACCGCGGCCTGTACAGTGCGCCAACGCATGCCAGCGACGCTAGTCAATCAAAGCTTTCAACTGCATTGCTACATGGAAAGGGAGAACGATAATCTACCATGAATAGCGATAGTGTGGTGAAGTAGAGTTGTGGTGTTGCACAAATGACCATGCGGCATTCCTATGCGTGTTGTGTGTGGCTGGGGAGGCGTCTATCACAAGTCTTTCCGTGTCAGCATCGTTCCGATTCCCTGCGAGTTTTCAGTTTCAGGGATAAAGCACAGGATGGTAGGAGGGGATGCACCTCGAAGGAAGCGATCATAATCCCACAGGCAGGTGCTATTTTAGCCATGCGCGGTGTGAGGCCCGCAAAGAGCGCCGACACGCCCTCCGTGCGGAGGATCTGCCTCAGCAAAGGGAAAGTCGCCGAAGGCGGGCGCGCTCCGTTGGGGCTCGCCATGACCTCGTTCATGAGGAGCGCTTGGCGTCGCGTCTTCAGCACATCGAAGGGCGAGGTGAGCACTGCGGCCGTCCCGCCGGCAGTCACACCGCACGCGAATGCAATTTTCGCGCCGGTGTGCCCTTGGGCGTGTAGCTCGCGCTTGAGGCTCTCGTACGTTGCCCAATAAATGCCGCTGAACGGGACGTCTCGCCAAAGCGTCGGCCCGAGTCCGCGCCAGAGGGAAGAGAGGCCCCGCTCTGCTACCAAGCCCCGTACAGAGGTTAGCACGGAGCGCAGCGTATGGGGATTGGACGGAGAGACGGGGGTGGACTGCAGGTTTGTGCGGAGCAGTTCCAGGGGCGAGACGGCAGATGTTATGCATGTCCGTGCAGTGACACCGGCCAACATGGGTACGAGCGCGGGAGGGATGAAGGATATGGACGGAAGTACATTTTTGAGGAGGTGGTCGTATGTGAGCATGTAAAATGTCGAGGAGGGTACAGCAATCACACTGCAAGGCACTCGCGTCAGTAAGAACGCACGAACACTGCGTCAGTACACATACAAGGACGTTCCAACGCCCTTCCACAGCCCACGGATGCCCTCTACGCGCCAGACTTTGGCAATGGCATCCCCGAAACCGGTGACTCGCTCGGCGCGCATGTGACCATGGTCCCAGAGACACACAACCTCGTCGGATAGGGCAGCGCGCGCGTAGGTCGACATTGGTCGTACGCACGGCATCCCGTTTGGCTGGCAACAGCCCGACGCCGTCGGGGGTGTTGGAAATAAAGGCGCTGGTCGTGGCGGCGGCTGCGTCTGCAACCGGGTCTTGACAACGTCGAAAGGGGTCACTATACAAGGTGTCAGCGATCGCTCCGCGCGCTCGGTACAGGCGCGCACTTGTCAGAACGGTCAACGTCGAGCCAGTCGCAGCCGCGACGGTTTTCGCGGCGAGAGGGTCCATGCCGCGAGTGGAAGGTGGAGCGCTGGTATGACGCTATGGGGGCCGTTGCGTCTGGGCTGGAGGTCGCGGAACGGCGTGCGACGGACAGCTTTGATGGCCAGCAACGGCCGCGGCAAAGGCGGAGAGAGGGCAAGAGGGCAAGCGGGCTGCCGGACGGACGCGAATTTTCCCGTACTCTCGGCCGATAATCAGATAAGATCCGCCATCGCGCCGAGTAAGCCGTGAGTAAGACCGAGAGTAACCAGCTTCTTGACCCGACTGCTCCCGGCATTACATTTGTCGCCAAAGTAAGTGCAAAGTAACAAAGGGGTAACAAAGCGCGCTGCCGAATGACGAACTCCGCAAAAGCGACTCTTACTCAACACCAGATCACTCCCTTTCTGCATTCTCCTGTCCGTCCAGCGCACCCAGCCGCATCCACCGACCGCACGCAAGGAACGCATGAGCGCCGACGCATCCAGCTCGTCAACGCTCCCCGCGGCGGCTCTGGCAGCCTCGCGCGCTGCCGTGACCTCCGCGCTCAACGACTCGGCCAGCACCCCGCTGACCATCGTCACGGCCACCGACGACACCGTCTCTGCCGCGTCCGGCGACGCGACCCCGCTCACGGGCCAGCCGCAGGAGGTTGACGCGCCGATGCCGCAGTTCGACCAGGTCCGGACGGTCTTTTCTGACCCCAACAATTTCAATGTTAAGGCACGCCCGCCCGCCGCCTGCGCCGTCGTGCAAGCCGCTCACCCAGCCGCTGCAGCACCCCCTGTACTCTTCCTGGACGCTGTGGTTCGACTCGCCCTCCACCAAGGGCAGGAATCTGCCCCAAACCCCTGCCACACCCAGTGTGGCGGCCCCGTTCACCCCCGCCACGCCCGGTGGCCACGGCGGTGGGTGGATGGACGACATCAAGAAGGTCATCAGCTTCGACAGCGTCGAGGAGTTCTGGGGGTGAGTCGGTGCAAAGATATCGGCCCACTATCGCGCGTGCTTAACCATTGTCGTTTTTTCCGTGCCCCCACAGCCTGTACAACAACATCGTTCCCCCATCGCAGCTCCCGCCCAAGGCAAACTATTATTTGTTCAAGGTGCGCCACGGGCGATCGCTGCCAGGGACAGACGTTTGCTCACAGCATTCCCAATCGCGCATCGCAGGAGGGGATCATTCCGGCCTGGGAAGACGAGGCCAACAAGTACGGCGGGAAGTGGAGTATCCAGTTCCCCAAGGAGAAGAACAGGGCCAACATTGACAAGATGTGGCTTTACACGGTGCGCGCGCAGGTCGCGCAGTGCCTGGAATGTTCCACTGATGACAGATGGCATGCAACAGATGCTCGCCGCGATTGGCGAGACATTCGACCCTGCACTGACGACCAGCAACGAGGAGAAGACGCTCATCACCGGCGTCATCGTCTCGTCGCGGCCACAGTTCTACCGCGTGTCTATCTGGACGCGTCTCGCGCCCCAGTACACCAGCACGGCGGAGGACCAAGCGCTGAAGGAAAGAATAGAGGCTATCGGCAAGACCTTCAAGATGGGCGTCCTCGGCTACAGCGAGGGCCAGAAGCTCGCGGGCGCGCTCGCGACGGAGGTCGAGTTTGCCAGCCACAAGGACAGCGAGAAGAAGGGGCGCGCGAAAAAGCTTTATGCATGAGAGGACGAGTTACACTACTGCAATGGCCAGGGATGGCTGCGCGCACGAGCATAGCATTTATCTTCTTTTCCTTGTAAACCGTACTTTCCCGGAGAACACAGCGTTCGTGTAAGGCACTACGCTTGCGCTGCACAGTTCTGCACTGCGAGGAAGCAGGAATGCACCGCCCCGCCGCGGCGTCGGTGGTATAAGAAGCTGTGACGCAATGGAGTGTAAACATCGACCATGTCTCGTTTCTTCAACCAGCTCGCCGACAAAGCGCAAAGCGCGATCAACGCCTCGCCCCTCGCTGGCCACCTGCCGCCGAGCGTGACCAACGCGCTCCAGTCCCAGACGACACAGGGACAGGCGGGAGCCCAGCAGCAGGGCGTCCATTCCACGGGACAGCAGGCGCCGTCTCAGGGCCAGGGCGGCTCTGGATCAACTGGTCGCCACTATGCCATCGAGAGCCTGCAGCACTCGCTGCGCTCTCTGCAAGTGCAGTATTCGTGCGTGGCATGAGCTGCATGCCCGGCGTCGCCGAGACTGATAGCGCGTTAGGCATCAAGTCACCGAGGAAGTGAAGCAGCTCCAGGTCGGGCCCGATGCGCGGCGATGAGACGTTTGGCTGACGGGGCGCACACAGCTCATGATCACCGCGCAGAAGGGCGTCGCGCTCGACCACCAGAGCGTCGCGCGCGACACCAAGGCGCTGTCGAAGGAGATCTTCAACTGGGGCCAGAAGGAGAAGGAGGACATCAAAGACGTCACAGACAGGCTCGCCTGGATCAACTTCGTGCACGGAGGCCTCAGCACGACCCTTGGTCAGGCCCTCGAGGGCGCGCGCGCGCCGCTCAAGGCCGTGCGCGATGCCGAGGCGAACCTATTCCCGCGTCGCAACGCGCGCAAGGGCGTGTATATGCAGATCCAGCAGGTCAAGTCGGAGAGCAAGAGCTCCCAGGCCGAACGCAAGGTTGCTGAGCTCACGGCTCAGCTCAAGAAGATGGAGAGGTGCGTTGCTCGAGGGTTACAGTGCGTCTGCAACTGTTGCTGAAGGAGTTTGACAGCGAGGACGAGCCAGCGGAGAGGGAGCTCGACATCCTCAAGCGGAACGCCATCCGCGAAATGGAGGGCAAGAAATGGGCTGCGCTGAGAGAGGTGTGTATATGCGCACGTGCATCGTCAGACAGCCAAGACCCGCTGACTGGTTCGTTTTCAGTACAGCGAAAAGGTTCTACTTTTGTCCCAGGCTTCTGAGCTCTTGCTCGCGGAGCTCCCTTCGGTGCCGCCGTCCCAGCATATGCCGTACACTGGCATGCTGAAGACTGCATCCGTCCGCGCAAGCTTGCAACGTGCCCTGGACAACTACAAGACCGGCCACATTAACCTCCCATCGCAGGAACACTACCCGAGCGATTCAGACACCCGCAGCTTCGGGGAGACCCACGCCAGCGAGCTGTCCAGCATTGCGTCGGCTTCGAACGTTTCTCTCGTCTCGAGCTCGCACCACGTTGCCGTTACTCCGCCGGCCACTGGATACGCGGCCAGTGCGAACCCATTCAATCCACCGACAGCAGCCCCTGCACCTGGCCATGTTTCTTTCTCTTCACCGCCGGTAGTGGGCTCGCCGGATTCTGCGTCGATCGGCGGTCGAAGTGCCTCGACGTATTCGCAGGGCACTGTACCTCTGGACCCAAGCGTCCTGAACAACGCGCCAGCTCCCATTCCCGGTTCTACTGACACGCCCGTCGCTGATCCTACGCCGTCGACCGCTAGCCCTCATTCAGTGACCTCGCCTGTCCCTACCGGTCCTACGGTCGCTGAAACGGGTGTACCCCTTGCGGCTGGCTCGACTGGACCTGGACCTGCTAGTGGATCCCTCGCCCACGGCCGTGTGACTGAATCGCCACCGCCCGATCTTCCTGCCGGTACCAGCGCATCTGTTGGCGGCGCGGCCGCCGCCGCTGCTGCGCCCGCCAAGTACGAAACCGCGGAGGAAGAGAAGGCCAGGCTGCAGAGGGAGGAGAGGGAGCGCATCCTCCACGGGAGCCAAAGCAGCCAGGACCAAGGCAACCCTCCACCTCACGGCGACGGGGATGCTTTCCCAGAGGCTTCGAGGACCAAGGAGGAGGAGGGCGGCGGCCCTCCGCCGTACCAGCCCTACTAAGCGTCTCGTCTCGGGAAAATTTTGGATGCAATGGACACTGTAGAATCTCGTGTAGCTCAGCCAGCCGTTGACACAGTTATGACATGCCGAAGAAACCAAATATACAATACGCTTCGTGTTCTGCAATGTGCACGCTGGTCATCATAATAAGCACTTGCCGAGGGAGATCGTCCACACCCGCACGTTCTTCCAACGCACGGATGACGTGCGCGCTCAACCCCCTGCATGCCTTTTGCACCTGAACACTTTCCCACGTGGCTGGCGCCCTATGAATCCCGAAAGAAACATGAATTCGGCCGGACGCCGATGACAGCGTCCGGCGTCCATGCAGTCTCGTACGTAGCACCTTATCCAGTTCTCGATTTTCCGCAGCAGCCTGACAGGCCGTAGGGTGTAGGGCGCTCTGTCAGCTCCTCGGGCACATTAAAGCCTCCCCAGCGCGCTGCGCTGCTTAACGTTCGGAAGATCGGCTTCCGTACGAACCATGCTTGCACATGGAGTGAGATCAGCAGGCCGGACCTCCAACGTGTCCCTCAGGGCTTTGATTGCTCCAGCTCTTTCGACTCTCGTAAGGACGACGCAAGAGAGCGCAGACTATCGCGCCACGCCCGCGCTGAGCCAAACACGCTGGAGGATTGGCGCCGTTCCACACATGCTTCTCGACCATGTTGATCCGGCGAGTTTCATAGGCCCGAATTCACAAAAGAACCCCTCCAGCCACATGGTGGGTAACGAAACGGAGCATGCGCGCGCCTGCGAGGTTCTCAGCATGACTCTTAAAGGTGCGCAACGACCTGTGCAGAGGTCGTCGTGCTCTCACCAGCCGCCACCGCAGGTCCCGCGGCAGATCCCTGAACCTTCGTGCGCTAGCAGGACGTGTGCCGCGGGCTCTCTCAGCGACCGCATCCCGTCTCTCACCGGCAGACTGCCCTAGCTGGTCTTGGAGGGAATGAGCGATGAGCGCTCCTCTTCCGCGGCTCCGCAGGCCGCCTCGACGAAGCATACCTATTCCTCGTCGCGCTCTGGCACGTGCGCTTTGACTCTGCAGCTTCTCAGCTTCGCCGCTAGTCCTCAAGCGACGCCCTTATTCCCGGACGGAACGGCAATCAGGGGCCAAGTCACTGTCGACCTGGTGAAGCGGTCCAAGATCTCCTCGGTCGTCCTCAACGTACGCCGACGTTTCTCCTCATGACTCGCCGCTGATCAAGCTCACAGATTCGTGGGTTCGAGAGAGGTGAGCATGTCCGCTTCGGGAGCACACCCGCTCGCGAGATATGCGCGCTTTCAGATGAGACGCTAAGGGTACTGAAGGCAAACCGTCTACGGGTCTGACGAGTGCAAACCAGTCCTCCAACGTGCAGGATCACACGTTTATGGAACAATCAGTCACTCTGTGGTCTGCAGCCACCTCTTCTAACGCCGCCTTGGATGCCGGCGCGCACCATTTTTCTTTCCGCGAGACCCTGCCCCAGACCGTTCTGGTCTCTGGCCGCCATATTCTGCTCCCATCGAGCTTTGCGCCGGACAACAGCCCCATTTTCGTTCTCTATGAGATCAGCGTCGTGGTCAACCGCGGGTTCTTACACCGGGATGAGAGGTGCGCCTGTCAGCCGTCATCGAATGAGCCCGGGGAACACTGATCGACGCATGGGCAGCGTCCTTGCGCCCATCCGTTTTGTGAGAAGAAGCCAGGCCGACACTCCCGCGAGACAGATCCCCGGAGCCTCGTCTGACTCCCTCGCCTGGACGACCAACGCTCTCACCTGCCAGGGGCGATTCCACGACCAGCGCCCGGTCGATTTCCACCTTCAAGTAAATCTCTGTGTTTCCCAGCGCCTATCTGCCCACGCTGACTCGTGCCACTAGCTCTGCGTCCCCTCCCCCGCGCAGTTCCCTCGAGGTTATCCCATCCCCATCTGGATCACCATACGCTCGCATGATCGACAAGCCCTGGACATGCTTGTCGCGGCCGGCGGCCTCATGATTCTCCTCGAGCGCATTTTAACCTGGAACCCGGACGTAAACCACTCTTCCGTCCGCGACGAAGTGGCCGTCATCGCGCGTGGCCGTCTCTGGCCTGCTGCGGCGCAAGGGAGCGACCCTACGATGCGCAAGCTACAGGGAGAGGTACTCCCGCCCAATAACCTACCCCCTTCCCTAATTGCACCCAGCTTTCGAGTTAATGTGAGCTCCGAGCCGAAAGTCTTGGGCTCGAGCTGATGAACTAAACCGGTGCCGCGTTTCCAGTATTCAGTATCATGTGCCGTTCAGGTCAACGGCTTCCACGCAACGGGCAGCAGGCGCGGCGAGCAGACCGCCGTGTCCCTGCCGGTCACGATCACGTCCACCCCCGCACCAGGCCCCCGGCCGCGGTCAAACGCGCCGTAGCAGTACTAGAGAATGACACCTAATGCCATTATATCGAACGGTACACTCCACGAGCCGCATACTGACCTGCTAATCTTGCTATATACACGCTTGAGCACGCACAACTTCTCACGACCGATCCGGGGGAAACCCGCTGCGCAACGGAGAAGCTAGAAAAGACGGTCGCCATACACCTCTTTCCAGCTTCGGCGTTCAATTATAGCCTGCCAGAATGCCTTGAGTTTCGGGCCTGCGCCGGGTATCTTCGACGCGGCCTCCGGCGTGCCATCTCCGCCACAGACGACGACGAGTCGAGTGACCCACGCTGCCAGATACATATCCGCGAGTGAGACGTAATCTCCTAAGAGCGGGAGTGAGTACGATGATCAAGCGCCCAGATGCTGCGGCGTACCAAGTGCGAGCGGGCCGACGATTTCGGATTCCAGGGCAGCGAGCACCTTGGGCAGGGCGTCGTCCCAAGCAATCGCAGATTGCCCGAGATGCGACTCGATGCTGCGCTTCTGTTCGGCGGTCCGGGAATTCGGGTCCACCAGGATCGCATCGAACGCTTTGACGAAGCCCTCTAGCGGCGGCAGCCGCGCCTCCAGTGTCGGGAGCGCCTTCTTCGGGATAAAGGCTTCCTCATCCGCGAGGGCCTTCTTGAGGCCGGCGTGGCGGTTCCTCACGGTCGCGGCCCAGGGGGACTGGGCGATCGCAAGAAGTTCGGCCTCCGTCCGTGCTGAGGTCCTCAAGAGAGCCGCCGACGGCTCGCCGCGCACCTGCTCAATAATTCTACACACTGCGTTAAGCCATAGTAGCATCCGCAGCTCGAGACGCACTTGTTGCAGGTGCTAAGGTGGGATATCGTCGCGGGAGTGAGCACAGGCGCCGGTGCGGATGATGTGGTATGCGTGTGCGACAACGCGCTGCGAGACTTGTCGAGGAACTCGACGATAGGCTGCCCAGTTACACTGAGAAACGAACGGATAGAATGTACGTGCTTCGCTCACCTTGCTATCCGTCAACGCCTTGTACTTGACGTCCATGTCGGGCGCGAGCGACTTCTCCAAGGGCACAACGAGCGCGGGCACAGTCGCTGTGTACAGTCTAGATGAGTCTAGAGCGCGACGGCGGGGTGCGGTTGCGCACCGAACGGATTAATCAGGAGATACTCTGGCTTGTAATTATCGCCAGAGGCTGAAGGGGCGGGCTCAGGCACATGCGACGACGAATGACGCGTGGGGCTACGCACCGAGGTCGACAAACTTGAACTCTATCTCGTCGGGGCCGTACCCCTTCTCGACGCTGCGCGCCAGTCAGACGCATGGCGGGGAATGCAAGCGACGCGCCGTACATTGTCATGCGGACTGCAGCGCGGCGTGAGCTCGATATCGACGCGTAGAACGAGGGGGCGCACCGACCGCGGACCAGAGCGAAGGGTTGCCGTAGTAGAGCTTGGCCACAGAGCGCGACATTGGGCGGGAATGCAGTGGCTGCCTGTGCAGTGAGGGGTAACGCGCGGTTCGAGTCCGAGATGCCGATCTTTTGAACGTTTCCTGAAAAGCGGGCGGCCCAGCTGACGTCATTCTAGACTCGAGGACGCGGCAAGCCTGGCGCCCCTTCAAGCAAGCTCCAGGTCAGCTGCCCGCCTTGAAGTCACGGGCAAGGTCATCCTCAGCGGCCATGTTCCTGCCAATTGGCGGGATGTGCCCGCGACTGGTGCAAACTCGGAACAGGGAACAGATTCCGGCGCTTATCTGCACTTGCCAAAATTGGATGAAAGTCGAAGGAAATGCGGAACCTTCGGCAGAATCGCAGCTGCCATGTGTGGAGATGGATATCGAAGTTGAACAGTACCTTTTTTGTGACTTCTTACTACGATCTCACGTGCTGAAACTCGGCTATCTCGCCGTGTTCAAGCCCGACCACGAGGAGACGTGGAACACACGACCTTTGCTTGGCCCATGTTAGCGCACTATGCGCAGATAACTATGGCGCATTATAGATCGTCAGTGAGGAACCTATTTCACGTGTGAACTGCGCGCCACATCGGCCTCGGATCGCAGGACCTGACCGCGGGGCCTTGTATTCGCAAGGCAATGAGCGCAACGCGTGGGTACTCTCCGCCGCATATGAGCGTCTCTATCGAGCAGATACATATTGTACACGTGAGACTGTTGCAAAGGTCGACTCGGCAAAGTGACTCGGACTCGGGGAGCCGCGTTCCTCTGAACGGGCGGCATTTGGCCAGACGCTCCGTGCCTAGGATTTCCTCGGGCTACCGACCGAATAGTGGACATATCACATGCTCGAGATACCCCTGGAAAGGATCATTGTCAGCGTGAACGCTTGTTGGCTGACTGTAATTGTGTAGATTGTTCCAGGGTATTCTGGTATATCCGACACTTGGTAAAATTTCGAGGCAGTGCATTCACAGATCGCAGCGGCACATACGGCCTCCGTGAAAAAAAAGCATGCGCGGCCCCTTGCCGAGTGCGCAGGCACTTTGTATGTGATGAAGATGCCTGCGGCTCTATCATTTGCCTCTCCGTCTGCCGTGGCGAACGGCCCGGGTCGAATGTTCAAAGACAGAAAATCACGCTCATCGTTTCATGGGAAGATGAGCTCTTTGTGACTGTCTCTTTGCCGAGGTCGTTGCGTTTACTGAAGATGCGGACTTTGTGCTGAACGCGACAAGAGATCCCGCGGAGGTCACGTGGTGGCTGTGTTTGAATGTTGGACGGCGGCGATCAGCGTCACTCTCCATTCTTTCTCTTTCGCCGTTGCAGGCAATATGCTGCTGCTAGCGGACTGCATCCTGAAAGGACCCTTTGTTGCCCGTAGACTGTAGTGCTGGCTCGGCGTGTGCGGATCTTATTGGTGGTACATTTGCGGTACTTGGAAGGCGGGCTTCGGCGGGCCCTTCGGATAGGCTCGAAACGCGCCTCGTCATGCCAGTTGAACGCGGCGCGGGGGCTCGCTCTGCCTCTCTCCTCTTTCCTCGCACTGACCAGCAGGATGCCGCCCCCGACGCGCCCCGGCGCCGACGAGAGCGACGGGCCGTCGGCCACGCTGACAGGTGCGTCGTGGCGGCTTTGCCATATCTAGGCTAAAGCAGCCACCAACCTCCGTGCCTCGAATGCCGACTGACGCTGCCTTGTCTCGTCCATCTTTGCCTGTTCTGCTTCTCTTCTTCCCATTCATTCCGCCAACGCGTCGATACACACGCCGACGACGACGCCCGGCGCGTCTTCGCTCTCGTCGCCCACGTCCGCGCCCACGACATGTCACGACTCGCCCCGCTCCGCCGTCTCGGTGTTGGCGCACGTCTCGCTGTGAACCCTAATTCTCTGTCTACCGTCTCGTCTCGGACAACGTACGATGCTCCTTTGTCGTCGTCGCTTCCCCTTTCCTCGCTATTCACTGCGTCGACCTGGTGGTCTGTGACGGCCTCGACCTTCTCCTCGTATCCTGTCACGACATTTCCCTCGACCATCTCATTATATACAGCATCCCCCACCAGCGTTGACACCGATCCGGAGCCGACTCCGTCTGTCACCTCGAGCTCGCCGTCAAGTTCGCAGACGCGGCTGACTACATCGTCTCGGCCCACTTCCGTAACAAGCACTAGGTCCAGCACAGCACCGACTACCCCTGCTTCAACGCGCACGTCGACAAGTACGCAGCCTCGGCCAACCTCCACCACAACGACCTCCCGTCAGGAGGAGGAACCTACGCCGACTTCGACATCCCTTCCCACGCTTTCCAACGTCTTCTCTACGACCGTCACGGGAAAAAACGGCGAGCAGAGTGTGGAGATTCCGCCGTTCTTCACGAGTATCTACGCCTCCACCGGCTGGGACGGCAGCATCATCACGATCACGAACGTCGCCGTCAACCCTACCGGAATCCTCTCGCCCCCGGGTAACAGAGCTGTTTCGCCGTGCGTATGCTCCGCGTCCTTGGACTGCATCATGTCGGACTGACAACTTGGGCGCGCGCGCATAGGTTCTTCCGGAACCGCGTAGCGGTCGCGGGCGTATTCCTTGTCGCGGGCGTGGCACTCATGTCGCTGGTCCTGCTCTCGTTCTTCTCATGGCGGCGCAGGCGGCATAGACGCATGCGCCGCCAGCGCTTCTACCAGCGGCGCGCCGCCGCGCAGCAGAACCGGCGCCCGTTCGAGGACGACGAGGCCGCGGCCGGCATGCCCGCCGCGCCCGGCTCGGAGACGATCGCGAACTCGGCGAGCGCGAGCGGCAGCGAGGCCGAGCTGCAGATGGAGATGTCGCAGCGCCCGCTGTCGCCGAACAACCGGCATTCCGCACTGTATGCGTCGCACCCGCAGGGCTTAGGCTACGGCAGTTCGCTGTCGTCCGTGACGGCCACACAGGTCGAGCCCGCAGAGCTGTTTGTCCCGCCGCGCAGCGGGCGGATCACGCCCGAGGGCATGAACGAGAGCTGCGGGTCGCTGCCGACGTTCGACTACGCCTTGGAGCCGTCATCGTCCAAATTCCCCGACGGGGACAACAGCTTCCACGAAAGCGAGTACAGCAACATGCAAGACCATGTCGACTACACCCGGCGTGTTTGGCATGTAAGCCGTCCCCCGCATTGACACGTCTTCCCCGCTGAGATCCTGACAGCCACAACCGAGTTCTCTGCGCGCCGACCTGGAGTGAAATCAGCGTTCATTGTAAATAGCTTTGTTGTGTACAACCCATGTGAGTAAGTACCTAATTCCCGCGAGCGATGTAATTGCAGTGCATGCAGAGCGCTAGTACAGTACGATAAATAAAAGTTGAACAGCAGTGGAATAAAAATAAGAGAATAGAATGCGCTCGCGCAGGGGCTTCTGTAGTTACATTGGCAACTGTTCCGGTCGTCTACGTTTAGACCTGAGTGCTCCAGCGGTATCCCTGAGGTTTCTCTGGCACCGGCGGCGGCACATCGACTTTGTATACCCAGGCCTCGCCGATCAATGTTGCCTTAGGGCTCATGATGGGCAAACGCCCCACGGTTGCTGTCTCGGTCTCCGATAGCTCAGTGTGCTCTCGAGGGCGCGAGCAGTTGGGCCAGGGCGTGAAAATGATGAAGGCGGCAATAGGAACTATGGATGTAAGTACCCATCGGTGCTAACAGGCCAGGGTTAATACTTACGGGTCGCGGTGTACCAGTCCACGATGTAACGCCCGATGCCCTGAGGGGTCGCAGCGACGATCAAGCTTCACGAGCAATATCAGCATGTATGCTAGATCTTGCTGGGAAAAGGCTCGAGCATACCAAGCGCTACGACAAAAATCAGTCGCTGGAGAATGCAGATAATGATGCCGCTCACAAGATTGTCAGCGTCGCGTAGAAGGAGAACATGGAGAATCGCGTGAGAATGGGCAACCACGGCGACTTTGGCGCCTGGAGGCCGTCCTTGAGCGACCAGTGGCGGACGTTCGCGAGCTTCTTGACAGTCTTCTTGAGCATCCAGCCGCTCATGACGAGACAGACGACCAGGAGAAGGGCGACCAGGATTGGCGTCAACTTGGAGCTGTGCATATCAGTTCGCCGACGCCGGGGCTGGCAAAGCGGGCCAACTGGACTCACAAGAATACAGCAGGCTGTCCGTCGGCCAGACGGCAAGTAAGGCGCCCCCGCTCTACGACGACGCCCTCGGTGGAGACGGCATAGTACTGCGCATGGGCGTTGATTAGATATTTGCACCGACGACGTGCAAAACTGTCAACACACCGCGAAGAAGATGGCGAGGTAGATCGCACCGCAAACATAGGGGAGCGCAATCAACTAACCGGCGTTGTCCAGATGAAAAAGGAGCTCATCGACGCGTGAGATAGGCGCGTACCAGGACATCGCGGACTGCGGAGGGGGCAGATACTTTCGAGACGGTCGGCAGCGTGAACCAGAGCTGATTGCCAAGGGAGCGCAATGAGCACATGAACTCAACATGATGATGACACTGCGAACCTGAAGCATGAGTGCAACAGCCGAAAACGCGATCCTAAGAGAGTTGTTAGCCATTTGGGCAGGCCGTGCGGCATGCGTGGGACTTACACAAGGAATGCCGCTTGCTGAAGAGGCACCTGCACCACGCAGACCGCCTCAGGCGGGTGCGCGTCGAATGCATTGCCCGTGTACAACCTGGGGGTCAAAGAATGAGCATTCACGTCGCACTCGCGGCTGGCCACATACAGCAAGCATGTCGCGATCGAGTAGAGAATCCACGATGCCAGGAAGTTCAGCAGCGTCGGATGGCGATTCAATCCTTTGACGCCGCAGACTAGCAGCAGGAGTGGAATGAGAAACTGCCCGCCAAAGATCACGACGCCGAGGAACGCGGCCTCCGTCGCGCGTGGCACGCGATAGTCCGTCAGCGCTGTGCTGGCCGGCATCGCTCAGAAGTGTAAAAAGGTATTAGGAGAAGAAAGAGAAAAGTAAAAGTTAAGGACGTAGAAAAGGAAGAAGCAAGCAGGACCCTGCGGCCGTCGAAAACGCCGCGACGGCACTGGTTCCAATCATGGAATCAGGGAGACAGCCAAAGCAGTGCCGGGCCACGTCCCATTGATCATCTAATCTAATCTCTGTCACTCCGACCCTGTTGCCCTGCACTTCGGGAGCGTGACTCACTTCCATATGTGCCCCCTGTTGGGTTTCTCTTGCAGTGGGACAAACAGGCAGGATAGAACTACCACGCATGCGCGGCGGTGCAGCCTGGGCGCGCAAGAAGCGCCTACTACGCGTAGTCCGATACCCGGTCAGGCGACGGTGCGAAAAGGAAGGAGAGATGATATTTCATGTGCATTTATGTTTAGTAAAGCCTATGGCTCGATTATATGTTAGAGACCAGTGGCCTGGAGCTGGGAGGAGAGCAGGTCTAGCTCATCGTCGGACTCGTCCCCGCCATCATCATCGTCGTCAAGATCGCTCACGATTTCGATGGCATCCTCGTCGTCGAGCCAACTGCCTGCGTCCGACCCCTCATCGTCCGAGTCTTCGTCATCGGACCCGTAGAAATACTCCACCGAGGCGGCCACCTTGAGCAGCTCGTCGTGATCCGGCGGTACCATCTTGGCATGCAGGAGGAGCGTGTTGACTGGGCACAGCGCGTCCGCGCGGCTCTTCAGCACCTCGAGCAGGCCGGGAAGTTCCATGCCGCTCTCCGCGACGAGCACACGCAGCGTCTGCAGCTTGGGCAGCGGCATGTTCTTCAGTACCGTCGCGTCGTCGTTGCCGTTGCCATCCGCAGTCGGCGAAGGACCCCCGCTCGCTGGCGGGATGTACCGCAGCAACTCGATAGCGACGTCGTTGATAGGCGCGAACTCGAACGTGAGGTCGTTGATGAGCGGGTGGGCTTGGAATATTCGAGCGAGGGTCTCCGTCTCCGGCCCGAAGCCTTCGATGTGCAGGCGGTCAAGGCTGGGGAAGAGTACCCGTGGGGCAACGAGGTGCTCGAAGAACGGGATGTAGTCCTCCTGTGCGGGAGGCTCCAGGAGGATGCGAAGGTCGGTGATATTCGGCGTGTGTACGAGGTCTACGATCTTCCGCATAATCGACCCCGAGAAACCGGCGAGTGACAGTTCGCGCAAAGTGGGGATTTCGATGATGTTCGTCTCGACAGCGAGCGGCCATGCGCTGAGTTCGTCTGGAGGAACGCAATAATGCAACTCCAAACGTTCTAGCGAAGGGCTCGCACGTATTACCGAGAAGTACTCGTCCATCGTAGGAGCGCAGTGTCCGAAGAACAGTCCAAGTTCGAGGCAAGCGAGGTCCGTCAATATGGAATCCATGATGAACGAATTCCAGCTCAACGGCGTTCCCCACAGCGTGGTCTTGATTAGGCGCGGTGGGCGCACGCCGCCGAACAAGGGCGCAGTGGGAGCCACCAAGGGACGAGGTTGCGGGTCATCGTCGTGGTAGCTCGGGTCGTCAACGAAGATTCCCAACCGCTTGAGCAGCGGTGCTTCCCCAGCAGCATAGAGCAGAGGTAGGAAGTGGTCCAGGTACTCCAGGGACTCGTCCTGGAACTCGACCTCAAAGTCGTACCAATGCCATGCATGGGACACGACTAGTTTGAAGCATTCGATGGATAATCGCAGAGCCTGGTCGACAGGGAGCTCCTCGGGGACGACGTCCTCGTCCTCAGAAAGCCGCACAGCATCCACGTCGAGGGTTATGTATAGCGGTGCACCCTTCGACCTGTCCAGCAGCTCGCGTAGCAGGTCTAGATGTATCGCGCCGTAGGCCAGGTCGATGTTGCCCATGACAGTCCATAATATTGGCGTCGCGAGCGCGACCTGGCGCCAAAGCCTGCATACGCTGGAGACGACGAGCTGGAACGGAAGATCTGTCTCCTCTGACTCGTTGGAGTCGTTTGAGTCGCCGCTGGAGCTGGACGTGTCCTCCCATTCGTCCTCGTCGTCCTCGTCGTGAATGGACGCCCCGATCTCGAATATATGCGAGAGCAGCTCCGGCGGAAGAGCCGCTAGGAGCTCGCCCATCGACCTGCCCTTGCTCTCGGGCAACTTGGGCTTGGCCAGGCGCGATTTTTTGCGCTTAGCCCTGTCGCGTGGCATGGTTTGACTGGGAGAACGTGAGCGGACATTCAAGCGCGTCTTTCCAGTCCCCCTAGCCAGCGAGCATGGCCTCGCTGGAGGAAGTGTTCCATGCCTCCCAGATAGCGTTGCATATCCCGGACCAGCCCGTTTCGCTTGCCAATGCGCTCGAGCTTAACGGCGACGAGCTGCTGGATCAGTTGCAACAGAACAGCCAGCGCGACCAGGCGTTCTTTGGTCAGCACACGCGCCTACGCATTCCCTCTGCTTACGCTGCCTGATTAAGATGAACGGCTGTCGAGCTTCCTGACGCTCACCATCCCGAACTTGCCTGTGAACGCGACGAACCCGCCCGCGATCCTGCTTCAGTTCGTTTCCCACCTAGCCATCACCCTCGATGCATCATATGTCGCGCGAACCGCCGCCCCGGAGCGCAGGGAGAAGCCTACCACACTCCTGACGCTGCCTCCGCACCTGACGGGGAACGCACGACCCAAACTGCAGGCCAAGTCGGATGGTCGCCCGTCGATATTCCCGCCTGCTACGCCCAACCCTGTGCCCTTCACCGACGAGAGCGACCGTGGATACAGCCAAGCAGAGACTGGTGTGACACTCTACTCCTACGCATGGGGTGATGGTCAAGCGGAGGATGCGGCAACATTCGCATTGCTTCGATGTCAACGACATGCGGCCTGGGTTGCCGTATATCGCTTGGATGTCAGCGTCGGTACGCCGCTTTTACAGCCCTAGAGAAGCTGGTGGCTCATTGCATACAACAGCATTCGTCCGTAATATCATGCAGAACCCCATGCTCTGCTTGACCGTATCTTCAACGATTCGCGATCGGCCCATTGCCCCCAGCCCTCAGCGGCAAGCTCTCTTTGACTTGATAACCTCTCATGGTGGCCAGCTCGAAGAGAGCCAACCTTCTCCAGCTGTTGCAACTTTTGCCAATGCCGACAATGATGACCTCCTGGACGACTTCGAGGAAGTCAACCTCCTTGACGGTCTAGCACCTTGTAAGCATCCCCTCCGACGGTTCGTAGTCACAACTCACACCTGTATACAGTAGGCGTCGACTTGCACTTGCCCAGTGCACGTATTGGACTGTCAATGCGGAAAGAGTCCTATTCCCTCTCTGGGCCTCTCTCCAATGGCCCTTCGACCATATCCTCTCCTTCCGCAGCTCGAGCTCTGCCTACTCTTCGCAAGTCCTACCGGAAAACATTACCCGCGGTCAGCGGCTTTGCGGTCAAAATGCGTTCTGTGCTAAGTCCCGCCGTCGTCATCCCGGGCGATATCGAGGACGAGCAGGAACAGCGCGAGACCGGTTCCGAGGAGCGCACGATTGTTCTTTGTGTGGAGCTTGAGAACACCGGCGAATCGAAACTAGGGTTCCAGGTCGATACCGTCCAGGTCCGTGTCAGTGGCGACGGTGCGCGGGCGAAGCTCATCGCCTGGGGCGAGCAAGCGTTCGAGAGTCCCGAGAGCGTGTTCCCGCTCCAGGTTGGCGCGAGGGAGCAGTATAACTTGCTTTATGCGGTCTCGTTTCTGCGGCCCACAGACGAGCAGGATGCGTCTTCGTACGGTCCCACACCGAATAGGCCACCCAACGATCTACTGCGCTCTGTGTCGATTGCGATCACGGGCAGGCCTTTTGAAACTCGTGCAGAGGCAGGCAATGTCGCTTATCCGACGCCGCCTTTCGTCACACGCTGGAGCTGCACGCTCAATCTTTCGCCCTCGCACCACAACCACGCGCAGTTCAACGACAGACCTGCAACACCTCTTACCGCTCAAGATGCGCTACCTGCACCACCGTCCCCATTCCCTACCTCGAGTCCACGCATCCAGCGCCCTGGTAGCGAAGAGCCTTTCAGCGGACCGAAAGTCCAATCACCAGCCACATTCGCAGGGAAGCGTCACACGCTGGGCGGCGGCGGCGGAGTCCTTGGTACTCCAGAAATCAAGCTCGCAAATAGACCCTTTTCGATGCCCTTTGGCCCTGGTGGCACACCCGGAACGCCTCGCACGGGAACGCCTGGCACGCCGCGTGGAGGGACGCCGCCGACAAACAAGTTCCTCCCGCCTCCCCCGAACATCGCATTCCAACCGTCTTCGGCCCCGGGTTCTCCTCTGCCATCGCCATCGCTGCCACCATCACCTCGCGGCGGCCCCCTTATGGAGATGTTCCCGCCCATGCCGCAGTACGCAATGGGCGGCCCACAGCTCGGCGCCGTCACACCCCCAACGCCCGCATACCCCGCATTCTCTGCCGATACCCCGCATCCAGCCACACCCCGCGCGCTGTCTCCCATGGCGGCTGCCGGCGCCGGTTACGCAGGCCCCAGCATCGAGGCACGGCGCGAACGCGTTCCCGCAAACGTTGGGCTCGGCCTGCCCCTCTCTCCGTTGCCCATCTCTCCCGGCACGCGGACATTTTTCCCGCCGCCGGGCACTCCTCTGGAACGGCACGCGATGGAGCCCATCGTCGTGTCCATCGGGCTCGTCTCCGAAGACGGGTGCGACGGCAAGATCTACGCGCTCCGGCAGCCGTTTTATCTGGACATCTTCGTGTTCAACCAGAGTTCGCGGACTCGCAGACTCGAGATTAGCCACCCTGAGCCCGCGCGCAAGCGGCGGAACACGGCCGCAGCAGACCAGAAAGCGGCGCTGGACCTGGTCATGCAACTTGACGAGGACCTCAAGGGTCCTGGGCTGCTCCCGCTGGAGAATCGCATACGCATCGGGTACGCCGGCTGTCCATCCCCGTGCAATGGTTGTCTTTATCTAATGTGGACTGTGGGTTCCAGGCCATTGCGACCGAACGCATGCCAGTCGGTGCGATTCCCGTTCGTTGCATTGCAGCCTGGGGTGCACGCGATCACCGCGCTTTCCTTAACGGATGTGGAAACGGGATACACAGTCAACATGCGGTGCGTGTATTCTCTAACCGTCCACAAGTATGCATGGCTCACTATAATCCAGATCGATCATGGACGTCGTCGTCCACGAAGCTGCTGCTGCGTAGCTATTGTATTGTTGTATATTATATGAGACATAGATCACGCATGCAGTCTGCTCCCGAGACATGCATTGCCATCGATAGTTACGTCCAGAAGTGCGTGGACAAAAGCACAAAGAGAAATCTCCGCGGCCTTGCATGGTCGGCGTATCGCGCCGCATATAGCCGCTCAAGTTCTGGAACGTTCACTTGAACCTTACCCTCCTTCCTCCCTCTTCCTCTCAGTGGCCACTATGTCTGTGACGCCAAGGTCCGCGGCCGCCACCACTGCCCTGCGTCCCTCATTAACGTTAATCTGAGCGCAGGCACGCATTCTACGAGACGGACGAGCGCGTAACGCTCTCCATATTCGAGAAGAACGTCGATGCGGACAAGGTCCAAATCAAGTTCGAACCTCACAAGGTGTGCTGCCAAGCCCATCCTGACGCGGACCTGTAATCAACGTTGTGCACTGGCAGTTCTCGTACGAGCACGGCGACACCAAGCTCGTGCTCGAGCCATTGCGATCCGCCATCGACCCCGCCGGCAGTGATTACACCGTCGGCAAGGTCAAGGTCGAGGTGCGGTTCGCCAAGACCATCGCCGGCCGTTGGGGGACGCTCGTGAACGAGGGCGAGGAAGGTGAGCCTGCTTCCACGTCGGGACCGAGTTGCCACAAGACACCAACCCGTCACCTTCAGCCGCACCCATTGCCGCGGCGACATCGCAGCCCGTTACGGAGGCGCCGAGGAAGCAGCGCAAAAACTGGGATGCGGTGACGAACGAGGTGCTCAACAAGGAGAAGGACAAGACGATCCAGGAGGACCCGAACGCCGGCGGCGACGCGGCGCTGAATGGCTTCTTCCAGCAGATCTACGCCAACGCAGACGAGGACACCAAGCGCGCCATGATGAAGAGCTTCACCGAGTCCGGCGGCACCGCGCTCAGCACGAACTGGGATGAGGTCGGCAAGGGCGCCGTCCCTGTCCGGCCGCCAGAGGGCTCCGAGTGGAAGAAATGGAACTGAAAACAAGGCACGGGCCCTCTCGTCGACCTCTAATCTGTGGGTTTCTCGCGATCTAGTTGCATCTGCTGTCATTGAAATATGGAATTGTTTGACCTCTGTTGCAATTGCGCCCCGCCCCGTTCGTACAACATTCGTTCCTGACGACCTCACTGCTCTCTCATTCTCTTAACGTGCCAACCCTCGTCAGTATCTGTCCGGCGTGGGGTGTAAATTTTTAATTTCGTCGCTTGAATGTGGCCGCAACTCACCCCGCGGCGGCGGCGGCGGCGGCTTCTGAATTGCATGTCGTCCTTGTTCGCAGGCCCACCCGAGACAGAAGACCGCGATGCGCGCCAACAGGACGTATTCAGACGGCTCAAGACGATCTGCGTGCCTTTGCTCGCTTGCACGGAGCTCACTCCCGCCAACGTGCCAAAAGTAGCAACGCTGTTGCGAACGTTGGCCGACGAACTCGACATCGTACCGGACGCCGTGAAGCCACTGAAGACCTCGCTCGTCTCCTATGTCTTCTTCCCAGTATCAACGCTTCTGCGTCGGAACGCGCTCGACCAGATTCCAGACCGTGTGCTGGAAGGCGTGTTGCGCGTGCTGGGCTTGCTCGCGCAACACTGGTGGTGGTCCGCGGACGCGCGCACATGGGAGCAGCTACTCATGCTTGTGTCCCTCGTCGTTGCTGGCGTCGACAGCAAAGACAAGGGACGTCCGTTGGATGAGCCCACCCAGCTGGCTGCCGTGCGCGCGTTATACTCCATCCTCGGCGGTCATGCACGCGCAGATCCTGCATCAACTGAGCGTCTGGAGACGTATCGAACACATGCGCCAGTAGCTGTATTGGGGAAGACCTTGGACGCGCTGCTCGGTCTGTGTACCAATGCAAATCCCGACTTGCAGCTCGACACTCTGCGGACTACTGGTGTACTGGTCCGCGACTTTCTCCCGGAGGACTTGGCGCCGTCCGTTATGCCCGGCGTTGTCAGCGTCATGGTTCGCGCCGCGCTGGGCCAGAATACTCGCAAGGGCTGGTCCAACGGAGATACCGTCGCCGCCGCCCTGGACACACTTTCTGGTATCGTGCTCAAGGCGATTGGCGACGACGTCTGCGTCGCTGCGGGCATTGTAGTTCGGCTACACGACCTCGCAGACATGGCCACAATCGTCTCGGAGGCCGTGGAGGAGGAGAGTCAGGCGCAGAGCGGGCTTGCCAAGCGCACGACATCGTGGTTGCGCGGGTCGGCAACTCAGCTTCATATCGCAATGAACTCTCTCACACCGCTTCTGGCACACGAGAACGCCGTGGCATTGCGGTCTCTGGTCATCCTCTCGCGAGACGTTCTCCAAAAGACGACGCTCACGCTCCTACAATCGCGGCCGCTGCTCGTGTCCTTTCTCCTCGCGCTCTCGCGATCGGACTATACCTCCGTCTCCTCCGGCGCACACAGCGCCCTCGTGACCGTCGCGCAGGAGCCAGCAGTACTCGAGCATGTCCTCGACATCGCGCGGGAAGCCATGGCGGATCTGCCGCGCCTCATTCGCACGCAGGCAGACGCGAAGCTTGCGTTGAGGTTGAAGCATATCCTAGCCGTCTGCTCCCTTTCGCGCGAGATTCCGTCGGTGGCGGGCGGTGTCGCGCGCTTGCTTGCTGCGGGAGGCAGCATTGAAAAGTGGGGTCTGGGCTTGCTCACCGCCCTTCATTTCGTCCCGCAGGCCGGGGTTGTGGCGGAAGCGGCGCTTTTGCTCGATGCCCCAGAGAGCGAGGACGACTGGGAATTCCCCACTATCCCGCTCGCCAGTCCCGCGGACCCGTCGGTACTCGCGTTGCTAGAGGAGACTCTGCGCGAGCTCGGCCGAGTCGGAGGGATGTACGCCGCCGAGTGGCTGGTTGGCCTCGGAGCGCACGAGCGGAGTCCTAGGTCCATTGCTGCTTTATGGTGCGCCGCGCACATCGCGGAGGGTGCGGCGCACGCCACCCTGGCGCGGTCCACAGGGAAACTATTCAAGGCAGCACGATGGATGGCAAAAGCTGTGGCCGAGCTATGGCAGGTTCGCGAAGAGGACGAAGTTGCCACTGACGTCCACGGCGCCGACGGCACGGAGAACGACAAATCGAGTCTCGAGTTTGTCAAGGGCCTGGTGAAGGTGGACACTAGTGCAGTCTTCCCCATGCCGCGCTCCGAGGCCCGCGCGGCAGTTTGGTCTCCGGAGTTGCATCGCGCTGCGGCTTTGCGCGTCATCGCCGCGTCGTCCTCTGCGCTGCGAGCCGCGTTCAGTCCGCTTTTACTGCAGACCCTCTATCCGCTCCTCCATGCGTTGGTCTCCCAGTCGCCGCTGCTGAGGTCCACTGCGATGGCCGCACTGCATAACATCGCGAGGTCCGCCGGATTCGCCACCCCGCGTAACCTCCTCATGTCCAACTTCGACTATGCACTCGCCGCTGCTGGCGCCCGATTACTCCGAGCGCAGCTTGACGTCGACGCGGCCAAGGTTCTTCGAATGCTTGTCCAGCTTGTGGGCAGCGACGTCGTAGACAAGATGGGTGACGTCGTTGCCGAAAGCTTCGAGCGGCTTGACGAGTATCACGGCTATGAGGTGCTCGTCGAGGGTCTCGTGGACGTCCTGCGCGAAGTTGTCCGCATCCTGTGCGAAGACGTCGAATCAAGGAAGCCTGTTGCGAATTCCGAGCAGCCTCCACCTCCACCGAAGCGGCTGGACATTTTCCAGGAGCAAACGGTGGAACAGCTGCTGCAGTGGCTGGAACAGCGACACAAGTCTCCGCCACAGGAGGACGAGGACGAGGATTACGGTCCTGCGCCTCGGGAGGCGTGGGGTAAGAAGGCCGAGCTGCAAGACGAGGACGAGGACCCAGGCTCCCAACCTGCGTACAAGGAGCCCGAGAAGCCACAGCCAACCGCGACGCACAAGCTCGTGCACCTCATCCTCTCCCGCTCAGTGCCCTTCCTCACGCACTCCTCCCCGCTCATACGCGCACGCATCCTCGGTCTGCTCACGTCCGCCGTGCCGGTGCTAGGCCACGACAACTCGGAGAACAACCCGGGCATCCCGCTGCTTCTACCTCAAATCCATCGCGCCTGGCCGTTCGTGCTCAACCGCCTGGGCGACAGCGAGCCGTTCGTCGTGGCCGCAGCCGCCGGCCTTGTCGCTGCGCTGGCGGCATCGCCCGGTGCGGGCGACTTCGTGAAGGCGCGCATCCGGGACGACGTGTGGCCGCGGTTCAAGACCATGCTCGACGCCCTGCAGGTTGCCGAGTCGCAGAGCGCGCTCGCTCAGCGCCGCCCTGGAGGCTCGACTGCTGCATCTGCGTACGCGACCTCCACGCGTCTCCACGTTGCCATGCTACGCACGATGGATGTTGCGCTTCGCGGCCCAGGCGGCGCGCAGGACACGGAGGTCTGGGAGATTGCGGTGGCATTCCGTCGTTTTTTGGACCGTGGGCAGGACGCCAGTGTCCAGAAGGCCGCCCTGCGAGTGTTCAGGGCTCTGAGGGCGGCGAACGAAGACGCCATCTGGCTGGCACTCAGTGCTACCGTCGGCCATGACTTGCTCGCGGATGAGGGGACTGCGACTGGCACTGCGTTTCCCACTTGCTTGCAGAGAAATTGGGATATAAAGGACAATGCTATTGCTGTACTTTCTTGACATCGATAATACTGTACGCTATAGACGAGCTAGATTGATTTTCTCACACCCGCTTGCATGTACGGTTGGAGGCTCGTAACGTGAGGACCTGAGCCTTGTGCAGTCAGCAGTGCATGTGCCTCATGTCCACACAAGAAACGAGGACCAAACCGTTCTGCTTGTATTGCCACACTTGTCTCAAGAACGCGCGATCTACAAAAGCATAGGTAATTACGGGAGTGAACACATACGTGCCTGCGCTTAGCAAGAGAAGAATTTGTCGATTGTTTGTTTCAAGAAATGGGGAGCAGTAGGACCTGAGCAACTTCATGAGAAAGAGCACGCATTCTATCTCCGCGATGCGCCGATGCGCATTACCGATGCGCCTGCATGATCGCGTCCGAGATGAAGCGCGCGGTGATCTGCCGGCCTCCGAACCAACGCCCGTTGAGGCTGTCGATGGCCTTCTTCGCGGAGTCGACGGACTCGAACTGGACGTAGATTTCGCCCTGTGTGAAGGTTCAGCGGATGTCACGGCCAATTATGAACATGGCTGCTTACTTGAGAATCCTTCTCGATCTTGAGCGCGGTGACCGGGCCGTACTTGCTCGCGCATTCGCCTTTGACATCATCTGCAAGGTCCTTGTCCCAGTCAGGTTCAGTCTCCCTGTAGAATGGTCAATTTCCGGGCGTAAGAGCTGCTGTTTGAGGCGTACTCATCAGGGTCAAACATGTTGAGCAACAGGACGGAGCGAGTCGACAAGTTCTGTGGAATATTCTTGCGAACTCTGTGAGGCAGGGTCAGTGTGGGTAAGTTCAAGTGAGAGGCTGCATACTCGGGCTGCGAGCTTTTGGGAGGGTCGATTCTAGCAAGCTTCTGCATCAGCGCCTGACGGGATGCCGCGTTGAGATTACCACCTGGAGAGGAGTGAGCAGCGGAACGACATGAATACGATAGTACATACCGCCCGAATCCTCAAGGGAGTCGATGGTGGTGGTGTTGCGAACGGCAACACCCTTCTCGTTCACGCTGTTCACGCGCAACTAGAGAGCGTTAGAATCGCATATCCATTTCTCACAAACCAGACGCACCGTTCTACCAGCCAACTCAAAACCGTCCATTTGCTCGAGCGCCATTTTGGCGTCTTCAGAGCGCTTGTACTGGACGAAGGCGTAGCCCTTGCTGCGACCCGTGCCGGGATCCCTATGAAGATCAACGAAGTCGAGCTCGCCGAACGGTTCGAAGACCTGTTTGATGTCTTGCTCGGTTAGATTGAAGTGCAACGAACCGACGTAGAGCCTGCAGGGCCGAAGATGAGACATGTGTCAGGATCAGCGCGCGTACGCACTGCATGGTGCCGCCTTGCGGTGCGGTGACGCCGGGAGGCAGGTTGAGGCTGCAATGAGGTTAGAGCCATTTTCGCCACGTCAAGGGACTGTCTAACGCACTTCTCGCCGGCGTGAACTCTGTTGCGCTCCGCCTCAGTCAGCTGGACCATGATAGGGAGGCCCATGACAATCGTGCCACTAAGATCCAAAGCTTTGGTGACGAGGTCAATGGAACGCAGTTCGACGTAGCCAATTCTGTACCATGGGTTAGCATTCGGGCAGAGAAAGGTTCAAATCAACGTACCCCTTGGAGCGGCGAGATATCCTATCAGTGACAATGCGGGCATCGCGCACAGCACCTTCTCCAAGCTTGTCCTCAAAGAAGTACCCAAGATCGCGAGCCGTAAGACGAGCTGCGAGCTGGGAGACGAACACGGAACGAGCTTCCGAGTCTTCCTCTGGTTCGGGCTCAGCAGCGAGCTCATAAGTCGAGGGCTCGCGCCTGGTGGTGTGCTTAACGCGTGGGCGCTTCCTCCATGACATGGAATAAACTTGCCTGGCTGGAGGGGACGCTGGGCGGGGGGGACGTCCCGGGGGTCCACCGCTTCCGCGTCGGTCACGGTTGTCGTATCTGCGGTCACGATCATCTCTGCGGGAGCGGTCGTCGCGACGCCGGTCAGAGTCACGGGAGCGGGGCCGCCTGTCGGACGAATGCCTGCCGCCGTCGACGGAGCCGTTGTGCTGGGAGGGCGTTTTGTCGGTATCGTCGCGCTTGCGCTTGTTGCGATCCTCGCGCTCCTTGGTCTCAGGACTGCCGTCTTCTTCATCCTCGCGCTTGCGGCGCCGCTCCCGACGCTCGTCATCGCGGTCGTGGTCTCGCTCGCGGTGACGCGACTCACTGCCGCCGTCGCGTGGCTCGCGTTCGCGTTCGCGGCGCTTCTCGCGTTCGCGGTCCCTGTCCCTATCGCGCTCACGGTCGCGGTCCGAGCGGTCCCGGTGCGAACGGTCACGGCTTCTGCTGCGCCGGTCGCGGCCGCTGCGCTCGCCGCGCCTCTCGTCGGGGTCGCGCTTGGAGTCGCGGTGCCTGTCTCTGCGGTCACGAGAGCGCGAACGCGACCGATGCGAGCGACGGGTGTGGGGCGAGCCTACTGATTCAGCACGGGATCTATCGCAGCAATTAGCCAGCGGACGCAGCGGCCTACTACCCACGCACGATTTGTGGTCTGGCGACCTCTCGATGCGGTCGACGAGCGACTTGCCATTGGGCGACGACATTGCGGTTTTTCGCGGCTGATGAAGGTCACGGTGCAAGCCAGAGTGCGACTTGCCGAAAACTCCGCTGACACCGAGTCAACTTTCGGAATTCTTCCTGTTCGACGATCCGCCCGTCTCTGACGCGGGATCCACGATGCGTCTCTACCTGCTGGACTATGGCGCGGGCAACGTGCAGAGCCTGGCGAACTCGCTGACCAAGTTGGGCTACGCTTTCGAGTGGATCACTGCTGCGAGCGACTTCGACAATGCCACTGTCAGTGCTGCTTTGTATCGAGTCGTCGGCGGGCACGGTCCTCATGCGTTGCTGGCAGCATCTCATCTTCCCTGGAGTTGGCGCCTTCCGATCTGCTATGGACAACCTCGCCGCGAAGGGCCTCGTTGAGCCATTGCGCGCGTACATTCGGTCTGGTCGGCCGTACTTTGGCATTTGCATCGGGATGCAGATCCTCTTCGACTCCTCGACTGAGAACCCTGAGAGTCATGGTCTGGGCTTAATCCCACACCCAATCGTCAAGTTTGACGATGGGGACAAGTCTGTGCCACACATGGGCTGGAATGCGGTTCAGCTGCTCGACGAGCACGATGACTCGGCCGGGGTCAGCCAGAACGCGTTTTACTATTTCGTGCATTCCTACATGGCTCGCTATGACCACGAGTCGCCGTCTGCGCAGTGGGTGCACACGACATGCCAGTACGGTCAGGAGGTGTTCGTCGCATCGGTGAAGCGCGACAACGTCTATGCATGCCAGTTCCACCCCGAGAAGTCTGGACAAGCCGGACTGAACCTCATCTTGGCCTGGATATCCGCCGCTCCTGTCTCCAACAAGGTCTCCCCTGCGCGTCGCGTGCATGCCGTACCACCGCAACCAAAAGACCGCTTGACCAAGCGCGTCATTGCCTGCCTGGACGTGCGCGCGAATGATGACGGGGACCTCGTTGTGACGAAGGGCGACCAGTACGACGTGCGCGAGAAGGCCGCGCCCTCCCCGTCGTCCTCCTCCGGCCTGCAAGCGCAGACGGGCGGCGCAGTGCGCAACCTCGGCAAGCCCGTCGAGCTCTGCGCACAGTACTACGCGGCCGGCGCGGACGAGATCTGCCTGCTCAACATCACCTCGTTCCGCAGCTCGCCGCTGCAGGACCAGCCGATGCTCGCCGTCGTGCGCGCCGCGGCGCAGCAGGTCTTCGTCCCGCTCACCATCGGCGGCGGCATCAAGGACACCGTCGACCCCGACGGCACGCTGCGCTCTGCGCTCGAGGTCGCCGGCGCGTATTTCCGCGCCGGGGCGGACAAGGTCAGCATCGGCTCCGAGGCGGTCGTCGTCGTTGAGCAGATCCTCAACTCGCCGTTGTCGGCGGAGCGGCCGGAGAGTGGGATCGAGAGCATTGCGCGCGTCTATGGCCGCCAAGCCGTCGTCGTCTCCATCGACCCGAAACGCGTGTATGTCGACGCTGCGGCCTACGATGGCCCGTACCGCGATGAAATCATCCACGGCGCCGGTCCAGAGGCCGGAAAGGCCTGGTGGTACCAGTGTACAATCCGTGGCGGGCGCGAAGCACGGCCGGTGTCGGTCGTGCAACTTGCACAAGGTGTGGAAAAGTTGGGCGCTGGGGAGATCCTGGTCAATAGCATCGACCGCGACGGGTCCGGCCTTGGCTTCGACAACGACTTGGTTCAGCTTATTCGCCAAGCAGTCAAGATACCCGTAGTTGCCAGCAGCGGTGCTGGGAACACACAGCACTTCGTCGACGTTTTTCAGAGCACGAACGTCGAGGCCGCCCTGGCGGCGGGCATCTTCCACCGCAAGGAGGTGGAGATCTCGGCGGTGAAGGATGCGCTGAAGGCGAGCGGGATCACTGCGAGAATCGTATAGCATAACCCGATAGTTCGCGACGACCAAAACCACTCAGTCATACAGATGCAGAAACCAGTACGTTACACACAAGGAACGGGGAATGGAGATTGTTGAAGAAATCATCACGCAAACTACCCAGGACGACACAGTATGTCCGAATCAGCGCATAGAGTTGGGGAAGGGGAACGGGCGACGATAACGAGCGGGTTTAAACAAGGCGATCGAGCGAGCGGGATAGGGCAACGAGCTGGGAGGGAGGCAGGGAGAGAGAGAGATGTGGAGCAGAAAGCCGAGGAAAGATCGTCAAAAATTAGGTATCACTGCTTACTTGCCCCGTACGCCGCGCACAACCTTCTGCATCAGGCTCTGCTTGCGGCCTAAGCCGCCGCCACCGGGGGTCGTCTGACCACTGCCGCCCGCCGTTGCTGGCCTCTCGAAGTAGTCGCCTCCCTTCTTCTCGGGCGGGCTGAAGTTTGGCGTGGAGTTATTATTGTTGAGCGTGGGAAGGCGCGTGTCGTCGAAGGTGTCTTTGCCCGACGGCGAGAGGGGGTTACGCTGGAAGACACCGAGGAAAGAGTTATGGGATCGGTGCGTAGGGCGGGCAGGCGACCGGGGGCTGACCTGCTCATGGACGCCGAACTGGTCTGCGGTGGGCGACGACTCGTTCGAGCGCTCGTCCGTTGCCCCTAAAGGCAAGTTGGGGTTTTGCTTCATCTTCTTGATTCGGCCCAGCAGGGACTTGGACCGCTTCGGCGTTCCGTCCTGAGATGAAGACACATAGTTTGATGGCGATGGCAGGGCCTGGTCGTCGGAATCAGTCCTCTGCCCTGGCAGCGCGATGGGCGCTGGCGGTGGCAGCTTGCTCCGCGTCTCCCGCCGCTTCGGGGCGGGTCGTTCGTCGAGGTAGTCCTTGTAAACGTCACGAAGATCGCGACCATCGCGCGTCTTCTTGCCTTCGTGACCGTTGCGAACCGAGCTCGGTCTGCTATGGTCGCCACCGCCTGCGAAGAACTCCTCGAATGGTTCAGGCTCTGCGATGCCCCAAGCTTCCGCGAAAGCGTCGTGTCGCTTCTTGGGTGGAGCAGGGCCCCAGTCCGTGTTTGAATTCCAGCCCGGAGACGAGACCTTGGGATACGGCGAGTCGTTCATGCCTGGCGAGACTTGGGCCATTGCGGCCATGGTGGCCTGTGCGCGCGCCGAGAGTCTGGAGTCGACAGGCGGCACCGGGGGAGGAGCCTCCATTTGTGCTTCACCCTCGGGTGAATTGGCCCACGCCATCATAGGCGCCTTGTGCTTGTGCCTGTTGCGAGAGGGCGCACAGGCATCAAACGGGCCGTCATGGTGGAGGGCTGGGAGGCGGGCGTGATGAATGAGCACTGCGGACGCTGGCGGTGATGGGCGATGGCCACTGACCTATGTTCCCGACGCCTGAGATGTCGAGCTTGTCGATAACGTCCGTGTGAAGCCCAGTCTTCTTGCCCTTGGCTTTCCCTGGCGCGGACTTGGACTTCTCCAAGGGCTTGCCGCCCGCCTCGTCCGTGCGGCGCGAGGCTTGAGCGCCGCCGTTCTGAGACCTGAGGGGCCGGGGGGCCTGTCAACAACGCACAGGGTGGGCACTCCGAGGGTCACGCACGGGTTGGCAGACGTCTGGCTCCTGCCCAGCTTATTGCGCGCAGCGTCGGTCTTGACGGTCACGACGTCACGCACGGCTTCGAGCATGGGTTTCTGCTTGTCGGGCGACGGTACAGGGTCTGAGAACGGGTCTGCAGCGGGTGCCAGCTGGGTCAGATGGTGGTCCGAGAAGAAGGAGGCAGCAGGCTCACCGGTTGGCATCTTGGCTGGCGAGAGGCAGTCGACCTGCGGCTTGGCAGCGGAGCTCGACTGCAGATCAGCCCGGCACCCGGACTTGCAATTGAACTGCGCCCAAACTTGCAAAGTTGCATGCACAGATCCCTCGACCCCAAACGAACAGCGCAGCGAGCCGGGTTGATCTCATTATCAGCTATCGAATAATCCCTGGCTGTAATCTACAGCGAATATACTTATTGGGCCGTACAGCGATTGCCAGTCCATGCTGACGCAAAGCATTCAAGATCCCGACTTCGGTCTGAACAAGGTCAGCGAGCTCCAGACCGCGTCTTTGCCCTTCTCCCACGCCTGCGGCCCCCGCGCCTCGTCGCCGCCAAACTCGACCATCATCCCGAGCTTCGACCACTCGCACCAAATGCCGATCGATCCCGACGACGGACCGGTTCCGCCGCCCTTGCGATCCGGCTCGCCCAAGGGCGCCACAATGTCCTTCCCCGCTGTCTCAGGCGACACCGACAGCCTGGTCTCTCCGGATGTGCCGCCGAGGAATGACAGCTCTACGGGGAACTTGGGGTACGGCCGGTAGTGCGACGCCTTCGACTTCGCGCGCGCGTTCTCCGGCGACGAGTCCGGCACGTTGTATATGTCGATCGTCTCCAGCGCGAGTCTCTCCAGCGCGAGTCCCTCCATCTGCAGCCCCTGACTGAGCGTGTACCCGTCCGTGGGAACGAACTGTAGGCTGAGCCCGATCTCGAAGTAGTTGAAGTAGACGCAGTCCCGATACGCCTTCACCTCGGGAGGGGCGACCGTCGACGAATCGGAGAGGCCCGCCAGGAGCTGCTTCAGGCGGGGGGACAACGGCGACTCCCCCATGAGCGCGAACCAGTCCGAAGGCGCGGATATCATGACGTTGGGCGGTGAGAACAAACTGCAGCGCGCTGGGTTCGAACTGGACCTGTCGACAGCCGCGCTTCCTGATTCGGATGCGCATACGACCTGGCGTGAGGTGCCCGGGAGAGCACCCCTTTATACTTTTGGCTTGTAACATTTGCACAGCTTCTTGCTCGAACTTACCGCAATCGTAAATCTCCGCGGATCCTTCAGCGATTGCTCGACAGAGAACTGCGCTGGAATTGCAGTTATTGGTTCTACACCGACGAATTCGACACTAGCTAGTACTTCTCGGGCCGGCATGATTTGGCGCACGTTGAGCCCTGATAGTCCTGTAATACATCACCCAGACGCAGTCCAATGTACTTCACACATTCGATAGTGAGTCGGGGAGCGGGCTATATCGAGGTATGACCAAAGAAATCCGATCATTGATAGTGAAGTACCCTGGGAGGAGCTTGAGGGCGGGGTGCTTCCAGGATCGTCGTTGGTGCGCGAGGCGACGGGTGTGAATGGTGAGCAGACCGAACGTTGGGTATAATGATGTGTTCCCAGTCGAGAGGTCAGAGATGACAGTGCCAGAAGCTCAAGGAAGCCCCTGCTAGTGAAGGTCGAAATTGTGCTGGAAACGTGAAGAGCGCCACGGGTGTATCATTGCGTGGGAGCTATTCCCTTCGCACATCCCCCGCGGACCATGGAATGGATCCTCGATAACCTCAAGGAACATGCATCCCAGTATACGACATTGACAGTAGCGCCGGCATGATGCCACGAGGTTCAGCGTTGGGTGAATGGATGCGATCGGCGACAAGCAGAGCGCTGCGCAGACAATGGTTCGAAGACCACGAGCAAGCCAGAGGCGCTTCGACGTCGTCTGTGCGACGCGAACATACTATAGTAGCTCCATCCGAGTCGGTCGGCTTCAATTGTTCAGAATAAATATCCTGGAAGAAGCGACTCGGGAATGCTAACGGGAGACCACAGTCAAACGACGCCAGAAAAAAATAGCGCCACCAAAAGACAGCAGAATAAAGTGCACCGCCAGTCTAGACTGTCCATGTAGCAGCAGGACCGTGTGGGCAACGTGCGGGAATGATACAAACGGCGGGTTGTAATAACCTCGACGACTGGAGACAGCGAGAAGTCGCGAGAAACGCTACATTACGGCGTTTTAGAGACTTAGGAAAGGATGAGCACACATGATGCGCAAAAGAAGGTTTCTGAGACTGAGCGGCGAGACTGTACAGTGCGGAGGTTGCCGGTGTACCGGAGGCGGAATTACGGTTCGCGAGCAGCCCTCGTTAATTCCTCCCTTCCCCTTCCTCAACATCAGACCCGTCCGCGCCCAGCACCGGCGCCCTCGTCAAGGTGAGTGCCTAGGGGACGCGTCCAGCCAGCCAGGATGCGGTCGCCGTGTTATATGGTGGAGCTCTGCGCGCCCAGGACGCTGGCTGGACGTGTTCGCGACTGTGCCGACCGTGACGCTGACCGGGATGCATTGGCCCAGAGACTAAAAAATGGGTTTCCGCCACAACAACGTCCTCCCCGCGAACCACTTCCGCAAGGACTGGCAGCGCCGCGTCAAGACCTGGTTCAACCAGCCTGGGCGCAAGCTGCGGCGCCGCAACGCGCGCCAGGCGAAGGCGGCGCTGCTTGGCGTGCGCCCGCTGAAGCCGCTGCGGCCGGCCGTGCGGGCGCCGACGGTGCGGTACAACACGAAGCTGCGCGAGGGCCGCGGCTTCACGCTCGCCGAGCTCAAGGAGGCGGGGATCAGCCGCAAGGCGGCGCGCGGCGTCGGCATCGTCGTCGACCACCGCCGGCGCAACCTGTCCGCGGAGGGCAAGGCGCTCAACGTCGAGCGCCTCAAGGCCTACAAGGCCCGCCTCGTCGTCTTCCCGCGCAACGCCAAGAAGCCCAGCAAGGCCGACTCGACCGGCGACGACCTCACCGCCGCCACCACCCGCGCCGCGCTCCCGCTGCCCTCTGGCTCCACGCACGAGGCGCCGCGCAAGATCACCGCTGAGGAGCGCGAGTTCAAGGCGTACCGTGCCCTGCGCGAGGCCCGCTCGGAAGCCCGCTACGAGGGCATCCGCAAGATCAGGAAGGCCAAGGTCCGTCCTTCTCGAGAATCTGTTTGCTCACCGCTCAACGCGTTGTCTCGCCTTTGCAGAAGGAGGAGGAGGAGGCAAACAAGAAGAAGTAAACTCCTGTCCCGCGCCGCTTCCGCTCTCTCGCATGCCCTCCCCTCCATGTATCGCCCTAAAACCATGCTTTATGGAACGTCCCCCGTACTGCGCCTGCTCCTCCCTGCCTCGCCGTCTCCGAGCTTCACGAATTTGCATGTTTGGGCTTTACAGTTACATGGACGCCCTGGTGGGCTTGCTCTCCGACACAGTCGCGTCCGACGTCCGCTTGCCCTCTATCTCGTCGAGCAACGCATTCGAGTACCGCACGCACTGCTCATAGCACTGCTCAAATCCGGACTGGTGCAGACGTGAGCAAGCGCTGCTGCAGATCGTCGACAAAGCGCACTATGCCACCGTAATACGGATCGCGAATCTCTTTCCCGTCTTCATATGAGCCAAACAGCCGGACGACGGCCTTGCCGTCCTTGGGCTTGATGCGTTCCAGGTTGGCTAGGTTCGACTTGTCGGACGCAAGGATGTAGTCGAACGTCTTGAAGTCGGACCGGTCGATCTGGCGCGCGAGATGGTCGATCCGGACGCCGTGCTGCGTGCGATTGAGCAGGGGGGCGTGAGGTAGGGCAAGATAGATACCTTCTTGCATGTAGCTACCGTCCTGGGCAGCTGTGAGTACGTGCTGCCACACCATCGTGGAGAACGAGGCTACCGTTCGTCAGGCTCTTCGCCAATATGATAGCCTGCCTGCATAGCCGTGAGCTGATAAAATCTGGATTCAATGAGGGCTGGAGAGGACGCACGGTGCCACAGCTATCGACCTCGACGTCCACACCGCGCTCCTTCGCGACCTAGCATGTGTGGATCGGTCAACGCCAGCATATATCGCACGTCGTGGACCAACATGGGCAAAGACGGCCTCAGCGAGCGGGCTTCTGCAGATGTTGCCCAAGCAGACGCAGAGAACCTTGACCGCCATGCTCGAGTAACAAGTAGCTGTGGCACCGGTGCAAGCTGAAGCAGCGCGCGGCAACTTCCCGTCTCCATACCGATACCAATGCCATCGCCGCCGATTCAGGTGTTCCTCACGACCATAGCGTCCCAGCCCGCGCTGCGCCAGCGCCAGGAATACGTGCTGCGCATCCTGCAGGTCAAGAAGATCCCGTTCACGTCGTACGACCTCGCCAGCGACGAGACCGCGAAGAAGCTCTGGAGACGCAAGGCGCCGCTCGGTCTGTCGCTGCACTGCCGTTGCATGCTTGTTCCTGACTATGGGCACTGGCAGACAAACAGCAGCTGCCTGGCATTCTTGTTGGTGGCAGGTTTCCCGGGGTGCGCCTGCAGCTCAGCGGCGCATACATCGCACTGATTCGGCCACGTTCAGTCGTTTGCAGAGTTGTATGTGCGCATTCCTGCCGTCAGGGCTCGCTCTCACGCGCAGCCAGCGAGGACTCCGTGGAACACGATGAGCTGGACATCTTCCTGCGCCTCAAGGAAGAGTGGGACGCCGACCTCGAGGGCGAACGCCCCGCGCCGCCCGCCCAGCCGATCGGCGTCCCCGGTGCAGCCTCGCCACTGCAGATGACCGGCCAGAAGCCATCCTATGCACCCCAGCCGTCGCCTCTGGCCAAGAAGGTCAAGCCCAGCGAGGAGCTGGACGCGGGCGAGCAGCTGGAGGACCGGAGTCTGAGCGGCATCAAGGTGACGGAGGACGAGCTCCTGCAGCTTGTCTCCGACCTTGGGCTCGGTGGCGCGGATGCGGACGACCTAGTCAAGGGTCTGAGCTTTGGCGATAGCAAGCCCGCCGCCGGCGACGGCGACCAGGCCGCATCGGGCACCGCGGCGAAGGCCGCCGACCCCGCGGCCGCGGCTGCCGAGGCAGTCCCCGTCACGGCGGAGGCGGCGCCCACTGAGACTGCGGTGGGCGCAGAAGAGAAGAAGACTGTCGAGACGGCGGCGGCGTGAGCTGTGCAGAGTAGCGGCGGTTGTTATTCTTATTGTCAGTCGGGAGTGTACATGCGCGAATTGAATGTATAGGGGCTGTGCCGATCGTGTTTATTACGCTTGACGTTGCGCGAGACTTTCTTCCTTCTTCCTTCTCCCTCACCCAGTCCACCCATTGCCACCATCCATACCCATGGCCGCCCTGCCCGCAGACAAGATCACGCAGCTGTTCGAGAAGCACCCCAAGCCCAAGGACGTCACCTTCCAGTACGGCACCGCCGGCTTCAGGACGCTGTGAGCAGCCCTTTCACCGCTGGCGGGCGGCGCACACCAGACCTGACACCCGCCCGCAGCGGCAACCGGCTCGACTCGGTGCTGTTCCGCATGGGCATCGTCGCCGGCCTCAGGAGCAAGCGCCTCGACGGCAGGACCATCGGCGTCATGGTCACGGCCTCGCACAACCCCGAGGCGGTGGGTGGCGGCCCGCCAGGCAGCCAGTGTTGACACTGACGCGCGCGGCCCGGACAGGACAACGGCGTTAAGCTCGTCGACCCGCGCGGCGAGATGCTCGAGACAAGCTGGGAGGCGCACGCCACCACACTAGCCAACGTCGACACCGCTGCCGAGTTCGTCGACGCGCTCAACGCATTCGTCAAGACGATGAAGATCGATCTCGCCAAGCCCGCGCGCGTCGTCTACGCCCGCGACACGCGTCCCTCGGGTCCCGCGCTCGTCGCCGCGCTCCAGGACGGGCTCGCGGCCATCGGCGCCGACGCCCGCGACGAGGGCGTGCAGACCACACCCGTCCTGCACTACATCGTCCGCTGCATCAACACCAAGGGCGCAAAGGACGAGTATGGCGAGCCCACGCCGGAAGGGTACTACTCTAAGCTTGCCACCGCATACAAGAAGCTCGTGGTACGACCCTGGCTACCACCCGCAAATGTATGCGCCCGCCGGAATCCTGACGTTTTCCGCAGGGAAACAAAACCACGGAGGCGCCGCTCGTCGTCGACTGCGCCAATGGCGTGGGCGCTTTCGCGATCGAGAAGATTGCCCCGCTGCTGGAGAGCCACCTGAAGCTGGTCCCGCACAACGTCGCTGTCACCACGGAAGGCGCGCTCAACAACTCGTGCGGCGCCGACTATGTCAAGACCATGCAGAAGCTCCCGCCCTCGCTGGCGTCTGTGCTCAAGCCTGGCCAGCGCGCGTGCAGCCTCGATGGCGACGCTGACCGCCTTATTTATTACTACCTCGACGAGCGCTCCCAGTTCCACTTGCTCGATGGAGACAAGATCGCTGCGCTTGTGACCGCGTTCATCTCTGACCTAGTCAAGGGCTCCGGCCTTGAGGGTAAGGTAGAAGTTGGCGTCGTTCAAACTGCCTATGCCAACGGCAGCTCCACCAAATACCTGGAGGACGTGAGTTCTTTCTCCAATTTGTCTGTTTTGCGCCTAACCTTCGCGTTCTCAAGCGTGTCCCTGTTCGCTGCGTCCCTACTGGCGTCAAGCATCTCCACCACGCCGCCGAGCATTTCTCCGTTGGCGTCTATTTCGAGGCCAATGGGCACGGCACGGTGCTCTTTTCCCCGATTTGCCTGGAGACGCTGCGCACGCACGAACCGAGCACGCCCGCGCAGGCGACCGCCCTAAAGCACTTGAACAGCCTGACGGAGCTCATCAACCAGGCCGTTGGCGATGCGGTGTCTGACATGTTGCTCGTCGAAGCCGTGCTAGCCCATCGCTCGTACAACGGCGAGGAGTGGGACTCGTTGTACAGCGACCTGCCCAACCGCCTCGTCAAAGTCTCGGTCCCGAACCGCAACGTGTTCAAGACGGAGGATGCGGAGCGCCGGTTGACGAGCCCTCCGGGCCTGCAGACCAAGCTCGACGAGCTTGTGCGCAAGTACGAGGGTGGACGCGCATTCGTCCGCCCTAGCGGTACCGAAGACGTCGTCCGCGTTTATGCGGAGGCCAGGTCGCGGGGCCATGTGGACGGTACGCGCCTCGTTACGATCCCGAAGTTCCATCTGTCTGATCTCCATTTTGGCGCAGAACTGGCCTTCAAGGTTGCAGGGCTCGTTTACGACAGCCAAAACGGCGACCCTTCGCGGCGCCCGCGCGAGTTCTTGTAGGCGGCGCACGCCGTTGCGCCAGCGGACTAATCTGTACTGTATCGCCTCCATGTACCGCATAACACCGAGCGTCAGCGAATCAAGTTGGATACCGATAGCACGAAAATTCGCGATTTCCATACCCGATTGATTGCTGCCAGGAGTTTATCGAACGGGATTCGCCGGATAGTGCGATAAGATTAGATTAGATCCTGCGGGTGCTAATGAGGACATTGGCATGCTCCAGGCTCCAACTGCGGTCTCATGCCGTGAGCAGTGGATCGTCGCACTCCCGCGATGATTCCCATTCCCCAGGCACGAGCATGAGATAGTTGCGAGGAAATATACGGCGTTTAGTGCGCATAAAGGCGATCGAGACAGTGCAGCAAACATCGAAGAGGGGTAGCGGCCCAAGACGGATACAAGGGCGCCTCTCCGCTGGGAATCGGCAGCGGATCGCACCTCTCCCTCGTGTTCGCGGGCGGGAGCCAGTTCTGCCATCGTTTGCAGCGACGCGCGCGCGATGTACATCGTCAAGCTGCCATGGCAGACGCCCGGGTCCGGCCGCATCTCTCTTCCGCCGCGGGACCCGCCCCACGACCACGACGAGGACGGCGCGCCGTCCAGCCCGAGCCTAAGCCCCTCCTCGGCGCCGTCGACGCCCTGTAACAGTGCGCGCGAGATGGGCTCCGAGAGCGGCAAGGACGCGGGCACGCCGGAGACGGCTCACAGGCCGTACTCGCCAGTGCCCGACGTCCCGCCCGTCACGGCCCCGCCCCCCAATTCCTCGGTGTTCGTCTACCCGACGCGCTCTCTGCTGGCCGGTGTGCGGAGAGAAACCAACCACCGTGAGCAGCCAGTCCATTGCCACATGGTCCTGAGCTTATGGTTGTACAGGCGACACTCTCATTGCAGCGCCGCCCACGCCAGCCGCTGGCCTCGGAGACGTGCGTTTTGCGTGGCCGGTTGTCTCTGCGCCTTTTGTTGTTGAATAACGTCGGCCCCTTCGTGTAGCCCGCGGGTGACTACTTTCAAGTCAAGGATGCCAGGTCGCCCGGCGACTCTCGCGGTCCCAGTGCGTTGAACAGGGTTCCAATACCTTGGTAGTACTGATCTTACGGGTTTTGTGATCAGGGACAAATTTCAGACGCTCATCGGTGGTACCGTCAGGAGTTTCGTCCAGGACAGTGCAGACGTCCCGCCTGGAAGACACGGCGGCGGCGGCGGACGATTCGACACTCGGGAGTGCTGAAACCAATACCATATACGGGACATTACCTCCACGCTCGTCCATCGTCATGCTCCCTCCTGTCGACTCTCCAAAGCACATTGCGCCAGACGACGACTCTTCGATCGCGCCGGAATACAAGACCAGGCAGGTCGACGAACCAGAACAAGACGCCCGCGACGCCCAGCGGGCCAGCGAGGCGCGCGAGCAGAAACTCGAGGACGAGGCTCAGATGCGCCAATTCATCACAACGCGCCTGCAATACGAGCGCGACAAGGACGGCATCCATTATGTCCTCGGATACGCGGGAAACATCACCCGCTGCGAAGACGAGCCCATCCGAATACCTGGAGCAGTACAGGCATTCGGTGTCCTCGTCGCCCTCCGCAAGACTGCGCACGACAGCTTCGAAGTGCGCCAAGTCTCCGAGGTGACCTGCCCCTCTCTTTCCGGCTCACGCAACACGCTCATACCTCCGTCGCAGAACTCCGCAAAGATCCTCGGACTCAGCCCCACGTATCTCTTCGGCTTAGAATGCTTTACAGACACACTCCCCGAGGACCAAGCGGAGCGCCTCTTCCACAACCTCGCCTTCCTGTCCGACCTTTCATTCGACCAAGCAGATCCTGAGGATCAAACGCCGCAGCTCCTCGAGGTCTCTGGCTTCGGCGAGCCAGGCTCGGCACTGCCGGGCGATGCCCCAGACGAGCTAGACAGACGACGCTGGCACTGCGCCTGTGCCCTTCATCGTGCGCCGCAGCCTCCCAGTCTCGACGGTCAACCGCCCCGCGAGCCTCTTCTCGTTCTCGAATTCGAGATTTACAACGACAACATGAACCCAATGACTCCCGCACAAACCCCGCCCATGTCCTCGAACACCAGCAGCGCCAATTCCCGTCCTGGCAGCTCCGCGAGCGACTCTTTCCTCACATCATCCTCCGACTCAGAACCGACCACCACTACCATCGATTCTACGTCGGAAGCTGCAGTGGATACGGGCATGGAACGCAGACCAAGCCTGGACTCTGTACCCTCAAATGAGATCCCGACCTCGCCCACGGCTGACGACATCCGCGAGTCGACGACGATGTTCTCAAGCCCAATTCGCGAGATCGAACGTTTGCGCGCTGCTGGGAAAGACCAGCACATCCGCTTCAACTACACCATTGGCGCGTCGGGCTGGCCTGTCAGCATTCCGCCGCCTGCTGCGCGGTCTGCAAGGGGTCGGAGCAGGCGGGCTTTCAGGGCATCGCTGAAGACCAAGCCCCCACAAGACATCTGCGTCGACATGGTCTCGGTGATGAACCAGTGCAACGAGCAGCTCACCGCCGCGCTCGACTTGGAAACCTTTCTCAAAGTTGTTGTTGGGCTCGTCAGGTACCTGACAGGGTTTCATCGGCAAGTCCAAGTTGTTGCATTCCGACTGCAGTCCGCATTAATCTCGTTATTTAGTGTTTTAGTCTATCAGTTTGACGACGAATGGAACGGCCAGACCGTGGCTGAGCTCGTCGACCGGACCAAGTCTAAGGATATCTTCAGAGGACTTCATTTCCCCGCCAGCGACATACCAAAGCAGGCACGGGATCTCTACGCCATCAGTACGCCTGTTGCGACCGCGCTGTTGCGAGTTTCCTCACCCAGATGCGCAGACAAAGTACGGTCGCTGTACGACCGTGACCAACCGTCTGCTCGCCTCGTTTGCAAATCCAAGGAGGATTTGGAGACGCCCTTGGTTCGTGAACTGCCCTCCATCGAGATCTAACCTCAATCTATCGCAGGACATGACACATTCGTTTCTCCGCGCCATGAGCCCGATTCACCTCAAGTACTTGGCCAATATGCAAGTCCGCGCGAGCATGTCAATTGTAAGGGCATAGTATTTGGATCACTGTCGGACCTGACGGTAAATAGTCGATTATGGGCTTCAAGAAGCTTTGGGGTCTCATCGCGTGCCATTCGTACGGCGAGGAGGGAATGCGTGTTTCGTTCCACATGCGTCACATGCTTCGACTGTTTGCCGACGCGGTCTCTCGAAACCTCGAGCGACTTAGCTTCACGCAACGCTTACAGGCTCGCACGCTGGTACGTACCTTCGCAGCCCCTCTCAGTATTTCCCTGTTCATGGATCACTCTATAGCTCAATACCACGCCGACGAGCCAGAACCCGTCCGGATACATCATGTCCAACGCGGAAGATCTCCTCACGCTCTTCGAGGCCGACTACGGCATCCTCATCGTTGGGGACGGCGCGAAGATCATGGGCGAAAACGTCTGTGGGCAAGAACTACTTATTATTGCAGAATATCTGCGGCTCAAGCAGTACCCACACATGTTCGCGACGAAGTGTTTGAGCCAGGACTATGCCGACCTATACCTGCCATCAGGGCCGGACGTCATCGCCGGCATGCTCTACGTTCCGCTCACGCCAGACGGCAAGAACTTCATCGCCTTTCTGCGCAAGACCCATGTGCAGTACGTGCACTGGGCTGGGCAACCTGTCAAAAAGCAGAACGAAGTCGGTTTAGCGCTAAATCCGCGCGACTCGTTCGCAGTGAGCACATTGCAACCGTGCATTTATTCAACACTCATACTTTTTCGCAGACCTGGACGCAGCGCGTGTATGGTAAATGCAGGGCATGGGCAGGCGAGCAGATAGACACCGCAGCTGTACTCGCACTTGTCTACGGAAAGGTGCGCAGAACCCGTGAGAGTCTCCCTTCTATGTTCTGACTAGCCGTAGTTCATTGAAGTCTGGCGGGAAAAGCAGTCCGCAGCGGAGGCCTCGAAGTTGACACAGCTCTTGTTGGCAAATGCGAGCCACGAGGGTACGTTTCCTTATCCGCGTCCATACTGTTACCGACGAATGCCCTACCAGTTCGGACGCCATTGAATCAGATCATAGGGCAAGTCCATTCAACAGCAGAACAGTAATGAAACTTACCTTCATTGGTCGTAGATTCTTGGAGCTGGCTCTGGCGGCCCCGCTCGATGACGAGACTCGCAAGAACCTTGTCCGCACCCACCAGGCGTCCAAAGTAAGTACGATCGCATTGCATGGCTTGCTATCTAATAAGCCTGCCAGAGCCTTCTTTTCACCATTAACGATCTTTTGGACTTGACACGCCTTGAAACTGGTCAAGAAACCTATTTCAAGGAGCCCTTTGACCTCCCGACCGCCATTTTGGATGCTACAAGAATCTATGAGTATGTCCTAGCGAATTGTATTTCTCATTGAACTCTGAGATTGTATTCAGAAAGGAAGCCGCCCGCCGAAACGTTTCATTCGTTCTGGACACCGCGACATCTCCTTCCATGGTATGGGGCGATGCTAAGAAAATACGTACGGTTGTGGCCAATTTGACTGCCAATGCTGGTATGCGCGCCTTCCCTCTCGCATACCAATTGTTCACGGTTTCCCAGTCAAATACACGACGGAGGGTCGTATAACTGTCGCATGCCACGTCTTCGAGGAACCCGGCGAGCAGCGTGCGCCAGGCCAAGTCGTCGTCTCGGTCTCCGTTGAGGACACTGGCTGCGGAATTCCCGACGACAAGCTCGGCAGTCTCTTTCGCCAGATCGAGCAGTATCAAAACCCGGACGACATTGCAGAGAGTGTAGCCCATGCTGGTGACGTTGGTCTTTCGGACGGAGCAGGCAGCGCAGGCAGCGCGGGCCAGTCCAAAAGCCGGGATTTGGATCGCAAGACGTACCCGCTAGGTCTAGGGCTAGCTGTCGTCGCTCGCATCGTCCAGCAACTCGGCGGTCAATTGCACGTCGAATCGAAGGTCAACGAAGGGTCAACCTTTAAATTTGTCCTTCCATTTTTGCTCTACGAGCCGGGCCAGAGCTATGAGCAGGCCCGCCACCGGACTAACGGCGGTCAAGGCGACGACGCTCACACTGCGGGTGATCGCAGCCGATCCTCAGCCTCTTACGGATCCCCGTCGGCTCAGCAACAGTTCGAGGGCATGGCCAAAGCCCTCGGGTCCAACTCCGGCTCCTCCAAAAGCGCATCTTCGATGGTTCTTCTGCGACAAAACACGCTCGCAGAACTGCCGAGTGACGCTTCACGAGGTAGTGGCCCCCGGAACGGAGAGTACCCCATACCAGGGAGTCTCGTTCCCGTGCAGGGTCTCAAAATCGAGGGTCTCGCAACCGACCGGCGGCCCCATGGCTCCATCGGCAGCGACAGCGCGAAGGAACGGCGCAGGCTGAGACGCAAGGCCAGCACTGCGGCTGGTAAGCTTCGTGTCATGGTCGTTGACGTACGTGCAAGACCCCGCCCCCGTGACATATCTGAAAAATCTCCAGGATGATCGTCTGAACCGCAAAGTGCTCGCCAAACGGCTTGAGCGGGATGGCCATGTTGTTAAGCAGTGTGGCGACGGAGTGGACGCTGTCGATCTCCTGATGAACGGTGACTTCGCTTTCGACTGCATATTTATGGACATTCAGTTCGTCACTTGTTGCGAATCTCTAGCGGGTGCTAACTAAGACTCAGGATGCCTTTGATGAACGGGTTAGACGCGACGAAACGAATACGCGAGATTGAGCACGAAGAATCCGCCAAGTCTTCGCCCCACGGCGAGACCTTGACTCTTTCGCGCGCGCTGGATGCCAGAATCCCGGTCGTCGCCGTGTCCGCGTCCTTGAAAGAACGCGAGCGCGACATGCTCCTCGAGTTTGGTATCGACGGATGGCTTCTGAAGCCCGTCAATTACCAGCGGGTAGGCGACATCATTCGGGGTATCCACGACCGAAAGCAGCGCGCGCTCGACGTCTACTCACCCGGGTGTCGTTGGGAAGGCGGTGGATGGTTGAGAGACTCGCCGATCGAACACGAATTGCGCAGCCCCGTGGTTGACATGGACGACCTCACCCCAATGAACTGAATCCGCGGTAAAGTATGGCAGGGCGAGACACTCGCATCTCGCCTAATCCACGACAGTCTGCCTACACTCCGTGCACTATCACATCTCATCCACTGCCATTACTCCCCCGCGCATTCATTCTTGACCGCATCAACGATAGAGTCACAGCATAGATTATAGTTTCGCTCTGAATGGCTCGCATCTGTATCTCTTGCCTTGGGTATCCGGTTGCTGTAGTAGTAGTAGTAATAGTAGAGGTGTCATTGTACTAATTTCCATACCTCTCGACTGGGCTTTTGTAGGCCGTGTGCACGGCTTGTCTTGAACTCAGTGCGTCCTTTAATATTATGTAGCTGCCTGCGAGGGAGGCCTTGAAATGTGTGAACGTGATAGTGAAGCGTCAGTGGGACTTCGCTTGGCGAGCCACGCGCCGCCTTCCGCCTCATCCGCAACTTGCCCAGCGTCTCCTGCCTGGACCCCTCACAGTCTTTCCTTGCCTTCATTCTCAGAGATCATAATGTCCAGCATGGCAGCGAAGCTTGTCCTTCTCGCCTTGGCGCCGGCTGCCGTCCTCGGCGCCGTTTACACCGTCACCGTCGGCATTGACGAAACGACGGGCGACCAAGGCCTCGGATTCGACCCAACCAGTATCCGCCCCAATGTCGGAGACACCATCACATTCACGTTTGCGATGAATGAGTGGATCAAGGAGCCCAAGACCGTTCAGCACAGTGCTACCCGTGCGTGCTTGAGTGACTTGTCACGGCGGCCTCCAGACGTCTAATCGGGAGCTGTTGCCCTTGCAGAGTCCACATTCGAGGCCCCGTGCACTCCTCTCAAGGGAGGCTTTGACACCGGTGTTCACAACACTGGCTCAGTGCATACCAACACAGGCGACTCGTTCGACTTCCCGGTGCGTGCTCCACTTCATCGTGCTGCGGTGCGCGGAACTCATACACTATGAACGCGTAGATCACGTCGACGGATCCCCTTTGGTGAGCCCGCATGGTCTGGACGGAATCTGCGAGACTGATATTGACCTGAGGTTCTACTCGTCCGTCGGCAATGACTGCAAGACAGGCATGGTCTTTGCGGTCAACCCTCCTCTCTCCGGCGCGCAGACCTACGCCGCCTTCCACGAGGCAGCGCGCGCGTCAAACGGTGCACAGCAACCCCCTCCGTCCTCGGACAACAGCACAGAGACCACAGGTTCGGATGCGTCGACCCCGTCGCAGACGGACACGCCCCCGAACGCCGCAGGACGTGCCGCGCCCACTGCCTTCGGCGCACTGCTGCTCGGCGCCGCGGCGATGTTCTTTTGAACCTTTCCTGCCGGATGGAGCTCGTTGACTGGACCTTTCTTATTTGGTTTTGGGCGCTGTTCTCGTCACTAGCCGTCTCGTAGTATGACTGCTCGTTTCGCGCGAGCTTGTGGACTTTAATTCCCATCTACGACTTTCTGAATGTTGCGCCCGTGGAGTGAACGATTGTCAATGCCTTCGTCCGCGCACAAATAGCCTAACGACATCGACCCCTATCACGACGTTGAATCGGCATTGAACCATTGGTTGAAAATACCGACTGACGCACGCACAATCTGAGTTGTGAGCGCTGTGAGCAGCCTGAGCGCTTGTTTCATTCGTGAGCACAACGTTTTGGTGCCGCGCCGCCGCTACGCGTCAAAGCACGCGAGAATTGCTCTTCTCGGCTATGGCCATGGAGTCATTATGCCCAGCCAGCTGTGCTTTAGACTTTACTCTTACTCTCAAGCTCACAGCTGAGGTCTCTGCACTATGTGCCGCCTGCTCATCTACAAGGGGACGAGGCCGATACAACTCTCGCATGTACGCGACTCCGTCCTGCTGGATGGCCATTGCTGTTCTTGTTGCTGACAGTGCCCCTCGGTTATAGCTGCTCACCCGACCCGCGCACTCGATCATAAACCAGGCATTCGATTCGAGACTACGCGTCGACCTGCGCAGACCTATCAATGGTGACGGCTTTGGCGTCGGTGCGTGCCATTGCGCCGCTCGTGTGAGCTGGCCGACCGACTAAGAGCCGCCTCCCAGGCTGGTACGACAGTGTGTATGACGAAGAGCTCGGCAGGGAGCCCTGCATCTTCACGTCCATCACGCCCGTACGCGCACATACGGCCTGCCTGCCTCGCTGCCTGGGCTCATGACCACCTCGCGCACTGGCAGGCCTGGAACAACGCCAACCTCACGCGATTGGCGGAGAAAATCAAGTCCCCCCTCATCTTGTACGTGTACTGGACCCTCGACGTGCGAAATACACTCAACGTTCGGCGCGGCGCAGCGGTCATGTGCGCGCGACAACGGCCGGCTCTCTCTCGCTAGACAACTGCCACCCATGGAAACATGGCACGCTCATGGTACGAATGCGGCATCCTTCCGCATGTCTATGAAGTGACGTTCGTATAGTGGATGCACAACGGCGCTATTGCAGAATTCCACAAGATCAAGCGGAAGTTACAGGCGCGCCTACCGGACGACGTCTTCTCCGTTGTCCAAGGAAACACTGGTGCGTCCGGGGTGGCAACTGGTCCTCCGATCCCGCCCTTCTGACGCCTCGCCGCAAGATTCGGAGTGGTCGTTCGGCCTGTTCCTCTCATTGGTGCGTTCGGGTTCAACATTGCGCATTTAGAACGCTGATGGGCTCACGCCGGGGCCCAGCTCCCCGACCCCCATGCAAAGCAATTCACCCCAAACGTATTGCGCGACACCATGCTGGCGACAATAGCCACTCTCAACGAGCTGGCACACGATGCTGGCATCACAGAGGTATTTGTCGCACATCGTTTCGAGTCGTGCTGACGTGCCCCTAGCCGAGCTTGATGAACTTCTGCGTGACGGACGGCGAGAGCGTTGTTGCAACTCGATATATTTCGTCGAAACACGACGAAGCTGCGTCACTGGTGGGTTTGAACTCGTACACTGTCGTCTGTTACCAACCGAAGCAGTACTTTTCCTCCGGCACATCCTTCCAGGAGTATGCTACGGGAGGCCACTACAAGATGTCCAAGCTCGACAAGCGGGAGAACATCATCTTGATAGCGAGTGAACCCTTGACGTTTGAGAAAGGTGGGCAAACAAAGACTGACTATACTCGGCTGACAGCTTTGCAGCGGACTGGATGGAAATCAAGACCAATACCCTAATAATGATCACCCCCAGGATGAACCTTCTTGTGAGTTTACAATGCCCCTGCAGTATGATATGTACTCAATATTTGTAGCAAATACCTATCGTCGACGAGTTCTATGTGCCTCCCTCCGATCCTGCCTTCCTCCACCGAACAAGTGGGTTTGCTGCCCAGAAAGGATTCTTCGCGCCGCGGCCCAGCCCACCACTAACACGAGCTGACACGCCTGAGAAAACTCCGTGACATTTCTTGGTCGGTCGAGAGTCGACTGCTCGCATGTATTTTTTTGTTGTTGCTGCATTTTTTTGCCTCTTGCTTTGCATTACACGAATAGCATCATAATCTATGACATATTGGTGACGACGACCACCCTAGAACGTGACAGCGCAGGCACATGATATTAGTTGAGGGGTGTGGGATGGACTTCGCGGACTTTGTATCCGTGCTTGCGGCGCGTGGTGACGATGCCCGACGCGTGAGCGCACCTTGAAGGGATTACGACGCGGTCAAGCTGCCTCAGATCGCCACGGCCGCCCTAGATGACCCGAATGTTTTTCCTTCAGGCGCTGACCCGGGGCGCTGGGTGCGTGGTCGCTGCCATTGGAAGCGCTGGCTGTCGCACTCACCCGCAGCACGCAGGCTCTGGAACGCGTCCCAGATCCTGCTGTTCCTGCCCCTCGCACTCTCGACGCTGTCCAGATCCGCTTTCCTGCTGCTGTCGCTACTCCTCACGGTCCAGTCCTTCATCCACTGCACGCTGCTCTGGTTCTGGCAGTCGGCAGCCCTCAACTTCCTCCAGGTCCCCGTGCACCCGTTCCTCCTGCTCCTCTGCCTCAACCTGTTCTCCACCAAAGAGCAGCACACCGCGCTCGACGCCGTCGCCTGGTGGTGGGGCACAATCCTATCCTGGTCCAGCCCGGCGTTCTTTGTGTTCGAGGGCCTTTCGAGCCTCATTGTCGTCCAGACCCTCGGGCGCCAGGGCCGCAGGCTCATAGACTACGACGAGAATTGGCAATTCGGCCTGCTCGTTGCGGCAGCAGCCGCGTATGTCGGTGCCGCGTGGTGGATAGTTGCGGTGCGTTCCCAACGTTTTTGCGTACGCGGCGAATCTTATCTCGGTACGTAGTCATATCCATGGACAGCAACAACGCCGCTCTCGTCGACGCTGCTCGGCGTGGCGCTCTCCTCGCTCCTCTTCCTCACTCTCATCGGGTTCGCATTGCGTCGCACGAACGTCATCGAAAGCGCGGGCATGGCTCTGTTTGTCGCGTATAATTTCTGGCTTTGCGCGGACGTGACGGACCCGCGTGTGAACGAATGGGTTGGATTCACATCCTAGTACGTTCTCGGCCCTGCAGTTCACTCCCTACGCTGACGGTTTCGCCCCTGCAGCGTCCCATTGCTGGGCAATATGGTGCCCCATCTGCAGACCCTGGTCTCGTTTTTCACAACCGCGATCCCCAAGCCGACATTACTGGCGTTGTTCTACAGATTATCTATCCTTCACTTCGCCTCGCGTATCATCCCCACCATCGGCGCCGACGCATGGGAAGGCGAGACCGGTGTAGACGGCGGCTGGGATGGGCGACCGGTGGGAACGCATCGCATCCATCGCATAGCGTTCTCTGACAATTCTCACACAGTCCTCAAATCTCGTTCGGATTATATTGACGTATCGCCAAACGATATTCACGACAGTGTACTCGCACCTTCTCTGTGCGTCCTTGTAATGCGCTGTTCCCGCTTCCCACTCATGCACCTACAGTGCTAGACCATTCGCAACAGGTCTGGTGGAGATGGGCCAGCGTCTTCTTCACGCTGACGATGTGGGCCCTGGAGCTGGTCGTGTCGTCCGAGGACGACGATATGGACGTCAGCGTCAAGACGTGGAAGGTCGACTAATCGCACTTTCTGCCAGCCAATCCACGCTTGCGCCCGAGACAGTCACGGCGCGCAGCTCGTACCTACATGCAACCTACAGTAGATTGTATATTTGCCTGCTCAAGCGAGGGTCCGGGCAATGTGGCTTCATTGAATTCATTGTGCAAAGATGGTAGAACTGGTCCCACGACAGCGTACAGATTCGTGCAGGGTCTTGACTGAAAGTACTACAGTAATGCTCTATGTTAGGTTCCTTGAGGGATACGCCAACCTGCGTCAAGCAGCCATTGCCACCTTGTCCTTCTCGTATATCTTTTGGTGTTCCTACGTGCATGTCAGCGGGCGAAAGAGCGTGGATACCAGAATACAGACAGGGCGATGAGAGGTCTCGTGGTCGACGTGAACGAAGGCGCGTCCAACGTTTGGCAGAACTTCGAGCTTGTCCTGCAACTGCTGGCTGACATCGTGTGCTTTCCACAGCGGCGTGTCGCGCGACATGACGACGTCCACTTCGACGAAGTAGTTTGGCCCGCTCTGAGAGCGTCTCTTAAGCATACACGCAGCAGAGACCGGGTGCGGACGTACATGGTATGCCCGTACGGTATCAATTGCATCGAAATCCTTGTGGAACATGAGCGCCTTGTATATCACGAGCTGCAAGAAGTCGTGCGGAGCGGAGCGCCCGGCGAGGAGGCCGAACTGTCCATAGATCGTGTGTGTCCAGGACAGGATGATGCCCACGGCGATCTGCACCCCGCATGTCAGTCAGGAATGCAGGACGTAGTGGCGATACGACGTACGATGATGGCCCCCGTGGGGTCCAGCCCTAGTTACATTATGCGGGGTCAGAGCCCGAAAATGGGAGCTATGCAGTGAGCGCTTACACCAGCGCAACTTGCTGCCGCCTGCAGACATGAGGATGCCTAGGGAAATGATGAGAAATGAGGAAGTTGGGCGGGGCGGGTACGAACCAAACGTGTTGATGAAGAGATCGTTCCTATGATCCTCCCAGAGCATTGCGACCTGGCTTGACTGTTTCCGGAACATGAAGCAGTAGAGAAAGAGCAGGAACTTGACACCAAGCGCTGCGCCCACTGCGACCAAGGATGCGACGTGGAATTCATTAAGGCTGCCGTCTGAGCTGTGGACGATGACGACTCGGACGGATTCGACAACAACGACAAGATTGACCGCGCCCATCCTGAGCCGATGTAAATGACCAAGAGGAGGGCATTCTCTGCGAACACATACAAAGAGCCTTCGGGCCTGAGTCAGTACGGAGAGCTCGGGCGCCCAATGGATGACTGACCGTAGACGATGTTGCCAATTGTCTCCAGACGACTACCCCCGACGGGCCATTTCTTGACATCCAGCTTTTGCGCCTTGCGGTGCAGCCAGAAGAGCAGCACGTTGCTGAAGATGTCAAAGACGGAGTCGATACCGGTTTCAAGAAGAGACAGGGACCCAGAAGAAATGGCGGCGTATACTGACTGTGTCAATGTTTGCTAGCGACCATGTGGTGAAGCGCTCACGTTGTAACGCGCAGAGGGCGAGGTTAGCGCCCAGGCTTGCATATATGGCAATTTTGACCTATGGAAAGGTTATCCAGGAACCCAGATGTCCATAGGCGGCAGGCGTACACCTAGTCGCGAAGCCTCGGCCTCTTCTTCGGCCTCGGACGTGTGCTTGTCCATGGGCTTGAGCAGCGCCTCGATGAGCTGCGACGCGGATGAGCGCCTGGAACACGATTCTGCGATGCACGCACGTTGTTCTGCCCTCGATGAAACCTTTCCACGCGCTTGCCCTTCTTGCCGCGGGAGCGCAGGGCCGTCAGCTCGTCGTCCGTCTTGAGACCGGCGCGCAGGCCAAACGGGTCCACATCCGTCTTGTCCAAGGGCTCGGGCGAGTGGGGACGGCCGCGTTCGATGTCGCCCATGAGGGTGGGGGAATCCCGCAGGGAGGCTGGGCGAGACATGCGCTGGGGTGGTGGTGAGGACGCGAGCGTGCCGGGGGGTGAGGCTGATGAGGCGTCTGCTCTTAAGATGCGGAACGAATCCGGCTTTCACACTCAGCGAGGCTTGGCGCAGCGGGAACGACGGCCGCGGCGGGCGTCGTTGTGCGCGCGGGCGGCCAGCAACGCAGTGGCGGAGGTCGACCAGGCCCAGCGGAAGGGGTCTGCCCAAAGGAACGGTTTGCACGCCAGCCAGACTGGTGGGTCGCTGTCTCCGTTGTGTCGGGTCGGATCCGCTGCCAAGCACCGCAGCGCTAATAGTCTCGGATAAAACCAGAAGGCCCTTGGCCCGACCATTCACGCCACCGCCCAGCATCGTCATTTGTCAAGGGAGAGATACTCAGATAGCAACCGGACGAACAGGCCCGCCGGGCAGCCACAGTATCTCTCTATCAGATTACATTTCGGCAGCAATCCAGATCTACCCGGTCAGGTCGGCCTCTCGCAGTGGCCTCGCCGGTGTCTCAGCCATTGGGAGTGTGGCCATTCAAATGAGGACGGCTCGGGTGTGATATCACCCCGTCCAGCTTCTCAGCGGGCTGGCGCTGATTGTCGACCATAGAGTATAATCGCCAGCGTCGCTGAAGCCGCACTCGTCGCTGGTGATTATGTAATTGGTTCCAGTCATGACGTGCATTCCTGCTGACGTGATGGTTCGCCGGCAGCCGGTGGGTGATACGGGCTCTGAGCTCTTCCTTTCCTTCCACCACTTGCAATGGCTGAAACCGCGGACAAGATCGCAGGGAAGATCATCCTTCTCGCAGAGGTGACACCCGGGTGTTACTATATCCAGTGTATCGGCAATCTAATCGTAGTCGTAGATCGAGGCGAAGCCTGATAAGATCGAGGAGGTGCAACGCCTGCTGCTCGATGTGAAGCAGCACGCCGTCTCAGAAACAAGGTTCGCACCTCCCGCTGAGCTGAACCGCGTCATTCAATCGATGTTCATCGTCAGCGAGCCGGATTGCCTCACATATCGTGTGTCCAAGTATGGCACGAAGTTCGTCGTCTTTGAGGAGTACGTTTTACAAGCCGGCCAAGGCCTCACACCATTGACAGTATACACAGGTACAGGAACCTTGGCGCCATTAAACAGTGCGTCCCTATGCTTAGTAGATCTAGACATGTTTGCAGGTCTCTCACCGCTCGATCAGTCATTTCGACTCGCACGTTTTCCAAACGCTGGCGAAGAATTTCCCGGAGATTGTGGCTGCGGCCCCGAAGCTGACGTACTATGAAGAGCTTTGAACCGTCCTGTGAGGATTGGAGGCCGGAAATGTAACACAGTCGTCGCTGCAATAACAACATCTGTGCGGTCTACAGGCTTGCACGCGTGGTCCACCTTTGAGCACTGCTCAACGATCGAACAATTCGTACGAAAAGAGTAATCCTGCTGCCATGTCAAAAGAAGCGCTCGCAGGGCTATAAAACGCGATACGGTCTTGGGGTTGAGGCCGATCACCGTCCCTTCTTCAGCAGGCATGAGTGCAGCGACCAGCACTACCGGCGGAAAGGTCGTGTTTGTGGCAGAGGTGAGTCCGTATCCCACTGGGCGTGGCGGCACTCAAGCGGGTGATCGCCCAGCTCGAGGCAAAGCCGGAAAGGCTCGAAGAGTTCAAAAAGCGGATATACGCCGTCCTTGCCCATGCAAACTCTGACAAGTGGGTCATAGCTTGCAACACCTGAAAGAAGTGCTTGGAAGTGACATTATTTGCAGGGAGCCTGGAACGGTGACCTACCGGGTGCTTCAATCGGAGACGAAGTTTCTGGTGTTCGAAGAGTGAGCGACCGAGGACCCACTCACTGTACCTAACCTCCTCGCAGGTACGCTGACCTAGAGGCAAATCACTTGTGAGCGTCAACGAGCAGACGCTCGGCAAGCACTGACATGGTTTCGCAAATCGCCCGCTTAGCCACCTCAAGACCGAACCGTTCCTCCAACTGAAGGCCCTGTTCGCGGATTCGTTAGCAAAGCCGCTTAGCGGCCAGTACTGGCAGGAGCTTACCGTCCGAGAGTGAAAGGACAGATGTTCTTCGTGCCCAAAGTAGTCGCCCGGGGAACTGCCAAATGGAGGAGATTGGATCGAACGTCATCGCTGATTGTATGCGCCGCCGGGATGCGATAAGATCGACGTGGAAGCAATGTCGCTCTTGAATTGTAACGACCATGTCCTCCGCAACCAAGAAAGTGTTCTTCCTGGGCGCGACCGGCTACATCGGCGGTAATGCCCCATCCCACATCGCGGGCTTGCGAGTGCTCAGCAGGCGAAGGTGCTGCGTTCGTCAGGATCCACGAAGTCTTCCCCGACTTTGAGTACACGGCGCTCGTGAGGAACGCGCGCGACAACGATAAGATCAAGGCCGCGGGCTTTGCGCGCGTGGTGCAGGGCAGCCACTCCGATCTCGAGGTACGCACCAACGACCAGGAGTTGCACTTGGGGCATATGATTATCCAACTTGGTAATCGCAGCTCATCGAGAAAGAAGTGGCGGCTGCCGACATAACAGTCGCATGTGCCGACGCCGACGACATGCCTGTGGTCCAGGCCACGCTGCGCGGCCTCAAGACGTACTTCGAGCGCAGCGGCAAGCGTGCAGTCTACATCCACACCAGCGGCACCGGCGTCGTGACTGACAAAGCCGAGGGCCAGCTGACGCCCGAGGCGCGCGAGAAGAGCTACAATGTGCGCCGCATTCAGTGGAGCTGGGGGCGACAGGCCTGACGTGAGCGGGGCGCGCAGGACAACAGCGAGGCCGATATAGCTTCCATCCCGGAGGACAAGCCGCACCGCGACGTCGACCTGCAGTAAGCGCCGCACGCATACAGCCGCACGCATGCTGAGCGACGCAAGGATATTCCGCGCGGGCGAGGAGGGATACGTGAACGCGTACATCATTGCGCCGTCGACGATTTACGGCACGGGGCGCGGGCCCGTGCGCACGATCTCGCAGCAGATCCCAAACATCGTGCGCGTCGCCGTGAAGCGCGGGCGGGGCTTCGTCATCGGCGCGGGCACGAATGTCTGGCCGGGTGTGCACATTGCCGACCTCGAGGAGCTGTACGCGCTCGTGCTCAAGAAGGCGCTGGGCGAGGATGCCGTGGCGAAGAAGGAGTCGCCGTTCGCGCGGTTCTACTTTGGCACTGCGTGCGAATTCGAATACGGCAAGGTCGAGCGGCGCGTCGCACAGATCCTGCACAAGAAGGGCCGCATCGCGCAGGAAGATGTCGACCAACTTAGCCTGCAGGAAGCCATAAAGTTCGAGCCTATGCTGAGGTGAGTGTATTGACGGCGTGGAGTGAACACGTTACTTACGAGTGAGCAGCTCCGTGGCGAGGAACTCCAGGACGAAGGCCGACCGCGGCCTTGCTTTGGGGTGGAAGCCGAAGTCGACCTCGGTTTTTGACACGCTGGAGGAGGACGTCGACCACACGCTCACACAGCTCTGAATCTCGCAGCGTAGGTCGCCGCGCAACCCAAGGTGCCATTCGTACAGTATTAAACGACCGCGAATCTAAGCTGTCTCTACCACGAGTCCGCGGGTATACCGTGCGCGCCTGGAAAAGAATAAAATATCACTTGCCAGCACGCTGCTCCGCCCGACCGAACTCGCTCAGGGCCCTGCAAAATGCGTCTTCGGTGAGCGGACGGGCGTTGCCTGGCCACCATTCTCCTAAGGAGAAAGTCCGCGGCGAGTTGTGACTGAGAGCTATTCAGTTTGACATCCGTTGTGGCTACCGTATGGCTCACTAAATCTCAGCAAGTCGCGTTTGCCACGGAGGAAAGCCATGCATTTCCAGTGGGCGATTACTGGATCCTGTCACACGGTGGACGAGCATGAGGTCAACTTCGGAAAGCCCGGTCATTTCTGTAGGAGAGCATGAGAGGGTGCACGGGGACATGCAATAGAAAGCTCGCCGTGTATCAACTCATCCAGATCGTTGACCGGAGGGCATTTGAGAATGTGAGGCTTGACTTCAATAGCCTTCTCGGCAAGTACTCGAGCGGCAGCCGCCAGCTGAGGCTTCCCCGCGTCGCGCGACAACACGTGTAGTGTTATACTCGACGATGCGCTGGGTACAGTGGCTAGTAGCAGACATCAGATTACACGTGAAAATGCGAAACGGACGCGCTCACATGGATGACGGCGTTTGCGCAGCCCAGGCCCGGCGGTCTCTTCGACACGGGCACCCGGGCTGAGTCGTAGCGTGACTATAGAGCTGCGAGAGGGCTCGGGTGACCACGAGCGTGAATTGGATTCGGAATGGTCGGACGGTGGAGGGGTTAGGGGGTGTTCGAGTTGGTCCCGCGCATGGCCAGGGCTGGCATGGAGCTCGAGGCGGTCTGCGTCCAGCTCATCACAAAGATCGCTTGCACACGACAGTACAGTCCCTATAACAAGGTGATCAGACTATGCACAAGGGCAGAGACCGGCGGGCGCACCGTGTCGATCGTAGATGCTCAGTTCCGGAATTTGCAGCTCTTCGCACCAGCGCACGACGCGCCGGGTGCTCTCTATTAGCGCGGCCCTGACGGCTGCGGAGGTCGCGTCACGCTCGTGCACAAGCGTGACTGCTATATGCCGCGGGATCTTGCTGAGAGTCGGCGCGACGGTCGCGACACGTAACCGTCTGCGGGCCACCGCGCGCCACGCATGCAGGACCGACGACGCGAGGCGATAAATAAGGTGCACGAGAAAGAGCAGCGCGCTGGCTGCTATAGACATGGATCCGGCGGGCGGGGGAGTGGGCAACGCGTGTCGGCGACGTGGAAGGCGCGCGGCTGGGAGCGCGATGAACTTCTGCTTCCGCCCGCACAGGCGCTTCCGCGGCCACGGTGCATGACATTGACAGCCGGCGCCTTTTTTAATTTTATACTCCGCCTTCGCCCCTTCACCGGTGATCTTCTGGGACTTGACTAGCTTGACTGCTAGTGTCCATTGCGCCTACGTCTCTACACACGCAATGGCTGATCTGCTCTGGAACCATGCCCAACGCGCCCTACTGCCTTCCCTCTTACATCACGCTCGTGAAACCCTGCCCACCATCCAAAAGGGCAACGTGTTCAGACTCACTGAGCATACCGTCCTGAAACGCGGTGAACCAGACGCCATTTTCGCCGAGGCGGAGAATATGCGATTTGTCGCCCAGCAAACGATGACTCCTGTTCCCGCAGTCTACGACGTCTGGCAGGAGTCGCCGGACATGGCGTACCTTGTCATGGAGTTCATACCCGGACAAGAAGTCCGGCGAGCATGGACAACTCTCTCCCCGGGGCAACAAGACACTGTGTTGCGTGCACTTCGTGACTATGTAGAACAACTGCGCGCCATTCCACAGCCTGGTCATACCGGGTGGATCGGACCTGCTAATGGCGGCCCAATGTATGACACTGTTCTTTCCTTGGTGGGATTCTATGGCCCATTCGCTTCAGAGGCGGCTTTCAACGATTGGCGTGTCCTCAGCTACGACGACATGGCCCAGAGCGATCCTACCGGCGCTGTTGCTGCCCAGCTTCGGCGTCTCCGCTCAGAAATGCCTGACGACCATCGTATCGTCTTCACCCGTGGCGACCTGAATCGCCGAAACATCATCGTGCAGGTCGAAGGCGACGCCGTACGCATTGGCGCCATTCTTGACTGGACGCAATCAGGGTGGCGTCCAGAGTTCTGGGAACTGCGGAAATTCCACATCGTGGAATCGGGCGCATGGGCGAATCGAGTGATCGATGTGGTATTCGACCAACAATACGACGAAGAGCTGCGCCGAGACTTCGAACTTGCCCTCATCTACGGCGCAGTTCGCGACCAGGACTTGTAAGTAATTACCTAGTGTTCCAGATTCAGAGCGTTCGCTCACCCAAATATCTGAGAAATCAGCAATATCCTAGCCAGCCGGCTGAAGATCCCACTGGCGTCCGTACAGTACGCATGCTGTGATTGCATAATATACAGGGCGCGGCCTCATCCCGTCATTAGACATGAGCAGGCTGTAAGGAAACCAGTGCCCCACGAGCGTAAACGCCGGCGGAAGGCGCAGGTTCCAGCATTGAGCGGCCAGCGGGCGCAGGTACTATGACACTCGGACCCGGCGCGTAGAGCCGCATGGTCCTCGTCTGGCAAGTCTCGAGGGCCGGCGGCAGACCAGAAATTGTGGAAGAGGCGTCCACTCAATACATTCGAATATGAAGGAACCCGGGCGGGATCTACGAGATTGAAGGCAGCGCACCACCGTGTACTCTGCAGGTCGCCGGAGATGAGGATCATGATCGACTCCAGCCCTGTATATCTCCCGGTTGAGGTAAGTACATTGACCAGCAGACTCCCTGTGGTGCCCACCACAGCATAGCAGAGGGAGATGCTTGTGAGTATCCCGCTTGAGCACAGGCCGAAACGTGTCGGCGTCAACCTGACATCCCGGATTGTCGCTGCTTCAGCAAGTACTGGTAAACGCAGCGCCCTCAGGATCATCTCCGTGTGCTTTGTTGTTGAGAGTCAGCTCGTAATTGTACTACTATTAGGGGGTGCCTGTATGTGTCTGGTAAAATGTTCAGAGCATGCATACACGAAAGGTCTTAATACCGTCTCACAGCCAGGTCTGCTGCAAGCAGGCGTGGGTTTGGAGGGTGCGCCGTCTGCTGAGAGCCGGACGCGGATTGTCCAGTTAGCCGTCCCTCGGAGTACAGCGCAGGAACTGGACCTGCACATCCCCGCACGACGTCTAACGGCGTTCCGTAGGGGTCACATCAGCGTCGGACTCGGAGATGACCTGAGGATCGACAGGAGCCTCTATGTCCTCAGCAGGTAAGTAGATGTTGAGATCGACCGCGTTGAATGTGGGGAGGGTGTCACCGAAATTTGCACGAAGCCCCGGACCTGGCGACTTGGCCATACAGGTCTCTACCGGGTCCTGTGCCAACGTTTCTCACCTGACCAATGCCAGGTATTTAAGCCTTGTAGTTGGTCAGAGCCCAAGTCGTCTCCCACAACACGAAACCCACTCGTCGATCAAACGTACATACCAGTGGTATGCGTGTCTCTGGCAAGCTCGCGATTGTCTGACGGTGTGCAGACGATAACCATGTCTACGACCACGACTAGCACACGCCTGCCTCTCATCGTTGCGCAATACAAGTTACAGGGACACCCCAGGCGTACGGAGCATTGGGCGCTGGCGGCACTGAAGGACAAGCTCCACGCGTACATCTTCCAGATCGTCGGCGGGATCACCAACTATGAGTACAAGCCCAGCGAGCACGAGAGATTCGAGCAGTCCCAACAGCTGCGCGGAGGCTGTCTCGTGGGCTACATTGAGCTATCTCATGTGGGAGAGCTGCGGGAGGCGCTGAAGAACGTGGAAGTCAAACGCAACGACGAGGAGTGGGACTGCCAGGTTTGGGTGGTCAACGCCCTCCGTGAGCTCAAGAGTCTCGAGATGGACGGTCTCGAGATTATCGAGGCCAGCGAGAAAGCCATTCGAGCAGAGCTTGCCCTGGAACAAGTGCGATGGGACAAGAGCGAAGATGTCCTCGAGGAGCGGCTTTTCCCTTGAAAGAATCCGTCCCCAAGGTGCGTTAGAATTTGCAGGCATCATCGGACGAGCTGATATCGCTACAGTGGCCGGCACGGCAGGAATTTTCGTACACCCGGAGGACAAGTTATATGCTGCTTTGAATATAAATCCATTGTGAATAAGCGTTTGACGAGAGACTATCATAAAGAAATGGCGGTGAGGATGCCCAAGGGTAGTACGGCAAGAAAGAGTCGCCTGGGAGTAAGAGTCAGGAACAAACGGAGTTGTAATGCACGACGAGCTGATTTGGCAATGACGACGGATGCACAGTTACGGGACGCGGGCCGGCGCGCTCCGGCGCGTATCTCATCGCGTCGAGCCGCCAGCTCGACGAGCACGGACGGTTTGCATGCTCCACCTGCGCACGCGACCATGGCGCACGGGCGGCTGGGGGTCGTGCCCGCACACTCCGGGCACCGCCAGGCCGGCCGAATGGCGCACTGGGTGCTGTGCACGGCTCTGACGGCGACGAGGACGTGCTAGCGCGCAGGCGGTGAGCGCGTGGGCGCGGCATAGGGCGGCTGGCGGGCGCGGGGCAGAGGCGGGCGGCGTGGGCAGGGGCAGGGTGCGGCGGGCGGGGCGTGGGCAGGCGGGCGGGTGGCGGGAGGAAGAGAGCTTGTTTCAATTTGTTGTGGTGGACAGACAGACCCTCTCCCAGACTCCCACACTGCAGCCATGGGCCCCGCACCGCAGCGAGCACGCCTGAACGCGCGCAAGCGGCTGGACGACTCGGCCTTCATCGGGCCCTCCGGCGTCAAGCGCAGCAACGCTGACAAGGCCGAGGGCAGCGACGCCCGCCTCAAGCGCAAGCGCGTCGACCCGCCGCCGCCGCAGTACAACGGCTCTGCGAACGGCAGCGGCGGCGCGCTCAGAAGACCCGGCGACGAGGACGAGGCGAGCTCGATGGTGCGCAGGCTGTATGCGGCGCACGCGGGCGCCGGCGCTGACGCTGAGCAGGTCGACTTCACGCTGCTGCCCACGGAGGCGCTGCACCGGTACATCATCAAGTGGGACCTGCTGCCGCTCATCTGGCCCGCGCCGTACTCGAGCGAGCAGCCGCCGCTGCCGGGGGCGCTGCTGGCCGCGCCGCGGGCGTCGAGTCCGAGCGCGGCCGTGCGGCGCGACCCGAACCGACGGCGCAGCACACGGCTCAGCGACGAGGTCGCCGGCGACGCCATCCTGGCGGACGTCGCGGGCGTGCACGACGCGCTCGCGGGCGTGTGCCAGCGCCACTGGGACGCGCAGGTCGCCAAGGAGGCCGACTCGCTCGTGCAGTTCATGTTCACCGTCCGCACCCACGACCTCATCGCCGCCGCCGGCGAGTATCTGCGGCCCGACGCCTGAGGCGACGCCGAACGATGTATGCGTGTTATTTTCTCATGTCTTTTTTGTGTATTGCGGTATCGTAATTATTGTAAATGTAATGAGCAGCGGAGGTCGCGTTCGTGTACTCGCTCGGCAAGCGCCGGTGCCAGACCGCCTGTTGGTCGCCCGCCGCTGACCCGTCATGTCGGGCACGCATCCAGGCTCGTCGCACCCGTCGCTCACGAGAATCGAGATGCTGCTCAACCGCGCCAACGCCCATCCTGCCAGTTCAGTATCCCGTTATCACGCCCGTCCCCGACCCGGGCCAGGCTGCCTCTGAGTGCTTACCAGCCCGCGACAGATCCCACGCCATCGTCCTCCGCGCCCGGTCGCCGCCAGTCGTTCGCGGGGACGAGCTCGCGGTCGCCCATCCTGATCCGCCCGCCCGCGGGGCTGGGCTCGCCAACGCACCCGCCGGGCTGGCAGCCGCCCGCGTCGCGCTCGGTCAGCGCGACCTTTGTCCCGCAGGTCGTGCGCGGCACCATCGACCGCGACCCGTCCGGCTCAGCGGCATCCGCGGCGTCACCGGCCCGCTCGCCCACCCGTGTCCGCCGCCCGACCAGCGTCGTGCTCGGGTCGCCCAGGCGCGTCCCCAGCGCCGCCCCAAGCACCCCCGCCGCCCTCGCCGCCGTCGCCACCTCGTTCCCGCAGCCGGCCTACCTCAGGGAGTCCGCCATGCGCCATCTCATCCAGTCAGACTCCAGCCCCGCGCCGCTGCCGAACCGCCAGCGCCTCGACGCCCTCAACACGGGCTCCAGCACGCCAGCGCCCGCAGCCAGCTCCCTGCGGAGCATCCGCGACACCAGCGTCAGTCGCGACAGCGAGAGCGACGACGATGACTCGCAGCCGGCGTCAAAGCCTGTTCGCCAGCCGCCACCGCTCACGCATCTGCCGCCCGAGCAAACGCTGCCTCTGCCGACGCGCTGGAGCGAGTCCGACCGCTGTCCGGCCCTCAGCGTGAGTCCAGATGGCAGGGACCTCACCTTTCACGGTGCGCTGCCTCACTGACGCTGAGACTATGCGCGACCTTCCCTGACGTGACATCCGCAGGCCCAACAGGAACCGCAGACGACGCCGCCAGCGGCCGGACGAACCATCCCATCCCGCCCGCATGCGGCATCTACTACTACGAGGTCGACATCATAAACCGTGGTCGCCTGGGGTGCGTCTGTTCACCGACTCTTGCGCACTCGCATGCGTCGCTCATGTTTATTCCCCCGGCCAGCCACATCAGCATTGGGTATGATTCTATCCTTCGTCTTCCTTTTTCCGCCCTAAGCTGACGTTTCGGGTGCAGTTTCAGTCGCAAGACGGTCAAGCTCACGCGGCTCCCTGGGTGGGAGACCGAATCCTGGGGCTACCACGGCGACGACGGCCGCACGTTCGCCGACCAGCGCTCGGGCACCGTGTATGGTCCGACCTTTACCAGTGCGCGACCCCTTCCCGCCCCCTTTCTGTCATGTGACGCGGACTGACGCGCTTTTCCAGCCGGTGACAGGATCGGGTGCGGCATAGACTTTGCGCAAGGCAATGCATTCTTCACTAAGAACGGACGTTTTATCGGTATGCGCCCGTCACCGTATACCGCTCGATTCTCTCATTTGCGTGCTAGGATACGTTTTTGCTGACTTGGAAGGCGGGCCCGGCAGGGAACTCTACCCGTCCGTCGGGCTGCGCTCAACGGAAGAGGCCGTGCGAGCCAATTTCGGCCACGAGCCGTTTCAGTTCGACATCCTCTCGCACGTGCAGCAGCGGCGGCAGGCGACGTGGACCCAGATCCAGCAGACCCTGCCCACGCCCGAGTGGGGCACGATGGGCCGCGCGGTGGAGGACGGCGTGGCGGAGCGGACGCGGATGAACGCGCTCATCCTCGGCTACCTCGCGCACCACGGCTATGCGGGCGCCGCGCGGGCGTTCCGCGCGCAGTGCGGCGCCGTCGTGCCCATGGACGTGCCCGACGACGCGCACGCGCGCCAGCGGATCTACAACGCCGTTCTGAGGGGCGACCTCGACCGCGCGATCGAGGACACGCAGGCGCACTACCCCGACGTGCTCGCGCGCGAGACGGGGATCATGCACTTCCGGCTGCGCTGCCGCAAGCTCGGCGAGATGATCGTCGCGGCCGGCGAGGCGCTGCTGCGCCAGCGCGCGCGCGAAGGTCGTAAGATGGACGAAATCGCGCAGGGCGTGCTGCTCGCTGAGGAAGAGGAGGAAGAGGACGACCTGTACGAGCGCGAGGACTCCATGGACGTCGACGACGAGGGCCCGCAGCCCATAAACGGGGTCAGCAACGGGAACGGGAGCCGGACAAACGGCCACGCGCTCAAGGGCATGGGCATCGCGGAAGAGTCTGGGGAGGTGCAGCAACAGCGGGCGCTCGAATATGGGAAGCTGTTGAGCACGGAGTGCATGGGCGACGGGCGGCCAGAAGTGCGAGAGCTGTTCGCCCGGACGAGCGTGCTCTGGTCGTATACGGACCCGCGTGCCCTCACGGAGTACGCGTCCCAGGCTGCCCGCGCCGAGCTCGCCAACGAGCTCAACCAGGCCATCCTTGGTATGTCGTGCTGTCAGTCTCGACGTCGATCCCAACCTCACATTCGTGTTACAGAGTCGCAAGGAAAGCCGACGCAGCCTGCCTTGGAGAAGTTGTACCGGCACACCGAGGCGTGCGTTATGACGCTCGGTGCGCTCGGGGTAGGCAGCGCCGCGTATGCGGACATGAAGAGGGAATTTGTCGAAAATTAGTTAGGTCCTGGCGGACATCGGTACTGACGGCCGTGTATTTGTTGCTGACTCTGTGTGTGGATCTCTGTTGCTGCGTATACTAGTTACTCCCCACTGCCTGGAGCGCGCGATGAGTCCAGTGAGATCTAGTATATTGAGCTTGAGCCGTGGAGTGAATATGGATGTAAGGATACAGCGATGCGATGCCGAATAAAGTACCATGCGCGACGGTCCCGGTTCATATGTTGAACGACTCTCCGCATCCACACGCGTCCTTGACGTTGGGATTCCGGAATGTGAATTTCGAGCTGTGTAAGAGGGACGGGCAAAGTGGCGTGAGGAAGCGCGTCTGGGCTCGGGTCGAGACATGCGCACCTGAGGTCGTCCTCTGTCCAGTCCATTTCGGAGCCAATGATGGAAAAGAGCGCCTTGGAGTCGATGAGGACCTTGACGCCGTCCTGCTCGACGACCTCGTCGAATTTGCCGGGCTGGTCGACGTACTCGAGGTGGTAGGACATGCCCGCGCAGCCCTTGTTCCGCACGCCGACGCGTATCAGCTGCGGGTGCGGGCCCTGCAGCAGGCCGCGCAGGCGGTCGACTGCCGTGGGTGTCTGCGTTCCGGTGAGCGGTGGGGAGGGATCATGCGGGGTTAGGGGACGGACCAATGACATTGCGGCCTTTGTGGGCCGGAGCGCGGGCGCCTTGCGCTTGGTCAGGACGACGGGCGGCGCATCGGGCATGGCGGGCGCGGCGGACGCGATGTGCAGGCCGCGGCGGGCGAGCGCGGGGAGCGAGCGTCGGGCGAGGGCGGCGGCGGCCATGGTCACAGTCAGATGCAGTGAACGGACCGGAACCTTCCGGGAACTCCGGCAGCAGATACCGTCAGCGACCGTCACTCAATCTCCAGCGCCGTCCGCGATGTCAGGCATACCCCGCGACAGGGAGAAGGCAAAGTTCCACGGCGACGGCGAGGCGCTGCTCGCAAAGGCCAACAAGAAGTACAACTCCTCGCCCGGCTGGTTCTCCAGCAGCGGCTCGCAGTACGAGGAGGCGGCCGAGCTCTATGAGGGCGCCGCCATCTCCTTCAAGAACGCGGGCAGCTTCAAGCCGGCCGGCGATGCCTACGCCAAGGCCGCTGACTGCAAGGTCCGCGCGAAGGAGGGGAACGACGCCGCGAACGCCTGGTGGAACGCCGCCAAGGCATACAAGCAGGGCGAATTCTACGATCGTAAGCCCGATTCCCACGCAGGGGCACTATTACTGAGCCAAGCTTGCGTGCAGTCGCTGTCGACGCCTATAGCAGCACCGTCTCCCAGCTCAGGCAGCTTGGCCGCTTCAGACAGGCTGCTGACCGCGAGAAGGACACGGCTGAGCTCTATGGCCTGATGGCCAACAACGCACCTGCCCCTAAGCAACGATACGAGCTGCTGAAGAAGCAGGCCGAGAGCTTCCAACGCGCAGGCGACTGGTACGAAAGCGACGATGCCAATGCGTATGCTGCACCCCGAGGTCTCATCGTGCATGCGCTCATAGAACCATCCAGAACCGCCAGCAGGTGCTACAAGGACGCAGCAGACGTGCTCGCCGAGGTCGACGAGTTCATACCCGCCATCAACCTCTACGAGAAGGTCGCAAACCATTCGCTCACATCACAGCTCACGAAGTACAGCGTCAAGGAGTACTGGTTGCGCGCTGCCCTCTGTGCACTCGCCGCCCAGGTACGTGTCCCCACTGTGCGGCACAGCCTGTTCTGAGCGAGGCCGCTTGGCTGCGCAGGATCCTGTGCTGGCGAAGCGCAACATGGCCAAGTACGCGCAGCAAGACGGCACGTTCCCGTCGACTCGCGAGGCGCGCTTTGCAGACGTCCTCATCGAGGCCATCGAGGGCGGCGATGCCGAAGCCTTCACGGGCGCCGTCGTCGAGTACGATCAAGTGCTCAAGCTCGATAACTGGAAGACGGCCGTCCTGCTCAAGATCAAGAGGACGATTAACGACGAGCTATCGCTGTCGTAGACGGATTAGACGTAGCTGTTGTACATCTGTATCTCGTGCGTGTTTCGCTTTACGATCCTGTAAGAATGGAAGCAATCTCTCTCCCTCTCAATCCATCGCAAGCCATACCCCCCTTGACGCCACAATCCGGCTCCTGAGAGGCTCATGTTCAGAGCGGCCTGCGATTGCATTGGATCGACGGGATTTGCACAGCGTGCGTCATAGTACTTGTGCAAACTTGAACATACAATTCAGCATGACAGTCGGGGATTGCACCCGAAGTGCGAAATGATCTGTGAATACGGGATTTGGGGAGCTCTTCGCAGCTCAGAACACGCGCCACCTTGCAAATGGCGATTATCAACGTCTCATCGACGACCATGCGGCCTTGACTATGCCGGAGAAGACCACGGTAGCGCCAATGCCGTGTGGTACGCCGATGAAACTCCAATTCTGGGGCACCCGCCTTGGTGGTAGACGTTTTGCACCGGATGATGCGTGACCTTTTCTCGGGAGGGGCTCCACGCCGCTCCCCACATGAAGGATGAAGGGGGAAAGTCGACTAGGCGCTAGACCGCGAGACGTCGGGGGCGTCTCGTGTCCCTTACTGCCGCCGAGGATTGTCTGCAATCTAAGTACGGACAACGCCTGAAGCAAGGAACTAAGCTTACATTGGCAATGACAGCATCCTGGGACACAACTGAATATTAGGTGGCCAGAATCTGGCAGTCCCTGGGTGCCCGGGTGTTACCTGGGTGTAATCCTCCGAGTTGGAGGACTGTCTTGCCGAGTGAAGTAAATAACCAGGCGTATCTCCTCAAAATCAAAGGCCGTAGCACATTCTACCTGCTGGAGACAGTGAAGCCTTCTGGGGAGTCGCACTATCGAGAGATGTGCAATGTGCCACTACATAAACGCCACAGGTTTATGAAGTGAGACCCACGTGACATTATTCCGTATTGGCTAGGTTGAAGTGTCTTTGGCCAAGAAACGGCCAGTTTGGCTATTTTTCCTACGTGGAAAATAGCGAGGAGGAAAACGTTTTCTCGGGAAATGCCGATAGCAGGTTCACCCGGGACGACCAACAAACACGAGACGTGCATCGACCCCGCCTCCGCAGGAACAGGGTTAGGTCTGGAACGTGCCCGCGGGGCATGTTGTATCTGGTCCGACGCATGCTGTTACGCGAGACAAGTTCAAGACTTAGCGTGCACTCAGTCGCCCCGTTCACACTTTCAGGCTCCTCGCGATTCTACACACATGGGTACCTGTACATCACCAGGCTACTCTAGCGACTCCGACGGTACTTCTATCCGTCTGACAGGACATACATTACGACGGCAGTAGCGAGTGCGTGGCGCACAGTGCGCCTCTACCGGACTCGTTGAAGCTTAGCTTGATGCCCGGCGCTCTCTCAGACTATCTCGGTTGGCTGACGCTCCGTAGCGGCTCATCATTGTGCGGAACTTTGGGGCTTCTGGGCACCGTCTTGATCTACCATTGGCGATTAGCATTGATGTCCGGCGCTGTCCAGGCTCATGATTGAATCGACGTCGGAAATGTCGCGCGTCTGCGCTCTTCTAGCCCGGCGGCTGCGAGGATCCTATACTGATCACGCGGGAAGTCTTGACGTGTGCCATGGCCTCGTCGCGGTGCGTAGGTTCGCGCCTACCGCATTCATAAGGCAACATGCTCGAGCACCAAATTTGCGCGAAATCACCCCCATTCGCTCCTGTCCAAACCGCACCTTGAGATGGCCCGTATCAACTCCAACCTCAACCAGCCCTCGACGCTGCAGGACATGCACGAGTCCGTCTCGGCCTGGTTCCTTGGCCCCCGCGCGGAGAATTTCGACCTGCTGCAAGAACTTTTCTCTTACGTGCTCGAGGACCACAAGAAGACTCGCTCGGGATATCATCAGGCGGATGGTGTAAGTGCTTCATACGCACCTCCCGTGCTTTCGCCTGCTGATTGCGCGATAGGACTTCGTCACCGAGACCATCAAGGCGAGCAAGACCTTCCAGGCCAATGTCGAAGACATCCGCCAGGTCGTCGCAAGACTCAGCCACTGCCTTAACGAGTATTCCGTCCCGTTCTTCTCGCCACGCTATGTCGGACACATGAGCTTTGAAAAGTTCGTTCTTGCCGCGACGTACCGGGGGTTATATTCACACTCATAATCACTCAGCTCCATCCCTGGCATTATGGGCTGGATCATGACGGTGTTGTTCAACCCGAATAATGTATGGGCCTCGTATCCCTGGCGCGCTCTACCTGACATGCGTTCAGGTCGCATTCGAGGCCAGCCCATTCACAACGATCATCGAACTCAAGGTCGGGAAACAGCTCTGCGCCATGCTTGGGTATTATGTCAAGGACGAGGCCGGGCAAGTGGCTGCCGCCGATTCCGACCAGGAGGCTTGGGGCCATATTGCCGCGGACGGTACAATTGCAAACATGGAATCTATGTGGTCAGCCTCCAAAGATCTAGTAGTTTTTGTTGCCGCTGTCTAACTTCCCCCGCAGGGCCGGTATGCCGTCTCGCCCGTGAGCCGCGATTATCGTTCACACCTACTCCACAGCCCGCAACTTGAAGCTCTATCCGCTCGCTCTGCAGGATGCCATGGCGGAAGGCGCACCCCTCGAGTTCGTGGCTGACAGTTTCAAGATCACCACGCTCCTGGGAGAAGAACGCCTCTTCAAGGACCTCGACTCTTGGGAGTTACTCAATCTATCTCCTCACGTCGTTCTCGGTCTGGCAGATGTCCTCCATGCTCAGTATGGCATCTCCTCCGACTTCCTGACTCAAGCTCTGCACAAGTATCTCGCTCAGTCTAGCGGCATCAACACGCTGCTCACGTCGCACAATATCACGCTCCCACCCCAGTATCTCGTTTCGAGCACTAGGCACTATTCCTGGCCGAAGTCCGCGGGTGAGCACCTTGCACCGAATCCCTTCCTCGCCCACTTATAACCTTTGTCGGCTCTAGGCCTCGTCGGCATTGGCTCGGACAACTGTGTGTATATCCCCGTCGACAATAACGGTCGCATCGACATCGACAAACTTCGTCAACTGCTACAAGACCGTCTGGATGCTAAACAGGCGGTCTACGCCGTCGTGGCGATAATCGGCTCGACTGAAGAGGGCGTCGTCGACCCCCTGGACAGCGTGCTCGCTTTACGTGACGAGTTCGCGACGAAGGGCCTGAGCTTCATCGTTCACGCCGACGCGGCTTGGGGCGGCTACTTCGCCAGCATGATTCGCGACCCGCCTCCGGGCTGGGGGAAGGGGCGCTGGGACGACCAGGAGGATGACGATGAGTCGCGCGACTACGTGCCCAGCATCACCCTACGCGAGTCGTCCAAGCGCCAGTTTGAAGTTCTCGCCAACGCCGACAGCATCACCATCGATCCTCACAAATCTGGCTACATTCCATATCCCGCTGGTGGACTCTGCTACAAGGATGGGCGCATGCGCTTCTTGCTGACGTGGACGGCGCCGTACCTCCACGACAGTGACGACGGCGAGAGCATCGGTATCTACGGCATTGAGGGCAGGTGCGATACATTCAATCCAGGTCTTTCCTCGTCGTTACTAAACATCGTCTAGCAAGCCCGGTGCCCCGGCGATTGCATGCTATCTTCACCATACGGTAGTAGGGCTACACAAGCAAGGTCATGGCGGTTTGCTGGGCGAGGTCGCGTTTACTTGCCGCAGGGTAAGGTCCATCGTTGTAATGGCAAGCGAGGCTCACGTCCCCTCAGCTGTCTGCCCACTGGGCGGCCATGTCCGATGATACGACCGACTTCTTGGTCGTTCCGTTCAATCCCCTAGTGCACGAAGACGACGAGGTCTCGCTCAAGAAGGAGAAGGAGTTTATTCGTGAACACATCCTCGGAAAGCCGAATGAGTACATCGCCCAGTACTCGGATGCACTGGACGAACTCTGCGCGCTTGGATCCGACCTGAATATCAATGCTTTTGCGTGCAACTTCCGTATCGACGGGCGCGTCAACGATGATGTCGAAGAAGCCAATTATCTCAACAGTCGCATCTTCGACAGGCTGTCCCTCACGAGCGTGGGTGAGAAGCCGCAGGACATACCCTTGTTCCTCAGTTCGTCCGTGTTTGCGCTGGCCGATTATGGCGACTGTGCTCTTAATTTTCGTCGGTACGCTGCTTCGCCTACCTGTCGTATAATGCTGATGTCTTCCTAGCCGCATGGGTCTCGAGACCGACTCCAACCAGGGCTTGTTCGTCTTGCGCAACGTCGCCATGTCGCCTTTTCAGGCTGCAGGGAACTACGCACAAGAGATTGCGAATCTGTTCCAGGCCACCCTCGAGGAAGAGGTCGAGGTCTGTCAGAGTATTTCCTCATTCGAATTGAGCTAATCCCCTTCCTCTAGATTGTGGTTGCGCGTAACACCGTCACACCACAGCTGCACAAGTTCACGCTGCAGGGCACCGATAGGCTCTTCCTGGCCTATCGACCGCTCTTCCACCTGGCCAACAGCCGTTCTCAGCTCATCGTCAGCGCCCGCTTCAATAATGAGCAGGACCACCTACAGTATCAGGCTGCGCACCAGCGCGGTTCTACATTCTGGTTCAAAACCGCGGAAGACACCACTTTGGATGCGCTGGTCGGGTCGACAACGCTTCTGGGAGACATCGGGACTGACAACGGGTTCGTATGTCGACTCTGGCATATTCTGGCACTCAGATTCGGTTCGCAGCGAGGGTACCGAGCAGGTCGTAATGCGCGTCGAGTTAACCGACATCAAAGTGGTCAAATATCGTAACCTCGCCTCCAAGTGGCGCGATGCCGAGTATCCTGAGGCGTTCACGCCGTTCTACCTGTACGGAACGACGACGGAGCAGCACGTCGACCACATGCTCCTCTGCGCGCCAAACGCGCAGATATCGTCAGAACAAGTCAAGTTGAACGTCCAGCCCAATCTCACGGCGGAGCAGCTCGCTCGCGGTGTCATCGCGCGCCTCAACCGTCCCGAGCGCGCTCTTCAACCCTTCGGAGCGGCCAACCCTCCCGGTGCCATCTTCAAGCCAGGTGCACAGTTCAACGTCACTATATTCGAAGACACGAATGAGGCTACTGCGCACGGACCAGGCCTTGCGGGCGGCACCGCCAAAATTGCGGCGGGCACTCTCCAGCTCGGCGAAGCGGTCTTCGTGGATTACGACCATATCAATATGCAGGACTTCGAGGCTGACCAACGTGTCCTCTCTGCGTGTTCCACGAAAGCTGGCCGCGCGACGAAGAAGGATTGGGCGAGGGCCGTGGACGAATGCCTCGGCACTTTGAACTGAACACGGCTGGATTAGGGCTCGCACGTACATAAAGGACATATATCAGGACCTGCTACGCTCTGGACTGCTATGGAACGCCATGAATCTGGCAAGGTACACATTTTTCAGTCAGTTTTTCCATCCCTAAATCGAAACGGATGTATCTAGGCAATCCAGATGGGTTATAACAACAACCTCGTGAGGGAGTCTCCAGAACGCGTCGCGAATTTGAACTCCGACAGCTGACCCTCCTTGACTTCGACCAGCATTGCCACAATGCCCGCAGAGCGCGCGGGGGTACGCTATCACGTAGCAAACATGTATATTGCTTACAATGAGCTAGTTTACCGTGACTATGTTCGTGGTGGACGTTTCCCCGACCATGGGCAAGACACGCTCCGTCGAGCTCGAGGACGGCATGACGGGCCAGACGCGCGTCGTGGAAATGACCAACCTTGAATGGGCCTTGAGATACGTGAAGCTGAAGATTCAGGAGATGGCGCGTGCCCTGGTGGGCTAGGAGATAGAGTGCTGACCTGTGGCTGCAGATATTTCATGGCCGAAAGACGGACCAGTGCGGCGTCATACTATTTGGCACTGAAGGTATGTCCGCCGTCTTCCGTCTTAGTACGTGCTCACGACCTTTTAAGAGACCGGCAACATCGTGAACGAAGCACACGGTGGATACGACCATGTCACCGAGTTCATTGGAATCGGCCAGCCGAACGCCACAACGCTTGCCAGAATGTCAGAAATCACGCCCACAGTTATGCAAGAGGACGATGCGTTTTCTGCAGACCGTACGCACTGTGGTTAGACATGTGGATAACTGTGCTTATGCTGCATACAGCTATTGATGCTATCATCGTGGCCATTGAGACGCAGGAGAAGGCATTGGCTACCAAGCGGACATGGACGCGCAAGCTGATCGTCATCACCGACGCCGAGGCGCCCATGGAATTGGAAGACTGGGAGGCAACCGTCAGCAAGATCAACGACTATGGTGTTCGCACGCTCATTGTGTACGGCCTGTCCCATTCTGAACCGCAAGGCCTTACTCTGACATGATGCCAGGGGTGTGGACTTTGATGATGAAGAGTTTGGAGTGAAGGAGGAGAACAAGTCAACCATTAAGGTGCGTATTCGGCCCATGGCCCTGTCGCCGCTCTCTTACCCCAAAGTACAGACAGAAAACGAAAAATTCTGGAAGGAGGAGTTCGTCCCGAAGCTCGAGACAGGAATTGTGGCTACGTGCGCCGAGGTCCTGCAGGATTGTGACAAGCCGGATATCAAAGAGACGAAGTCGGCGGCATTGTCGACGGTCCTACGCATCGGCGATCCGGAGGGACGTCCAGATGAAGCGGTAGAGATCACCGTGCGCACGGCCAAAGCGACGGCCGTCACGCGTCCCCCGACGATGAAGAAGTTTGCGAAGCGCGATCCAAATAGGAAGAAGGGCAAGGATAGTATGGACATCGACGAGGTCAAGAAGGAGGAGGAACCGAAAAACGACATCTATGTGGAACTCAAGGCTACGACCGAGTACTATACTAAAAAGGTCAAGGATGAGGAGGGCGAGAAGCAAGATGTGCAAGAAGCAGGGGAGAACGAACTCGACCTGGTGGACAAGGAAGAAACCGTGAACGTGCTCAAGTACGGCGCGAGTTGGGTCGACGAACCGGAAGGCGGTTTTGAAGGCCTGGCTACTCGGAAGGGCATCGACTTATACGGTGTGTTTCCCGAGTCGAAGGTGAAGCTTTCCTCGCACGCACTCGCATTGATACTGAAGTTGCGCTAGTTCCGACGAGACTGGGCCATGGGTGAAGTCACATATGTCTGGCCTGATGCGCGTTCTGGGCGCCATCAGGCAGCGTTGTCCTCACTTGTCCGCGCCATGGTCGAAAAGCAAGTTTATGGTTATTGCCGTCTCATCGGCCGGGACAATAGCAGCCCCAAGATGTGTGTCCTGCGACCTGAGAATGTGAATGGCGTGGATTGCTTTCTGATGGTTCAGGTGAGTAGTAAACCAACTTGCGTTTATCGCCCTGCGCTCAGCAAACCAGATGCCATTCAGCAACGACGTGCGTAGCTTTGGCTTTGAATCTTTAACCCGGCTCTACTCGAAGAAGGGCACTCAAATCACGCAACATCCTCTGCTGCCCACAGAAGAACAACTGGCAGCTATGGAAGAATTCGTCGACAACATGGACCTCATGCGTGCGGAGAAGACTGAGGAGGGGTCCGTCCTTCCGTTTGAAGACAACCTTAACCATCACTCATATTGTCAAATGGCAGTCGCGTCCCGTGGTTCGATCCCGTACAATCCTACAATCCGGCCGTACACAGAGTCAAGCAGGCTTTGTTCCATGCAGCAGTCGTCCCAGATTTATCGTCACACCCGCTGCCACCACCGCATCCGGACTTGCTCTACTATTTGGAGATGCCAGAGAAAGTGCGCGAGAAGGCGAAACCAGCGCTGAAGGAGTGCAAAAAGGTATTCAACGTCAAACCTGGTGCGTAAAAGAGGTGTCATGACCTATGAGGCGATGCTCACATGAATGTTTCTGTAGCTGCGCCCAAAGCTGCTGTGAAGCGCAAGCAGGACCATCTGGAAGGCGCCGACATCGACATGGACGAGCTCGGGCTCGGGCCTGCGCTCAAGAAAAGTCGCAGTACCGACGAGCCGGACGCCAAGATTGACGGCGCGAAGGCGCCAGACGGGGACGAGAGCGTCACAGAAGACGAGGACGAAGAGGTCCCGGCGGTCGCACAGAAAAACGGCAACGGGCTGCAGGAGCCGACGCCCGCGCGCTCGCCTTCTCCGCCACCAGTGCGCATCATTGGAAACGAGTACCCTCTGCGCGACTTCCGCAAGAATAAGCGGCGTGGGGATATCATCTCCGACCTCGTCGAGGAGTTCGGTCAGGTCATCCTCGAGATCGTGATGACCAATTTCGCGTCGCGGCGGCACGACGAGATGATCGAGTGCCTCAAGGAGTATCGTAATCTCGCTCTGAAGGTGGGAAGCTACTTGAACACAGTGGGTTGTGTGGGATACTGATAGAAATGTCGCAGGAAGACGAAATTGACGCCTGGAATGCGTTCATGCCGAAGCTGAAGGAGCACTGCACGCGGCAAGAACGGCCAAATAACAAGGCCTTTTGGGACCTAGTGGTGGCTGAAGGCCGCCCCCTCAGTCTCATCAGCGACGAGGAAGCGAGCATGGCCGGCGGCTCCAGCGAAGTCAGCGAGGAAGAGGCAACCGTGGTACGTCGACTGCATGTCAAGCTGGGCTTGTTATTCACCAGCTTCCAGTTCCTGCAGTCATAACTGACTGCCCATTCGACCACCGACTGATCACAGTTTGAATATGTATCATAATGCTGTCGCGCTGGATTCGAATCCCTTCCAGATCGTAGTTTTCATTTTCGTTCTGTGAAAGCCAGGCGCTATCTGACGCGGATATAGCAAATATGTAGATGCGAAGGCCGATTATTTCCTGCCCCACCATCCTCCCAACAAGGACGACAGACCGCCTCTGGCGGGCGCGGTCTCTTGGACAGGCGGCGGCGTGGGCGGCTTGGGCTTCTCTTTTTGCACGGCCGCGGCCTTCGCCACGACTTTGGGTGCGGGCGCAGGCGCCTTTCCAGCGCGCTCAAGCAGCTTGTCCATGGGCAGCTGCACGTAGTTGAGCGCGATGTCGAAGAATAGCGGCTTGTGGTCGCCGCTGCCAGGCTGCGTCGACGCCGCGCCGCCGTTGAACGTGTACCAATCGCGCTTGTACTTGAGCTCGTCGGCCGAGAGCTCGGACTCCAGTGTTGCGAGGTGGGGTGTCGCTTGAAGGGCGTGGAAGCGCAGCGCGGGAAGGGCGGGTGAGTCGGCCGGAACGTCGGAAAGCATCGTACGAGCCTCGCGCAGGTGTAAGTGCGCGCTCTGAGTGAGCGTGAGCGCGTCGGCGTAGCGCTTGAGCGGTGCATAGGAGCGCGCAAGGTACAGGCACCTTCGAAGAGCGTCAGTCCGTAGCGAGCGAAGCTCGATGCCACACTAAACATACCTGCGTGCTTTGATGGTCGACAGCCGCGCCTCGATACCTGAGGCAAGATCCTGACTTTCATCCACAATGCTCAAGTTTCTCATCTGCGTGAAGCTTTGCAGGACGGTATCTAGAAGCTTGAGGACGGCTGGATACAATCTGGCGTCGGCGTCCGCGTTGCTGGTAGATGCACCGGTCTTGGAATGCGCCGTGGACGACGAAACCAGCGCGTCGATAAGGGCAAGGTCACGCTGGATACGCCGCGAAAGGAGCCGATAGACGACATAGGCGTGCAGGAAATGCATGTCGCGCTTCCCGGCAGCACTGGTCTGCACCGTGTTCGACGCCTTCCAAGACTTATTAGCATGCTGGGTGACAACAAGTAATTGCCAATTCACCTGTTGTGCCTCAAGAAGCTTCCTCGCAGTCTCCTCTGCGTCGCTAAGCGCGAGGAGAACGGCGTCGAACTTGGCCACCTGATTGCGCGACGAGGACGTCTTCTTGGTATGTTCAGCCTTGCCAATATCTTGGTCAAGTTTGGCCTCGGCCTCCTGGACGCGGATGAACACGTCGACGAGTTCTGGGTTTCGGATCGGCACAGGTGTGCCTTCCCACTCGACGGGCTTGAGCATTTTGCGCGCAGCCGCGGCGCTCCCATCCTTGGCCTCGGCAGCAAGTCTCTCAACGAGAGGCGCATATGATGGCACTAGTTCGCCCCTGTGCTTCGGTGCGAGCTCCGCGACGATGCCGTCGATGTCGTACGCCTTCGCGCGTCCGAGTTCATGGGCGCAGTATCGAATCTCGGGGCTGATCTCATCTGCAAAGGCGGTTGCAAGCGCCTGGTCACGCGACAGCAGCGCGTGGCTGGAAAGCTCGTCAAGGACACCGCGCGCCACGGCAAGGTTGGCAAGGGCAGGTTTGAAGTCATCGCGGTGGCGGAGCACCTTGCCGTGGAGCATGAGAGAGTATGCGGTAGCCTCTGCGAGCGAGACTGCGGGCAGACGCTTCGCATCAAAGAGCTCTTGCATCAGAGCGAGCATCTGGTCGTTCCACGAGAGCGCGCGGCGAAAGCGGGCGACCGCTTTGCGACGCAGGGCATTGTCGTCGTCGTCGATTGCCTGCTTAAGCAGCTCTTGACCATACGCCCACGCGCGTTCTGCTTCGAACAACAACAGCTGGATGCTATGGGCCGTTTCAATTGAAGATATACCGTGTATTGGCCAGTACGTACTGTCCGTCGCGGGCGTTCTGCACTGTAATGGGAGGCAGTTTCTTGAACTCGCGTCCCTTGCCGTGTGTCATCTTGAGCGAGCCGCGCAGCTTGTGCACTCGATTCGCGCAATGTTTTCTGAGGCGAAATCAGTGATCATTGACGCGTTCAGCCCAGTGAGCACGGACCTGTAGCGCTCATAGTCGTTGGTGCGCAGGCCGAACGCGGTTCTCTCGTCGTTCACAAGCCACAGCACTGGAAATAACGCTCAATATGCGGCCCGGCCATGTCGAATGAATGGGTACCGCGTGCGCTGAGGGTGTCCGACTGTGCCATCGCTGTTCTCGAATGTACGCGGAGGAGCCGGTCAAAGTCAGCAACACGTACGTTCACTCCGCCCGCCCGCTGCTCCTGTCCTTCCTGCAAACCGCACCGCCGTCATGTCCGAGTTCGATCCCACGCTGCAGAACGTGCTTGACCAGAAGTCGCTCAAGTGGATATTTTGCGGCACGTTCCCCATGCCACAGAACCTGCCCGCTGTTGCTCACACCGACGATTAGGCGGCAAGGGTGGTGTCGGTGCGTCTCAGCCCGCCCCGAAGCCTTCATTGCTGTTTAATTCATGTGGCTGCAGGCAAGACGACAACGTCATGCTCGCTGGCCATCCAACTCGCGTCGTGCCGCGAGTCCGTCCTCCTCATCGTCAGTGCCCCGCCAGCAATTGCCATTTCCAATGACGGGCGCATTGAACGGCCCAATCGCAGTCCACCGACCCCGCGCACAACCTGTCCGACGCGTTCGGCCAGAAGTTCGGCAAGGACGCCACGAAGGTGAATGGATTCGACAACCTCTACGCCATGGAGATCGACCCGACATCGTCCCTGCAAGAAATGGTCGAGCAGGGTGCGCTTCCCGCACTTGCGCGTCTTCTTGAGCTTCTGCGGGCTTACGCCACCCCGCAGCCGACCAGCAGGGCGTCATGGGCTCCATGATGCAGGATCTCGCGTTCGCTATCCCTGGTGTCGACGAGGCCATGGGCTTCGCGGAAATCATGAAGTGCGTACCGCTAGACCGCGACTGCATGCGCGAAGATGTAGACTGAGATGTGTGGCAGATACGTCAAGTCGATGGAATACTCCGTCATCGTGTTCGACACTGCACCCACCGGCCACACCCTGCGTTTCCTGTCCTTTCCCTCCATACTCGAGAAGGCGCTAGGCAAGCTCAGTACGCTAGGCGGGCGCTTTGGGCCGATGATCCAACAGGTAGCGACGTCCCGCCGTTCTAGCACAGCAGCTCACAGCGTGTGCGCTCTATAGATGTCGGCCATGCTGGGTGGCGGCCAGACAGCGCAGGAGGACGTGTTTGCACGGCTCGAGAACATGCGGGAGGTGATCACCGAAGTAAACACGCAGTTCAAGGATCCGGTCAGCCATCCTATCCCGTGCCATGTTATCTGGTAACTGACGACGGATCCACGCACACAGGAGAAGACGACGTTCATTTGCGTCTGCATATCCGAGTTCCTCTCGCTGTACGAGACCGAGCGGCTCGTGCAGGAGCTCACGACCTACGAGATCGACACGCACAACATCGTCGTCAACCAGCTCCTCTTCCCCAAGAAATGTGCGTCAGCCCCTCCCCGTCTCCACCCCTTTCTTCTCTTCATTCGCTCGGCCGAAAAGACTGACTCCCGCTGCGCAGCGTCGAATTGCGACCACTGTAACGTGCGGCACAAGATGCAGCAGAAGTACCTTGCGGAGGCGCACGAGCTGTACGACGAGTTCTTCCACATCGTCCAGCTCCCACTCCTCACCGAGGAGGTCCGCGGGCCCGCCAAGCTGCGCGACTTCAGCAAAATGCTCGTCACGCCCTACGTCCCGCCGGAATAGACTCGGCACGATGTTTGCAGTTTGGTACTTGTATTCCGGATAATGCAGCGGTGATGATACAGCAGAGGAGCGACGTTGGCAACGGCACGAGGCGAGGACTTCGCAGGCGTCAATGCAGGCACGCGGCGTGGAGATCGGCAGCCCCGTTCAGGGTCGGCGATGCGTCGGGATAACCCTTCTTTGCCTTTATGCATTGCGTAGAAAGTTGGCAATGCGAGCGGAGTGGCCAGTGACCGAGGATAACTCATCCCTGGCCAGCTGTCTGCCAGGTGAAAGGAGGTGTGTGGTGTAGCGCTGCGCAGATGAGATTTCATGGCTGTGGGACGGAATCTTGGGTTATCGCGGCAGCCACACAACGAGAGAGGGCGTCGGCAGGCGGCGATCTTGTCTGGCCTGAGGGCAATAGCCCCGGCGAGCCCGTGCTCTCCAGGCGTCATTGTCGTAAGAGAGGACCCGATTTCATTTCTTTCGAGGATGAATCTTGGAAGTCGCGAAGTGCAGCCACAGGGTCAGCGTTCGTCCGGAGTCGGAGGGCTGGGACCGACCCTCACGCACATTGTCATACCATGCGCACACTGCGGTCCTCAAGTGACATACTTGTCCAACTTTTCCTGGAACTGCCTACCACTGAGCCGCGCGGGGGCCCCCAAGGTTTCCAAGAGACAGATCCATATTCCAATGATCACGAGCGCCAACGTACTAATACACCTGTTTATCTGATTCTCACAGCATCAACCTCCGCGCGAGCGCCTCGTACTGGATCTCCCTGCTCGAGCGCCTGTGCCTGCGAGCACGCGTCTTCAAAACGCCTCCGTTGTTCGCGTCTCCGGGGGTACAGCCCGCGATGAGTGGGACAGCGCCACTGCGGCACTCGCCGTTGTTGAGGTCAGCGTTCAGCACGCCCGTCGCCTGCATAGCAAATGCATCAGATACGCGGGCAAGAGGCATAGGTATTGGTAATGACCCACCATTTGGTACGTGCACGCGCCGGAGGCGTAGGCGCAGACGAAGTACTCGCCGTCCGCGGAGTCAGTCGACGACTTGAGCGCCTCAGACGCCTGATCGTCGCTCGGGCACGCGTACTGGCAGTCCTGCAGCGCGCGGCGCGTAGACGTGCCGCCGGAGGGCTGGGGCGTCTCCGGCGCGGAGGAGGTCCCGTTGGTCGCGGGCGTCGTCGAGTTAGTTCCCGGCGTGTCAGAGACAGTGCCGTTGTTCGAAGGCGTGTCGGCCACCGTCCCGTTGTTGGCAGGAGTATCCGCCACGGTGCCATTGTTGGAAGGCGTATCCGCAACAGTGCCATTGGTGGCAGGAGTGTCGGCCACCGTCCCGTTGTTCGCAGGAGTGTCTTCGGCCGCGACGAGCATAGCCGAGGCGGCGAGGACGGCAAGGAGAGCGAACTTGGCGTTGAACTGCATGGCTTGATAGACTGGACCGTTGAGAGAGAAGTCGAGTAGTGCTAGGATGCCATTCAGCCATGCCCAACGCCAGATTTTGTACGCTGCGACGACGCAGACGCGTTCGAAATCGGGCTGGGGGGCCCGTGCGCGTTCGCCGACGCATGCGATCGGGGGTCGGTGGTACCCCTGACTCCTCAGAACTCTGCGCGAAGCTCTGGTGCTGGTCCAGTCAAGTTCAAGGGAAACAGGACAGCCGAGGACAGCAGACGGTGGTCGATACATCCTCTGCTGAACGCTTGCAGAGGAAGCCACGCGCGTCGAACCACACGTTCCGCATAACTAGCTCGATATTCATGCCAGAGTTGTGCACGGCACAGGATGATACCAAATTAGCACCCATCTGAATCTCAGAGGTGAGGAAGAAGCAACGCAAGTTGCCGGACACAACCAGCGCGCGAAGGGCGCAGGTTCCGTCCGGCGTGCGGGCGCAAACTGTCTGGCAACTCGTCGCTGGGCGCTGCGACCAAGACAACCAGGCGCTCATCACCGGCGAGCGAAAGGTGCTGTAAGTGTTATACTATTTTTTGAGTATCGATGACAGTGCACTGAGACGGGAGGGCCGAACCTTGTATGGAATACATCGAATCGCGACTGACAAATACGGTGAATGATAGAGAACGGAACGCGCGCGCTGGCGCGAGGCCAGGAGTACAGGCAACGAGTCAGAGGGAAAAGGGTCTGATAGCCATCGGGGCGCCCGTCTGGCTGGGCGCCCGCCTCGCACGCTCCGCCCCACCACCTGGTGCGCAGCGCGCTGCACCTCGTGCGGGGCGATCTAGATGCTGCCCCATGGCTGGCAGCGTCGCACATGATTGACGCGGTAGGGCAGGCTCGTGGCGAGCTGGCTGGGGAGCGCCGGTGCGCAAGCGCGCATCCTCACTTGCGGTTCGCCTGCGCCATCTGCGGGATCTTGTCCATCACCGTCGCGATGGACGACGGCTCGAGCACGGGCTTCGAGCCGTCACACTTGGCCTGCGCAGTTAGCAGCGCGCACAGTTCGTCCATATCGCACTCCTACGTCAATGCATCAGTATACGGTGATCGACAAGGTGGGCGGCAAGTGGCGCGTACCGAGAACTGCGGATGCTTGCTCACCCGCTCCCAGGCGTCGTTGAGCGTAACATTTCTACTCGACTCCGGGATAGCAGGGAAGACGTGGCAAGGCATCTCGTTGTTGACGTCGCAGTTGTTCAGTGCGGCAAGCTGATCGTCCGTCTCATGGGGAGTCACAAAGTCCACAACACCGCTCGCAGTCGGAGGCGGCCCGAGGGTGGTCTGCGGGATGGTCGAGATAATCGACGCCATCTCCTCCTTGGACTTGGGGCAATCCTTGTGGTCATGCTCCGCGTGGGCGACTGGAGACATGCTGCCCTGCGTATGGCCGCTGGCAGCCTCTGGGCTCGAGAAAATATTGAAGTTACTCGGCATGGGTACGAGGCCTTCGAACTGAGCACCAAAGAGCTCCTGCATGCTCCTGGGACTCATAATGATGTCCGGCGTCGTATTAGACGTCGTCCCTGTGGAGTTTTTCGCGCTGCCAGGAGTCCGAGAAGAGCCAGAGTCTGACGGTGACAGATACGAAGAGAACGACGGCGACTCGGAGAAGGACATGTACAGCGGGTTGGCTGCGATGGTGGTGTACGGACTCTGCGTCGGCAGAGTGTACGGAGGACCCACACCGTATGCAGAGAGATCCGGCGTGTTCGAACTGCCGGGTAGCGGCGCGGAGTTAAAGAACGAGGGACTGAAGTAGGCCATCGAGGTATCATAGCCCTCGGCGGAGCCATTGGGAGGCGAAGTCGGACCACTGCCAGAAGAGGGCGATTTCGAATTCCGCGCACCATCGGCGTTACCGCCGTTGTTCATCGAGAAAGTGAAGCGGGACTGCTTCAACGCCAAGTTCTCCGACTGCAAGCGGCCAAGCAAATCGCGCAGGTTCTCGTTCTCTGCGCCTTGGATGTCGGATTTGGCCTCGAGCATTGCCACTTTCTCTTCGAGCTGTGTGGCAGGTTATTGGTTATGATGCCTCCGAGACACCGGTGAATGGGTAGAACGCACATCTCGAACATGCTTCTCTTTGCGCTCGCGGAAAGCTCGTTGGGCTGCGCGGTTCTGCTCCTTGCGCTTGAGCAGCCTGTCTTCGGACTTTTGCTTCAAACGACTGTCAGATCCTTGGCCAGCGGAAGCAGGAGGCTGGCGCTACCTGATTGCCGCCCGCTGACTTGCGACGTGTACCGGACTTCTTTCCCCTACCGTCTGTGGGCCGAGGGAGGGAAGGCAAGGGAATGAGTTGCGATGCAGAAGCGGGCGACCGGGGGGATGCGTACCGTCGTCGGCATGGAAGCTCTTGTCCCGGTGGCCGTCATCGTCGTCCTCATCGTCGTCGTCGTCTCTGGACGCCTTGCGCTTGAGGTCGTCGCCGGCGTTGGCGGCTGAGCGGGTGTTGCGCTGGGAGGCGCGGGTGGACTGCGACTGCTTCCTGGAGCGGGTTCCGTGTTGGTCCGTGGAGCTGCCCGGCGGGCTGGGGCTTGACTCCTCGGAGACGAGCGGGCTGAGGTTGAGCGGCGGGTTGGGAAAACGCGAGAGCGCCTGGGGGTCGGCCGTCGGGTTTGCGCTGAAGGACGACTGAAAAGTGTCGCGGGGCTTGGTCGACTCGAACTGGTTGTTGAGCAGCGTCAGGAACTGGTCGTCCGATATCTCCGGCAGCGCGGGCGGCAGCGAGAAGTCCCAGATCGGCGTCACGCCCGGGTTGAACGACATGGCGAGGGCGGGCGGCGGGCGAAGGTGGAGGGAGGAGAGGAAGGTGTGGAAACTTCCGGCGGGCGAAGCCGCGCAACAACTTCCAATTGCAATCCTCCGCCACACTCTGGCGCGCCCGTCGCGTCCCGTCTGCTGCCTCCCAGCCGCCCCTCGGACGCCCCCCGCAGCACCGCCCGCTCTTCGTCGTCTCCGGGAGCTGCGCGCGCTGCCTGGGCACTGCGATGCCCTGCGAGCTCGCCCGCTGACTCAGCAACGCATGCGCGTTCCGGCATCGACCTGCCGGACTAAGATGATATTTGCTTGCTGACTGAGCGCCCCGAAACATCACATCCATCATCACTCAACCACTGGGGCGGGCCCATCCTTGCCTCCGTCTCCGACGCCGCACGCAACACCCTCTGAGTCTTCCGTGGGCCCATGGCGCGTATTGCGGACCCGTGACGGCCGACCCCAGTCGAGACCCACCAGCAGCCTGACGGCGCTTCCGCCGGTGACTCTTGCCCGCATTCTAAATCCATCCGCTCTTCTCTCCGTCCCGAACCGTCCCGATGGCCCGTTGCAACACATGGCTCCGAATATCCCGCCCCGTCCTCAGCTTGCTGTCTCTCTGCTCGCTATTGGCCTATGCGCACCCTGCGATCGCGAAGGTGCCGCGTTCTGTGGATCCTCTCAGATGTTGCATCCTGCACCGCACTCTCGGCTCCGATATTCTCAGACCACCCAACAATATCCTGGCCCCTTATTTTCCGGCCCCCGAGCACTGTGATTCCTGAGACTGCAGACCGCGTCGAGGGGATCGTCAATTCAGGTTCTACATTCCAGCTTGGAAACCAGGCGACGTTGCCTCTGCAATCAAGCGCGGAGATCTCGAATAGCGGCCTTGCGGTCGAGTCCCCTCTGGAGATTCTTGGATGTAAATGCGGCCCATTTGTCTTCCAGTTGCTGGAGCAGGCGCGCCCTGATCGATGTGCTACGTCTGCCCGCTTCCTCACCACGACTGCTGCCTGCGCGATACGCGGAGATCGACGTCGCATGACGCAGTCTACAGGGACCGCGAAGCTCACAGGGACGTGAGCGGGGTGCGAGGACTTGCGCATGGGAGTTCTCGTCCAATAGGCAGACGTTGCTCTATTCTCTCCGAGGCCCCGACTCCGCTTCCCAAAATACCCCAAAGGCGTCAACGCGCTCGAATTGGGGCAGATATTCAGATCTGGAACAGCACTCAGGCACGTGGGTGAATCTCTGCCCTAGCTCTGTTATTATTCCTCCCGACGGATTCCCAGCGCATCATCGTCATATCCTTTTGCACCCGCCCTGAGCGTGCAGGGAAATTAGACTAGAAGCTCGAGTTCTGTCTGCCCTCTGGATCCATTCCCTGTCAGTGACGTCCCGTTCAGACCCATCACCCGGGATAGCTGGCCGACGCGTCCAGTATGCCGGGTTTGCGGCCCACGACGGCGCGCGCTCAGCTCAGGCACCGCTTCTGCGATTCCGGTTATTTTTGCACATCCGCGCCGTGCCAGTTCTCTCTCGGCCTTTGAATGTCAACCTGTTCCGTGTAGGTATCCGGGTGCTTCGCGTGTAATCCGCTTGCGGAGATAAACACCTGCATTGGGCTGTTGGGCGCAACTGAGGCTCTACCGCAATTACACCTTCTTACGTGCGCAAGGCCCTTTGGGACGTCGCGCCCGTGCAAACACAGTTCTCGCGTGGGGACGAGCTCCGAGAGGTGGACAAACAGCTGATTCGGGCCACTGCTTCGCTGTGCGGTCGCTTAGCGTGCCTCGCGTGAGGCCGTCGCAACTCACACTGCACTTTGCGCACCGGCAAGCACTCCAACGCGTGTGCCATCCTGATCGACGACGGGGCGAAGCCGTGAAGGTGGAGGTGACTACGTCGATGCATCTAGCTAGGTCCGTGGCCCAAAACCGCGCAGTTCCATGTCACGGTGACTGTGGATCAGAAAAGCCGCGGACTCGAAGCGACGGGGTACAAGCTGCAAGCCGGTCGTGCGCAATTGTCGATCCTCTCCTGTGCGGCGTTCCCTAGGCCGCCGTCAGCTTGTTGATCATGAAGGAAACACTCCGAATGAAAGGGGAAGTAACAGCAGGCCTGAAACAAGAGCCTACCGTGGCTGATCGTAGACTTGTCTGGCGGGACGCCTCATCCGTGCGGGCGCAAGTGAACCCTTGTTCAGATTCAGCTCGGAGATGCCTGAACTGAATAGGATCTACAAGAGGAACTCGAACGCGAGGCATGCCAGCGCGTTCGAAAACGAGGTCGCAGCTGATTGCGGACGTCTCTCCGGTGCCCTAGTCTGGCATGACAGACAGAACATGAGGCAGGATTGGTGGGGTCCAGTGCACCTGAGCGATATTAAGCTACAGCAGCGGGGCCAAGCCGATCCTGATTGAGCAAACGATAACGTCGTCTGGCAGGGCCGATTCAGTCGCCCATGGGAGAACCCTCTCCCAGCCCTATCGTGCGTGCGAACGCGTCTCAAGCAGCTGCAGGCGGCCTGGGAGCCAGCAATTACGCCTGTTTTACGGCGCGACAGATATGGTCCGGGGAGCGAGGGCTAGGGTGAAGAGAAGGGTGGTTGCGACGCTTCTCCACTATGCCGGGCGTCTCGCGTCCCTACTTCCAGCGACTGAAATGGTCAAATTGCATCGGGCCTGAGGTCACGCTGGTCGTGCGATCCGATGCAGCTGCGGGGGCCCCGCCCGCCGCAAGGCGTGGTGCCAGATTATCGAGATTTCAGCGGCGTCGCGTCGGCGTTTCCGGAGAACGATAAGGGAAGTACAGTCCGCGCTCGCGGGCGCAATGCAAACACGATCCTGTCGGGGACTCGTGGCCACAGGCGCGGAGGGCGGGGCATGACGCGCTTTGCATGCCCCCCTCTATTTCGACAACCAATCCAATCATATCTGTCGCAAACGCGCTGGAATGAAATGCCAGGGGTACTTTACGTGAACGCTCAGTGAGCCGCTGGACGGGCGGCTCAAGCATGTCAAGTGTCAGCGTCAGCAGACAGTCTGCCCAAACAACGAAGGGGACACAAGCAATTCATTCGGGATCCGTCGGGACAAACCGCAGTGAGTTTCGTGCTTTAGCTGGGATCAACAGCGACCCGTAGAAACCTGCACGCAGAACCGGGCAAAGCATGCAGGCTTGTTTCTCAGCGCTTTCTACTGAAACGCCCGTGCTGGGCGGACATGCTCTGAGAGGAGCAAGCCTCGAATGAATCGGGGCATTCTCTTTTTGTCTCTGCATCGTGGCCATCGTGCTTGGCTGGGTAGATCATGGGCCAGCCTTTTGTGCCTAACGCCACGCTATGGTGCATCTTAAATCATTGTTCATCCATTTCCGGATTGTCTCTCACATGTCTGTTCGGGATTACGTCAAATTTCCAGGTCCGCAAGTTGATCACTATCCATCGCAGTCACGCTCTCGCGCCTCGCACTCGCGACTCCTGTCTCTGCCCACGCCTGCCCGTCTATGCTTCTCCGGCCCAGGCGCTTGCTTGTCGGAACGGCGGATTCGCTGACATAGCAATCCGCATTTGTTGCCTAGGCCTGCTATCCCAACATCGACGCTTCCCCCGGCTTCCGTATGTACACGAAAGCTGCTAAATCACGAAGACACTATCAATGTTTGGCGAACGTGGTCTGTCTACTCGCTGCGTTGCCCATCGTTCCGATGACTCAGGTTGCGATGACCGAATGCTCGCCGCTGTAGATCGTTCGGAGGCCGGGATCCTCAACGAACCCATTACCAGACGCACTTGCCTCCATCTCGGGCACAGGGCTGGCACACCTTTTATTGTCAACAAATGGATAGGCGGCAGTCATTGCGCGCTCGCCATGTCTTCGACGGAGATAAGCCGAGCAGCTGATGCCGGCGCTGCGTCATGTGTGTCATCCTCGGATCCCCCAGCTTTCGTCGTTACATAAAATCCATAAATGAGCTCGGCGCTCGCTATTCGCTCTGGATTCAGGCCTGCGCTCTGTGCGCCTAGGCTGGACTCCTCGACTTGCTCGGCGATTTTTATTGCATGCTTACTGCGCTTTCTGAACCACGCTTCCTGGCTTCTCAGGGCATTTATTCATGTCACATGCCAATCCCGATCGACCATGGCAGCGGCTTGTGGCTTTCCTCGCGTCAAATCGGACTAGGGAGGGCAAGGTCGATGCATAATTCCTCGCCGGGCGGTCATGACAGTCACGAGAATCCCTGTCAAACGGACCACGAAGCGAAAGACTTCCCTCGCCAGCTGCTTCGCTGAACCAGTATTGGCAGGATGCGTGGGTTCTCAGAACCATAGGCAGGTCGGATGTCGCGTATGACGCGGGCGCGTGTCCAATGACCCTCCCGCACCGCATTGACGCTGCGCATTCGACGCCGAGCTCGCGTCCACTGTGCCACTACAATGACTGGCAATGACGAATCCCGATGGCCTGCGCCAAATGATTCTCCTCGGCACTGGCAGTCACGCCTGGGAAAATCATTCCACCGATCGCACGGCCTGGGATGGCGAGGAATCTTGCATCTCGCTCCTCCGCGTGGACACGAAGCAGCGGCACAGTTTAGCATCTCGCAGCCAAAACTTCACGTCTTCTAACTGCTGGCGGCGATCTCTGCCTCGTGCCCGGAATTAAGACAGGGTGGTGCGCCGTACTCCTGGATTATTGGCGCTGTTGAATGTCACTCCCTGGCGGTTCCCACGTATGGCGAAGTCGCAAGATAACCTGTCCGCCGGCCTTCCAGAATTTGGCCGGCGCGGCGAGAATGCGTCTTTCGGCTTCGCCATCGGCTTGCGCATGGCCTCGCCGATGTCACGGTGTCGAGGATTTGCGCGGGGCAGGCACTCGAGCTGAAACGCGATTGCTGGCAAGGGAACGGGTGATTTTTGGGCTCGCTGGCTTCTAGCCGATCCGTGTCCCTTGGCAGGAATAGCCGCACGTCAACGAGCGTGCGAAAGATCCTGCGACTTCTGAGAACGCGCATGACAATTGACATGACCACGGGTCTACAGGGCAAATGCACCCGCCATTTTGCGTGCCAAATCAAGCTCTTGTGAGTAAGATACTGAAAAGCAGCGGGGACAGAGGGTCAGGCATATCAGTGACGCCTTAGTGCCTCTGAGCGTCAGGGTGCGGCACGAGGGTTTTCCAGAACAGTACGCGTAAACACGGCCAAACTCATATTTTTCACGCCGACGCCGCTCGCTCGCCAGCAGTCGTTCTGCCCTGCGCAAGCATGTCGCGCGCATCGAGCATGGTTGCGAGCTGTTCTCGCGCCATAACCCCCCTCAATTCATCCTTCAGTTCGACCAGCAGGTCGTTCGTGTCGTTGGCCGGGTGCCGATACCGGCTGGCGCACCGACGACAGCGGTCGGAACTTCCTTGCTCTGCTTCCATATCCCATAATGCTGCAAAGGTATGGCGCATACGTAAAACGCGTAGAACGGCGGCTCAGTGCGCTGCAGCGGCATTTTCACGCGTCCGCGCGCTCGTCGGCCAAGGACCCGTATAGCGTCCTGGGCGTCAACAAGGACGCCTCCGCTGCTGAAATCAAGAAGACCTACTTCCAGGTTAGCTCACCTCTGCCGGTCAACGACATGCGCCGGTCTGACATTTGAGGGTTCAGCTCGCGAAGAAATACCATCCGGATACCAACAAGGATCCCGGTGCGAAAGACCGCTTCGTCGAGGTTCAGGAGGCCTACGACGTGCGTCCGAAGCTAATCGCGCCTGCATTGTACTCACACCGGGCGTTCAGATTCTTAGCGACGACAAGAAACGCGCGGCCTACGACCAGTTTGGCGCCGCGTCCCAGCAACCCGGCTTCGACCCAAACGGGTTCGCCAATGCATTCGGAGGTGGTCAAGGTTTCGCTGGCTTTCAGGACTTCGCCAATGCATTCGGCGGCGGCAGTCGCGCAGGCCCAGACATCTTCGAGCACCTATTTGGGTCTGCATTCGGCGGCGGTCGCGGGCGTGGCCGCGCTGAGAGGGTTGTCGGAGATGACATAGAGGCGTCTGTGCGAATCAACTTTCTCGAGTCGTGCCGAGGGACCAGACGGAACATCGCCATAACACCCGTCGTGGAATGCTCCACATGCACTGGCTCTGGCCTCAAACCTGGGGCGAAAAAGTCGACTTGCGGCGCGTGCGGGGGCTCCGGCACCCAGACGTTTGTCATCGACAGCGGTTTCCAGATGGCCAGCACGTGCGCGACGTGCCAAGGCACAGGGACCACGGTACCTCGTGGCGCTCAATGCGGCGAGTGCTCCGGCCTCGGTAAAGTTAAGATGCGTTCAACGATAGACGTCGACATCCCGGCCGGTAAGGGCGATTTAGCGTCAATCTGGGACCTGAACGGACTGACCCTGTTTGCAAATAGGCGTTGAGGACGGAATGACGATCCGAGTTGCATCTGCCGGCGACATGCCCTTGTCTGGCAAGGGCAAGCCAGGTGACCTCCTCGTGCGCGTCAGCGTCTCGCCCTCCAAGGTCTTCCGTCGCCAAGGCGCCAACATCTACCACGACGCGCGAATACCGCTCCATGTCGCACTCCTCGGTGGAAAGGTTCGCGTTCCGACCCTCGATGGCGAGGTAGACATGCGGGTGGCACCGGGCACGCAGCAAGGCGAGGAGTTTGTATTGAAGGGCAAGGGCGTCAAGCCTGTTTACGGTGGCGAGAAGGGCGACCTCTTTGTCTCGTTCACGGTGCAAATTCCCCGGTAAATCCTCCTGTTATCCCGTTCCTCGGAAGGCCGGCACTGACGATGTTTGTTTATCTAGCAATCTGACTGCCCGACAGCGCGAGATTCTTCAACAGTACGCCGAAGTTACTGAGGGCCGCAGTAGTCCGTCGGACGCCGCGGAGAGCGCTGAAGCCGCGGCTGAGGAATCGGACGAGTCGAAGCGGACAAACGGTACGAGGAGCCCTGGCCTCTGGGATCGTCTGAAGAAACTTATTGGGCATTGATTTCCAAGACCACAATGCGAGCCCTAACCCAAAACGCATGAGGGCAACGGGATGATCTATTCGGTGCCCAAGAACCCGGGGATGTGTTTCCGATGTGAGATTGCCGAGGGATTTGCGTCACGCAACAGTAACAGAGCTTATTCCTGGGTTTTACCCTTTCCGGACTAGAATGAAATAATAATTAGTGATATCGTTTCTCTCCCGATCGCATCGAGCCCACGGTGTGCCCTCGAATTTGCTTTAAAACCCTGGGCAGAATGGGCCCTGGGGAGGCACGCCCGTCCCAATGGCTTCTACGCCCTCTGCCGCAAGCGCGTCTCAGGGTCTCCGACCGTCGACTGCCGTTGGCTCTCTTCCCTTCGCCAACACGCTCTTCGCTCACGTCGGGTACGCGCCCCGCGTCGCTCTCTGCACATACACGCTGCTTATCACCCCCACGCAGCGGCGCAGCAGCGCTATTCCTCGCCACCACCGACGCGACGCTGGTAGCCACCGCGTTGCCGTCCATTGCCCAGCAGCTCAAGGTCTCGCCCGCGCATTACACATGGATCAGCGTCGCGTACCTGCTCGCCCAGACGACGTTGCAGCCCATATACGGCCACGTCGCCGACTCGTTCGGACGCAAGGTGTGGCTATATGCGTACCCGCGTCCGCCGGCTGACGCGCGTCCAGGCCGTCCTCGTCACGAGCATCGTACTCTTCATGGTCGGCTCCGCGCTCACCGCGTTCGCATATGTGAGCCCCGTCCCAAACACCCGCCTGTCCTCGCTCTTACGTCCTGCAGACGACCGGCGTCCTCATTCTAGCGCGCGCTCTGTCTGGGGCCGCAGCTGGCGGCATCGTATGCTCGGTCTGGACGATACTTTCCGAAATCGTGCCTCCGTCCAAGCGGGCCGTGTGGTCGATGGCCCTGTCCTGCACATGGTGCGCGTCTGCCGTCGCAGGCCCAGTTCTAGGGGGAGTTTTCAGCGGTTTGTGCGGTCCATCATCCTCTTGGGAAACGCTCACAGGCGCTCAGGCTCCAGCCATTCGTTTCTGTCGTGGCGCGTCGCGTGTATGTCACATGCTCGCGGCCTCTTTTGCCATCGCTATTGACGCGTGCTACGCAGTCCTGCTAAACATTCCGATCTGCATATTGGCGCTTGTGCTGGTGCTCGCGGCCTTACGTCGGTTCCGATTCCAGAAACGCGAAAGGCACTCCACATGGGCAGGCCTTTTCCAAAAGCTCTGGAGGTCCTTCGACTTCATCGGGATGGTCCTTCTAATGGGCGCCACGGCATGCGTTCTTCTGGGATTCAGCCGCGCAACGTCGAGCGGATGTGAGTTGACGTGCAAACCCTGGCCTGCATCGAGCGCTCATTCCGGAATCTAGGGAAGGATCGCGTTACAATCACATTGGTTCTCGTCGGCCTCGTTCTGCTAGTCTTCGCCGGCTTTTACGAAGCACGCACAGCCCGCGACGCGTTGATCCCGCCGTCATTGTTTCGCTCCATTACTGCCTGTGCGCACTATCCTTCGAGCGCTTCCGCTCGCCCTTCTGACCTTGGTGTTGTTGCTCCTGTCAAGCCATCGTCTTCCTGTCGTCATTCCTCATCACGTTTGCATTCAATGCCGGCACGTTTTACCTCGCGGTGTATGCCCAGGTGTGCCACAAACTATCCAAAGCTGGTCGAATGCTCATTACGCCCCCAAAAGGCGCGTGGCGCCAGCCCACTGGAGGCTGGGTATTTTCTGCTGCCCTATTCCCTGGGGTCTTCCGCCATCTCGATTCCGACGGCTATCCTAATTGACCGCGCCCAGCGTGGCGCGGTGAAGACGACGCTCCCGCCGAAGATCGCCTTCGTGCTGGGTCTTGGTGTCTCTTGCGTCGGCTTCGGTACGAACCCCGTCCCCCCTGCTGATTGACACTCCCTATTGACGCCGTTGATAAGGTCTCATGACTATGCTGAATATCCGGAGTACGGCTTTCGAGCGCGCGTTCTACCCACTGGTCGCTGGTCTCGGCATTGGGATGACGCTGCACTCGCCGTTCCAGATTCTCACGAACGCGGTGGGCCCCGAGAAGCTTGCCTCTACCACGGGTGCCTTCTTCCTTGTACGATTTATTGCCACAACGATCGGGGTCGTAAGTACAGGTTGCTGGGGTGCTAAACGCCAACTCATCCCGCGACGCACAGTCGACCGCTGGAGTCATCTTTACAACCATGCTGCAAGGCTCATTGCCTCCTAATTTCACAGTCGACGATGTTGTCTCTGATTTGCGAGGTCTCGTGGACATCCAAGACGCCCTGACACGCGAGCACGTCCTCGCCGCCGTGTCTCGAGCTTTATCGGTATGTGGCTTTGTCACACGCCCATCCCTTTTCCCGCCCGACCCTGCGAGTGCTAATGACGCCCAGGTAATCTGGACGGTCTGCTGTCCGATGGTTGGTCTTGCCTGCTTCGTACGTTTACTTCCTCCCCCAGCGAGCCAGCATCAGATGACCGATGCATTTCGCTCTGCAGGCTGCCATCTTCATCCGTGTCACCGTCGTGAGGGGCAGCGAAGACGAGCTAAGCAGCCCCAAGCGCGCAGATACTCCTGACTCCACAACCGCCACCACCGAAACCGTCTCGACGGACCTCGAGAAGGGTCCTCTGCCCACCAGCATGGCGCCGCCCCCTCTCGCATCTCTCGCCACATCATCGACACCACCGTCCCCCGACGCGTCCAAGTGACGGCGTCGTCGCTCTGCTCTGCGCTCTCTGCTTTCCGGTGTCCATTGTTTGCTCTGTTCGGTGTGCATGTTTCCCCCGTCCGTTTTCGCATCGCTGTCCGCTTCTCTTGCTCTCACGCACGCATCGTCTACGTTGCACCCCGGTAGATCATAGTCGGAATCTATAAGCGCATATGAATTCACACCTAGTAGCTACGCCATGAATGATAATATACGATGCTGGATTAACTCTCTGTATGGATAGTGTACAGTGCGATCGGTACCGCTACAAGTGTGCGAGAGTGCGTCGAGCAAACACCGGGACGCCACGGCAGACAGCGACATATTAGGATGTTGTCGTTTGTGGAGCGGCTGTTCCTGTCCCTGGATTGAGATAAACGATGAGTATAGGCGGTTGCAGACTGGCAAGTGGCAGCAGCAAATGAAGTGTCAAACTCACGTTTGCGCTTTTTCTTCGATGGCGCGCCGTCCGTCGATCCAGCACGTGCAAGCGGGGCTGGGGGAGCAGAAGGCGGCGCAGGCTGATCGGGAACGGCTGCTGGCGGCGGCGGCTCTGTGGCAGGGCCAGAGTTGTTGTCGCGGAAACGCGGCACGAGCGTCGCCTTGGCGTGCAGCGCCGTCGTCGTCATCGCGAGGTACAGCGGGCGCGAGTCGGTCGCCTTCTTCGCGCGGGCTGCCGGCGTGGCCTCTGGAGCAGATGGCTGGGGCGCGGCAGGGTCGTCGGAGGCGTGCAAGGCGCTAGCCTCTGGCGGCTCGACTGACGGGCGAGCTTTGCGCGGGCTGTCGGCAGCCGCAGCCGCAGCCGTGCCCTGGGCTGCCGAGGGAGCATTTCCCTCCACGATGGGCCAGACAAAGCCGAGGCGTGGGGTAAAGTCGGGCCTGTGTGCGCGGATGGTTTCGAGAGAAGCCTGCAATGAATGGAGCGACGCGAGCTGAGAGGCCCGAGGGTGAGGAATGCTGGGTGCGCCGCAGCGGCCGATGGGGAACTGGACGGACCATTCTATTGCTGACGACGCTGTACACGTCTGGGGCCTGATATATTCTGTTGTGGAGGATGAAGTACGCCACAAGGGGCTGGACTGAATGGGCAGAGCGTGAGCGTGGGCGTAGGCAGGCTGCAGCGGGCCCTGCCTGCGTCCGGCGAGTAACGGTGCTGCTTGTGGATGACAAACAGCGTCGGCGGCTGGGCGGTGACGAGCGCGAACTCGATGCCGGTGAAGCGCTTGAGCTCGTCGGCCTCGTTCTTGAGCGCGACGCCGGTGTGGACGGTCTGCATGCGCAGGACCTGGTTGTTGCTCTGCTTGTCGTAGAACATCGACGTCGCGAAGTAGTCGAGCACGTTCTCCGCCGTGAGCGGCCCGTGCGCCTGCGTGCTGCCCCGTCAGCGAGTGTCACTGGTCACTGAGCGTGGGCCCCGGCTTGCCTGGATCCACTCGTGCCAGATGAAGAATTTGTGCGAGCTGCGGCGCGTCAGCTATCGCCCGCGGCCACGCGCCAGGAAACGCCCGCACTGGTCGTCGGCCGGGTGCACGTCCTGGGCGTTCATGACGGTGTGGCCCCTCCGGCACGAGCCGAGACGCGGTTCGCTTCGCTCTGCCCAGGCTTCAGTTCGCCGGTCGCATCGCAATCTACGTCGCATTTACTCTGTACTCTCCATGTCACACCCACCCCCCTCTGTAATACCACCGTCCGGCCGAGCGCTGGCTGCGCGGGCCCCGTGCCAAGTGTGAACCCCGTCTCCGTTCCAGGCGCGCAAGGGTGCCCCCTATTGCTCGCAGCTCCAACGGCAGACACTGGCGGCCAAACGGCAACCCGCGCTGACAGGCCGCTCGGACAGCCTGTAGGGGCACGTCCCGTTGTCATGGGCTCGGCGGCCCGTCGCTCCAGTTCCCGCGAGCCTGCATGCCAGGCGCTAGCATCGAGCGCTGCGGGTGAGCACCAGTGCTCATGCGCTCCTGGCCCGGGGCCCGGGGGCAAATTAAATGCAGTAAGTGGCCTTTTTTGCGCTTGGGAGCGCGGCTGTGGATTCCAGCCGGTGCCGACATAGCGGTAATCGCCTCGCCCGTCGTCCCCGAATCCAATGGCTTGGGCTCGTTCGTTTCTCCTCCCGCGCGCGCCCGGCTGTCCCTGCTGTCCTTTCTCCGCCCGCCCATGCACGCCCCGCCCGACCCCAGCGCCCAGAGCGCCTCGGGCGACACTGCTGCCGCCGGCGCAACAAATGACCGCTCCTTCCGCTCCAGGCTCGGACGGAGGGCCTTGCTCTGTCTACACACCGTGAGCCGCGGCTCCAGCCTGCTCTGGGCCTTGTGCGGCTCTGAAAATCACTTCCCAGGTTAAGCACCATCTGAAGCGGCACGCCGGCGCGGGCGTTATGGCAAGGTGGCTCGCCGCGCCTGTTCGTGTCGCCAAAAACGTTCACACCCTGCCCCGCAGCGTGGCCTATTTCGACCCCGGAAATTGGAGCGTCGATTTGCAAGCGGGCTCGCAGTTCGGTTCGTCATGAGTAGCGCGCTGGGCGTCTCTCGCCAGCAGCGATTGACGCGCCACGCCGGCCAGGATACCGACTGCTATTCGTCGTCCTGCTATCGTGCATCGTGCGTGACCCGCCCCAGTCTGCAGATTCTCCGTCTGTCACCTCTGACTGGACGTGCTGCGATCCCAGGGAGCAGTTGTTCTGCAAGTGCGGCCGCTTTCTCCCTCCTCGCCGCGGCCCGGATGAGATTAATGACGACCTTCCTCTTCCGCAGACACTGGCATGCAGACTAGGTTCGGTGGCCCGACTCCCCCGCTGCACCACACGCCAGCCTCTGAATCATGTCCCAATCGCGCAGGCTGCGTGACCGGCGCAGATTTAGCGCAGCATTGCAGGTTGCTGTTCGGCAATCACCCGAAGCATAGGACACTCGTGCGCGCACTGTTTCTGTGGCCGTTGTACGTGTTGTGCGAGGTCGCGATCATCGCGACCGACCTCGCCGAGCTGCTGGGCTCGGCGATCGGGTTGTGTCTACTCATTGGGCCCTCTTTCCCGCTCTGGGCGGGCGTGCTGCTCACGGCCGTCGACATCCTGCTCGTCCTGACGCTCGCTCGCACACGCACCGGGCGCCCAGCGCGCGCAGTGGAATTTATTGTCATCGGTCTCGTCAGTATCTGTGCCAGATGATCCATCGACATGCGCGCTGCTGACGGCTGACGCAGGTGGTGGCGACGTTTATATGCTTCGTAGTGTTAATCGTCAAAGTGCGCCCACATTGGCCAGCAGTGTTTCAAGGCTACCTGCCCTCCAAGGCGCTCGTCCAACACGGCGCCATCTACACCTGTACGCAACCCCAGCCCCCACCCCATTGTCCTAAGCATTGTCTCCCGCGTAGCCATCGGCATACTCGGCGCCACTGTCATGTAAGGCAGCCCCCACCCGCCGACGTTGTCGCGGAAGGCTGACGCCGCCGCAGGCCGCACGCGCTTTTCCTGGGCAGTTCGCTAGCGACGCTGGATCGTGTTGCAGTCGATGTGTCGCTCCCGCCGCCCAGCATGTCAAGCACCAACACCAAGGCGCAAATGATCAAACGCGTCGTTAAGGCTCTATTTTCTATCGAACGCGACGACGCCCAGAAAAGCGCGCGCACGCATGCCGAGTGGGAAAATAACGGGCTCGGGTTTGTGTTAGCCCATCTCAAGCACGCCGTCGCCGACATCGGTATGGGACGATCAAACGCGCCCCCGTGTGTAGTAGGCACGCACTAACGCGCCCGGCAGTGGCGAGCCTGTTGGGATTTGCAATGGTGATAAATTCGGCGTGCGTGGGATTCTCTTGCCTGTGCCAGTGGCACCGGTGTCACGCCTGTCTGTGTCGTACCCACGCTCATTCCGCGCCAGGATCCTCATTCTCGCGGCCGCCGTGTTTTTCCACAGTGGCGCAGGACGGGACAGCGATAGTGCGCCCGCCGGCCTGTTTGACGCGCACGCGCTGATATCGCGCGTCGTTGGGAAGCGTGAGTGCGCGCGCCCTTGGCTTGTCTGTCTTGGGATCCGCGTGGCTGACCCGGGCGCTTGCCTTACCCCCCTTGCGCTTTCTCCACTTGCAGCGGCGGGTTACCTGTTTGCATTTGCGCTGCTGTGCGCCGGGCAGAGCGCGAGTCTGACGGCGACGCTTGCCGGCCAGGTCGTCTCGGAAGGCTTTATCGAGTGGCGGCTCTCGGTGCGTGGCGGCTTGCTCTGTTATCACTGCACACAATGCGACAGCTCACGCTCACGCTTCGCGGCAGCCGTTCTTGCGCCGCCTGATTACGCGGTTGATCGGGCTTGGGCCCAGCTGCGTCGTGGCGATTGTCTTCGGGCAGCGCGGCATCGACCAGCTGTTGTTTGGAAGCCAGGTCGCGCTCTCGTTCGTGCTGCCGTTCGTCGTGTTCCCGCTCGTGTGGCTCACGTCGTCGTCACGCGTGATGAGCGTCAGAGCGGGGGAGAAGATCATAGATTACAGCAATGGCCGGTGTATGACGGCGTTAGGCTACGCCATCTTCCTCGTCGTGGTGTGCGCGAACGGCTACGCCATCGTCACCCTAGCGTTGGGGCAGGCCGCGGTCTGAGAGGAACCGCTGCACATCCTGCTTCATCTGCGCATGCGCGTTTATATATCATGAATCGAAACGGAATTGCGGAACGCTTACTGGCGGCGAGATGCCCGTCCCTTCGAAGTAGGCCAGGAAGAACTGCGTGGCCACCCAGTCGCTCTCTATGCGGCCAATGTCGCGGAATATGACGGTGCGCGGGCGCGACGGCTGGGGAGGGTTGAGGATGATGTCGAGGAAGGCGTGTTTCTGCAGCGGCGCATTTGGGAACATGGACTTGAGCTTGTGCAGCGGCGTGACCAGTGCCTGGAGATTGTGAGCATCCACTCGATGCTGCTAATGGGCGCGTCGGGAACGCACCCCTTCGTCCTCCTTGGTTAGCTGGCCGCGCTCATGCGCGAGCTTGAGCCGAGCCTGCATCGTCCTGACGAATCCGTCGCGCAAGTGCGTGAAGTTCGTGCTGCGTGTGGGAACTGCGGAGAGCACGCGTTGGGCGGTAATCCGGGCGTGCGTTGGTGCTCAACTTATGCGCAGGACGCAGGCGGTGTTGTTGACGAGGTGCGCGATTTTGTCGTCGAACGACGCGTCCGCGGGCAGCTGCGTGAAGCTCAGACGCGTCAGACTGGGTGCAGCGAGGCAGGGGGCGCACGTTGAGGGCGGGATTGGAGAGGTCGGCATAGAAGCCGACCGAGTAGACCTTCAGACCCAGGAACGAGACCGTCCGGACGCCGGTGCCGACGAGCGTGAACGGCGGCAGCGCGAGACGCGACGGGATCTTGAGCGTCGTCGGGAACTCGATGCCCGTGGCCGGGTCGGCTGTCGCGAGCGTCAGAACGCGTGTGGGATGCTGGGTTGCGCGGTAAGACAGACCCTGGACGGCCGGGGTCTGGGCTGGCGGCGGCGGCGCGTCGAGCGCTACGTGGGGCACGGTGGCATAGGCGGCGACGGCGAGGGCAGACAGAGACCAGGCGAGTCTGGCGGTCGGGAGACGCGTCCTGCGGCCGAACGCGTGCAGGGCGCGGAGGAGGTGGGCGGACGCGGGCATTGTAGGAGCGGGGTCAGGCCCAGCAGCTCCGATCACTCCCCCCCGCTGACACTGACGCGTCCCGGATTGCGCGTCCCCCCGCTGCGCACCCAGACGCATACATAAGCCCCGCCCGCCAGGCCCGTGCGTACCCGTCCTTTGGCTCTGGACACGCAATGGAAGCACTCATCGCCGCGCTCGACCCCAGGATCCTAGAAGCGGCCGTCGCGAGCATGGACGGCGACGACTCCCTCTCGCACGACTCCAGCCCGCCGTCCGGCGCGGAGACGCCCAAGACGACCTCGGACCAGGCCCTGCGCGCGTCGCTGCAGACCTACCTCGACTCGCTGCCCTACGCGTGCGAGCCGCAGGACGCCATGCACGCAAAGCTCGACTTCATCGTCGGCCGCCTCGTCGTCTGCGCCCGCGCCCGCGACTGGAACACCCTCACCACCTGGGACTCGCTGCTGCAGTGGTCCGTCGCGCCCGCCACCGTGTCCGGCCTTTGTACCCGCCCCTGACCAGTGTCCGTATTGCTCGCAGCTGGCTGCTCATGCGCTACCCCATCACCCGCCCAGTCCGCGCAGCGCTCGTCAAGTTCTACTACGAGCTCATTCTCGTCCCCGGCATGGAGCCCAGGATCATCAGGACCTGGGCCGACATGATCCAGCGACTGCTCGCGTCCAAGCCCGGCCTCAAGCGCAAGCTCGAGCTCGACGACCTGCAGCTGCCCTGGGAGCCGCTCTGGCGCATCATGCGCAAGGAACTCTGGCCCAAGGGGCGCACCCACGACACCTCGTGCGTGTCGCCATCCCGCTGTCGCCTCCCTGAGTTGGCTGACCGTTCCCTTCTCCGCGGGAACAATACAATGCAGACGCAACCTCGTCAACATCCTGCTCTTCGTTGCCGACCTATGCAAGCGCTACTACCCGCCGACAGAGATCCCCAAAATGCTCGACACCTTCATCCCGCTGCTCACCCAGGACGTGAGTGCATCGCGCCGCCGAATTCCGCGCGTGGTGATAGGCTTTTCGCGTGCTCACGTGCCGCGCAGTCTGTCCTGAGCGTCGTGCCCGTCATCATCTCGTTCCTCCCGCCGACGCACTGCGCCCAGTACGTGCCCGCGCTCTTCAAGATCTGGGAGGCGTTCAACTCGAACGTCCTCGACGAACGCTTCCTCGAGCTCTTCGGCGCGCTCGCGGAGGAGCACGTCGCGGGCAAGGCCGGCGACGCGGGCTCCGAGGGCGGCGCGGAGTGGAAGGAGGTCGGCATCTGGACCGGCGAGCAGTTCGCCATCCTCGTGGGCAAATGCCTCAACTCGATGAGTGCGTGAAGGGGGACGCGTAATTCCGCGAAGGCGCGCTAATCAGACGATGCAGACGTTCCTGTCGGCGCGGCGCGCGTGAGTGCAGAGCGGCCGTACGAGCCCTCCCGCGGAATTGGTCAGCTGAACGCGCGTCTGCAGGGTTCGAGCACGACGGGCCCGTTGGCTGACGTGCAGGCTAATCGCCACGCGTTGAAGATCAAGAAACCGACCAACCGTTTCCGTATGTGCCCTTCCGTGGGACGCGCTTGAAATTATAACACGTCGCCATGTAGATTCCCTGGCACAGATCCTCGTGTACTCCATGTCCGTGGACGGCGCCGTCCGCGGCGAGGAGCGCGATGCCGAGCCCGGTTACCTTGCAGGGTCCAAGGCCCTCGACGCCCTGGACAAGATCATCACCAGCACCGAGTCGTACTTCCATCCGTCCAACTCGGGCCACTGGACCATCAGTGTTTGTGGCGTCCCTGTGTTACCCCGGGCGACGCTGGACTGACGGTGACGGTGATGCACAGTTGACAAATTTCATGCAGCAAGTCCTCGGCAAGTTTGCGAACAGATGGAAGGAAGAGGAACAGAGCACATGCAAGACGCCTGTGGTACGCTACAGTCGTTACCGTCAGCGAAATGTACGGGGAGAAGACCTGACTCGGCATCGTGCAGGGCCAACGCCTGACGCCAGCGATCCGGCGCGCGGTGGTGAAGATCATGCGCACGCCGGCGCTGTTATCGATGTTCTCGAAGGATATCATCGCGACGGCGTTCGCGCAGACCTCGCTGCGCGCGATGGCGCTGCTCGAGCCGGACCTCATCATGCCACAGATCCTCGAGAAGGCATACTCGGGCCTCGAGAGCGTCAACGAGACGCATCGCACGACAGCCGTGCTCAATGCGCTTTCAGGCGTGTGCCTTCCGCTCGTTAACGAGCGTCTTTGGCTCGGAGGACAGAAGCATGTTGTCCCGTTGCTCGAGCTGTGTCTGCCAGGAATTGATCTGGTGCGGTTTTGTCGGCACTTGAATGAAAGAGGATTGTGGATGCTGATCTTGGGCTTCCAGAACGACCCAATGAAGACGGTATGCGCGACGATGTTCATCATCGGCGTGGTGCAGTACGTCAAGATCGGCGAGCTCACGAGCACGCCGCCGGACACGCTCGTGTCGTCCGAGGTGCCGGGCGAGGATATCTCAATGACAAACACGACCGATCGACTCCCATTCGGCGTCGAGCCAGGAGGACCCGCGCACCTCTCGCGCCAGGAGGAGGCCGCCCTCACACGCGAGAGCTCGGCCGGGTTCGCGGACTGGGTCGTCAGCTTCTTCCGCCGTGTGTTTGCGCTCTACGAAAACCTGCCCGAGGAGGGCGGCCGGAAGAACACGACCGGCGGCAAGCAGGAGGAAAGCGTGCTGAAGAGCCTGAAGAGCACGATGGACGTCATCTGCCTCCACCTGAGCGACTCGCTGTTCGACCTCGTGCTCAAGCTCGTGTTCGACTATGCGACCAGCAACGCGCGCTCGAACTCCGTGCGCGCATTCGGGCAGCTCGTGGCGTGCCTTGCGCGCGTCAAGCCCGACATCGTGCTCGCGAAGTTCTTGCCGTACTGCATTGGCCAGATCGCGGAGGAGCTTAAGTACGGCGCGTCGAGCGTCAGGACGAATGCAACACACATCGCGGCGCCATCCGACACGACGCTGCATTGGAGTGAGTCTGATTCCCCATGTTCACTTCGCCGTCCTGATTCGCCCCATCAGACCTGGCAATTCTGCGGGGTGTAATGGGATACGGCGGGACAACGGTAAGTTTTCACCAATAACTTGTTTTCGGCACGCTCATCTTCATTTCCATGCAGCTGTTGAAGTACAAGCAGGAGATTATCGATCTCCTCTTGATGCTCATGGACAAGACCAAGAGCGAGCGCGGCTTCTCGGGAGCGGGACGGCTTATGACAAAGATCATGCACACGCTATCGGAGGTGTACCCGCTCAACAGTCGATTTGTCAACACTGGCGAGTGGGAGGATCCTGGTGCGCGCATACTTCAAATTTTTTGCAAGCAGACTATCTGACGACTCGACGAACGCAGAATTCGATATCGACCACTTCAAGCACTGGGGTCAGATGTACGACGCGAAAGACGTCAAGATCGAGTGGCATGTGCCCAACGACGAGGAGATCGAGTTTGTCTTCGAGTTGCTAGACAAAGTGATCACTCCCGCCATGGACGCAATCGAGCGACTGCTACAAGGGCCCGACCAGTACTGGGACAACGACTTCTGCCGCTACATGCACATGATCAGGTCCGCCTGGAGTGGTCTACCGACACTTTTCAAGGAGCACGTGCCGGAACTGGCGCCGTTCCCGGACGAGTTCGATACCGACATCGTCGGCTTGCGTGCACGGCACCTCGATGTGGAAGCCGGATTCACGCTGACCGACCCTGCGGATCCGCGGTACCAGAAGGTCGTCGCCCTGCGCAAGCGGTTCGGCGACATGCTCCACCGCGCGTCGGTCTTGCTGCGCCAGCAGTCCGTCGACGAGGACCACATCGACCCCGTTCTGGCGCTCATCCGTGCCGTAGATGTGCACATGCTGGAGTACGGTATCACACGCCAGGCCTTCAGCACATTGACCAAGAACCACGCCTTCGCACGCAAGTAAGTGGCTGTCTAAATGTTCGCGATCTTCCCGCTAAACATGCTGCCAGCCTGCATCGCGTCTGGAACAAGCAGCGTCACTTCTCGCGCCTCATCTTCTTGAAGAGAGCCCAGGTGTACCACTCGGGCCGCGTGTACGTCGCGTCGTTGTATAGGCAGAGAACGCCCGAGATCGATCTGCTCTTGGAAGATCTCGTTGAGTTTTCGTTATCGCCCTACACACGCATCCGGAGACACGCGCAGGCGGTTCTAACTAATGTCGCGTCTGTGAGCACAACCTACGCATATGAACAGGGTCGGCGACTGACAGCATTGCTTCAGTATTACGTCGGGTCGACGCGGTTCATCCTGCCCAAGTTGTTCGATGCACTGAAGCCGGACACACCCCCTGACCGTATGAAGGGTGCGCTCTTCGTGCTTTCCACAAAGCCCATTGGTGAGCGACTTGTTGCCGCAAAGCGTATCTTGCGCTAACGTAGCTACCAGCTGCGCACGCGCTGTACCGTATGTTATCTTGCAGTACCTATGCGTGCAGCTTCTGACCGGCGCGTTATAGACCGTCATTTCTGCGCGACGTATATCACGAAGTTGCTTGAATGCCAACACCAGGAAAAGGTAGGGTCTCACCACCAGCCCCGGTAAGTGGTCCGCTGAGGCCTTGTTTCAGCCTTCCATCCAGAAGCTCGTTGCTGGCGTTATCAATGAAGCAATGCCCAACTTCTCGGAGGAGTCATTGCAGACACAAAACATGCGCGTGGCATTGCCTGGCGTCGACTCCGGAGCCGACAACCTTCAGTCGCTGTTCCCGCCGACTGCTGTTGACCCTGCATTGCTCAATGAAGCGCTCGGCAAGACGGTCGTATCTGCGGACGGGCGCGACGTGGCGCACGCCGAGATGGTATGCCGGGTTTCTGTGCAATATATCATCCCTTAATTACTGGTTCACAGATTGGCTCTGTAATTGAGATCGCTCAGCGGCCAACAACGCATGTGAGTATCCACTCGCTACTTATTTGGCCGGAGTCTACTGTAACTGAACCGTTTGCAAGTGGCGGTATTCTCAGGCTGCAGTCAGGATACTTGCGTCCCTCATCCGGCGGGACCAGCCCGCCTCTCCAGAATTAGCCAAGCTCTTCGTGCAAGGCGTGTGTAATGACCATCCGAATATGCGGTGGTATTCTCAGAGGTGTGTTGCGCTGCCTGCGCCAATCAGTATGCAGTTGTCCGAATACCTGACCTTGCCTTCAGAGGCTTGGTTCGTCTTCTGCACGTCGTCAAGATACGGACGTACGGTAGCTCCAGCGCAGAGGAGTTGTGGTATGACGAGTGGCGTAACCCTCTGAGCTTCTACACGCCCGTCAAGGACGGTGAAGCCTTCCTGAAGAGTCTGGAACACGTAGCGGCCCCGAAGAATGCGCCCGAGCCGTCAGTCTTCATTGCGTTAACTTGCATTGTACTCATCCCTTCTTAGATTCTACGTCGATAAGCTGGTGACCGGGTTCTTGGCTTGGTCAAAAGACGTCTCAGCCTACAGGATCCCTCCTGAATCGGGCCCCGTCTTTTCCTGGGAAACGGCTTCGCTGCCAGCTCTTAAGGCGATACACGACGGCATCAGCCAGGACCGTTGGTTTGAAAAGCTCGCAGCCTTGTATGGCCAGGAATCGAATCGCGCATCTAGTAACGGCGACTTGCGGGCTGAGAACATCAGCTTCATCAAGTCTCTCGGTGAGTGCCTTGAGTCGACCGTACGCCTAATACTGATAGGTGGTTCAGTCAAGATGTTCGAGGGGGAGCACCTGGAGAAGCTCTTGACAATATTGGAGCCTCTTTGGAACGATATCGATCGGTTCAAGCAGCGCGCCGCTGCTGAGATTGTTGGTGGCATCATGCGTGGTTTGTACCCCACAATGGCTTCTTGCCTTCTCTCACGTTTCCCAGGTCTGAAGCATTGGCCGCATGCGAAAGCCAATGTATTCTGGTCGTGGCTTGCTCCGCGCTTGCCCAAGCTTTACGCTCAAATAAAGCCCGACAGCGTGAACTACTGGGAAAGCATCTTCAGCGTATGATCTAGTCGCCCCACCGCTAATCTCGGAACTGAGCATCGGCTACAGGCGCAACTTGCAGACCGCGACCCGCGACGGAATGAAGTCCTCATTCGCTGGATTCTCTCTGTACCCTTGGACTTCAACGGCGAATCCGCTTTCACCAGTAGGTCCACAATATTGTATGGCATGAAGATACTCACTTTTCGTAGTGAGCAAGTCCATTGGCCTCGTCGGAATCCTGGCGGACATGCTTGCCATTCGAGTATGTGAGACTGGTTCACGTCAACTGATCCGCTAACCCCCGAAGTTCGAGCCTCTTTCCGATCGATACATCCAAGCATTCTTCGACAATGCGCATACACAGTATGCCGAGGTCCGTCGTAATTGGTCTGACACCCTCTGAACATCACTGACATGGAGCAGATTCGAGGCCATATTGCCCAGAACATCGACACCATACTGCGGCTGCAGTGGCACCCGTCCTATGCCTCTACGCAAGCGTTTTTGGAGGCCTGTCACACGGACTCAGATCCTCTCAAGATCCGTCATGCGCGTTACGACGCCCGTATGAAGCAATTCGTGGAGTCGTTGAGTCGTTGGAAACTTGAACGCCTTCCTCCGCCGCGAGTTAACCAGTCAACCGTGCGTGTGGTTTACCCATTGCACTGTAATAGCGCTAAAAATGTCCCCCCTTCCAGTACGACAAGGTCGGACTTACGCGTAAGTCCTACATCGCGTTCCGTGGCAGAATTTGACGTGAATTCGCAGTCCTGCACTGGCTATGGATCGCTAGTCATGGTGCCCAGGCGCCGATGATTTTCGCATACGTCGTGCCGCTCCTGTCAGTGGTCTCCGTTTCGGATTGGAGTCTGTCCTGACCGTTCCAGGCCCGAGATTCTGCGCATGTCAGAATTGAATGATAGTTCAGAATTACAGACGTACAGCTCCGCCGTACTCTACGTCCTCAGCGCTGTCACCCCACCGGCGGAGTACATTGAGCTCATCGCGGATTACTTCATCGATGCCGTGCGCTCGTCCACTGTGGGTAGCTTGTTCTCGTGTCGGAGTCGCAGTCGCTCACAGCCCACCCAGTCATGGCGCATCCGGTTGAATGCGTTGCCAACACTCGTCGTATTTTACTATCGGAACCTGACGTCCTTCTCCACCCCATGCGTGCAACGCATCATGGACCTTCTGCTCGAGTGCCTCTTCGACGAGAATGTCGAGGTCCGCGAGATGGCAGCGAAGACACTGGCTGGCATCATTCGGTGCTCGCAGCGACAGAGCATTCTACCTTTGAGGGTAAATCTTCCAACGGTCAACTTCTACTTCGTGTTTCTAACTCTTGCATAGGACCGATTTGTACAACAGGCGAAATCAGTTGTTCTGCCCTCTCGGTCCGATCCAGCATACCCGAATGCTATCCGAGCCCTGCACGGTGCGATTCTGGGTATCACAAGTCTGATAGAATCCTTCCCCTACGCCGTCGAAGGTACGACCGAAACTGCCATATGCGCGCATCATTTGACTGACAGGTACCTCGACTTAGGATGGATGCCACCCGTACGATCACATACTGGTTGGACAATCGCAGTGTTTTCTGACCTTGTTTTCCCGCAGCTCACGGAAGTCCTCGCCACGCACACGACCGACCCGCCCCCGATCTCCGCCACCATCCGCAACTGCGCGCGTCAGTTCAAGAAGACGCACCAGGACACTTGGCACACAGACCAACTCGCGTTCAACGAAGACGAACTGCAAGCGCTTTCGACAATGCTTTCTGGCATCTCTTACTGTGAGCTGCATCAGTCGCCCGGATACCAACGGCACGCTCACGCCGTTCACAACAGACGCATAGCATATCATAGGCAGGTTGAAGGTTCATTCGCAATTGTATCGCTCGCACACCACTTTTTTGTTAGCAATGTAGACGTCACTCTCTCCCTTACCCAAGGTCGCTCGCGCTTTCCAACACACGAAGTTCAATTTTCCAACTCGAGAGACTAGTAGTGAGAGTGAGAGACAACGTTCACAATACGCCATAAACATGCATGCTAGACAAGACGCAGACGGCAGGGTTGACGGGGAGGATGATGGATGGATGGAATAAATCAGCAGAGATGGAGTACGAGTATGCGTGAGCGGATAGATAGCAGCGCGATGCCGATGAGCGTGTTCGACATACGCTGCGGACAGCGAGGGTCGAGAACGTTGGGTGTGAGGTGTACAAGCGAGGCGACACGGAGAGAGACAGACGACGCAAGCGGGAGCAGCAATTTGGGGTAGCGCAGCATGGATCGGCGCACTTCGTGAGAGGAGAGAAGGGGAGAAACAATTTGTAGAGGATAAACAGGCAGAAGGGGTCGGACTGTACCAGTTGTCCTTCCCAGGAGAAGAAACATCACAGACCAGAGAGGACTGGGGGGCGCGCGAGCGCAGGAAAGCCATTTTGTCCGAGGCTTTCAGGTCCCGTTCAACTTCGATCTCTTCGTACGTCGTTCTACGACGCTGATTTACTGTGCCCATGAGCGGTCGGGGTAGCGACTAGTCGGGGCAGCGGTGGCGGCCTGCGCCCAGGGCGAGGTCTCATTAGGGCCGCGCGGGAAGGCGCTGAGGGCGGTCAAGTGGGCACCGCCCTGCTGCTGCTGCTGCCCACCCTGGTTGCGAGTGGGGCCCCAGTGGCTGCCGCTCGTGGAGCGAGAGTGGCCGTGCGCAGTAGCCGGACCTGCCTGCGCGGGAGCCGTCGCGGAATCGGGGGTGTTGCCGGACGCGAGCGGCGTGAGGTTGCCAGACAGCGAGCGGGACGACTGATGGAGCGAGGACGTCGACGTGTCGGTGCCGCTGAGCGACCTCATGTGGCTGGGAGCGCCGTTAGGCTTGCCCAACTGATTTTGAAATGCCGCATCAGTGACAACTCAATCATGAATGGCCTCGCCAGCAACGTACCCCGAGAACTTCGAGCCTTTGCCTGCCAAACTCAGGCCCGGCGGTCGCGGGAGGGGAAGCGCGGCGCGATTCCGTGTTGACAGCAGGAATCGTCTGGTTGGAGGCGTACGTGGGGAACGCACTCTTGTTCTGCTTGAGGGGAGCGCCCGACTCGAGCGCGCTCGTGTCAACGCGCAGTTGAGCGGTTCCCGGACGCCCAAATTGAAACGTGGGAAGGGTCGTGGGGGTGATCCCGCCGCTCTCCTCCTCCTTGCGCTTGGCGTTGATGCGGGCGAGGAGGGACTGGGACTGCTCAGGAGCATCGGACTGCGAATTAGCCGATGGGGCGCGTTCAGGGGGGCTGACGGAGGTGTTGCCGGCGGGAGTAGTCGCTGGCTCAGATGGCGTTCCCGGTGCAGCACCGCCTGCTCCTGGAGCAGCAGCGCCAGGTCCTGGCAGCTCGGTGTGGATGAAGCAGCACCGCTTGCCATAAGGGCAAGATCCGGAAACCCAGAATGTCTGCGATGTGTCAGTCCAGCGACACCGATCATCACCATCAACAGGGACGCACTCTGCAGATCTCGGTCTTGTACTGAGGGACCGGGGTGCAAGATGTCAGCGCCGGCAACATACCGCAGTTGGCGGACAGCGTACCTTGGGATGCCTCTGGACCTTCCTGAGCTCGTCCTCGCCGTGGGCGAACTGGCACTTTGGGCCGTATCTGCACGAGCCCTTTTCCTCCCAGCTGCGGCACAGCTCAGTCTTGTAAAGCCCCAATTTCCTGTTATTGGCGCTGGGTCCTCCATTGTTGTGGAGATCAGCTCCCAAGCCCATGGCCGCGACGGCATTCATATCAACGCCAGGGTATTGCGCCTGGGCCTGAGCGGTCGCGGCAGCCACGGCCGCGGCGGCGTACTGCGGCAGGATGCGAGCCATCGCCGCCATGACGTCTTGACCGTACTGCCCATCGGTCGGTGACGGGTAGAAGCCCGGGGTGCCAGGGAAAGCGCCGGGGAAGGCAAAAGCGTGGGGCGGCAGAACACCCTGCTGGAGGAGGGCCAGAGTCGCGGCGTCCCTGAGTGCTGCGGTGGGGTCGCTTGGGGACTGGCGGGGAGCGCCACGAACGGTGCCGACGGGGGAAATGCCTGGCGTCATATTTAGCGGCGGAGAAAGCGGTGCGTTTGACGCCTGCTGGGCCTGAGCCTGCGCCTGAGCCTGAGCCGCCTGGGCCTGTGCTTGCTGTGCAGCGGCGACTTGGACTTCGAGAAGGTGCTGCTGTTGAAGGGCCGCAAAATCGTACATGGGCGGGTGGCCGGCGGAGAGCTGAGCGGGGAAGCCGTAGGCAGCCGCCGGCGGAGTGAGGGGCATGGGCGGCAGGCCGAGGGGGACGCCCATGGGGTGGAAGGTCGGCGGGGCCTGACGCTGACGGTACTGCTGCGGATCGGCGGGCACGGGGAGTCCCTGCATGTTGGGTCCAGCGGCGAGCGCGGCGAGCAGACGCACGCCGTTCTGGGCAGCAGCCGCGGCGGCAAAGTCTTGAGCGCCAGGGCTGAACGAGTTCCTATTTGCGCTGTTGTTGCCAGGGTGGGACGAGTTTTGGCGCTGGCCGTACGGGCCCTGCTGGGCGTGGGCGCCGGAGCCGGGCTGGGCGGACTTGGGGTCGTCGCGGGTGGAGATGTGCATGCCCTCAAGGCGCGAGGCGAGGTCGGCGTCCATGGGCTTTGCGAGCTTGGGCCCTGGACGAGCCGGGGGGTGGGCCTGATGGTGGTGGGGGTGATGAGCGCCCTTTGTCGCGCCGGGGCCGGCGTCGCCGGCGGCGGACGAGAGGCCGCGCGCGTCGTCGGCGGCATGGTTCAGCTCGGACGACTGGCCAGCGCCGGGCGTGCCAGTCGGCGTCGGCTTGTGAAGGCCGTTGGGCGAGAGGGCGGTCGAGGGCTGCATTTTGAGTCGGTCGTCAGAGGCGTCCCAGGCTGTCCGCGGCGGCGATGAGTGTGACGGTCCAGCCAACTGCCAGCGCGAGTGCAGCGATCCTGCAGAGCTGGAAGGAGAGACTGAGAGAGGGGGAACGGCCTCTTCTAGCTCCGCTGCTTTCGATGTCAATTCAGCGGGCCCAGCTGCACCGCCCGCCGCCGACGGGGCTCCCGCTGTGCTGGGGCCTTTCGCGGCTGCCATATCCGTCGGAGAGCTCATGGCCGATGCTGAGAGATCGTTGGGTCGAGGTGAGGGCGCGGGGAGGCGAGGCAGGCGCACACGGGGAAAAACTCTTTCAGTCTATCTACACGCCCATTAAAAGCGGGGGCAGACCCCGTCCCTTGATGGGAACGAGGCTGGCGCGTGTTTGGAGCTACTATATCGAGCCGGAAGCCTTGTAAAACTCGCCCAGCCGTGAGCTCGCATACCCAAGGTAGTCAAAATCCTCAAAAACGTTCAGCTGCCCCGCCTCGACCTGTTCTCGCGCCTGCACAAGACTCCAGACGGCCCACATGCCGTGACACGCCGCACTCCACACCCGCACCTGCCCTTCCAGCAGATCCACCCCGGTCTCGCCTCCTAGATACGCACGGTAGAAGTTGTGCCGTTCGGATGCGTCCGGGTACGCTTCTGGACGCAGAATGTGCGGAGTGCTGGAGTTGTACGCTGTAGTCCACTCCTGAAAGTGGTTGGCGATGTCGAACGCGGCCGGGTTCGGCGCTGCATACTCAAAGTCGACGACGATGATCTCGGACTGAGTCAGCCGTAAGCGTCGCGAGAGCTGAGGAACCTGCGCCAGGCCTACCTGGTGGTGCGCCGGCTTGTTCGCCGGTGGCGCGCGCAGTTTGAGCAGATTCCCGTATTGCGCGTCATTATGAGCGAATACTCGCGGGCTGGGACGGTGCGACTGCTCCCATGCCTCGACTTTGTCCAGATAGGTCTTCCAGGCTGCCTGAAACTCGTCGAGATCGAGCCCGAGCTCGCGCAGGCGCTCGTCCGCGACCAGTGCAACAACTTCTCGCGCCGGCGGAAGCCACTTCTGCACGTTCTCCACGGCCGCTATGGCCCAGTTCGGGCCTACTACAGCCTCGATGTCGACGCGATGCATCTCCGCCATCCGCTTGGCGATCCATTCGCTGATCTGAGGCGCGCGCATTTCCTCGGGCGTCAACGCGTCCGAGTCGAAATACTCCTCAAGCCGTCCGTTCGCGAAGGTGCCGTAGAGGCGGGGCCCGATGCGGTAGCGCGAGGAGAGCACATGCAGCATACGCAGCTCGTCGGGGCGCGAGATGAGGTTGCCGGACGACGGGCCGTAGATCCTGAGCAGCACCGTCCGGGTCTGGGGCACGTCGCACGACACGAAAAATACGGCATTCGTGAGCGAGCCCGAGACCTTGTGTATCTTGACGTCGCCCGCCTCGACAGAGGCCCCCGCCCACGACGGCACGACCACCGTGCGGATGATACGCAGCAGCTCCGCGCAAAACTCGGGTGTCTTGTATTTCCTGCGGCGGTCGTGTGAGCGCGTCGCCCGATCCAATGCCTGTGCCTGGCGCCCGTACGTACCGTGCGCTCAGACGGGCATCGCAGTGCTTCAGACCCGTTATCGCCGTGTGCAGGCGGGGCCGCTCGGGGGTGCTGGCGACCGGGCTCGCGAGCGGCGTCGCCGGCCGCTCCGAGTACAAGCTCCCAATGCTCGACGTCGAGCTCGAGCGGTGGACGAGCACGGGCGCGTCGCCCGAGGTCGGCATCGTGCGTTGCTCGCCGAAAATCTGGGCGAAAAGTCTGCGGGCGCAGAGCAGAAAGGCAAGCCTGTCGCCCGTTATCATCGTGATAGCGATGGTTCTGCGCCGTGCTTGGGCCCATGGCCGCCGCCGCGCCCCCTCCCTTTAGGCTCAGCGTGTGCTTGGGCCTCCTCGACGGCCATGAACGCACGTTCTGCCCGCTCGCGTGCTTGTATGCGGCGTATGTAATCGCTGCATGGCTCCGGCACAACTCTGCTTCACCGCCGTCACCAGACCAGGAAACATCGGCAGGCTGTCTGCTCCCTAGCCCGCCGATCCTCGCCCACTCGTGCTGCCGTATCGATGCCTCCCGTGACCTCGGCCTGGGCGAATCGCATCGCATCTGGCATCCTCAATGAAATGCAGTTGGCAGATGCATACGCTGCCCGCGCCTTCGTAGCCTCGTTTTTCTGCACGCCGCCGCGTTTCTCAGTCGCATCGATGACGATGGCACGGGATCGACAGTGATCATTATGCGACCCGCCAGGGCCTCTCGTTCTCCGCGCACAGCAACTGTATGGGATGCACGCACCCGCCGCGCGCCCTCGCCGAGGCGTGCGCCCGATCTCATCTTCCTCGAACGTTTGTTCATCTCGTCCTGGCTTTGCCACACCCCGCGAAGCATCGTATTCCCCATCTGATCAGCCCTGCTTCCCTGCCACCGCCAGCGACGCTCGCACTGTGCCAGAAAGCAGA